>CM026403.1:50126735-50241735 GCA_014843695.1 Archivesica marissinica
AGTTTGATCAAAACGTTTTGTATCTCTTATATACACTTGAACAGCTTGAAAGACAACAATAATGTCTTCATATGAGAGTTCACAATCACCATGAAGTAAGAAGTGGCAGTTCAAGGGATGAAAACGACGGGTTGTGATGAATAATTGAGACCTTTGCGCAATATAATTTGTGCAATTAAAGAAGTAATGTGCTGCGTCTTCGCGTTCATTACAATGATTACAAAGATCATGATCTGAAACGTGATTAAGAAATAAGTCGCGTTTAAGGTCACTACAATTGTTCCTTAAACGCGTATGCATAACTGATAAGTACCTCTTACCATACCCATAATAGGACGGAACAGTATTGGAAACAAACAGTGTACACAAGAGTTCACGTTTGAACGAAGCAAGCGTTTGAAGCTCACGGACAGCAAGTGGTAATGAATTCCATGCATCAATAGCGGACGGAACAAAGGAATTAGCAAACATCGCAGTGCGCCTTGGCAATATCGCAAAATCAGTACTGTTTCTCAGATTTGGTCAACAGTTCTAGGAAATAGTGCACTTAGGTAATCAGGTACTAATTTATGTTTAATTTTGTAAGTCAAAACCAATTTTTGATATGCCCGTCTGTCGGAAAGAGATAGCCAACCAATTTCGTGGTAGAGGTTGTTCAAGCTAACTGACCTAGTAGTACCAGTCACTAGTCTAGCTGCTTCGTTCTGAATTTTTTCAAGATTCTCTTTATCATAGAATGTACAATTATCCCAAACAGTTGAGGCATACTCAAGGATTGGTCTTAGGAATGAAATATAAATTTGATTAAGGGACTTGCGCTTAATGGAAAATTTCAATTTTCGCATGATACCAAGAAGTTTGGACGCAGAAGTAGTAATATTATTAATATGACTGCGCCACTTGCAATCTTTACTAACAGTTACTCCTAGATGTTTATGAGTTTCAGTTGTGGACAAGCTAATGGTATCAAAAATCAGGGTTAGTTGTTGTTCGTTTCCATTTCCAATATACAAAACTTCAGTTTTGTTTGGATTGAATGTTACAAGCCACTGTTTAGACCATTGTGTTAAAACACTGAGATCGTGGTTAAGTATTCCTTCGAGATCTGCAATATTGGAAGTTGTACAGGCTAACGATGTATCGTCTGCAAATAATCGAGTTATAGTTGATCAGATATGTCATTGACATAAATTAAAAATAAGAGAGGACCGAGAACTGATCCCTGGGGTACCCCTGCATATATAGTATTGACACGTGAAAGTGATGTGCCCATAATGACCCGCTGCTCCCTACCTGAGAGATAATCAGTGATCCAATTGAAGACCTGACCGCCAATGCCACATTGCTTTAATTAAATAGTAAACCCTTGTGCCACACTCTGTCAAATGCTTTGGATATATCGCAGAATATTAGACCTGTATGTAACTTTGAATCAAAGGACTGTGCGATCTGACGATAAATATCAATTAATTGATATACAGTCGAGTGACCTTTCAAGAACCCAGATTGTTGTTTATAGATTAAATCGTTGGTCACTAGAAAATTATAAACATATTTATACACACACCGTTCCATTAATTTACCTACACAACTGAGTAGAGAAATCGGGCGATAGTTACTGGCAATATTATGTTGTCCTTTTTTAAACAGGGGCAACACTGAAGCTACCTTCCATTTGGATGGGAACAACCCTCCGCGCAGCGATTTATTAAATAATAAACATAGAGGTTTTGAGATAGAAAATTGAATATGCTTTAGTACTCTTTGACTAATGAGGTCAGGACCTACGGCTTTATTAACATTAAGAATACCAATTATATCTTCAATGTCAGATTCTTGTATGTTAATATTATTTAATGATTCATCTGTTTTCATGTTTATTAATGGTAGGTTAGTAGATGAATCATCTATATTAGAAACTGACGTAAAATAGTCATTAAGACAATTAGCCTTATCCTCATCAGTAAAATGCAGTTGTTCAGAACCATCTGCAAATGTAGTTTTTAGTACAGGAATTGAGTCAGATGTTTTATAATTACTTAGTAAACTTTTTAAGGATTTCCAGTAACTTCCTGGATTGGATGAATTTTGTTCGGATATGCTTTCTTCAATATTTAAAAAGAAACGTTGTTTGGCAAATTTCTTAAGATTGTTAACATTATTTCTTAATTTTTTATATTTAGACCAATTATTGATATTGGTTGATGTTTTCGCTAAAGATTTTTGTTTATCTCTAAGTCTAGAAACCCGTCTGATTTCAGAGTCATACCATGGTTTATCATTAGGTCTTATTAGTATATCTTTGGAGGGAATACATTCGGTCATTAAAGTTAATAAAGTTTCAGTAAATTTTGTGCAGGCATTATCTATCGATACATTTTCAATAAATTCCCAATTTTCAGAAGAAATGAGTTCATTCAGTCGTTGTCCGCCTCCGTGGTCGAGTGGTTAAGGTCGCTGACTTGTATACCACTGTAATCTATCATCACTGATGGTCACGGGTTCGAGCCCCGCTCAGGCCGTGTCTCATTTATATGAAAAAGTTGGCAGTTTCTTACGGAGGTTGGTGCACCCAAGTACTGGTTAACCGCTGGAGCCTGCCCAGGAAAGGTGTTGTTAGGTAAACTGCCCGCCGGCGATATAGCCCAAAATGGTGCTGATGCAGGCGTAAAACCCGAATCATAACATAACATATCATTCAGTCGTTCGAAATTTGCTCTTTTGTAGTACCATACTTTTCTTTTCGAACAAGTCTGGCTATATTCATGAGACTTAATATAAATATATGTAGATTTGTGGTCACTAATTGTATCACTGACATCTATTGTTCCAGAACTGTAAAACTTAATACAGTCCGAGACTATAATAGGATCAAATAATGTGGATGATGTGTTTGTTACCCTTGTAGGCTCATTAATTACGTTTGTTAAGTTGTTCATCACTAGTATATTATTTAAGTTATTAACGTTATAGTTTAGAAGATCCTGATTTAAATCGCCAACTATTATAATGTTAGCGTTGATGTCCATAGCTTTCTCGAGTGTTCCATTCTGCAACTGGAGTGTTCGGTGATCTGTACATAGAGCACAATAAGAAAGAAGTGGATTTCAAACTAATTTTAGCCAAATAGAATGGATCGTTGGTGTTTCTAGGTCAATACGTCGTTTAGAATGTAGAATGTTAGAGACATATATAATGATACCACTGCTATGAGCAGAGACATCTTTACGATATAAGCAGCCGTTAAAGTTATCAAGGGAGAGCTCACTATCTGCCACCTGATTGTCTAAATGCGTTTCTGTGAAACATATTATATCATGGTCACAAAGGTTGTCTGATATATACTGAAGTTTATTTCTTATACTTCTAATATTCAGATGAAATATACTTATGTCCCCTGGATGCGAGAGTTTTAAACCCGTTGGCCTGGATTTAGTTCAACGTCACCCGATAATAGCATTAGTAAAATGAGAGTAGTTCTATATGCATATTTACAGAGCTACAAATCGCAAGGAATACAACATAGCTACATATAACAGTACAGTGTGAGTATATGCATGAAAGAAGATCCAGCATTTCAAGTAATGGATACATTTTACCAAAATAACTTAATGAAAGTTACTATCCAATGTCTCGGGTGTTTCATACACTATTGAAAGTTACTATCCAATGTACCTCGGGTGTTTCATACACTATTGAAAGTTACTATCCAATGTACCTCGGGTGTTTCATACACTATTGAAAGTTACTATCCAATGTACCTCGGGTGTTTCATACACTATTGAAAGTTACTATCCAATGTACCTCGGGTGTTTCATACACTTGAAAGTTACTATCCAATGATACCTCGGGTGTTCCATACACTATTGAAAGTTACTATCCAATGTACCTCGGGCGTTTCATACACTTGAAAGTTACTATCCAATGTACCTCGGGCGTTTCATACACTTGAAAGTTACTATCCAATGTACATCGGGCGTTTCATACACTATTGAAAGTTACTATCCAATGTACCTCGGGTGTCTCATACACTATTGAAAGTTACTATCCAATGTACCTCGGGCGTTTCATACATTTGAAAGTTACTATCCAATATAATAATATATATGTATTTGTAGTCATTTATACTTGTAATATACAGGCGCGTAGCTGGGCGTACGCACGTACGCACGTGCGTACGTAAATGTTGACAGGTCGGAAAAATGAAAAGGCGAAAAATGCAATAAAAAATGAAGCCTAAGGGGGGTGAGGGGTCAAATGTTTATTATCTTCAACAGTTATAACATATATCTACAATTATGTGACACGACTGTTCGATATCTAGAGCCGTCCAAAAGCAACACGTGGTTACGGTACTCGAAGTCTGCCGGAGTATACTGCGCCCCCTGTCACATTTTCGCACATGTAGAGAAGAAAGCCTTCGTATCGGTAGCAGCGACCGACCCCAGCAACCTCGGCAAAATGATTGCTAACCATGGATAGAGTGATATGCATATCGGCTCTACGGAGGCTGCGGAAAACTTCAAATATGTAATGATGGGTGACAAAAAGGATATCATGAATTCAATCTCCACATCATACAACACGCTAGTGGAAAAAAATCGCAAAATTCTCAAAGCTATTGTAGACACGATCGTACTGTGTGGAAAGCAAAACGTTGCCTTACGAGGTCACGACGACAAAGATAGCAACTTCATAGCTTTACTAGAGTATCAATCGAAATATAACACAGTCCTACGTGATCACTTGGAAACTGGGGACCCAAAAACCAAATATACTTCGCCCGAAATCCAGAACGAACTGATCGATATCTGTGGTGAACAAATCAAATCATCTATTGTAAAAAAGTGTAACAGTGCCCCATTCTTTGGCTTCATAGCAGACGAGGCCACCGACTCTTCCACAATTGAGCAGATGGCTCTGTTTGCGATATTTCGACTACGATACACTAGCCGTACGTGAAGATTTCATTACGTTCGCCGAATGCGACGCCACGACTGGTGAATCACTTTCCGATGCATTTCTGAAGAACTTGAGACTTGCAGGCGTAGACGTAGATAAAATGAGGGGTCAGGGATATGATGGCGCTTCGAACATGTCCGGGAAGTTCCGTGGGGTACAAGCACGAATTAGACAGTCGCTGCCCAAAGCAGTGTACACGCATTGCAAAGCGCATTGCTTAAATTTAGCTATAGTACATGCGTCGGAAGAGCCGTTGGCCAGGAATATGATGAACACAGTTCAAGAAATTGCGTTTTCCTTTAATTATTCCGCGAAGCGACTATTGCGATACAAGGAAACGCTAGCGAATGATGCCGGAAGTAAAATTGCCATGGAGCATAGAACAAAATTACAATCCCTGTGCGAAACAAGATGGGCAGCAAGAGCGGACGCGCTGAACACCTTCCAGTCTTCATACAGAACGGTCGTGGAGGCACTGGCTGACCTCTGTCTACACTATGGCGATAGCAAGGCCGGTGCATACAGAATAGCCATCATGCAGTTCGGGTTCATCGTGTGTCTTGTAGCTATAGAACATGTGCTCTCGGGATTAATGCCACTGTCCAAAATGTTACAAAACAAGTCATGTGACTTTATTGAAGCTGTCAAAGAAGCTAACGTCATCACTCGCCAAGTTACGGATGAGCGAAATGATCCAGTTGTGTGGGATGTCCTGTACGCGAAGGCTGTTGAAATGGCAGAGGCTGTTGATGTGCAACCATCACGACCTAAAGCCCCGAATAATCGGCGTCAGCAACATCGTCAAAATGCTCCGGCAGATACCGTTTCTGACTACTGGAAGAGAAACATGTACTTACCTTTCGTCGATCATTTGGTAACATAACTATCTGATCGTCTTATTGAGGATGGCGACAGATTCAATGCCCAATTCCTGATACCAGGCGATATAGGTAATCTTACCGAGGATATAATTGCGTCCATATATAAAACATTTGAGGAGGATCTCCCCGCGGTTGATTTTGAAGACTTCAAACGGGAAGTGTCTCGCTGGAAAGTTAGGTGCGCTGGCGACACCGAAGTTCACGCCACCGTAGGTGACACGCTGGCACACACGCCTAGGGAGCTGTACCCCAACGTTTCAACATGTCTGCATATTTTGCTGGCGATGCCTGTTTCAACTGCCACCGCAGAAAGATCGTTCAGCAGCATGCGCCGCTTGAAAACGTACCTTCGGTCAACCATGACAACAGGCAGATTGTCGTGCCTAGGACTGATGAACATTCACAGGGACAAAGAGATAAACACTGACATGGTTATCGATGTCTTCGCTAGACGGAAGGAGCGGTGCCTTGCCTTTGTGTTTCGTGTCTAAGTAATAGTTAGAGCGCTGTACGTCAGTCTGTACGAAGAGATAATTCCCGAGATTTAGCGAGAGGATTATCGATCGTACAGGCTGAAAACAGTGCTCTAACTATTTTGTGTCACCCCCATGCCCGTACCATGTCTCTACTTGTAATAACACATCTTGGTTAAAGTCACTTGGTGTTGGTTTTCATTGTACATTTTTTTCGTAAAACCCATTAATTTAAACTATTTCCAGCAGTATTTTGTGTAAGTTGTGAAATACACTCTAAAACTCACCTACGGCTGTATAGCAAAACAAAAAATTATGGGGGAGCATGCCCCCGGACCCCCCTAGCGCCGGTGCGTATCCACATTTTAGTCCCAGCTACGCGCCTGATATATATGTATTTGTACAGTCATTTATACTTGTAATATATATGTATTTGTACAGTCATTTATAACACATGTCACTTTATAAACAAATTATCTATCTGTGTATTATTAATGTGTAGGTGTGCCAGTAATTGGCAAGTTTCTTGATTCTCGACAATGACACAGTTGAAAAATTTCTCTTCACAGGTTTGAATGTCACTGAAGACGATCAGTTCTCTAGTCTATATTAACACATTATTCTCAATATGCCATGTAAGTCTAATTCAAACTCCCTCAATTCAACCTAGCCGTTGTATTAGATACCATTTGTCCCTGCGTTTGCTGTCCCAGGACGTTAATAGTAGTTTGGCAAGGGTTAACAGCGTCATAGTTTTATTGATGTATTGTTTACAGCCTCATAGTTCCACATAAGTAATGTTGCCTTACATTAAACTAAACAGTGCTCGTCATTCAGCTTTAGTTTTTGGCAGTCCTTAATCGTGTCTTCGTACTAGTCCACGATACCGGTTCACTAGAAAGCAGTTCCGCCTGTTGCTGCAGTACTAGAATAGTCAACAATACCGGTTAACTAGAAAGCAGTGCTGTCTGTTGCTGCAGTACTAGAATAGTCCACGATACCGGTTCACTAGAAAGCAGTTCCGCCTGTTGCTGCAGTACTAGAATAGTCAACAATACCGGTTAACTAGAAAGCAGTGCTGTCTGTTGCTGCAGTACTAGAATAGTCCACAATACCGGTTAACTAGAAAGCAGTGCTGTCTGTTGCTGCAGTACTAGAATAGTCCACAATACCGGTTAACTAGAAAGCAGTGCTGTCTGTTGCTGCAGTACTAGAATAGTCCATGATACCGGTTCACTAGAAAGCAGTGCCGCCCTTTGCTGCAGTACTAGCATTGTCCACGATACCGGTTCACTAGAAAGCAGTGCTGTCTGTTGCTGCAGTACTAGAATAGTCCACCATATCGGTTCACTAGAAAGCAGTGCCGCCTGTTGCTACAGTACTAGCATTGTCCACGATACTGGTTAACTAGAAAGCAGTGCTGTCTGTTGCTGCAGTACTAGAATAGTCCATCATATCGGTTCACTAGAAAGCAGTGCCGCCTGTTGCTGCAGTACTAGCATTGTCCACGATACCGGTTCACTAGAAAGCAGTGCCGCCTGTTGCTGCAGTACTAGCATTGTCCACGATACCGGTAGACTAGAAAGCAGTGCCGCCTGTTGCTGCAGTACTAGCATTGCCCACGATACCGGTAGACTAGAAATAAGTGCCGCCTGTTGCTACAGTACTAGCATTGTCCACGATACCGGTAGACTAGAAAGCAGTGCCGCCTGTTGCTGCAGTACTAGCATTGTCCACGATACCGGTAGACTAGAAAGCAGTGCCGCCTGTTGCTGCAGTACTAGCATTGCCCACGATACCGGTAGACTACAAAGCAGTGCCGCCTGTTGCTACAGTACTAGCATTGTCCACAATACCGGTTCACTAGAAAGCAGTGCCGCCTGTTGCTGCAGTACTAGAATAGTCCACAATACCGGTTAACTAGAAAGCAGTGCTGTCTGTTGCTGCAGTACTAGAATAGTCCACGATACCGGTTCACTAGAAAGCAGTGCCGCCTGTTGCTGCAATAAAGAGTAGATATTGTAGACTAACAGTACTAATTGCCTCATCTAGGCGAGATATAATATGAAAACATTACAAATCATTAGCAGTATTTGATTGATTGATTGATTGATTGATTGATTGATTGATTGATTGATTGATTGATTGATTGATTGATTGATTGATTGATTGATTGATTGATTGATTGATTGTTTTATTTATAGATGCCTCAACAGAAAAGGGTCATGGAGCGTCTGATAAAATATTGTTATGGTACAATATGTAAAATTTTATTACATTTTACACCATTTCAATATACAGATTTATACATGTTAAAATATATTTATTATAATTTGTTAAAAATATTTATTTTCTTTAAAAAGGATAAAATCAACTTTGGTTCTACAGTATTAAAAATATTTTTCATAGAATTTTCTATATAGTAGCGGGATCTAATCTCATTCACATCGATACATTCAGTCAATATATGTTTGATTGCAAAATTTTCTTGGTAAGGGATACATTCTCTGGATCCTCGCAGTTCAGAATAAAGGAATGAGTAAGATAAGAGTGTCCAATACGACATCGGGTCAAAACAACTTGTTCTTTTCTATTTGGAGGAAACCAATAATTTTCGGAACAAGGTTAAATTTGGTATAATTTGTCTTTGGGTTACGGTATTGTTCCATAAATGTTGGCATTGTGTATTGACATATTTGCGAATTTGGGATTTGTAGTCTGTATATGGAATGTTTACATTTGTTACAGGTTTATTTATTGCACTTTTTGCTTCTCTATCGGTTTCTTCATTACCTATGATATTTATGTGACTGGAAATCCAGCAAAAAATTACTTCTTTAGTTGGGGATACTTTGTGGTAAATGTTCAGAATCCGTTGAATCAAAGGATTTGTGTGATCAAATCGTTTTATTCATTGTAGGACTGAAAGAGAATCCGATAAAATTATGAATTTATTTAATTCTGAATCTTTTATAAAAATGGAATGCGATATTTATGGCCGAGATTATAATTGAAGCTGAAACTCTTACTGCGGCTCAAACTCTTACTGTGGCTCAAACTCGCTACAGTTCAAGCCCTCGCTACAGTTCAAGCCCTCGCTACAGTTGCTACAGTTCAAGGCCTCGCTACAGTTCAAGCCCTCGCTACAGTTCAAGCCCTCGCTACAGTTAAAGCCCTCGCCACAGTTCAAGCCCTCGCCACAGTTCAAGCCCTCGCTACAGTTCAAGCCCTCGCTACAGTTCAAGCCCTCGTTACAGTTCAAGCCCTCGCTACAGGTCAAACCCTCGTTACAGTTCAAGCCCTCGCTACAGTTCAAGCTCTCGCTACAGGTCAAGCCCTCGCTACAGGTCAATCCCTTACTATTCAAGTTTTATCTTTAAGACGCGACACTTAGAACACTATTCATAATGAGTTACAGGTTAAAAAGCCATGCAAATTATAGAAAATCTCAACACAATGCATGGACAGTACTATGTATGGCAGCTACATTTTTACACACGATATGATGGCAAAAGTAGCTACTTTCGAAACCATAGTTGTAATGACCAATGACTAGTTGGCACGACTCGGTTCAAGATCAGCTCGGTGAAAGGTGTGTGTGTGTACAGGTGAACTGATCCATCCCCGCAGCTCCATTCTGACGTCGCATCAACTAAGGCAGAAAGTCATGTACTAACTTGATTTACTAAGTAGTTACTAATGCTACCAATAATCCATTTATTCAGGTACAATTTTTTTTAACTATTGAACAACAGGCGACACGGAAAAAAAATTAATATAATTATCATACAATGCAGATTAACCAGTGCATTGACTTTACGTTAAATCCTAAACAACCAAAATTTGAGAGAGAATATAATTGAAGCTGAAACTCTTACTGCAGCTCAAACTCTTACTGCAGCACAAACTCTTACTGCGGCTCAAACTCGCTACAGTTCTAGCCCACGCTGCAGTTATTCAAGCCCTCGCTACAGTTCAAAGCCCTCGCTACAGTTATTCAAGCCCTCGCTACAGTTCTTCAAGCCCTTGCTACAGTTCTTCAAGCCCTCGCTACAGTTCTTCAAGCCCTCGCTACAGTTCTTCAAGCACTCGCTACAGTTCTTCAAGCCCTCGCTACAGTTCTTCAAGCCCTCGCTACAGTTCTTCAAGCCCTCGCTACAGTTCAAGCCCTCGCTACAGTTCAAACCATCGCTACAGTTCAAGCCCTTACTAGTCAGGTTTTATCTTTAAGACGCGACACTTAGAACACTACAGTATTCATAATGAATTACACGTTAAAAAACCATGCAAATTATAGAAAATCTCAACACAATGCATGGACAATACTATGCATGGCAGCTACATTTTTACACAAGATATGATGGCAAAAGTAGCTACTTTCGAAACCATAGTTGTAATGACCAATGACTAGTTGGCACGACTTGGTTCAATATCAGCTTGGTGAAAGGTGTGTGTTTGTGTACAGGTGAACTGATCCATCCCCGCAGCTCCATTCTGACGTTGCATCAACTAAGGCAGAAAGTCATGTACTAACTTGATTTACTAAGTAGTTACTAATGCTCACAATAATCCATTTATTCAGGTACAATTTTTACAAGTGAACAGGGGACACATTGTGACAAATTGTAATATAATTATGATAAGACGCAGATTAACAAGTGATGGGATATATTGACTCGCATCACAATGCATTGACTTTCAGTTAACTTAAACAACCAAAACTTGCAACCAAACTCTTACTGCGGCTCGAGCCCTCGCTACAGTTCTAGCCCTCACTACGGTTCTAGTCCTCGCTACAGTTCTAGTCCTCGCTACAGTTCTAGTCCTCGCTACAGTTCTAGCCCTCGCTACAGGTCATGCCCTCGCTACAGTTTTAGCCCTCGCTACAGTTCTAGCCCTCGCTACAGGTCATGCCCTCGCTACAGTTCAAGCCCTCGCTACAGTTCTAGTCCTCACTACAGTTCTAGCCCTCGCTACACTTCTAGTCCTCGCTACACTTCTAGTCCTCACTACAGTTCTAGTCCTCGCTACAGTTCTAGCCCTCGCTACAGTTCTAGTCCTCACTACAGTTCTAGTCCTCGCTACAGTTCTAGACCTCGCTACAGTTCAAGCCCTCACTACAGTTCTAGCCCTCGCTACACTTCTAGTCCTCGCTACAGTTCTAGTCCTCACTACAGTTCTAGTCCTCACTACAATTCTAGTCCTCGCTACACTTCTAGTCCTCGCTACAGTTCTAGCCCTCGCTACAGTTCTAGCCCTCGCTACAGTTCTAGTCCTCGCTACAATTCTAGTCCTCGCTACAGTTCTAGCCCTCGCTACAGGTCATGCCCTCGCTACAGTTCAAGCCCTCGCTACAGTTCTAGTCCTCGCTACAGTTCTAGCTCTCGCTATAGGTCATGCCCTCGCTACAGTTCTAGTCCTCGCTACAGTTCTAGCCCTCGCTACAGTTCTAGTCCTCGCTACAGTTCTAGCCCTTACTATAGGTCATGCCCTCGCTACAGTTCTAGCCCTCGCTACAGTTCTAGTCCTCGCTACAGTTCTAGCCCTCGCTACAGTTCTAGTCCTCGCTACAGTTCTAGTCCTCGCTACAGTTCTAGCCCTCGCTACAGGTCATGCCCTCGCTACAGTTCAAGCCCTCGCTACAGTTCAAGCCCTCGCTATAGGTCAAACCCTCGTTAAAGTTGTTCTTATTTATTTTGAAGGATACCGATAATTTTCGGAAAAAGGTTTAATTTTGTATAATTTGTTGTTTGGGTTATTGTTCCATAAATTGTGGCATTGTGTATTGACATATTTGTGAATTTGGGATTTGTAGTCTGTATATGGAATTTTTACATTTGTTACATGTTTATTTATTGCACTTTTTGCTTCTCTATCCTATGATGGAAATCCAGCAAAAAATTACTTCCTTAGTTGGGGATACTTTGTGGTAAATGTTCAGAATCCGTTGAATCAAAGGATTTGTGTGATCAATTCGTTTTTATTCATTGTAGGACTGAAAGAGAATCCGATAAAATTATGAATTTATTTAATTCTGAATCTCTTATAAAATGGAATGCGATATTTATGGCCGAGATTATAATTGAAGCTGAAACTGCGGCTGAAACTCTTACTGTGGCTGAAACTCTTACTGCGGCTCAAACTCTTACTGCGGCTCAAACTCTTACTGCGGCTCAAACTCTCACTGCTGCTCAAACTATTACAAACCCTCGCTACAGGTCAAGCCCTCGCTACAGGTCAGGCCCTCGCCACAGGTCAAGCCCTCGCTAAAGTTCAAGCCCTCGCTAAAGTTCAAGCCCTCGCTACACTTATAGCCCTCGCTAAACTTCTAGCCCTTGCTACAGTTCAAGCACTCGCTACAGTTCAAGCCCTTGCTACAGTTTCAGCCCTTGCTACACTTCTAGCCCTCACTACACTTCTAGCCCTCATTACAGATAAAGCCCTCGCTACGTTTCAAGCCCTCGCTACGTTTCAAGCCCTCGCTACAGTTCAAGCCCTCGCTACAGTTCAAGCCCTCGCTACAGTTCTAGCCCTCGCTACAGTTCAAGCCCTCACTACAGGTCAAGCCCTCCTACAGGTCCAGCATTCGCTACACTTCTAGCCCTCACTACAGTTCTAGCCCTCGCTACAGTTCAAGCCTCACTACGGTTCAAGCCCTCGCTACAGTTCAAGCCCTCGCTACACTTCTATTCCTCGCTACAGTTCAAGCCCTCGCTACACTTCTAGTCCTCGCTACAGTTCTAGCCCTCGTTACAGGTCATGCCCTCGTTACAGGTCAAGCCCTCGCTACAGTTCTAGCCCTCGCTACAGGTCATGCCCTCGTTACAGGTCAAGACCTCGCTACAGTTCAAGCCCTCGCTACAGGTCAAGCCCTCGCTACAGTTCTAGTCCTCGCTACAGTTCTAGTCCTCCCTACACTTCTAGCCCTCACTACACTTCTAGCCCTCGCTACAGTTCTAGCCCTCGCTACAGATCAAGCCCTCGCTACGGTTCAAGCCCTCACTACAGTTCAAGCCCTCGCTACAGTTCAAGCCCTCGATACACTTCTAGCCCTCGCTACAGTTCACGCGCTTGCTACGGTTCAAGCCCTCGCTACAGTTCCAGCCCTTGCTACACTTCTAGCCCTCGCTACAGTTTAAGCCCTCGCTACAGGTCAAGCCCTCGCTACAGTTTAAGTCCTTGCTATGGTTCAAGCCCTCGCTACAGGTCAAGCCCTCGCTAAAGTTCAAGACCTCGCTACAGTTCTAGTCCTCGCTACAGTTCAAGCTCTAGCCTTCGGTCAAGCCCTCGCTACACTTCTAGCCCTCACTACACTTCTAGCCCTCATTACAGTTCTAGCCCTCGCTACAGATCAAGCCCTCGCTACGTTTCAAGCCCTCGCTACAGTTCAAGCCCTCAATACACTTCTAGTCCCCGCTACGGTTCTATCCATTGCTACACTTCTAGCCCTCGCTACACTTCTAGCCCTCACTACGGTTCAAGCCCTTGCTACAGGTCATGCCCTCGCTACAGTTCAAGCCCTCGCTACAGGTCAAGCCCTCGCTAAAGGTCAAGCCCTCACTACACTTCTAGTCCTCGCTACACTTCTAGTCCTCGCTACAGTTCAAGCCCTCGCTACAGTTCTAGCCCTCGCTACAGTTCAAGCCCTCGCTACACTTCAAGCCCTCGCTACACTTCTAGTCCTCGCTACAGTTCAAGCCCTCGCTACAGTTCTAGCCCTCGCTACAGTTCAAGCCCTCGCTACACTTCAAGCCCTCGCTACACTTCTAGCCCTCACTACGGTTCAAGCCCTCACTACACTTCTAGCCCTCGCTACAGTTCTAGCCCTCGCTACAGTTCAAGCCCTCGCTACACTTCAAGCCCTCGCTACACTTCTAGCCCTCACTGCGGTTCAAGCCCTCACTACACTTCTAGTCCTCGCTACACTTCTAGTCCTCGCTACAGTTCACGCCCTCACTACACTTCTAGTCCTCGCTACAGTTCTAGTCCTCACTACACTTCTAGTCCTCGCTACGGTTCAAGCCCTCGCTACAGATCTAGCCCTCGCTACGGTTCAAGCCCTCGCTACACTTCTAGCCCTCACTACGGTTCAAGCCCTCACTACACTTCTAGTCCTCGCTACAGTTCTAGTCCTCGCTACAGTTCTAGTCCTCGCTACAGTTCTAGTCCTCGCTACAGTTCTAGCCCTCGCTACAGTTAAAGCCCTCGCTACAGGTCAAGCCCTCGCTAAAGTTCAAGCCCTCGCTACACTTCTAGCCCTCACTACGGTTCAAGCCCTCGCTATGGTTAAAGCCCTCGCTACACTTCTAGTCCTCGCTACAGTTCTAGCCCTCGCTACACTTCTAGCCCTCGCTACACTTCTAGCCCTCGCTACACTTCTAGCCCTCGCTACAGTTCAAGCCCTCGCTACAGTTCCAGCCATCACTACACTTCTAGCCCTCGCTACAGTTCAAGCCCTTGCTACGGTTCAAGCCCTCGCTACAAGTCAAGCCCTTGCTACAGGTCAAGACCTCGCTACACTTCTAGCCCTTGCTACACTTCTAGTCCTCGCTACAGTTCAAGCCCTCGCTACAGTTCTAGTCCTCGCTACACTTCTAGCCCTCGCTACAGTTCAAGCCCTTGCCACAGTTCAAGCCCTTGCTACGGTTCAAGCCCTCGCTACAGGTCAAGCCCTCGCTACAGTTCAAGTCCTCACTACTGTTCAAGTCCTTGCTACACTTCTAGTCCTCGCTACAGTTCTAGTCCTCGCTACAGTTCAAGCCCTCGCTAAACTTCTAGTCCTCGCTACAGTTCTAGCCCTCGCTACACTTCTAGCCCTCGCTACAGGTAAAGGACTCGCTACAGGTCAAGCCCTTGCTACACTTCTAGCCCTCTCTACAGTTAAAGCCCTCGCTACAGTTCTAGTCCTCGCTACAGTTAAAGCCCTTGCTAAAGTTCAAGCCCTCGTTACACTCCTAGCCCTCGCTACACTGCTAGTCCTTGCTACAGTTCAAAAAGTGATGGGATATGTTGACTCTCATCACAATGCATTGACTTTCAGTTAACTTAAACAACCATAACTTGCAACCAAACTCTTACTGCGGCTCGAGCCCTCGCTACAGTTCTAGCCCTCACTACGGTTCTAGTCCTCGCTACAGTTCTAGTCCTCGCTACAGTTCTAGTCCTCGCTACAGTTCTAGCCCTCACTACAGTTCTAGTCCTCGCTACAGTTCTAGCCCTTGCTACAGTTCTAGCCCTCGCTATAGGTCATGCCCTCGCTACAGTTCAAGCCCTCGCTACAGGTCAAGCCCTCACTAAAGTTCAAGCCCTCACTACGGTTCAAGCCCTCGCTACGGTTCAAGCCCTCGCTACAGTTCTAGTCCTCGCTACATTTCTAGTCCTCGCTACAGTTCTAGTCGTCGCTACAGTTCTAGCCCTCGCTACAGGTCAAGCCCTCGCTACAGTTCAAGCCCTTGCTACAGTTCAAAAAGTGATGGGATATGTTGACTCTCATAACAATGCATTGACTTTCAGTTAACTTAAACAACCATAACTTGCAACCAAACTCTTACTGCGGCTCTAGCCCTCACTACGGTTCTAGTCCTCGCTACAGTTCTAGTCCTCGCTACAGTTCTATTCCTCGCTACAGTTCAAGCCCTCGCTACAGTTCAAGCCCTCGCTACAGTTCTAGTCCTCTCTACAGTTCTAGTCCTCGCTACAGTTCTAGCCCTCGCTACAGTTCTAGTCCTCGCTACAGTTCTAGCCCTCGCTACAGTTCTAGCCCTCGCTATAGGTCATGCCCTCGCTACAGTTCAAGCCCTCGCTACAGGTGAAGCCCTCACTAAAGTTCAAGCCCTCACTACGGTTCAAGCCCTCGCTACGGTTCAAGCCCTCGCTACAGTTCTAGTCCTCGCTACAGTTCTAGTCCTCGCTACAGTTCTAGTCCTCGCTACACTTCTAGTCCTCACTACAGTTCTAGTCCTCGCTACAGTTCTAGCCCTCACTACAGGTCATGCCCTCACTACAGTTCAAGCCCTCGCTACAGTTCAAGCACTCGCTATAGGTGAAACCCTCGTTAAAGTTCCAGCCCTCGCTACACTTCTAGCCCTCACTAAGGTTCAAGCCCTCGCTACGGTTCAAGCCCTCGCTACAGTTATAGTCCTCGCTACACTTCTAGTCCTCGCTACAGTTCTAGCCCTCGCTACAGGTCATGCCCTCGCTACAGTTCAAGCCCTCGCTACACTTCTAGCCTTTGCTACAGTTCTAGTCCTTGCTACGGTTCAAGCCCTCACTACCGTTCTAGTCCTCGCTACAGTTCTAGCCCTCGCTAAAGTTCAAGCCCTCGCTACAGTTCAAGCCCTCGCTACAGGTCAAGCCCCCGCTACAGTTCCAGCCCTCGCTACACTTCTAGCCATCGCTACACTTCTAGCCCTCACTACACTTCTAGCCCTCGCTACAATTCTAGCCCTTGCTACACTTCTAGTCCTCGCTACGGTTCAAGCCCTCGCTACAGTTCTAGCCCTCGCTACAGTTCTAGCCCTAGCTACACTTCTATTCCTCGCTACAGTTTAAGCCCTCGCTACAGTTCTAGTCCTCGCTACAGTTCAGCCCTCACTACACTTCTAGCCCTCGCTACAATTCTAGCCCTTGCTACACTTCTAGTCCTCGCTACGGTTCAAGCCCTCGCTACAGTTCTAGCCCTCGCTACAGTTCAAGCCCTAGCTACACTTCTATTCCTCGCTACAGTTCAAGCCCTCGCTACACTTCTATTCCTCGCTACAGTTCAAGCCCTCGCTACAGTTCTAGTCCTCGCTACAGTTCTAGTCCTCGCTACAGTTCAAGCCCTCGCTACATTCTAGTCCTCGCTACAGTTCTAGTCCTCACTACAGGTCATGCCCTTGCTACAGTTCAAACCTTCGCTACAGTTCTAGCCCTTGCTACAGTTCTAGTCCTCGCTACAGTTCTAGTCCTCGCTACAGTTCTAGTCCTCGTTACAGTTCTAGCCCTCGCTACAGTTCTAGCCCTAGCTACAGTTCTAGCCTCACTATAGGTCATGCCCTCGCTACAGTTCTAGTCCTCTCTACAGTTCTAGTCCTCGCTACAGTTCTAGCCCTCACTACAGTTCTAGTCCTCGCTACAGTTCTAGCCCTTGCTACAGTTCTAGCCCTCGCTATAGGTCATGCCCTCGCTACAGTTCAAGCCCTCGCTACAGGTCAAGCCCTCACTAAAGTTCAAGCCCTCACTACGGTTCAAGCCCTCGCTACGGTTCAAGCCCTCGCTACAGTTCTAGTCCTCGCTACAGTTCTAGTCCTCGCTACAGTTCTAGTCGTCGCTACAGTTCTAGCCCTCGCTACAGGTCAAGCCCTCGCTACAGTTCAAGCCCTCGCTACAGTTCAAGCCCTCGCTACAGTTCAAGCCCTCGCTACACTTCTAGTCCTCACTACAGTTCTAGTCCTCGCTACAGTTCTAGCCCTCGCTACAGGTCATGCCCTCGCTACAGTTCAAGCCCTCGCTACACTTCTAGCCTTTGCTACAGTTGTAGCCCTCACTACAGGTCATGCCCTCGCTACAGTTCAAGCCCTCGCTATAGGTCAAACCCTCGTTAAGGTTCAAGCCCTCGCTACACTTCTAGCCCTCACTACGGTTCAAGCCCTCGCTACGGTTCAAGCCCTCGCTACAGTTCTAGTCCTCGCTACACTTCTAGCCCTTACTACAGGTCAAGACCTCGCTACACTTCTAGTCCTCGCTACAGTTCTAGCCCTCGCTACAGGTCATGCCCTCGCTACAGTTCAAGCCCTCGCTACACTTCTAGCCTTTGCTACAGTTCTAGTCCTTGCTACGGTTCAAGCCCTCACTACCGTTCTAGTCCTCGCTACAGTTCTAGACCTCGTTACATTTCAAGCCCTCGCTACAGTTCAAGCCTTTGCTACAGTTCTAGTCCTCGCAACGGTTCAAGCCCTCACTACCGTTCTAGTCCTCGCTACAGTTCTAGCCCTCGCTAAAGTTCAAGCCCTCGCTAGAGTTCAAGCCCTCACTACAGTTCTAGTCCTCGCTACAGTTCTAGTCCTCGCTACAGTTCTAGTCCTCGCTACAGTTCTAGTCCTCGCTACAGTACAAGCCCTCGCTACAGTTCACGCCCTCACTACACTTCTAGTCCTCGCTACAGTTCTAGTCCTCGCTACAGTTCTAGCCCTCGCTACAGTTCAAGCCCTTGCTACACTTCTAGCCTTTGCTACAGTTCTAGTCCTCGCTACGGTTCAAGCCCTCACTACCGTTCTAGTCCTCGCTACAGTTCTAGCCCTCGCTAAAGTTCAAGCCCTCGCTACAGTTATAGTCCTCGCTACAGTTCTAGTCCTCGCTACAGTTCTAGCCCTCGCTACAGTTCAAACCTTCGCTACAGTTCTAGCCCTTGCTACAGTTCTACTCCTCGCTACAGTTCTAGTCCTCGCTACAGTTCAAGCCCTCGCTACAGTTCAAGCCTCGCTACAGTTCTAGTCCTCGCTACAGTTCTAGCCCTCGCTACAGTTCAAGCCTCGCTACAGTTCTAGTCCTCGCTACAGTTCTAGTCCTCGTTACAGTTCTAGTCCTCGCTACAGTTCTAGCCCTCGCTACAGTTCTAGTCCTCGCTACAGTTCTAGTCCTCGCTACAGTTTTAGTCCTCGCTACAGTTCTAGCCCTCGCTACAGTTCAAGCCCTTGCTACACTTCTAGCCTTTGCTACAGTTCTAGTCCTCGCTACGGTTCAAGCCCTCACTACAGTTCTAGCCCTCGCTACAGTTCAAGCCCTTGCTACACTTCTAGCCTTTGCTACAGTTCTAGTCCTCGCTACAGTTCTAGCCCTCGCTACCGTTCTAGTCCTCGCTACAGTTCTAGCCCTCGCTAAAGTTCAAGCCCTCGCTACAGTTCTAGTCCTCGCTACAGTTCTAGTCCTCGCTACAGTTCTAGTCCTGCTACAGTTCAAGCCCTCGCTACAGTTCACGCCCTCACTACACTTCTAGTCCTCGCTACAGTTCTAGTCCTCGCTACAGTTCTAGCCCTCGCTACAGTTCAAACCTTCGCTACAGTTCTAGCCCTTGCTACAGTTCTACTCCTCGCTACAGTTCTAGTCCTCACTACAGTTCAAGCCCTCGCTACAGTTCAAGCCTCGCTACAGTTCTAGTCCTCGCTACAGTTCTAGCCCTCGCTACAGTTCAAGCCTCGCTACAGTTCTAGTCCTCGCTACAGTTCTAGTCCTCGTTACAGTTCTAGTCCTCGCTACAGTTCTAGCCCTCGCTACAGTTCTAGTCCTCGCTACAGTTCTAGTCCTCGCTACAGTTCTAGTCCTAGCTACAGTTCTAGTCCTTGCTACAGTTCAAGCCCTCGCTACAGTTCACGCCCTCACTACACTTCTAGTCCTTGTTACAGTTCTACCCTTCGCTACGGTTCTAGCCCTCGCTACACTTCTAGTCCTCGCTACAGTTCTAGCCCTCGCTTGATTTACTAAGTAGTTACTAATGCTACCAATAATCCATTTATTCAGGTACAATATTTACAAGTGAACAGGGGACACATTGTGACAAATTGTAATATAATTATGATAAGACGCAGATTAACAAGTGATGGGATATATTGACTCGCATCACAATGCATTGACTTTCAGTTAACTTAAACAACCAAAACTTGCAACCAAACTCTTACTGCGGCTCGAGCCCTCGCTACAGTTCTAGCCCTCACTACGGTTCTAGTCCTCGCTACAGTTCTAGCCCTCGCTACAGGTCATGCCCTCGCTACAGTTCTAGCCCTCGCTACAGGTCAAGCCCTCACTAAAGTTCAAGCCCTCGCTACGGTTCAAGCCCTCGCTACAGTTCTAGTCCTCGCTACAGTTCTAGTCCTCGCTACAGTTCAAGCCCTCGCTACAGTTCATGCCCTCGCTACAGTTCTAGCCTTCGCTACGGTTCTAGCCCTCGCTACAGTTCAAGCCCTCGCTACAGGTCAAGCACTCGCTACAGCTCAAGCCCTTACTATTCAAGTTTTATCTTTAAGACGCGACACTTAGAACACTATTCATAATGAGTTACAGGTTAAATAGCGATGCAAATTATTGAAAATCTCACCACAATGCATGGACAATACTATGCATGGCAGCTACATTTTTACACATGATATGATGGCAAAAGTAGCTACTTTCGAAACCATAGTTGTAATGACCAATGACTAATTGGCACGACTCGGTTCAAGATCAGCTCGGTGAAAGGTGTGTGTGTGTACAGGTGAACTGATCCATCCCCGCAGCTCCATTCTGACGTCGCATCAACTAAGGTAGAAAGTCATGTACTAACTTGATTTACTAAGTAGTTACTAATGCTACCAATAATCCATTTATTCAGGTACAATTTTTACAGGTGAACAGGGGACACATTGTGACAAATTGTAATATAATTATGATAAGACACAGATTAACAAGTGATGGGATATATTGACTCGCATCACAATGCATTGACTTTCAGTTAACTTAAACAACCAAAACTTGCAACCAAACTCTTACTGCGGCTCGAGCCCTCCCTACAGTTCTAGCCCTCACTACGGTTCTAGTCCTCGCTACAGTTCTAGCCCTCGCTACAGGTCATGCCCTCGCTACAGTTCTAGCCCTCGCTACAGTTCTAGCCCTCACTACACTTCTAGTCCTCGTTACAGTTCTAGCCTTCGCTACGGTTCTAGCCCTCGCTACACTTCTAGTCCTCACTACAGTTCTAGTCCTCGCTACAGTTCTAGCCCTCGCTACAGGTCATGCCCTCGCTACAGTTCAAGCCCTCGCTACACTTCTAACCTTTGCTACAGTTGTAGCCCTCACTACAGGTCATGCCCTCGCTACAGTTCAAGCCCTCGCTATAGGTCAAACCCTCGTTAAGGTTCAAGCCCTCGCTACACTTCTAGCCCTCACTACGGTTCAAGCCCTCGCTACAGTTCTACTCCTCGCTACACCTCTAGCCCTTACTACAGGTCAAGACCTCGCTACACTTCTAGTCCTCGCTACAGTTCTAGCCCTCGCTACAGGTCATGCCCTCGCTACAGTTCAAGCCCTCGCTACACTTCTAGCCTTTGCTACAGTTCTAGTCCTTGCTACGGTTCAAGCCCTCACTACCGTTCTAGTCCTCGCTACAGTTCTAGACCTCGATACAGTTCAAGCCCTCGCTACAGTTCAAGCCCTTGCTACACTTCTAGCCTTTGCTACAGTTCTAGTCCTCGCTACGGTTCAAGCCCTCACTACCGTTCTAGTCCTCGCTACAGTTCTAGCCCTCGCTAAAGTTCAAGCCCTCGCTAGAGTTCAAGCCCTCACTACAGTTCTAGTCCTCGCTACAGTTCTAGTCCTCGCTACAGTTCTAGTCCTTGCTACAGTACAAGCCCTCGCTACAGTTCACGCCCTCACTACACTTCTAGTCCTCGCTACAGTTCTAGTCCTCGCTACAGTTCTAGCCCTCGCTACAGTTCAAGCCCTTGCTACACTTCTAGCCTTTGCTACAGTTCTAGTCCTCGCTACGGTTCAAGCCCTCGCTACCGTTCTAGTCCTCGCTACAGTTCTAGCCCTCGCTAAAGTTCAAGCCCTCGCTACAGTTCTAGTCCTCGCTACAGTTCTAGTCCTCGCTACAGTTCTAGTCCTTGCTACAGTTCAAGCCCTCGCTACAGTTCACGCCCTCACTACACTTCTAGTCCTCGCTACAGTTCTAGTCCTCGCTACAGTTCTAGCCCTCGCTACAGTTCAAACCTTCGCTACAGTTCTAGCCCTTGCTACAGTTCTACTCCTCGCTACAGTTCTAGTCCTCGCTACAGTTCAAGCCCTCGCTACAGTTCAAGCCTCGCTACAGTTCTAGTCCTCGCTACAGTTCTAGCCCTCGCTACAGTTCAAGCCTCGCTACAGTTCTAGTCCTCGCTACAGTTCTAGTCCTCGTTACAGTTCTAGTCCTCGCTACAGTTCTAGCCCTCGCTACAATTCTAGTCCTCGCTACAGTTCTAGTCCTCGCTACAGTTCTAGTCCTAGCTACAGTTCTAGTCCTTGCTACAGTTCAAGCCCTCGCTACAGTTCACGCCCTCATTACACTTCTAGTCCTCGTTACAGTTCTAGCCTTCGCTACGGTTCTAGCCCTCGCTACACTTCTAGTCCTCGCTACAGTTCTAGCCCTCGCTTGATTTACTAAGTAGTTACTAATGCTACCAATAATCCATTTATTCACGTACAATATTTACAAGTGAACAGGGGACACATTGTGACAAATTGTAATATAATTATGATAAGACGCAGATTAACAAGTGATGGGATATATTGACTCGCATCACAATGCATTGACTTTCAGTTAACTTAAACAACCAAAACTTGCAACCAAACTCTTACTGCGGCTCGAGCCCTCGCTACAGTTCTAGCCCTCACTACGGTTCTAGTCCTCGCTACAGTTCTAGCCCTCGCTACAGGTCATGCCCTCGCTACAGTTCTAGCCCTCGCTACAGTTCTAGCCCTCGCTACAGGTCAAGCCCTCACTAAAGTTCAAGCCCTCGCTACGGTTCAAGCCCTCGCTACAGTTCTAGTCCTCGCTACAGTTCTAGTCCTCGCTACAGTTCTAGTCCTCGCTACAGTTCAAGCCCTCGCTACAGTTCATGCCCTCGCTACAGTTCTAGCCTTCGCTACGGTTCTAGCCCTCGCTACAGTTCAAGCCCTCGCTACAGGTCAAGCACTCGCTACAGCTCAAGCCCTTACTATTCAAGTTTTATCTTTAAGACGCGACACTTAGAACACTATTCATAATGAGTTACAGGTTAAATAGCGATGCAAATTATTGAAAATCTCACCACAATGCATGGACAATACTATGCATGGCAGCTACATTTTTACACACGATATGATGGCAAAAGTAGCTACTTTCGAAACCATAGTTGTAATGACCAATGACTAATTGGCACGACTCGGTTCAAGATCAGCTCGGTGAAAGGTGTGTGTGTGTACAGGTGAACTGATCCATCCCCGCAGCTCCATTCTGACGTCGCATCAACTAAGGTAGAAAGTCATGTACTAACTTGATTTACTAAGTAGTTACTAATGCTACCAATAATCCATTTATTCAGGTACAATTTTTACAGGTGAACAGGGGACACATTGTGACAAATTGTAATATAATTATGATAAGACACAGATTAACAAGTGATGGGATATATTGACTCGCATCACAATGCATTGACTTTCAGTTAACTTAAACAACCAAAACTTGCAACCATAATCTTACTGCGGCTCGAGCCCTCCCTACAGTTCTAGCCCTCACTACGGTTCTAGTCCTCGCTACAGTTCTAGCCCTCGCTACAGGTCATCCCTCGCTACAGTTCTAGCCCTCGCTACAGTTCTAGCCCTCGCTACAGGTCATGCCCTCGCTACAGTTCAAGCCCTCGCTACAGGTCAAGCCCTCACTACAGGTCAAGCCCTCACTAAAGTTCAAGCCCTCACTACGGTTCAAGCCCTCGCTACGGTTCAAGCCCTCGCTACAGTTCTAGTCCTCGCTACAGTTCTAGTCCTGGCTACACTTCTAGCCCTCGCTACAGGTCAAGCCCTTGCTACACTTCTAGCCCTCGCTACAGTTCTAGCCCTCGCTACAGATCAAGCCCTCGCTACAGTTCAAGCCCTCGCTACACTTCTAGTCCTCACTAGTTCTAGCCTTTGCTACAGATCTAGTCCTCGCTACAGTTCTAGCCCTCGCTACAGTTCAAGCCTTCGCTACAGTTCAAGCCCTCGCTACACTTCTAGCCCTTGCTACAATTCAAGCCCTTGCTACGGTTCAAGCCCTCGCTACGATTCAAGCCCTCGCTACAGTTCCAGGCATCGCTACACTTCTAGCCCTCACTACACTTCTAGCCCTCGCTACAGTTCAAGCCCTTGCTACGGTTCAAGCCCTCACTACAGGTCAATCCCTCGCTACAGGTCAAGCCCTCGCTAAAGTTCAAGCCCTCGCTACACTTCTAGCCCTCGCTACACTTCTAGCCCTCGCTACACTTCTAGTCCTCACTACAGTTCTAGTCCTCGCTACACTTCTAGTCCTCGCTACACTTCTAGCCCTTGCTACACTTCTAGTCTTTGCTACGGTTCATGCCCTCGCTACAGTTCTAGCCCTCGCTACAGTTCAAGCCCTCGCTACACTTCTAGCCCTCACTACGGTTCAAGCCCTCGCTACACTTCTATTCCTCGCTACAGTTCAAGCCCTCGCTACAGTTCTAGTCCTCGCTACAGTTCAAGCCCTCGCTACAATTCTAGTCCTCGCTACAGTTCTAGTCCTCACTACAGGTCATGCCCTCGCTACAGTTCAAACCTTCGCTACAGTTCTAGCCCTTGCTACAGTTCTAGTCCTCGCTACAGTTCTAGTCCTCGCTACAGTTCTAGTCCTCGTTACAGTTCTAGCCCTCGCTACAGTTCTAGCCCTCGCTACAGTTCTAGCCCTCGCTATAGCTCATGCCCTCGCTACAGTTCTAGTCCTCTCTACAGTTCTAGTCCTCACTACAGTTCTAGTCCTCGCTACAGTTCTAGCCCTCGCTACAGTTCTAGCCCTCGCTATAGGTCATGCCCTCGCTACAGTTCAAGCCCTCGCTACAGGTCAAGCCCTCACTAAAGTTCAAGCCCTCACTACGATTCAAGCCCTCGCTACGGTTCAAGCCCTCGCTACAGTTCTAGTCCTCGCTACAGTTCTAGTCCTCGCTACAGTTCTAGCCCTCGCTACAGGTCAAGCCCTCGCTACAGTTCAAGCCCTTGCTACAGTTCAAGCCCTCGCTACAGTTCAAGCCCTCGCTACACTTCTAGTCCTCACTACAGTTCTAGTCCTCGCTACAGTTCTAGCCCTCGCTACAGGTCATGCCCTCGCTACAGTTCAAGCCCTCGCTACACTTCTAGCCTTTGCTACAGTTGTAGCCCTCACTACAGGTCATGCCCTCGCTACAGTTCAAGCCCTCGCTATAGGTCAAACCCTCGTTAAGGTTCAAGCCCTCGCTACACTTCTAGCCCTCACTACGGTTCAAGCCCTCGCTACGGTTCAAGCCCTCGCTACAGTTCTAGTCCTCGCTACACTTCTAGCCCTTACTACAGGTCAAGACCTCGCTACACTTCTAGTCCTCGCTACAGTTCTAGCCCTCGCTACAGGTCATGCCCTCGCTACAGTTCAAGCCCTCGCTACACTTCTTGCCTTTGCTACAGTTCTAGTCCTTGCTACGGTTCAAGCCCTCACTACCGTTCTAGTCCTCGCTACAGTTCTAGACCTCGCTACAGTTCAAGCCCTCGCTACAGTTCAAGCCCTTGCTACACTTCTAGCCTTTGCTACAGTTCTAGTCCTCGCTACGGTTCAAGCCCTCACTACTGTTCTAGTCCTCGCTACAGTTCTAGCCCTCGCTAAAGTTCAAGCCCTCGCTACAGTTCTAGTCCTCGCTACAGTTCTAGTCCTCACTACAGTTCTAGTCCTTGCTACAGTTCAAGCCCTCGCTACAGTTCACGCCCTCACTACACTTCTAGTCCTCGCTACAGTTCTAGTCCTCGCTACAGTTCTAGCCCTCACTACAGTTCAAGCCCTTGCTACACTTCTAGCCTTTGCTACAGTTCTAGTCCTCGCTACGGTTCAAGCCCTCGCTACAGTTCTAGCCCTCACTACAGTTCTAGTCCTCGCTACAGTTCTAGCCCTCGCTACAGTTCTAGCCCTCGCTATAGGTCATGCCCTCGCTACAGTTCAAGCCCTCGCTACAGGTCAAGCCCTCACTAAAGTTCAAGCCCTCACTACGATTCAAGCCCTCGCTACGGTTCAAGCCCTCGCTACAGTTCTAGTCCTCGCTACAGTTCTAGTCCTCGCTACAGTTCTAGCCCTCGCTACAGGTCAAGCCCTCGCTACAGTTCAAGCCCTTGCTACAGTTCAAGCCTTCGCTACAGTTCAAGCCCTCGCTACACTTCTAGTCCTCACTACAGTTCTAGTCCTCGCTACAGTTCTAGCCCTCGCTACAGGTCATGCCCTCGCTACAGTTCAAGCCCTCGCTACACTTCTAGCCTTTGCTACAGTTGTAGCCCTCACTACAGGTCATGCCCTCGCTACATTTCAAGCCCTCGCTATAGGTCAAACACTCGTTAAGGTTCAAGCTCTCGCTACACTTCTAGCCCTCACTACAGTTCAAGCCCTCGCTACGGTTCAAGCCCTCGCTACAGTTCTAGTCCTCGCTACACTTCTAGCCCTTACTACAGGTCAAGACCTCGCTACACTTCTAGTCCTCGCTACAGTTCTAGCCCTCGCTACAGGTCATGCCCTCGCTACAGTTCAAGCCCTCGCTACACTTCTAGCCTTTGCTACAGTTCTAGTCCTTGCTACGGTTCAAGCCCTCACTACCGTTCTAGTCCTCGCTACAGTTCTAGACCTCGCTACAGTTCAAGCCCTCGCTACAGTTCAAGCCCTTGCTACACTTCTAGCCTTTGCTACAGTTCTAGTCCTCGCTACGGTTCAAGCCCTCACTACTGTTCTAGTCCTCGCTACACTTCTAGCCCTCGCTAAAGTTCTAGTCCTCACTACAGTTCTAGTCCTTGCTACAGTTCAAGACCTCGCTACAGTTCACGCCCTCACTACACTTCTAGTCCTCGCTACAGTTCTAGTCCTCGCTACAGTTCTAGCCCTCGCTACAGTTCAAGCCCTTGCTACACTTCTAGCCTTTGCTACAGTTCTAGTCCTCGCTACGGTTCAAGCCCTCGCTACAGTTCTAGTCCTCGCTACAGTTCTAGTCCTCGCTACAGTTCTAGTCCTCACTACAGTTCTAGTCCTTGCTACAGTTCAAGACCTCGCTACAGTTCACGCCCTCACTACACTTCTAGTCCTCGCTACAGTTCTAGTCCTCGCTACAGTTCTAGCCCTCGCTAAAGTTCAAGCCCTCGCTAGAGTTCAAGCCCTCACTACAGTTCTAGTCCTCACTACAGTTCTAGTCCTCGCTGCAGTTCTAGTCCTTGCTACAGTTCAAGCCCTCGCTACAGTTCACGCCCTCACTACACTTCTAGTCCTCGCTCCAGTTCTAGTCCTCGCTACAGTTCTAGCCCTCGCTACAGTTCAAACCTTCGCTACAGTTCTAGCCCTTGCTACAGTTCTACTCCTCGCTACAGTTCTAGTCCTCGCTACAGTTCAAGCCCTCGCTACAGTTCAAGCCTCGCTACAGTTCTAGTCCTCGCTACAGTTCTAGCCCTCGCTACAGTTCAAGCCTCGCTACAGTTCTAGTCCTCGCTACAGTTCTAGTCCTCGTTACAGTTCTAGTCCTCGCTACAGTTCTAGCCCTCGCTACAGTTCTAGTCCTCGCTACAGTTCTAGTCCTCGCTACAGTTCTAGTCCTAGCTACAGTTCTAGTCCTTGCTACAGTTCAAGCCCTCGCTACAGTTCACGCCCTCACTACACTTCTAGTCCTTGTTACAGTTCTACCCTTCGCTACGGTTCTAGCCCTCGCTACACTTCTAGTCCTCGCTACAGTTCTAGCCCTCGCTTGATTTACTAAGTAGTTACTAATGCTACCAATAATCCATTTATTCAGGTACAATATTTACAAGTGAACAGGGGACACATTGTGACAAATTGTAATATAATTATGATAAGACGCAGATTAACAAGTGATGGGATATATTGACTCGCATCACAATGCATTGACTTTCAGTTAACTTAAACAACCAAAACTTGCAACCAAACTCTTACTGCGGCTCGAGCCCTCGCTACAGTTCTAGCCCTCACTACGGTTCTAGTCCTCGCTACAGTTCTAGTCCTCGCTACAGTTCTAGTCCTCGCTACAGTTCTAGCCCTCGCTACAGGTCATGCCCTCGCTACAGTTCTAGCCCTCGCTACAGTTCTAGCCCTCGCTACAGAACATGCCCTCGCTACAGGTCAAGCCCTCACTACAGGTCAAGCCCTCACTAAAGTTCAAGCCCTCACTACGGTTGAAGCCCTCGCTACGGTTCAAGCCCTCGCTACAGTTCTAGTCCTCGCTACAGTTCTAGTCCTCGCTACAGTTCTAGTCCTCGCTACAGTTCAAGCCCTCGCTACAGTTCATGCCCTCGCTACAGTTCTAGCCTTCGCTACGGTTCTAGCCCTCGCTACAGTTCAAGCCCTCGCTACAGGTCAAGCACTCGCTACAGCTCAAGCCCTTACTATTCAAGTTTTATCTTTAAGACGCGACACTTAGAACACTATTCATAATGAGTTACAGGTTAAATAGCGATGCAAATTATTTAAAATCTCACCACAATGCATGGACAATACTATGCATGGCAGCTACATTTTTACACACGATATGATGGCAAAAGTAGCTACTTTCGAAACCATAGTTGTAATGACCAATGACTAATTGGCACGACTCGGTTCAAGATCAGCTCGGTGAAAGGTGTGTGTGTGTACAGGTGAACTGATCCATCCCCGCAGCTCCATTCTGACGTCGCATCAACTAAGGTAGAAAGTCATGTACTAACTTGATTTACTAAGTAGTTACTAATGCTACCAATAATCCATTTATTCAGGTACAATTTTTACAAGTGAACAGGGGACACATTGTGACAAATTGTAATATAATTATGATAAGACACAGATTAACAAGTGATGGGATATATTGACTCGCATCACAATGCATTGACTTTCAGTTAACTTAAACAACCAAAACTTGCAACCAAACTCTTACTGCGGCTCGAGCCCTCCCTACAGTTCTAGCCCTCACTATGGTTCTAGTCCTCGCTACAGTTCTAGCCCTCGCTACAGGTCATGCCCTCGCTACAGTTCTAGCCCTCGCTACAGTTCTAGCCCTCGCTACAGGTCATGCCCTTACTACAGTTCAAGCCCTCGCTACAGGTCAAGCCCTCACTACAGGTCAAGCCCTCACTAAAGTTCAAGCCCTCACTACGGTTCAAGCCCTCACTACGGTTCACGCCCTCGCTACAGTTCTAGTCCTCGCTACAGTTCTAGTCCTGGCTACACTTCTAGCCCTCGCTACAGGTCAAGCCCTTGCTACACGTCTAGCCCTCGCTACAGTTCTAGCCCTCGCTACAGATCAAGCCCTCGCTACAGTTCAAGCCCTCGCTACACTTCTAGTCCTCACTAGTTCTAGCCTTTGCTACAGATCTAGTCCTCGCTACAGTTCTAGCCCTCGCTACAGTTCAAGCCTTCGCTACAGTTCAAGCCCTCACTACACTTCTAGCCCTTGCTACAATTCAAGCCCTTGCTACGGTTCAAGCCCTCGCTACGATTCAAGCCCTCGCTACAGTTCCAGCCATCGCTACACTTCTAGCCCTCACTACACTTCTAGCCCTCGCTACAGTTCAAGCCCTCACTACAGGTCAAGCCCTCGCTACAGGTCAAGCCCTCGCTAAAGTTCAAGCCCTCGCTACACTTCTAGCCCTCGCTACACTTCTAGCCCTCGCTACACTTCTAGTCCTCACTACAGTTCTAGTCCTCGCTACACTTCTAGTCCTCGCTACACTTCTAGCCCTTGCTACACTTCTAGTCTTTGCTACGGTTCAAGCCCTCGCTACAGTTCTAGCCCTCGATACAGTTCAAGCCCTCGCTACATTTCTAGCCCTCACTACAGGTCATGCCCTCACTACAGTTCAAGCCCTCGCTACAGGTCAAGCCCTAGCTAAAGTTCAAGCCCTCGCTACACTTCTAGCCCTCACTACGGTTCAAGCCCTCGCTACACTTCTAGTCGTCGCTATAGTTCTAGTCCTCGCTACACTTCTAGCCCTCGCTACAGTTCAAGCCCTTGCTACAGTTCAAGCCCTCGCTACAGGTCAAGCCCTCGCTACAGGTTAAGCCCTCGCTAAAGTTCAAGCCCTCGCTACACTTCTAGCCCTCGCTACACTTCAAATCCTCGCTACAGTTCAAGCACTCGCTCAGGTCAAGTCCTCACTACACATCAAGTCCTTACTATTCAAGTTTTATCTTTAAGACGCGACACTTAGAACACTATTCATAATGAGTTACAGGTTAAAAAGCCATGCAAATTATTGAAAATCTCACCACAATGCATGGACAATACTATGCATGGCAGCTACATTTTTACACAAGATATGATGGCAAAAGTAGCTACTTTCGAAACCATAGTTGTAATGACCAATGACTAGTTGGCACGACTCGGTTCAAGATCAGCTCGGTGAAAGGTGTGTGTGTGTGTGTGTGTACAGGTGAACTGATCCATCCCCGCAGCTCCATTCTGACGTTGCATCAACTAAGGCAGAAAGTCATGTACTAACTTGATTTACTAAGTAGTTACTAATGCACACAATAATCCATTTATTCAGGTACAATTTTTACAAGTGAACAGGGGACACATTGTGACAAATTGTAATATAATTATGATAAGACGCAGATTAACAAGTGATGGGATATATTGACTCGCATCACAATGCATTTACTTTCAGTTAACTTAAACAACCAAAACTTGCAACCAAACTCTTACTGCGGCTCGAACCCTCGCTACAGTTCTATCCATCACTACGGTTCTAGTCCTCGCTACAGTTCTAGCCATCACTATGGTTCTAGTCCTCGCTACAGTTCTAGTCCTCGCTACAGTTCTAGTCCTCGCTACAGTTCTAGCCCTCGCTACAGTTCTAGTTCTCGCTACAGTTCAAGTCCTCGCTATAGTTCTAGTCCTCACTACAGTTCTAGTCCTGGCTACAGTTCTAGTCCTCGCTACAGTTCTAGCCCTCGCTACAGGTCATGCCCTCGCTACAGTTCAAGCCCTCGCTACAGTTCTAGTCCTCGCTACACTTCTAGCCCTTGCTACAGGTCAAGCCCTCGCTACACTTCTAGTCCTCGCTACAGTTCTAGCCCTCGCTACAGGTCATGCCCTCGCTACAGTTCAAGCCCTCGCTAAACTTCTAGCCTTTGCTACACATCTAGCCCTCACTACCGTTCTAGTCCTCGCTACAGTTCTAGTCCTGGCTACACTTCTAGCCCTTGCTACAGGTCAAGCCCTCGCTACACTTCTAGTCCTCGCTACAGTTCTAGCCCTCGCTACAGTTCATGCCCTCGCTACAGTTCAAGCCCTCGCTACACTTCTAGCCTTTGCTACAGTTCTAGCCCTCACTACCGTTCTAGTCCTCACTACAGTTCTAGCCCTCGCTACAGTTCTAGCCCTCGCTACAGTTCAAGCCCTCGCTACACTTCTAGCCCTCGCTACACTTCTAGTCCTCACTACAGTTCTAGTCCTCGCTACAGTTCTAGCCCTCGCTACAGGTCATGCCCTCGCTACAGTTCAAGCCCTCGCTACACTTCTAGCCTTTGCTACAGTTCTAGCCCTCGCTACAGGTCATGCCCTCGCTACAGTTCAAGCCCTTGCTACAGTTCAAGCCCTCGCCATAGGTCAAACCCTCGTTAAAGTTCAAGCCCTCGCTACACTTCTAGCCCTCACTACGGTTCAAGCCCTCGCTACGGTTCAAGCCCTCGCTACAGTTCTAGTCCTCGCTACACTTCTAGCCCTTACTACAGGTCAAGACCTCGCTACACTTCTAGTCCTCGCTACAGTTCTAGTCCTTACTACAGTTCAAGCCCTCGCTACAGTTCTAGTCCTCGCTACAGTTCTAATCCTCGCTACAGTTCTAGTCCTCGCTACAGTTCTAGTCCTGGCTACACTTCTAGCCCTCGCTACAGGTCAAGCCCTTGCTACACGTCTAGCCCTCGCTACAGTTCTAGCCCTCGCTACAGATCAAGCCCTCGCTACAGTTCAAGCCCTCGCTACACTTCTAGTCCTCACTAGTTCTAGCCTTTGCTACAGATCTAGTCCTCGCTACAGTTCTAGCCCTCGCTACAGTTCAAGCCTTCGCTACAGTTCAAGCCCTCACTACACTTCTAGCCCTTGCTACAATTCAAGCCCTTGCTACGGTTCAAGCCCTCGCTACGATTCAAGCCCTCGCTACAGTTCCAGCCATCGCTACACTTCTAGCCCTCACTACACTTCTAGCCCTCGCTACAGTTCAAGCCCTCACTACAGGTCAAGCCCTCGCTACAGGTCAAGCCCTCGCTAAAGTTCAAGCCCTCGCTACACTTCTAGCCCTCGCTACACTTCTAGCCCTCGCTACACTTCTAGTCCTCACTACAGTTCTAGTCCTCGCTACACTTCTAGTCCTCGCTACACTTCTAGCCCTTGCTACACTTCTAGTCTTTGCTACGGTTCAAGCCCTCGCTACAGTTCTAGCCCTCGATACAGTTCAAGCCCTCGCTACACTTCTAGCCCTCACTACGGTTCAAGCCCTAGCTACACTTCTATTCCTCGCTACAGTTCTAGTCCTTGCTACAGTTCTAGTCCTTACTACAGTTCAAGCCCTCGCTACAGCTCTAGTCCTCGCTACAGTTCTAACCCTCGCTACAGTTCTAGCCCTCGCTACATTTCTAGCCCTCACTACAGGTCATGCCCTCACTACAGTTCAAGCCCTCGCTACAGGTCAAGCCCTAGCTAAAGTTCAAGCCCTCGCTACACTTCTGGCCCTCACTACGGTTCAAGCCCTCGCTACACTTCTAGTCGTCGCTATAGTTCTAGTCCTCGCTACACTTCTAGCCCTCGCTACAGTTCAAGCCCTTGCTACAGTTCAAGCCCTCGCTACAGGTCAAGCCCTCGCTACAGGTTAAGCCCTCGCTAAAGTTCAAGCCCTCGCTACACTTCTAGCCCTCGCTACACTTCAAATCCTCGCTACTGTTCAAGCACTCGCTCAGGTCAAGTCCTCACTACACATCAAGTCCTTACTATTCAAGTTTTATCTTTAAGACGCGACACTTAGAACACTATTCATAATGAGTTACAGGTTAAAAAGCCATGCAAATTATTGAAAATCTCACCACAATGCATGGACAATACTATGCATGGCAGCTACATTTTTACACAAGATATGATGGCAAAAGTAGCTACTTTCGAAACCATAGTTGTAATGACCAATGACTAGTTGGCACGACTCGGTTCAAGATCAGCTCGGTGAAAGGTGTGTGTGTGTGTACAGGTGAACTGATCCATCCCCGCAGCTCCATTCTGACGTTGCATCAACTAAGGCAGAAAGTCATGTACTAACTTGATTTACTAAGTAGTTACTAATGCACACAATAATCCATTTATTCAGGTACAATTCTTACAAGTGAACAGGGGACACATTGTGACAAATTGTAATATAATTATGATAAGACGCAGATTAACAAGTGATGGGATATATTGACTCGCATCACAATGCATTGACTTTCAGTTAACTTAAACAACCAAAACTTGCAACCAAACTCTTACTGCGGCTCGAACCCTCGCTACAGTTCTATCCATCACTACGGTTCTAGTCCTCGCTACAGTTCTAGCCATCACTACGGTTCTAATCCTCGCTACAGTTCTAGTCCTCGCTACAGTTCTAGTCCTCGCTACAGTTCTAGCCCTCGCTACAGTTCTAGTTCTCGCTACAGTTCAAGTCCTCGCTATAGTTCTAGTCCTCACTACAGTTCTAGTCCTGGCTACAGTTCTAGTCCTCGCTACAGTTCTAGCCCTCGCTACAGGTCATGCCATCGCTACAGTTCAAGCCCTCGCTACAGTTCTAGTCCTCGCTACACTTCTAGCCCTTGCTACAGGTCAAGCCCTCGCTACACTTCTAGTCCTCGCTACAGTTCTAGCCCTCGCTACAGGTCATGCCCTCGCTACAGTTCAAGCCCTCGCTACACTTCTAGCCTTTGCTACACATCTAGCCCTCACTACCGTTCTAGTCCTCGCTACAGTTCTAGTCCTGGCTACACTTCTAGCCCTTGCTACAGGTCAAGCCCTCGCTACACTTCTAGTCCTCGCTACAGTTCTAGCCCTCGCTACAGTTCATGCCCTCGCTACAGTTCAAGCCCTCGCTACACTTCTAGCCTTTGCTACAGTTCTAGCCCTCACTACCGTTCTAGTCCTCACTACAGTTCTAGCCCTCGCTACAGTTCTACCCCACAAGCCCTCGCTACAGTTCAAGCCCTCGCTACACTTCTAGCCCTCGCTACACTTCTAGTCCTCACTACAGTTCTAGTCCTCGCTACAGTTCTAGCCCTCGCTACAGGTCATGCCCTCGCTACAGTTCAAGCCCTCGCTACACTTCTAGCCTTTGCTACAGTTCTAGCCCTCGCTACAGGTCATGCCCTCGCTACAGTTCAAGCCCTTGCTACAGTTCAAGCCCTCGCCATAGGTCAAACCCTCGTTAAAGTTCAAGCCCTCGCTACACTTCTAGCCCTCACTACGGTTCAAGCCCTCGCTACGGTTCAAGCCCTCGCTACAGTTCTAGTCCTCGCTACACTTCTAGCCCTTACTACAGGTCAAGACCTCGCTACACTTCTAGTCCTCGCTACAGTTCTAGTCCTTACTACAGTTCAAGCCCTCGCTACAGTTCTAGTCCTCGCTACAGTTCTAGTCCTCGCTACAGTTCTAGTCCTCGCTACAGTTCAAGCCCTCGCTACAATTCAAGCCCTCGCTACAGTTCTAGTCCTCGCTACAGTTCTAGTCCTCGCTACAGTTCAAACCTTCGCTACAGGTCAAGCCCTCGCTAAAGTTCAAGCCCTCGCTACACTTCTAGCCCTCACTACGGTTCTAGTCCTCGCTACAGTTCTACTCCTCGCTACAGTTCTAGTCCTCGCTACAGTTCTACTCCTCGCTACAGTTCACGCCCTCGCTACAGTTCTAGTCCTTGCTACAGTTCTACTCCTCGCTACAGTTCTACTCCTCGCTACAGTTCACACCCTCGCTACAGTTCTAGTCCTCGCTACAGTTCTAGTCCTTGCTACAGTTCTACTCCTCACTACAGTTCTAGTCCTCGCTACAGTTCTTGTCCTCGCTACAGTTCTAGTCCTCGCTACAGTTCTAGTCCTCGCTACAGTTCTAGTCCTCGCTACAGTTCTAGTCCTCACTACAGTTCTAGTCCTGGCTACAGTTCTTGTCCTCGCTACAGTTCTAGTCCTCGTTACAGTTCTAGTCCTCGTTACAGTTCAAGTCCTCGCTACAGTTCTAGTCCTCGCTACAGTTCAAGCCCTCGCTACAGTTCACGCCCTCACTACAGGTCAAGCACTCGCTACAGCTCAAGCCCTTACTATTCAAGTTTTATCTTTAAGACGCGACACTTAGAACACTATTCATAATGAGTTACAGGTTAAATAGCGATGCAAATTATTGAAAATCTCACCACAATGCATGGACAATACTATGCATGGCAGCTACATTTTTACACAAGATATGATGGCAAAAGTAGCTACTTTCGAAACCATAGTTGTAATGACCAATGACTAATTGGCACGACTCGGTTCAAGATCAGCTCGGTGAAAGGTGTGTGTGTGTACAGGTGAACTGATCCATCCCCGCAGCTCCATTCTGACGTCGCATCATCTAAGGTAGAAAGTCATGTACTAACTTGATTTACTAAGTAGTTACTAATGCTCACAATAATCCATTTATTCAGGTACAATTTTTTAACTATTGAACAACAGTCGACACGTTGGGAAAAAATTAAATATAATTATCATACAACGCAGATTAACCAGTACATTGACTTTACATTAAATCCTAAAGAGATTATAATTGAAGCTGCTCAAACTCTCACTGCAGCTCAAACTCTCATTGCGGCTCAAACTCTAACTGCAGGTCAAACTCTCACTGCGGCTTAAATTCTCACTGCAGGTCAAACTCTCATTATGGCTCAAACTCTCACTGCGGCTCAAACTCTCATTGCGGCTCAAACTCTCACTGTGGCTCAAACTCTCACTGCAGATCAAACTCTTACTGCAGCTCAAACTCTCACTGCGGCTCAAACTCTCATTGCGGCTCAAACTCTCACTGCAGCTCAAACTCTCATTGCGGCTCAAACTCTAACTGCAGGTCAAACTCTCACTGCGGCTTAAATTCTCACTGCAGGTCAAACTCTCATTATGGCTCAAACTCTCACTGCGGCTCAAACTCTCATTGCGGCTCAAACTCTCACTGTGGCTCAAACTCTCACTGCAGATCAAACTCTTACTGCAGCTCAAACTCTCACTGCGGCTCAAACTCTCATGCGCTCAAACTCTCACTCAGCTCAAACTCTCATGCGGCTCAAACTCTAACTGCGTCAAACTCTCACTGGGCTAAAGCTCAAACTCTCACTGCGGCTCAAACTCTCATTGCGGCTCAAACTCTCACTGCAGCTCAAACTCTCATTGCGGCTCAAACTCTAACTGCAGGTCAAACTCTCACTGCGGCTTAAATTCTCACTGCAGGTCAAACTCTCATTATGGCTCAAACTCTCACTGCGGCTCAAACTCTCACTGCGGCTCAAACTCTCATTGCGGCTCAAACTCTCACTGTGGCTCAAACTCTCACTGCAGGTCAAACTCTTACTGCAGCTCAAACTCTCACTGCGGCTCAAACTCTCATTGCGGCTCAAACTCTCACTGCGGCTCAAACTCTCACTGCGGCTCAAACTCTCATTGCGGCTCAAACTCTCACTGCGGCTCAAACAGCTCAACATCAAGATAAGTCAGTCAAGCGATAAGTCTATGGCGAATTCCACATGCCAGCATCTACGGTTTGTTCAACTCATCAGTCTACTCCACTGGTCTGAGTCATCAGCAAGTTCCACACCCGAATCCATGTTTTGTCCCACTCACCCTACTAGGCTAGTCTACATCCTGTTTTGACAAACCCGAGTTAACACCGGGGATGTTACTGTCGCATCTACAACTTCCATGCGGAAAAACCCTCACAAGTATGATGATCTTCTATGCAAGCCATATGATTGGTCCGGTGCCAAGGCCATGTGGCACTTTCCCAAGTCAACCGTCCTGCCTTCTTCCATATGGCCGATGACCCTAAATCTGACAATTGACCTCGTACAAAATCAATGTGTGATTATATATCAATCCAGTCTTCTGCCAGTACCATGCAAGACATCATCACAACAAGATGAGTGGCCTCCTTGATTGACACTTTTACATGTATCCCCTCTGCTCTTAAGCGAAGATTCCTAAGACTGTTTAGAGAGGTTTCTTTGTCAACCAATCAACATGTACAGATTAGAGCAGTTTTCTTGTCAAACTTGGCACCAGATAATTCATCAAGTCTGGAGAGGACGCCAAGATAACTATGCAAACAGTCGACTTGTTCTGCTTAGTGAGGATTTCTGGACAAACTTTGCACCAGACAACTTAATCAGTAGTGAGGATATTCAGACAACCTGGTGCAAAGAGGTTGTTTGAGGCTCCTCTCTAAAGGCTAGACTGCCTAGTTTGTTTTGAACTCTTCTTTACACTGGACAAGTTGGGAGGCTTCAATAGTCATCTCGAAATAATCTCTGGATTTAATGAAATGTTTAACAAGAAAAATACACTTAATCTGTACCAGCCGATAGGTTGACTAGAACTTCTCATAACATTCTAGGAATCCTCACTTAAGAGCAGAGGTTTGCAAAAAGGTCAATCAATGATGCCACTCACCTGGATTGGAAGATGCCTTGTATGGTACCGAAAGATGACTACATTGATATTATATCTCCTCATACCTCTTCCACAACAAACTCACTAACTGCATCCTGTTCCACATCCACCATCCCCTCCTACAAGAGATGCAAACTGATGACATCAAGTCCCAGCAGAAGGTTTCCGTCACTGAAGGAACCACCTAACTGCAGGGTCAAGGCCTCATCAGCAGGAAACTCCTCATACCTCCTCCAAGAGCAGCCAACTGATCACATCAAGTCCCTGCAGAAGGTTTCCTTTACTGAAAGACCCACCTAACTGCAGAGTCAAGGCCTCATCAGCCGGAAACTCCTCATACACATCCTCATCTACGACTGAAACCTTGTCAGCTGCATCCATCATCCTTACCAACACCACCTTGGACATCGGCAGCTCCTCCTCCTTGCATGTTCGTTCAATCTCTACCACTGCTAGCTTGGTCATCACAACAAAGGCATCCTCTGTACCTGTAATGAGACAGAATGAAATACAAATTACTCAAATGGATGACAAAAATAAAATGGTGTGTGGTACCTGAAGACAACCTTAAATCAAAAGGGCCATGATACCCTGGATCTGTAACCCGAGTTGAAAAGCGTAAAGGGTTATGCAACACAAAACACTATCAAATTCTGGTAAAATTGGGTACCCAGAAAAGGCTACGGACGGACAAATTTGTTTAAGTCAATTAAAGGGCAGTGATTCTGGTGCTACAGGGTTGATGTATATTTAGTTTAAGCTCAACACAATTCCACTAATTGGTTAATGAGAAGTCGCTCTGGAATGACACATTTGTGTATTTTTAGTCGATTTTCCTGGGTATACTGATTACCGGTAACATGAGCAATAATAGCCTGTGTATTTGTGTTTCAAAACGAGGCTGTGTAAATAATGTCCACTCTCAATTAACCCTACGCTGTAGCTGATCTGGATCCATGTTGTTTGGAAATGTAATTTTATTATATACTCAGCAGGCAACGGGTTAAGCATATTGTTTTATTGTATGCAATATCAGTCTGAAACAAGTAAATCATAACTGAACAAAGTGAAAACAACAGTTTTATTTACGCGGGGATTATCAATTATCGGTGATGATGTAGATTTCGCCTCAGAAACTTATACCAGTACCAATACGTGCCATATAAGGCAATCATGTGATGTCAATGATGGTAAATATGCCTGTAGAAATGACATTTCAGCTCGTTTTTCCTAGCGACAGTTGTGTAACTCCGACATAAATAGTAAACACAATATGCGCAAGTGTGGTTCACTTGGATTTATTCCGAGGTCACTGGGGATAAAGGGCAATAAATTCAGTGTTTTGCATCCGATTTCGTCGAAAATCCTGCTCGTACCACCACCGCACTACAGCGATATTAATCTTCATAAGTTTAACTCCATTGATACCGACAACAGACTCCGGATATATTTGAGGATTCTTAATCAATAAAAGGGCAATAACCATGGTGTTACTAGCCCGTTAAGATACCGATAACAGACTCCGGACATATTTGACGATTCTTAATCAATAAAAGGGCAATAACCATGGTGTTACTAGCCCGTTAAGATACCGATAACAGACTCCGGACAGATATATTTGAGGATTCTTAATCAATAAAAGGGCAATAACCATGGTGTTACTAGCCCGTTTTATACCGATAACAGACTCCGGACATATTTGAGGATTCTTAATCAATAAAAGGGCAATAACCATGGTGTTACTAGCCCGTTAAGATACCGATAACAGACTCCGGACATATTTGACGATTCTTAATCAATAAAAGGGCAATAACCATGGTGTTACTAGCCCGTTAGATACCGATAACAGACTCCGGACAGATATATTTGAGGATTCTTAATCAATAAAAGGGCAATAACCATGGTGTTACTAGCCCGTTAAGATACCGATAACAGACTCCGGACAGATATATTTGAGGATTCTTAATCAATAAAAGGGCAATAACCATGGTGTTACTAGCCCGTTTTATACCGATAACAGACTCCGGACAGATATATTTGAGGATTCTTAATCAATAAAAGGGCAATAACCATGGTGTTACTAGCTCGTTAGATACCGATAACAGACTCCGGACAGATATATTTGAGGATTCTTAATCAATAAAAGGGCAATAACCATGGTGTTACTAGCCCGTTTTATACCGATAACAGACTCCGGACAGATATATTTGAGGATTCTTAATCAATAAAAGGGCAATAACCATGGTGTTACTAGCCCGTTAAGATACCGATAACAGACTCCGGACAGATATATTTGAGGATTCTTAATCAATAAAAGGGCAATAACCATGGTGTTACTAGCCCGTTTTATACCGATAACAGACTCCGGATATATTTGAGGATTATTAATCAATAAAAGGGCAATAACCATGGTGTTACTAGCCCGTTTTATACCGATAACAGACTCCGGATATATTTGAGGATTATTAATCAATAAAAGGGCAATAACCATGGTGTTACTAGCCCATTAGATACTGACTGCATAGTAGAATCTTACCTATACATTGCTGATTAGTGAAAGAAATAAAGTTCCGTAGCTCTGCCAAATTATATTCAATTGAAAAACCCTGTATACCAAGGCGAGTCACCACACACATTTAGAATCCAATTGGTCCAACAGTTAATGGGGAGCTGGACATAATATGATTTCCTCTTACAAATGTGCGAGGGAATGTCTCACACCACGAGGATGAATACAATGGTGCGAGGAAATGTCGCTCACCACGAGGATGAATACAATGTGCGAGGGAATGTCGCTCACCACGAGGATGAATACAATGTGCGAGGGAATGTCGCTCACCACGAGGATGAATACAATGTGCAAGGGAATGTCGCTCACCACGAGGATGAATACAATGTGCGAGGGAATGTCGCTCACCACGAGGATGAATACAATGTGCGAGGGAATGTCTCACACTACGAGGATGAATACAATGTGCGAGGGAATGTCTCACACCACAGGATGAATAAATGTACAATTGTGCGAGGGAATGTCGCACACCACGAGGATGAATACAATTGAGCGAGGGAATGTCTCACACCACAGGATGAATAAATGTACAATTGTGCGAGGGAATGTCGCACACCACGAGGATGAATACAATTGAGCGAGGGAATGTCTCACACCACGAGGATGAATAAATGTACAATTGTGCGAGGGAATGTCTCACACCACAGGATGAATAAATGTACAATTGTGTGAGGGAATGTCTCACACCACAGGATGAATAAATGTACAATTGTGTGAGGGAATGTCTCACACCACAGGATGAATAAATGTACAATTGTGTGAGGGAATGTCTCACACCACGAGGATGAATAAATGTACAATTGTGCGAGGGAATGTCTCACACCACGATGTGAATATAATTGTGTGAGGGAATGTCTCACACCACGAGGATAAATACAATTGTGTGAGGGAATGTCTCACACCACGAGGATGAATACAATTGTGTGAGGAAATGTCTCACACCACGAGGATGAACACAATGTTGTGAGGAAATGTCTCAAACAATGAGGAGTCACACAATGATGAGGAATCATTCCGAATCAACTTTGCATTGTTTCGCATACATAATACTGATCACGTCTCCAGGTTAAAACTCGATGCAAACAAATGTAAAGTATTATAAAACCATTGTGTTGATGTTGTGAACCTCCAGTGTGGGTAGCAGACATTATGTGATGTTGTTAACCTCCAGTATGGGTAGCAGACATTATATTGTAATGCGAGGGCTATACGCGAATACTAATGACAATACGATAGTGTTAGCTTTACTGTGGAAACTGTTAAATCAAATATGAAATACGAACTAACAATGACCAAATAAGGTCATTTCATTAATGCATACTTTAGACATCCTCTCGTGCTTCTGGATCGTACAATTACCGAGAGACGAACATCTTATCCAATATTTGTCACCTGAATCTGGACAGGTGCTTACATACCCTAATCACAGAAACTGGCTTGTATTAGCACATCGGTATTTCGCGGAAGGTATTTCACAACACCTATAAACCTGTTGATCGTTCTATCTGTTCAATGATCTATTCCGTTCTGATGGCGGCTCCTTTGATGATTTGGAGAATAAACGGATCTACATTTTGAACGGCGCACGTTCGTGGAACTAATCGCTGAACCGTTGTTGTAATGGAGCACACCGATTGGTGAACAGATTTTTATACAGTTATGATTGGCTAATAGGGACACACCTACAGGGCGAAACGGAATTCATACGCCCCCAAAGTCTATATATAGGAGGACAAAACTCATTCGAGAGCTTCCAAAATATCTGTTCCCCGATTTAACAAATAAGACATAAATCCGCTAAAGATTCTATATAAATGGGAAATTCGTAAATCCATTCTGTCAATAAATTGAATAATATTAAAAGAAGTCTTGAAATGCCTATCATTGTTTTTCGTCTGCGTTCCCGTCCTTGTATGCAAAGGCCGTAGGTAACAATATGATGTTAACCTCCAGTATGGGTAGCAGACATTATGTGATGTTGTGAACTTCCAGTATGGGTAGCAGACATTATGTGATGTTGTTAACCTCCAGTGTGGGTAGCAGACATTATGTGATGTTGTTAACCTCCAGTATGGGTAGCAGACATTATGTGATGTTGTTAACCTCCAGTATGGGTAGCAGACATTATGTGATGTTGTTAACCTCCAGTGTGGGTAGCAGACATTATGTGATGTTGTTAACCTCCAGTATGGGTAGCAGACATTATGTGATGTTGTGAACTTCGAGTGTGGGTAGCAGACATTATGTGATGTTGTGAACTTCGAGTGTGGGTAGCAGACATTATGTGATGTTGTGAACCTCCAGTGTGGGTAGCAGACATTATGTGATGTTGTTAACCTCCAGTGTGGGTAGCAGACATTATGTGATGCTGTTATCATCCAGTATGGGTAGCAGACATTATGTGATGTTGTTATCCTCCAGTGTGGGTAGCAGACATTATGTGATGTTGTGAACCTCCAGTGTGGGTAGCAGACATTATGTGATGTTGTTAACCTCCAGTGTGGGTAGCAGACATTATGTGATGTTGTTAACCTCCAGTATGGGTAGCAGACATTATGTGATGTTGTTGCATCATAATATAGTAGACAATTTATTCTATCTATCTTCCGCTAATGTCGAACCCCTCGCGGGGACGTAGACATGTTATTTATGTCGACATCATGAACTGATTTCAAACATGGGAGACTTACCGTCTTCAACAGTTGGTCGATCGTCCACAGTCACCTGGCACCCCATGCTGCTCCACCGTCACCTGGCAGCCCCGCTGCTCCACCATCACCTGACAGCCCCACCGACACCTGGCAGCTCCACCGTCACATGGTTCTCCCACTTCTCCACCACCACAGAGTCAGCCTCCTCTGCCATCTCCACCCCTACAATGACATAAAACATATTGTCACAATCTAGTCATATACACAACAAGATAAGTATTCCTCACACCTCGGCTATTACAAACATATGCAAGACTTGCAAGTGCTTGTCTGCTCTCGGCAACATGTAAACTTGCCATTCACAATCATACGCACAAATTGCAAGTGTTTGTCTGCTCTAGCAACATGTAAGCATGCCATTCACAATCATATGCAAGAATTGCGAGTGTTTGTGTGATCTCGGCAACATGAAAGCATGCCATTCACAATCATATGCCAGAATTGCGAGTGTTTGTGTGATCTCGGCAACATGAAAGCATGCCATTCACAATCATATGCAAGAATTGCGAGTGTTTGTGTGATCTCGGCAACATGTAAGCATGCCATTCACAATCATATGCAAGAATTGCGAGTGTTTGTGTGATCTCTGCAACATGTAAGCATGCCATTCACAATCATATGCAAGAATTGCGAGTGTTTGTGTGATCTCGGCAACATGTAAGCATGCCATTCACAATCATATGCAAGAATTGCGAGTGTTTGTGTGATCTCGGCAACATGAAAGCATGCCATTCACACTCATATGCAAGAATTGCGAGTGTTTGTCTGACCTCGGCAACATGTAAGCATGCCATTCACAATCATATGCAAGAATTGCGAGTGTTTGTCTGATCTCGGCAACATGTAAGCATGTCATTCACAATCACATGCAAGAATTGCGAGTATTTGCAGGCACGGAGGCCTGGCACCTGGGTAGAACTGCCGACCTACCACAAGCCAGCTGGATAGCTTCAAATAAAATAAAAATAAAAATATTTTAATCGCTAGTGTCGCACTTATGGAAGATCGAGCCTATAGGTTACTTTAACGGTTACTGAATTGGTAAAAACATTAACTCTGAGATGCAACGCCTGCAAAGCTGAAGTAGGTGTGAAATCCGACACACTCAACAACAGCTTGAAGAAATGGAAAACCTTCCGTACAATACCTACATGTACTGTAGATTCTAAGAAAACAATGTTCACACTGCAGTGAGAGCCATCAGCTAAGTGTCCTAAGTTCCAACAGAACAGTATCAGCAGCAATGGTTGCTCGACAGATGGGAAGGCAAAGAAACAACTGCCACATTATTCTATTCTATTCAGAACATAATTATCTATCTTCCACTAAATGTCCAACACCTCGCGAGGATGTAGACATGGGTAGTATTGGGTAGTGTTAGAAAATAAAGTAAATTAAGATACATATAATTTATATGCACATACTTTGAAAATCAAATCTGTTCATAAAGTGAGAATGGACCTCTATTATTACATGTAAGCAATGTTAGTATAACAGAACACATAATTGTACATGTATGTCACTCTCCCCAGGCATTGATTGATTCTTTGCGAAATCTTGTAACATAAGCTCACACAAAAATGTGTGCATATAATCCAATAATTGTGTTGCACTTAGATCAGGTTTACAGTTAACCTACCCCAATCATGATCAACTTAAAATGGAAATATTTAAAGCCCCCTATTTTCTTTATTTCTTCAAGTAGTGTTAAATGTAGTAACATTGAATGACCGTTCGTCTATTAAAGGGCAGATCTGCATTGCTGAAATGTATTGTCCTAGGTGTTCTCTATAGTTTGGTATCGCTTCAGGTGCGAAAGGTCCGGAGTCCGAGCCCCGCTGGAGCCGTTACGATTGTGCCCTTAGGCAAGGCATTTAAATTCCACGTTGCCTCTTCTCTCTCCCTCGTGGCGATGGATTCCATCAGGAATGAGGTCTCGAGAGTGATTAATATAAGTTGAAATAACTTGTTTCGCAAACGAGCTAAAATAAATTTGTATAAAAAATAAAATAAAAAAGTTTGGTATAAACCGCTTACAATAATAGAGTACATATTTTGTACATCACTAGCACTGTCTTGTCACTAACCAAAATATGAAATAAAATTGATATGCTAATGACTTTTTTGTTATTAATTTATTAATTTGTAACATGCCCAAATTCTATTTCGGCCAATAATTTCGCATTTGCATATTTAGAATACCGAGGGCTTAGTGCTTAGACTATTCTAACTCTTAGAAATTATTCAGGAACTTACCATGTCCTCTACACCTACTATACAATATCCACTCACAGCACAGCACCACTGACACTTACCATGTCCTCTACACCTACCATACAATCAGGGATAATTTTTGTTTACCAGATGTATGGAAGAAAATACCCTATTGTCAAAAATGAATGGGATATTTTGGAAAGCAATGGGATATTTTCCTTATTCGAAAATTAGTAATACTACTTGCAAAAAGTGCAGATCCTGATGAGACGGCTCATCACGAGCCGGCTCATCTGGATCTACACTTTTTGTAAGCCTATATAGAGGTCTGTGGTGTTGAAAGGGTTAAAGCAGTTTTTAATCGTTTTCAATGCAGTTTATTCTGCTTTCCATCTATTATAGACTATATATAATCTCCCTTAATTTTTCTGGCTTTGGCATTACTCCATGTGTCTGGCTTTGGCATTATTCCATGTGTTTAATGCCGATTTAAAGTCAAATTTGTCCAGACAAATCCTCATGAGGCTGTCAATGTGTTCAGGTGACAGGCAGTTTCTCAGTGAGGTTGTGATGGCATTCTGTGTGGAGAAAACCCTCTCACAGTCAGCCGTGTGAACTGGGTGGGCTAATGCAAGTTGTGCCAGCTTAATGAGGTTAGGGAAGTCATCTTTGTGGTATTCCATAATAAGTGCCCATAACTGAGCAGTTGACTTTCTGGGGTAGCCTTGCTTTTTAACAACAAACTGACGACACCTTAACAAGTTTGGTAACTTTGTTGTCAATATCAGTTGAAATGGCAGACATGAATTCACATGCAGAGTAGTAGCTCTGGTAATCTATTTTGCCAACTGTAGCACATTTGATGTGTGGGGTATCTAATTGTTCTAACAATTGTTCCAGACTGGAATACTTGCTCAGTGGGATTTCTTCATTACCCATCCAAAATACCACCTTCATTAATGCAATGATCCCACTAGACTCTTTAGAATCAATGTTTGCCACAGCACTGGCTAGGTCCTCCCTCCCCTTAGGAGCTAGTAATGCCCTCTTATGATCAGCATTGTCAAGGTGCCTGCTCAGTGTTGTTGTCCTGAAGTTGTCTGTGCCAATTGCCATTGAATTTTTCATCCATAGATCCCTGCACAACTTGCAATACATGGTTGATTTTGTGGAATTGTACTGGAGCCATGGATTGTCCCATTTAGCTTGGAATTTAGGTTTTGAAGTTGTGATGGATTGTTCTGAACTAGCTGCAGAAGCTGGACTGTCCTCGGACTCATTGTTATTTACATCTGTAGGAGCTTTCATGAATTGAAAGAGGCTCTGGCAGCCCGCAATCGGCTTTAACCTTTTCTTAGGTAGCATTGTGAAAAGCGTCAGTGGAAACGGGAAATTAAAACGCAATCCAGAAAGTCAAACGCTCCGTATCATAAGACGCTCGGCGGCTCTATATATTGCATTAATAAAACGTTCAGCAGACCTGGTAGAGGAGGTAATCCAGACTAAAACATCCAGTGAGCTTGATCAATTATCGAGACGAATAAGAAACGTCGTTACCGGCACATTATTTGCTATGTTTGAACAGTAGAAATTCGACGATCTTATTGCGATTTTTCTAACACAATTGGTCACATTTTATGCGATTTCCGGCCACATTATGCGAGAATATCGCGGGATCGCGGCCAAAAATTATCCCTGCATACAATATCCACTCACAGCACCACTGACAATAACCATGTCCTCTACACCTACCATACAATATCCACTCACAACACCACTGACAATAACCATGTCCTCTACACCTACCATACAATATCCACTCACAGCACAGCACCACTGACAATAACCATGTCCTCTACACCTACCATACAATATCCACTTACAGCACAGCATCACTGACACCATGTCATCTACACCTACCATACAATATCCACTTACAGCACAGCATCACTGACACCATGTCCTCTACACCTACCATACAATATCCACTCACAGCACAGCACCACTGATAATAACCATGTCCTATACACCTACCGTACAATATCCACTCACAGCACCACTGACAATAACCATGTCCTCTACACCTACCATACAATATCCACTCACAGCATCACTGACACCATGTCCTCTACACCTACCATACAATATCCACTCACAGCACCACTGACAATAACCATGTCCTCTACACCTACCATACAATATCCACTCACAGCACCAATGGCACTTACCATGTCCTCTACACCTACCAACCCCACACCCCACAAACCATCCTCTACACCTACCATACAATATCCACTCACAGCACCACTGACAATAACCATGTCCTCTACACCTACCATACAATATCCACTCACAGCACCACTGACAATAACCATGTCCTCTACACCTACCATACAATATCCACTCACAGCACCACTGACAATAACCATGTCCTCTACACCTACCATACAATATCCACTCACAGCATCACTGACACCATGTCCTCTACACCTACCATACAATATCCACTCACAGCACAGCATCACTGACAATAACCATGTCCTCTACACCTACCATACAATATCCACTCACAGCACCACTGACAATAACCATGTCCTCTACACCTACCATACAATATCCACTCACAGCATCACTGACACCATGTCCTCTACACCTACCATACAATATCCACTCACAGCATCACTGACAATAACCATGTCCTCTACACCTACCAACAATACCCACTCACAGCACCACTGACACCATGTCCTCACCTACCATACAATACCACTCACAGCACCACACTGACACCATGTCCTCTACACCTACCATACAATATCCACTCACAGCACCACTGACATAACCATGTCCTCTACACCTACCATACAATATCCACTCACAGCACCACTGAATAACCATGTCCTCTACACCTACCATACAATATCCACTCACAGCACAGCATCACTGACACCATGTCCTCTCACCTACCATACAATATCCACTCACAGCACCACTGGCACTTACCATGTCCTCTACACCTACCATACAATATCCACTACACACAGCATCACTGACACCATGTCCTCTACACCTACCATACAATATCCACTCACAGCATCACTGGCACTTACCATGTCCTCTACACCTACCATACAATATCCACTCACAGCATCACTGGCACTTACCATGTCCTCTACACCTACCATACAATATCCACTCACAGCATCACTGGCACTTACCATGTCCTCTACACCTACCATACAATATCCACTCACAGCATCACTGGCACTTACCATGTCCTCTACACCTACCATACAATATCCACTCACAGCACCACTGGCACTTACCATGTCCTCTACACCTACCATACAATATCCACTCACAGCATCACTGGCATTTACCATGTCCTCTACACATACCATACAATATCCACTCACAGCACCTCTGGCACTTACCATGTCCTCTACACCTATCATACAATATCCACTCACAGCACCACTGGCACTTACCATGTCCTCTACACCTACCATTACAATATCCACTCGGATTAAAGGAGACGTTATAAAGAGGGTGTCGGTCATGGGAGGTGACGTCATAAAGAGGGTGTCGGTCATGGGAGGTGACATAAAGAGGGTGTCGGTCATGGGAGGTGATGTTATAAAGAGGGTATCGTTCATGGGAGGTGACGTTATAAAGAGGGTGTCGGTCATGGGAGGTGACATTATAAAGAGAGTGTCGGTCATGGGAGGTGACGTTATAAAGAGGGTATCGTTCATGGGAGGTGACGTTATAAAGAGGGTGTCGGTCATGGGAGGTGACGTTATAAAGAGGGTGCCGGTCATGGGAGGTGACGTTATAAAGAGGGTGTCGGTCATGGGAGGTGACGTTATAAAGAGGGTGTCGGTCATGGGAGGTGACATCATAAAGAGGGTGTCGTTCATGGGAGGTGACGTTATAAAGAGGGTGTCGGTCATGGGAGGTGACGTTATAAAGAGGGTGTCAGTCATGGGAGGTGACATTATAAAGAGGGTGTCGGTCATGGGAGGTGACGTCATAAAGAGGGTGTCGGTCATGGGAGGTGACATTATAAAGAGGGTGTCGGTCATGGGAGGTGACGCTATAAAGAGGGTGTCGGTCATGGTAGGTGACGTTATAAAGAGGATGTCGGTCATGGGAGGTGATGTTTGGAGAGGTTGGACTGTAATCATAAATACAGAATATAAACACCGTTTAAAATATATTGTCTTACCTTTGTGCATACTATTTTGACATTTGAAATTGACAGGTGTGATTCTCCCATTGTTTCTGTGCAATGGCCGGGCGTCTTCACAAAAGAAATCCTAATGAATATCCAATTGCTCATACGCGTGCATGAAATCTACTAACAAATAATTCATTTGGATTTCTTTTGTGAAGACGCTAGAAAGTGTGATGCGAAAATGAGCTTCAGAGATAAGACCGCGAAATAACAGGTCGGGAAAAAAAATTATGTAGAGGTCTTAGATTCTATATATAGGACTATAGGACTACAGAGTGGTGGAACCTATGCTCGGCATAAATCCCACATATAATAACCAGTATAAAATGTTAATTGCATTTGCCGCATATTATTATTTTCTTAAGTCGTGAAAACAACTTTCAAAACACTCTTGTCGACAGTTTTAGCTTCATCACATGACCTTACTGCTCAATACAGCTATCGCAATGGCGTCGGTCGGCACCCATTTATATGAGGAAGACTGCAGGGCACCTATGCACGGTGTACTTGTTATTTTTTTATTTATCCACCATAACTTGTTGAATATCTTATTTTGATATAGTACATCAATGAGTAAAAACATTTGGTGTTAATCAGAAATGGTATAGAAACTAGTTTTCGGGTTAGGTGTAGATTTTTTAAATTCGGATAGCTACTCAAATTGCTCATACACCGTAACATTTCGGTGGAAGTATTCACCCAATGATTTGCTTGATTATATTTGTCTGCTGGACAAGTCATGTGACATTTGCATCAGCCTACCTCAACGGAATGCTATTGAACCATGCTTCAGCTCTGTCGGCGATTAGCCTAGAACTATATAAATATTTTAAATACGGATGAAAATGGAAAATACGCCGAGCATAGGAATATGCCGAGCATAGGTTCCACCACTCTATATAGCATTGATAGTGACTAGGTGTCATTTTGAAACTTGCTTCGAATGTCGTAAAAAAATGCTTATGTATAGTGTCAAGGAATTTAAATATTATACCAGGGGCGTAGCTAGGTCTGTTCTAATGTGTACGCAAACAAGCTATGGGGGTCCGGGAACATGTCCCTCTGCATTTTATTTTATAGTTTATACAAATTTATTTTAGCTCGATTGTGAAACAAGTTCTTACAACTTATATTAATCACTCTCGAGACCTCATTCATGATGGAATCCATCACCACGAGAGAGAGAGAGAAGAGGCAACGTGGAATTTAAATGCCTTGCCTAAGGGCACAATCGTAACGGCTCCAGCGAGGTTCGAACTCCGGACATTTTGCACCTGAAGCAAACGCGCTACAACGGCCCTATCACGACTTCCACCTCCTCTGAATTGTGTTTGCTAACATGTCTAGAGACGTTTCAGCAGCAGAATAAAATAGAATGAGTCTCTACACGGTATCTTCAGTAGACAGTGCAAGGGTTAGGTTAAATCTTCGCTTTTTATTGCATATTAATTAATTAATATAATATGTTTAACTTTATTTTTTAAATATTTTGAACAATGTGTACGCAACTGTGCACAGGCACCAAACATTTTTGTTGGCCTATGGTCATATATTAAGTAATGTCTGATGTACAAAAAAATTACATGCCAGGAAGACGCCATTCAGCTACAAGATGACCTTGACCACCTTCAACAATGGGAGCGGGAGTGGCAAATGGCATTTAACCCTGACAAATGCGAAGTAATCCATGTAATTAACAAACGGAAACCAGTCAACTCTACTTACAACATCCACAATACACCATTAAAACCTACTGACGCAGCCAAATACCACGGAGTATCCATCACACCTGATCTCTCCTGGAAAACGCACATCGACAATATCACTAAGAAAGCAAATTCCACCATGTCCTTCATCTGCAGAAACATTGGTTCAAGCCCACCTAATGCCAAAGCGACAGCTTACAAGACATATGTCCGACCCATCGTAGAGTACGCCTCAACTGTTTGGTCCCCCTACACCGAGACCCAAATCTACAAGCTGGAGATGATACAACGTAGAGCAGCCAGATTCGTCAAACATGACTATCAGCGAACAAGCTCCGTCACTACCATGCTCAAAGACCTCCAGTGGAACACTCTACAGCACAGACGAAACGTAGCCAGGGCCACTATACTATATAAAATCAAGCATGAGCTCGTCGACATCAACCCTGAACCACCACTCCGACAATCTAGATCTTCCAGGTATCACAATCAACAGTACACACAGATCTCCTGTGCTAAGTCAACTTATCAACACAGCTTCTTTCCTGCCACCGTCACCATCTGGAACCGATTGCCTCAACACGCCGTGAACCAGTCCACCATAGAGGGCTTCAAGACCGTCATGGCTGGCATACATAACCTGTAAATGCCACAATCGTTTTTAAACTGTTTTTAAAAATTATACATAGACATATTTTTAAATGTACAAATCCACCTCTCCAGCTGCACATGCTTTTAATCTCTATCGCGAGTATACTCTAGACAGAGTGATGCGATTACTAAAGATGATGATGATGACAATAGCCTATGGCATAGGGCAAAACAAATTGTGTCTTGTGCCTGTGCAATTGTGTAAGTTGCGTACAGGTAGCTACGCGCCTGTATACCTTACCTTTAATAAACAGTGTATTTATTCCGATGCACTGTTATGAAGCACATGTGCTGTCCTTCAGCACGTGTTTCAATCTGTATAGCGTTTGCCGACATCATGAACTGCAAATGGCTGTCTACACACAAAGGGAGATCATAAATGTTATACCCCCCTCATTTGCATAAACCATTATCTATTTCCAATCTGATCGTAACAACTACAGATGAGCGCGAAATCCGGGCCTCTCACACCTGGAGTAACGTGCTACCACTGCGCTATATACCCGTATATGTAGCCAATTGTATAGATACGCCCCACGCAACTCTGACATAATTTATATATATATATCGATGCACGTACACGGTCAACCCGTACCCTAGTCAACTCGACCCTCGATCTCTTACGTCTTACGCAGCAGTAGTACCCCTGGCCGTTGTACGCGCCGATTTTCGATCTTAATGAATGACCCGCATTATGTTCAAATGTCAACAAACTTTACAATAAAACCATTGTGCTAAAAATGATTTAAAAAAACCGTGAATTGTATTATAGATCCCAGAGGCGTAGCAATCTGAAAATGATGCGTGTCATTTCACTCATTTGTATCCCATACAGGGCAATGTCTGCTAAATATCATTATATACGTGCGTGCTATAGAGGTAGGGAGAGAGAGCGTCATTTAAACATTGTTCATGGAAAGAGGCTGAATGGTCAAGTTCTATCCAGAATGCCGGCCCAATCCCTTTCGATACATTTGTATCCCATACAGGGCAATTAAGGGAAAGTCTTGAGTTGTACAATCGATTGATATTTTTGCACTTTATCGGTACGTACAGTTAGTGCAGATGAAAGTACGGGAATCCCAGTCCTAAGATTAACCCTAAGCATAATAATAACCCTAACCCTAACACTAATCATATCCATTACCATAACACTAACCCCGGTACCCTTAATCTAGCAATAACGCTAACCCTTAATCCTAACCCTAAACATGTCTCGTACTGGTAGTAAAGTGCTTTCTATCCGAAAGGGAAATCCAAAACCTGGCAACAATGAGTTGGTGGTACCCAATGATACCCCTGCCTTCGAGACGATAGTGCTATGTACCAGTAACAAATGTTTTGGTACATAGGGGGACCAGGAACCATGGTTATTGTGGGCGTCTTATAGCAGCATTGATCACGTGTAAATAGTATGTATAATATGAATATAATTATGACTATGTACTGTACTATATGCATACCTCTATATAAATTTCTTCTTCTTAAAAAATTATAGATATTTTTAATCTCTGTAAATGGTGGTTTATTATTTAATATTAAGGTTAACACTAGGATAAATATACACATGAATTATAGTATTTTTTTTCCAACTGAAGAAAAATGAACGCATAAAGAGACTTTAAATGCATTCTTTCTTAATGTTTCAATAGATTGACCTTATCTTAATATGTTGGGCCTATTTTCTGTAGTTTGGTGTAGATATATTACGTATTGTAGCGTGTTTAATACTTGTATGTTTGATCGACAGCGTACATTTTGAGCGAACCATTTTACGACCGTTGACTTACAGCACAAATTATGGTCAATATACAATCTGAAACAAATGTTCAAAGACATGAGTTTATTTGGCAATATGTCTTAATTGTGTGTTTAATCTTGCTAAATAAAATAAATTAAATAAACTAAACTAAACATAACCCCAATACCATTACGAGAACGCATAAAACATATTCACTGTACACATACTAACATTGTCGGTGACAGTTTGAGATACTCTCCCTGGCGCACAACATTACTCACCACTACCCTCAACACAATTCCTAATCGGTCACCTAGTGTTTTACAGTATCTGGAGCAAATTCATAACCAATAATCATATTCTCTTATTTCAGACATTTTATTACACATCTTCATGCAATGAATTATTGCATACTTATCTGGAATAAAAAGCATTAACCGACAATATGAACATATTTAAATTGTATGATTACTAGCTTGCTCCAAATATTATGAAACACCTGGTGACCGTGTGTATGTAATCCATCCCTCCCTCCGTCACGAGTCCGACCATGCGTGAACTTCTGTTAGGAGGGACACCCGTGGTCCTCCTCCACCAATAATGGCCGGAGAGTCGCCATATAACCTAAGTTGTTTGTGAAACTAATTATGACTGCTTGTTCGGCAGTAAGACGTTGCAATTAAAGACTATAAACCCCTTTAAACCACAAAACCTCGCTCTCATCTGCATTCTGCTGTAAGTTTGGTGTTGGTAAACATACACCACCTCTTAAAAGATACATCACCCCGAGTATATATTGTTTTTAGAGAGGATAGAGATAGACAAAGTAGGTTCGTTTGTGGCCATACTTTCCAAATGTTACTTTTTATCGTAATACTTTATTTTAGTTTAATCATATTTTATTGCTTTTATCAATTACATGTGTAATACAACAGCAATAGATACAATACATAGTTTATACAAATTTATTTTAGCTCGATTGCGAAACAAGTTATTTCAACTTATATAAATCACTCTCGAGACCTCATTCCTGATTCCCGCTACAATACATAAATGGTGGTCTTTGCTACACTAAACATTAATAACAAAACACTCCATTGCAATGACTAGACGGTGTACGTTTGCTTATTGGCGATGAGCATCTGGCACCGGATATACATGATGTATTTTCTTATTAAATACAGTACATTTGCAAATTATTGAATACATCCTGTAGTCATAACATTATGATTTCTATACGCTTACAGGCTGAACGCAACATTTCGACAACGACACCCGCCCTGAAATTGATTGTTTAGATCCACGATTTCTAAGTTGTTTAAAAACAAATTCAAATTGTTTCTCTCTCACAGCCGAATGCGACGTTTTTGATTTGACTCGCCCAGAAAAAACCAACCAAGGATAAAAACTATTTTCTATAGGAAAACCCCTGGAAATCTGTGCCCGTTTGTCAACGTCAAATCGCATTATGTCGGGCCTCATCACAGCCTGTAACGTATCGCTAAACAGTTTACAATTGCATGTACATGTCTTACAAATTTTGATCACAAAGTCAAAATTCAGAAATAAAATTTGATGTTATCTGCACGAAATCGTCTAGTAGAATGAATCTTTCAATACTTCTACACACGATATTTATAACACATATACCATGAAAACCCCGTGCAGTAACTGACCAATACTACCACTATACGGAATACGTTCCGCGGAAAGACAAATATTTCACGCTATTCTACGTAACGCGTGAAATGTATAATACGTGTAAATTCATAAAACAAATGGTTTGGGCCACAACTTTACTGTACTTTATTATTGTAAAATGAAAACATAAGACACTAATCCCAATATTTAATCATTCGCTCCTTACAATATCTGTGTGTGCAGCATATTCTAAGTAAACGCAGGTTGGAGCTTTAATTATTAATGCGTTGCTGCTTTTCAGTACAAATTTCGTCCGAAGATCGAACGAGAGTTGGTACCAGCTACTCATACATACGATCACCACAAAGTAGCTAAGATGTGTTGGTGTATTTGTTTGAAACAGACTATACACACGGTGTGGCCTAATTCACACAGAGTTCTGTTTATTTTAGAGTATACTGTGTGTTTTACGTTTATTTATCGTCGTTGGAGAATAGTGCAATGATACAGATATAGACCCATTCCAGAGTCTCCTCTGGTTCTTTTAGGTGCATCACCGACACGAGACCTTGGTTTAACGTCACACCTGAAAGACTTAATTTTATTATGGTCAGGGGGGTATAGAGGGGGTTAGAGTATACAGTTATTGGTGTTAATAACGGGACTACATATTTCCGTCACGATTTTGATGTTCGATCCACCGTCTGACTCTAATAAAATTAACAGTCCTCCAAAATCTAAAATGACTAATCTCTTCAGGAGGCGTCGCTCATATGGGCAACTGGTAGCGACGATAAATAAACGTAAAACACACACGATTTTTACACCTATCACATGGATAGACGGTCCGTAAATCAGTCCTTAGTTTATACCTTTACAGTCCGTGGACATGGATTTGTCCGCAGTCCGCTAGTTAGCCCCTGTGGCGTCCGTGGTCCAGTGGTAGAGCGTCGGATTTGGAATCGAACGGTCCCGGGTTCGATACTCGGTCAGGCCACGTATGTAGTGTCATTGAGCAAGGCACCTCACACACATTGCTTAGTACTGGTTAATCGCTTAGGTCGGCTAAGCCTGCCCAGGAAAACATGTCTAAGTCCCCGCGAGGGGTTTGACATTAAAGGAACATACATTAGCCTGGGTCTGTCATGTTTCACTTTTAAATTTAATGTTCATAAACTCAATACGGATAGTATCGGGGTTAAAATATATTTATTTGACTGACCAGGCAAAACATATCGCTAGTGTATAATTCGTAGTTTATACCTACCCCTATTCGGGCCTCGTAATTGCTAGGTTCCGTACCTCATTATCGGGAATCCCATTCTCAAAATAGAAACGGTGTAACATTATTATTGGCCAGGTTCAAACCGAGCTGTCATTTTTATTTTTAGCACAGGTGTGACGTCAATGCGCTATCGTTACAGGAAGCGAATTCAGTTGTTGAGCAAGCAGCACACAGACCGGTACGTAAAACAGTTTTTTAAAGACATTTATTGGTATTAGTGCATGTAATATGTTGAATTAAATATATATGTACATAACTAACAGCTTAAACTGTACTGTCGATGACGTTTGCTTAATTTTTGCTGGTTTCCCAATCAATTTCGTACTCGCATCAACTCGTAACACATCACTGAGCATCAGCCCACTTCCACCAGTTAATCAGTTTTAATTACTGGCCAAGCTCAACAATGTGAACAGTATTGCCATGTCGGTGCGCATATATAAATGTAGTAGTATGTAGCCTTATAAGGTATATCTATTTTACTGTCTCGCTAGCAACACAGTAGAGTTTGCCTCCAAGCAATGGAAAATCAGGTGGTCGTGGGTTCATCTACGTTTGGGCTTTTTTTGCGTGCATATTGACATCACAGGACCTTGAAATTTTATCCATAGGCCACCAACACCCCCCTCTATTAAAAAAAGAATAGAGGGGGGGGGGTGTCCTAGGATAGAGGTACGAGACCGTTGGTGGCTTATGGATAAAATTTCAAGTTTCTGTGACAACATATACTTCCTTTGGAGAGGGCTATACTCTGTTGGATTTCTGTACAACTTTTGATGCATGGATGAATAAAATATGAAGAGTGGAGGAGTGTAGAGCTATATAGGAAGACATATGCTGTCTCGTTATAGAGGTTTATAGTGGCGAGGTAGAGTGTTTGCCTCCAGATTTTGGATGATCAGATGGTCGTGGGTTCTAACCCCCTACTTGAACTTGGTTACTTTAGGAATAAATGTAATAAAAGTTATAGTTATAAAAGTTATAGAAGTTAATTGGACTTGATGAATCAGATTAGATGAAGAGGGTGGCATGCTGAGCCTTGAGGGCACCAACAGTACCAACTAATACACTGTCCAAAGGAAGACTGTTCCACTTGTTGATGGTTCTTGGAAAGAAGGACTGTTGGCAGTAGCTAGTAGTGCAGTGTGGAATTCTCAAGGCTTTGTCTGCTGTGTGATGTGAGCAACGTGTATGTGGTAATAGGCAATTAGTCTTTTTGACTCAATGACTGCAAGTTGGTCTTTGACTTTATATAGTATGACTAGGCAAGTTGTTCTTCTTCTGTTCTGGAATTATAACTGACTGGTACAACCTTCCTGAGTCAGTAGTAAGCTGCACAACTATTGACTTCAAGGCTGTACTGTATCACCGTCGCTGGACGCTTTTGACTGCACTGTATAAAATCTGTAAATAGATATATCTTGCCGCACTGCGTCGGTAGGGATACCATACTGAGCGGGTGTATTTACAGTGGTCTGACAAGTGACTTGTAAGCAGGTCCGATGTATGAACTTCAGGTTTCTATTAGCTCTGTTCGTGATATTGGTAATGTGTTCCCCCTAGTCAAGCATATTGATTGAATAATTGTTGATTGTGACTCCAAGGTATTATGTAAACTTGACATTTTATAGTGATTTGCTATGAAGCCCAGAGTCAAAATGGATTGTTCTTTTCTTATGTGTTTGAACGGAAGTGTGTGGCGTCCATGGTCCAGTGAGAAGAGTTTCGGATTTGAATGGTCCCAGGTTCGATACTTGGTCAGGCCATGTCATTGAGCAAGGACCTCACATACGCTGCTTAGTACTAGTTAACTTCTTAGGTCATCTCAGCCTGCCCAGGAAAGCATGTCTAGGTCCTCGCAAGGTGTTTGACATTAATGGAACATACATACAAGACATTTTCCAGTTGCTTTCCCAGTGTGATAACTTGTAAAGATCATTTTGTAAGTTGATGCTTATGTTATACCATGCGCCAGAAAATAGTGTAATCCTGGGATTGAGGTTCTATCAACTGTTCCAGAAAAGTTAGGTCATTCTGGGAATACAGGTTCTATCCTCTACCCCATAAAAGCTAGTCAGCCTGGGAATACAGGTTCTATCCCCTACTCCAGAAAACCATGTCAGCCTGGAAATACAGGTTCTATCCCTTACCCCAGAAAACCTTGTCAGCCTGGGAATACAGGTTCTATCCCCAGCGCCAGAAAATATTGCAATCCAGCGATTACCAGCATCTGTGGTGTAATGAACGTGATGTCCATCTCATAATTGACGGGTTGTGTGTTTGAACCCTGTCTGAACCACGGTGGTGATAACTACATCGGCAAGACATTTAAATCCACATTGCCTATTTTTCTCTCCATCATGTCGATGGATTCCATCAGGAATGAGGTCTCTTCTCTCTCCCTCATGTCGATGGATTCCATCAGGAATGAGGTCTCTTCTCTCTCCCTCATGTCGATGGATTCCATCAGGAATGAGGTCTCTTCTCTCTCCCTCATGTCGATGGATTCCATCAGGAATGAGGTCTCTTCTCTCTCCCTCATGTCGATGGATTCCATCAGGAATGAGGTCTCTTCTCTCTCCCTCATGTCGATGGATTCCATCAGGAATGAGGTCTCTTCTCTCTCCCTCATGTCGATGGATTCCATCAGGAATGAGGTCTCTTCTCTCTCCCTCATGTCGATGGATTCCATCAGGAATGAGGTCTCTTCTCTCTCCCTCATGTCGATGGATTCCATCAGGAATGAGGTCTCTTCTCTCTCCCTCATGTCGATGGATTCCATCAGGAATGAGGTCTCTTCTCTCTCCCTCATGTCGATGGATTCCATCAGGAATGAGGTCTCTTCTCTCTCCCTCATGTCGATGGATTCCATCAGGAATGAGGTCTCTTCTCTCTCCCTCATGTCGATGGATTCCATCAGGAATGAGGTCTCTTCTCTCTCCCTCATGTCGATGGATTCCAGCAGGAATGAGGTCTCTTCTCTCTCCATCATGGCGATGGATTCCAGCAGGAATGAGGTCTCTTCTCTCTCCATCATGGCGATGGATTCCATCAGGAATGAGGTCTCTTCTCTCGCCATCATGTCGATGGATTCCAGCAGGAATGAGGTCTCTTCTCTCTCCCTCATGTCGATGGATTCCATCAGGAATGAGGTCTCTTCTCTCTCCCTCATGTCGATGGATTCCATCAGGAATGAGGTCTCTTCTCTCTCCCTCATGTCAATGGATTCCACCCACAACCACAAACCCACATGCGAGATTCCACAGGAATGAGGTCTCTTCTCTCTCCCATGCGATGGATTCCATCAGGAATGAGGTCTCTTCTTCCCACATGCGATGGATTCCACAGGAATGAGGCTCCTCTCTCCCTCATGTCGATGGATTCCATCAGGAATGAGGTCTCTTCTCTCTCCCTCATGTCGATGGATTCCATCAGGAATGAGGTCTCTTCTCTCTCCCTCATGTCAATGGATTCCAGCAGGAATGAGGTCTCTTCTCTCTCCCTCATGTCGATGGATTCCAGCAGGAATGAGGTCTCTTCTCTCTCCATCATGGCGATGGATTCCAGCAGGAATGAGGTCTCTTCTCTCTCCATCATGGCGATGGATTCCATCAGGAATGAGGTCTCTTCTCTCTCCATCATGGCGATGGATTCCATCAGGAATGAGGTCTCTTCTCTCTCCCTCATGTCGATAGATTCCATCAGGAATGAGGTCTCTTCTCTCTCCATCATGTCGATGGGATTCCATCAGGAATGAGGTCTCTTCTCTCTCCATCATGGTGATGGATTCCATCAGGAATGAGGTCTCTTCTCTCTCCATCATGGTGATGGATTCCATCAGGAATGAGGTCTCGAGAGTGATTAATCTAATGTTGTAAAAACTTGTTTCACAATCGAGATAAAAGACATGTGTATAAATTATGCCCCAGTAAGTCTCGTAATTCAGGAAACAGACTTGGTAACCTGCCCCAGAATATTTGGAAACCTAGGGACCACAGACTCTTATCACTTGCTCCACACTAGTAAAGTACTGTAGAGTTTATACAAATTTATTTTAGCTCGATTGCAAAACAAGTTCTTTCAACTTATATTAATCACTCTCGAGACCTCATTCCTGATGGAATCCATCGCCATGAAGGAGAGAGATGGCAATGTGGAATTTAAATGCCTTGCCTAAGGGTACAATCGTAACGGCTCCAGCGGGGCTCGAACTCCGGACCTTTCGCACCTGAAGCGAACCTGTATCCACTGCGCTATCGCGACTTCCACCATAAAGTACTGTAGAGTTGGCTCTTTACTCCGAGAAAAAGAAAGAATCCAGATGTGTCTCTGGAATTGGACTGTATAGTATCTTGCTCTGTTCCCATACAAACTTGAGTGTCGGGTAGCAGCGATAAATAAACTGGCCCTGGTACAACCGGTAGCGGCTATACGTAAACACTTGAACATCTTGGTTAGCGTCGATAGCATTCGAGTCACAAAAAATCTCATTAAGTAACCGGTAGCTCAATAAAACAGGATTGTTTGATTAACTGCAACAATAAACATTTGAGCAACTGAGAGTTGAACACAAATAGACACAAATAGACACATATATTATACATTTAATTAATGTGTGAATATAGTGCGTCCAGCCTTAGAGAAACCATGCATTTTATAGCTACATTCCTCCCCCATAGCTATATAAAGTAATGACCGACCATTTCACAATAATTGTGTAATATGACTGATATTGTATTGTGGATCTTTCTCTGTGTTTGTACTTGTATCTGAACTTAGGATATGGATTACTGAACAAACTGTACTTCATTCAAGGTTGCCCATTGGTTGTGAAATAATTCAATGTACATACAAATAATTGATTTTGCAGTGCTGACAGAGCATTTATATTTTCCTATATAAAAGTAGTGTAGCGATTCATATATACCGGTACATTTAAAATAAACTACAAAATGGCATTGGGGTAATTATATAGCCAATAATCTAGAACACTGCTAAAAACTGTAAGTATTTACGTTATAAATATTTGATTTAAAATATTTTAATTTAAACAACAAAATTAATATTTATCTGTATACAATCATACATGATGTTGATTTATGATCATTGTTTGTGGTACATTATAAACGTTACTGGCAGCTTTATGATGTTATTTTATTCATTTGAAATATTTTAATTCAAAAAGCAAAATTATCAGAAGTTAAATACACAATTGTTTGCACGTATACGGTTACAGGCAGTATACGTAATGTATATGAATATTTATCTTTATAATTATGTATAATGTTTATTAATTATGAATTATGTTTTTAATATTTAAAATACAGTAACAAAATAATCATTATAAATTATATACATGTACATGTAGTTGAATGTAATAGTTTGTATGCTTATCACCCTACGAGCATTTGTTTGCTATAGTTTCTCATTTATGTATTTAAAATATTTGAATTGGAATTTTACATGCCGCAATAATCATTGTTATCATAGTAAGATATAAATGGACATGCCCGGTACATGTCGACCATTTCTAGAGCCCAAGGTGGAGACTACAGATCTTATGGGGTGGGGGGATGTTTGCATTTTGGTGAAAGCTTAGCTTGTTTTGAAGTCCTTGATACATTCCACTGTCCTTCATGGTGGATACCTCACAATACATTCCCCCTTCCTTCATGGTGGATACTTCACAATACATTCCCCCTTCCTTCATGGAGGATACTTCACAATACATTCCCCCTTCATGGAGGATACTTCACAATACATTCCCCCTTCATGGGGGATACTTCACAATACATTCCCCCTTCATGGAGGATACTTCACAATACATTCCCCCTTCCTTCATGGTGGATACTTCACAATACATTCCCCCTTCCTTCATGGTGGATACTTCACAATACATTCCCCCTTCCTTCATGGTGGCTACTTCACAATACATTCCCCCTTCCTTCGTGGAGGATACTTCACAATACATTCCCCCTTCCTTCATGGGGAATACTTCACAATACATTCCCCCTTCCTGCATGGCGGATACTTCACAATACATTCCCCCTTCCTTCATGGGGGATACTTCACAATACATTCCCCCTTCCTTCATGGGGGATACTTCACAATACATTCCCCTTCCTTCATGGGGAATACTTCACAATACATTCCCCTTCCTGCATGGCGGATACTTCACAATACATTCCCCCTTCCTTCATGGAGGATACTTCACAATACATTCCCCCTTCCTTCATGGGGGATACTTCACTATACATTCCCCCTTCCTACATGGTGGATACTTTAGAATACATTCCCCCTTCCTTCATGGTGGATACTTCACAATACATTCCCCCTTCCTTCATGGGGGATACTTCACAATACATTCCCCCTTCCTTCATGGTGGATACTTTAGAATACATTCCCCTTTCCTTCATGGGGGATACTTCACAATACACCCCCCTTCCTTCATGGTGTATACTTCACAATACATTCCCCCTTCATGGGGAATACTTCACAATACATTCCCCCTTCATGGTGGATACTTCACAATACATTCCCCCTTCATGGTGGATACTTCACAATACATTCCCCCTTCCTTCATGGGGAACACTTCATGCGTGTGAATCAGATCCTTGTTTGTGACCAATTTGATCAACTATATGGTCGGTTGTGTGTATCCGCATGACAATTTGTTGTTTTATTCATGTTTAATCATGCATCAATGTACATGTAGTTTATGGGGGATTGGTGGGGTTTATATACCAGAATTTACTATTTTGTAGAGACTGTATTTTTGATAGATGTTTTAGTCTTCCTGATCTACATTCGCTTGTCTGCATCATTATTACAGGTCCTAATGCACAAGTTTAGCCTTAAACACAGAAGTAAAAATAGGGGGTATTACAAATATGTGTGATGAATGGGGTACATTAGTTCATAAGGTAATTTAGGAGAAAATTGATCTGAGATAGAGGTTTTGTACTGTACTCGCAGTTGGTATTGTTGTTGTTGCTGCTGTTGCTTGGTTACAGGTTGTATGAGAATATTGCTGATGTGCTAGTTCGACCAACTGTATAGCTTTGAAACTTTACACAATTGGTCGATCAAAAATTGAGTTTTACTTCTCATCACAGTTTGGTGAATATATTCTATAGAAATTGAACACGCTCAAGGGGGGGGGGGCAGCAGTGCCCCCTGATAGGGGTGTTTCAGTGGGCGAGTGTCCTATGACCTGATACTACATGGGGGGACAGGGTGCTTCAGGGTTGTGACAATGTCCACTGACATGATACCATAGGGGGGGGAATAATGCCCCCTGGGGGTGTTTCAGGGGGCGGGGATTGACAGTGTCAACTGACATGATAATTCATGGGGGAGGTACAGTGCCCCCTGGTGGGATGTTTCAAGGAGGACAGGGCCTGACCACAGGGATTTGGCATGTTTGGGGGTACTAGTATATAGTACATAAATGCCGAATCCCTGTGGGCCTGACCCCCCACCCTGAAGAGGTATACATCACATGTATGATTGTACAACTGCATTCCCCCATCATAATGTATATAAAGTAATGACTGGACATTTCACAATATTTCATAATACTCGTGCAATACACCTATTGCATCATGAGTAATTCTTTCTATGTTCATTACAAAAACAAGTTCAGCAATGATTATCTCCCTTTTTGGTTTACATTTTATTACCAGCTGGCTAAGATGTATCTGAAATACCATTAATCATATTGATACAGAACACAAATAGTCATCATGAAAAGGTTGGATGTACGATTAAAGTTCAATATAGCTCAGCATTAATTTTTACATGAAAAATATAGCGAGCATTTAGTTTGACTACCAAGTTTCTCCCCTAAAATAATAGATTTGTCTCCCTAATATACTAGAATCTTCTCCCTTATATACCAGAGTCTTCTCCCTTATATACCAGAGTCTTCTCCCTAATAGAGCAGAATCTTCTCCCTAATAGAGCAGAATCTTCTCCCTAATAGAGCAGAATCTTCTCCCTTATATACCAGAATCTTCTTCCTTATATACCAGAATCTTCTTCCTTATATACCGGAGTCTTCTGCCTAATATACCAGAGTCTTCTGCCTAATATACCAGAGTCTTCTGCCTAATATACCAGAGTCTTCTCCCTAATATACCAGAGTCTTCTCCCTAATATACCAGAGTCTTCTCCCTAATATACCAGAGTCTTCTCCCTAATAGAGCAGAATCTTCTCCCTTATATACCAGAATCTTCTTCCTTATATACCGGAGTCTTCTGCCTAATATACCAGAGTCTTCTCCCTAATATACCAGAGTCTTCTCCCTAATATACCAGAGTCTTCTCCCTAATAGAGCAGAATCTTCTCCCTAATAGAGCAGAATCTTCTCCCTTATATACCAGAATCTTCTTCCTTATATACCAGAATCTTCTTCCTTATATACCGGAGTCTTCTGCCTAATATACCAGAGTCTTCTCCCTAATATACCAGAGTCTTCTCCCTAATATACCAGAGTCTTCTCCCTAATAGAGCAGAATCTTCTCCCTTATATACCAGAATCTTCTTCCTTATATACCGGAGTCTTCTGCCTAATATACCAGAGTCTTCTCCCTAATATACCAGAGTCTTCTCCCTAATATACCAGAGTCTTCTCCCTAATAGAGCAGAATCGTCTCCCTAATAGAGCAAGATCTTCTCCCTTATATACCAGAATCTTCTTCCTTATATACCAGAGTCTTCTCCCTAATATACGATAATCTCCTCTCTAGTATACCATATTCTTCTCCCTAATAGAGCAGAATCTTCTCCCTGATAGAGCAGAAAGGTCTCCCTAATCTCCCGAATATACCAGAATCATCTCCCTAATATACCAGAATCATCTCCCTAATATACCAGAATCATCTCCCTAATATACCAGAAACATCTCCCTAATATACCAGAAACATCTCCCTAATATACCAGAAACATCTCCCTAATATACCAGAATCATCTCCCTAATATACCAGAATCATCTCCCTAATATACCAGAAACATCTCCCTAATATACCAGAATCATCTCCCTAATATACCAGAATCTATTTGAATGCATTCAAGCCGTAAGCAGGTTGCTTTTCTCCACAATTCTACATGTATGTACATATTATTTATACCTGACTATGTTTATCCAAAGAAATAAATAGTGTTTAAACTAAGCCCTGATATACTGGGCAGATACTACCTGTACAAATTCACATGTTATAGGTACAATTCTCTATTCCACTGATGGTCACGGGTTTGAGCCCCGCTCAGGCCGTGTCTCGTTTATATGAAAAAGTTGGCAGTTTCTTACGGAGGTTGGTGCACACAAGTACTGGTTAACCGCTGGAGCCTGCCCAGGAAAGGTGTTGTTAGGTAAACTGCCCGCCGGCGATATAGCCCAAAATGGTGCTGATGCAGGTGTAAAACCCGAAATATAAAAATATAACATAACAATTCTCTATTCTAACCAGTATTTATATATACATTCTATTTTATCTATGAAGGCAATAAAATATTTTTCTGAATTTGAGCATGTTTTGTGTGTTTTACGTTTGTTTATCTATCATCGCTACTGGTTGCCCATATGAGCGACGCCTCCTGAAGAGATTAGTCATTTTAGATTTTTGGAGGATAGTGCAATGATACAGACAGACCTATTCCAGAGTTTTCTCTGGTTCTTTTATGTGCACGATGTAAAGCACCGACACGAGACCTCGGTTTAAAGTCCCATCTGAAAGACTGTTAATTTTATTAGGGTCAGACGGGGGAATCGAATCTGCGATCCCTGGATTACCAGTCTAACGTGTTACCACTGGACTACATATCCGCCTGTTGTTTTGGACTAATATAACATATATATATGGAACGTCATGGATCAATGATCTTTATCCGATATACCTATATTGAATTATTTGTTGCTATGCAACCGGTTAGACTAGCAATTATACCTATACATATATGTCAAAACATCTGACCATTAATAACTGTAAAAGTTTATGCTCACAGTGATAGTATAATTCGGTACGTTTCGGGGATAATTGGTAAACGTTTCATGGTTGTACTAGATAGCCATAATCAATAAGGTACTTATATCCCCGGTGCAAATTATCTTTGCTGATAAAATATACTTTCAGAGAGAAAATTAAGATAGGCATTATGTCTACTGTTGCATTATGTCTACTGTTGCACGATGTCTACTGTTGCATCATGTCTACTGTTGCATTATGTCTACTGTTGCATTATGTCTACTGTTGCATTATGTCTACTGTTGCATCATGTCTACTGTTGCATCATGTCTACTGTTGCATCATGTCTACTGTTGCATTATGTCTACTGTTGCATTATGTCTACTGTTGCATTATGTCTACCGTTGCATTATGTCTACCGTTGCATCATGTCTACCGTTGCATTATGTCTACTGTTGCATCATGTCTACTGTTGCATCATGTCTACTGTTGCATCATGTCTACTGTTGCATCATGTCTACTGTTGCATTATGTCTACTGTTGCATTATGTCTACTGTTGCATCATGTCTACTGTTGCATCATGTCTACTGTTGCATCATGTCTACTGTTGCATCATGTCTACTGTTGCATTATGTCTACTGTTGCATTATGTCTACTGTTGCATCATGTCTACTGTTGCATCATGTCTACTGTTGCATCATGTCTACTGTTGCATCATGTCTACTGTTGCATCATGTCTACTGTTGCATCATGTCTACTGTTGCATCATGTCTACTGTTGCATCATGTCTACTGTTGCATCATGTCTACTGTTGCATCATGTCTACTGTTGCATCATGTCTACTGTTGCATTATGTCTACCGTTGCATTATGTCTACCGTTGCATCATGTCTACCGTTGCATCATGTCTACTGTTGCATCATGTCTACTGTTGCACTATGTCTACTGTTGCATTATGCCTACTGTTGCACTATGTCTACTGTTGCACTATGTCTACTGTTGCACTATGTCTACTGTTGCATCATGTCTACTGTTGCATCATGTCTACTGTTGCACTATGCCTACTGTTGCACTATGTCTACTGTTGCATTATGCATTATGTCTACTGTTGCATTAGGTCTACTGTTGCACTATGTCCACTGTTGCATTAGGTCTACTGTTGCACTATGTCCACTGTTGCATTATGTCTACTGTTGCATCATGCCTACTGTTGCATCATGCCTACTGTTGCATTATGTCTACTGTTGCATCATGTCTACTGTTGCACTATGTCTACTGTTGCATTATGCCTACTGTTGCACTATGTCTACTGTTGCACTATGTCTACTGTTGCACTATGTCTACTGTTGCACTATGTCTACTGTTGCATCATGTCTACTGTTGCACTATGCCTACTGTTGCACTATGTCTACTGTTGCATTATGCATTATGTCTACTGTTGCATTAGGTCTACTGTTGCACTATGTCCACTGTTGCATTAGGTCTACTGTTGCACTATGTCCACTGTTGCATTATGTCTACTGTTGCATCATGCCTACTGTTGCATCATGCCTACTGTTGCATTATGTCCACTGTTGCATCATGCCTACTGTTGCATTATGTCTACTGTTGCATTATGTCTACTGTTGCATTATGTCTACTGTTGCATTATGTCTACTGTTGCATTATGTCTACTGTTGCATTATGCCTACTGTTGCACTATGTCTACTGTTGCACTATGTCTACTGTTGCACTATGTCTACTGTTGCATTATGTCTACTGTTGCATCATGTCTACTGTTGCATCATGTCTACTGTTGCATCATGTCTACTGTTGCATCATGTCTACTGTTGCATTATGTCTACTGTTGCATTATGTCTACTGTTGCATTATGTCTACTGTTGCATTATGTCTACTGTTGCATTATGTCTACTGTTGCATTATGTCTACTGTTGCATTATGTCTACTGTTGCATTATGTCTACTGTTGCATCATGTCTACTGTTGCATCATGTCTACTGTTGCATTATGCCTACTGTTGCACTATGTCTACTGTTGCACTATGTCTACTGTTGCACTATGTCTACTGTTGCACTATGCCTACTGTTGCACTATGTCTACTGTTGCATTATGCATTATGTCTACTGTTGCATTAGGTCTACTGTTGCACTATGTCCACTGTTGCATTAGGTCTACTGTTGCACTATGTCCACTGTTGCATTATGTCTACTGTTGCATCATGCCTACTGTTGCATCATGCCTACTGTTGCACTATGTCTACTGTTGCATCATGTCTACTGTTGCACTATGCCTACTGTTGCACTATGTCTACTGTTGCATTATGTCTACTGTTGCATTATGTCTACTGTTGCATTAGGTCTACTGTTGCACTATGCCTACTGTTGCACTATGTCTACTGTTGCATTATGTCTACTGTTGCATTAGGTCTACTGTTGCACTATGTCCACTGTTGCATTAGGTCTACTGTTGCACTATGTCCACTGTTGCATTATGTCTACTGTTGCATCATGCCTACTGTTGCATCATGCCTACTGTTGCATTATGTCTACTGTTGCATTATGTCTACTGTTGCATTATGTTTACTGTTGCATTATGTCTACTGTTGCATTATGTCGACTGTTACACTATGTCTACTGTTGCATCATGTCTACTGTTGCATCATGTCTACTGTTGCATTAGGTCTACTGTTGCATTATGTCTACTGTTGCATCATGTCTACTGTTGCATTATGTCTACTGTTGCATCATGTCTACTGTTGCATTATGTCTACTGTTGCATTATGTCTACCGTTGTGCACCAGGCAGATACAGACATGAATACCAGTCTTAAATTTGTGTATTCCAGCAATTTGAATGTATGCACATTCATGTCTTTGCTTTAATTATGGTTCGTTACAGAGAAATGGAGCTATAAGAAAGCCAAATGATAAAAATATTCCTATTTGAAATAAGTGCATCTATTTGAAGTAACGGTACATAAAAATGCTTAACCCTTCAAATGCTGAATAAATTGGAAGGAATATGCAAACAACATAGATCCAGATTAGCTGTGGGGTAACGCTGCATCTGACCAGCCAGGATCTATATTGTTTGCTATTCAGCCTAGTGTTTTGGCTCCACTGTCTGTGCTAGCTGATCTGGCTCTATACTGTTTGAAAAAATTAATGTACTCATTTCCAGCACAAGGTTGATATTGTGTACTGAAGCACGTTTTGTAATTAGTATAATTATGTGATAACAATCTTTTTAGACATTGTGACAGTCATTTGTCTACGTCCCTGCAAGGGGTTTGACATTAATGGAACATACATATATACATTTGGAACAGGAATCAGGAATATGACTTTAATTGTAACAATTTTTACGATTACCCCAGTTTTCAGCAAACTATAAATACAATACAATACAAATTTTGGTCAATGGTTCGAGCCCCGCTCAGGCCGTGTCTGTCTGTTTATATGAAAATGGTGGCAGTTTCTTACATAGGTTTGTGCACCAAGTACTGGTTAACTGCCGGAGCCTGCCCAGGAAAGGTGTTACGTAAACTGCCCTCTAGCGATATAGCCCAAATGTGTGCTGATGAAGGCACAAAGCCTGAAACAAACAATGTACCGGTATATATATGTACATGTATACATACTGGTAAATAACTACATAATTTATAAACAAGAATCGAATCCTCTCCAACTATTTAGCTGCAAGTCTATAAATACTTTGTGCAGTGACCTGTGTCCAGGTGGTTTCGTTAATTATTTATACCTGATAAGTCTTGTCAAGTCTCCAGTCAATAGTGCAATGTACCTGTAACCCTGGGTAGATAGCCGAGTGTACTTCTCCACATTTCATATCGGAGGTGAGATTATATACTGGAATTGTTTGTTTATGATCTGTGTACATAAATAGATGGACACATTAATAAGCGGATAAAACCAGCCCAGTCAGGATTTGAATAAAAGTTGTAAGAATGTCGAATCATGAATGTTTAGTTTTAGGTTTATATCTACTGTATAGTAAATGGAATACATGTTCTTGTGTCACAGTATATGTGTGTGTGTGTTTTACGTTTATTTTATCGTCGCTACCAGTTGTCCATATGAGCGACGCCTACTGAAGAGATTAGTCATTTTAGATTTTGGAGGATAGTGCAATGATACAGACAGAGACCCATTCCAGAGTCTCTTCTGGTTATTTTATGTGTACGGTGTAAAGCACCGACACGAGACCTTGGTTTAACGTCCCATCTGAAAGACTGTTAATTTTATTAGGGTCAGACGGGAGGGATCGAACCTGCGATCCCTGGATTACCAGTCCAGCGTATTACCACTGGACTACATATCCACCTGATTAGCTAGCATTAGAACAGGCGGCAGTATAGTTTGCCTTGTCCGTCAAATAAATATATTTCGCTAACACCCAAACCGTTAAACAGTATATGTTTGAAGCTAGAGGCACTATATAGTAGAGTTAATTAATGATGCCTGTAAAACAAAACGCCCACTTTCACAGTTTTTGTTTTGACCAGTTGCTATGCACTACATAAACACATTCAGTTGTAATAAGAGTGAAAATAAAAATTTATTGAATGTCAAACCACAAATCGTCCGCCTCCGTGGTTGAGTGGTTATGGTCGCCGACTTGTATACCACTGTAACCTATCATCACTGATAGTCACGGGTTCGAGCCCCGCTCAGGCCGTGTCTCATTTATATGAAAAAGTTGGCAGTTTCTTACGGAGGTTGGTGCACCCAAGTACTGGTTAATCGTTGGAGCCTGCCCAGGAAAGGTGTTGTTAAGTAAACTGCCCGCCGGCAATATAGCCCGTAATGGTGCTGATGCAGGCGTAAAACCCGAAATATAACATAACAAACCACAAATCATTCTAGATGCTTTATTCCAGTACAGTGTAAAACAACCCTGTCTAGACAGACAGTCTGTCTGGCCTAGAAACTCAGGGGCGTAGCTGCCTTTACACCACAACGTCCAGACTTGCAAAGAACATAATTACTTATATGTATAATTCATCTGAGTATTGAAACTCAACATTTGAGGATAAAATGTAAGAAAATTATTTTTAAAATTGCATAGATCTTGCTATCGATTTGCTTCCGATCTTACCAAAATATTATTTGGGAAAATATACCATAGCTCAGCTAAACCCACCCCACCCTGCCATTATGCTTGCATATCAATTAAGGGCCAGCTACGCCGCTGATTCCAGCAAACTATGTGATAACTGAAGTTAATTTGCAAGTTTACTTGTGTAGCCAGGCAATGTCATAATCTAATGGTCTATTTATATTATATTAATTTGTATAAATTTTCAGTAAAACATAACCATGGCAACTAGAAAAGAAGCAGAATCTCTATTTCGGATTCCTCCGTATTACTACGTCCATGTCCTAGACCAGAACAAGAATGTGACGAGGTTGGAGGTGGGTCCACAGACGTTTATCAGACAGGACAATGAAAGGTAAGAGTGTACAATGTTGTTTTTATGCTCCCCAAAAGGGAGAGCATATATTTGCCACTTTGTCCGCCCGTCCGTTTGTTTGTTCATCCGTCGGGGGCACGTCTTGTCCAGACCATAACTCGAAAACTTGCTATGAAATCAAAGGAACTTTAAAGCAGTATACAACACCGACACAAGACCTCAGTTTAAAGTCCCATCTGAAAGACTGGTAAATTTATTAGGGTCATAAGGGGGGATTGAACCTGCGATCCCTGGATTACCAGTCCAGCGTGTTACCACTCGTCTACAGATCTGTCTGTGCCATTTCATTCAAATCACTTGTTCCTATTCAATGTACTTTGACTTACACTAATGGTGTCTAATTCTTTACAGTGGTAAAGCTGTATAAAGCTGGCTTACACAAGATCTTTGTCTCCCAATAATAGCAGGAGATTCACTGCATGACCTAAGCTGTCCAGGTGCATCTAAACCCCCAAAACAAATGAGCAAATTAGAAAAAGATTTCTTTTTCAAATCCCATCTCAATACTTTTGTATTTTAGAGTGGTTGTTGGGCCAGAGAAGATGATCACGATACCACCAAGGCACTACAGCATCATCGAGAACCCAACCGTGAAGGATAAAGACAACCGAGTTGTGCTGGACACTAGCGGTCAAGTCCGACTCCTTCATGCGGATCAGGAGATTAGACTCGCACAGGACCCATTTCCCCTATACCCAGGGGAGGTTCTTAAACAGGTAAGCTAATGGTAACAAGATTGCACCCCATTGTCTAACAGTTTCTTCGAGAGGTTCTTCAACAGGTCCGGTAATGGTAACAAGATTGCACCCCATTGTCTAACAGTTTCTTCGAGAGGTTCTTCAACAGGTCCGGTAATGGTAACAAGATTGCACCCCATTGTCTAACAGTTTCCTAGAGAGGTTCTTCAACAGGTCAGCTAATGGTAACAAGATTGCACCCCATTGTCTAACAGTTTCCTAGAGAGGTTCTTCAACAGGTCAGCTAATGGTAACAAGATTGCACCCCATTGTCTATCAGTTTCTTAGAGAGGTTCTTCAACAGGTCAGCTAATGGTAACAAGATTGTACCCCATTGTCTAACAGTTTCTTAGAGAGGTTCTTCAACAGGTCAGCTAATGGTAACAAGATTGTACCCCATTGTCTAACAGTTTCTTAGAGAGGTTCTTCAACAGGTCAGCTAATGGTAACAAGATTGTACCCCATTGTCTAACAGTTTCTTAGAGAGGTTCTTCAACAGGTCAGCTAATGGTAACAAGATTGTACCCCATTGTCTAACAGTTTCTTAGAGAGGTTCTTCAACAGGTCAGCTAATGGTAACAAGATTGTACCCCATTGTCTAACAGTTTCTTAGAGAGGTTCTTCAACAGGTCAGCTAATGGTAACAAGATTGTACCCCATTGTCTAACAGTTTCTTAGAGAGGTTCTTCAACAGGTCAGCTAATGGTAACAAGATTGTACCCCATTGTCTAACAGTTTCTTAGAGAGGTTCTTCAACAGGTCAGCTAATATGACATCCATCTTGCCCGGAGGAGCACACATAGTCTTCCTCCACCAATAATAGCTGCAGAGTCGCTCGATGTCCTAAGCTGTTGGTGCGACTTTAATTAAACCCTTAAAAACAAACGAACAAATACATGTACATGTAACTGCTGTAAAACACGTGTCATTTTTATTTGTAGGCTGTAACACCATTGAAAGTGGTGGGCCCTAATACAGCTCTTAGATTACGTTCAATCTTGGATTTTGAGGATGACACACTGGAGAGAAAAGAACTGCGGGAGACGAATGGCTCTTGAGGACCTGGTAGTTAAGAGTCCTTAGGCCTGATTATAAATGCACTTAAGGACCTGGTAAGTTTTTTTAGAGAGAAGATAGAGAGAAGAGAGAGAGAGTCATTAGGCTCTGATTATAAATGCTTTAAGGACCTGGTAAGTTAGAGAGAGTCATTAGGCTCTGATTATAAATGCTTTGAGGACCTGGTAAGTTAGAGTCATTAGGTCCTATTAGGTCCTGATTATAAATGCTTTAAGGACCTGGTAAGTTAGTCATTAGGTCCTGATTATAAATGCTTTGAGGACCTGGTAAGTTAGTCATTAGGTCCTGATTATAAATGCTTTAAGGACCTGGTAAGTTAGAGTCATTAGGTCCTGATTATAAATGCTTTAAGGACCTGGTAAGTTAGAGTCATTAGGCTCTGATTATAAATGCTTTAAGGACCTGGTAAGTTAGTCATTAGGTCCTGATTATAAATGCTTTAAGGACCTGGTAAGTTAGAGAGTCATTAGGCTCTGATTATAAATGCTTTAAGGACCTGGTAAGTTAGAGGGTCATTAGGCTCTGATTATAAATGCTTTAAGGACCTGGTAAGTTAGATCATTAGGTCCTGATTATAAATGCTTTAGGACCTGGTAAGTTAGTCATTAGGTCTGATATAAAGCTTTAGGACCTGGTAGTTAGAGTATTAGCCTGATTATAAATGCTTTAAGGACCTGGTAAGTTAGAGTCATTAGGCTCTGATTATAAATGCTTTAAGGACCTGGTAAGTTAGTCATTAGGTCCTGATTATAAATGCTTTAAGGACCTGGTAAGTTAGAGAGTCATTAGGCTCTGATTATAAATGCTTTAAGGACCTGGTAAGTTAGAGAGAGTCATTAGGCTCTGATTATAAATGCTTTGAGGACCTGGTAAGTTAGAGAGAGTCATTAGGCTCTGATTATAAATGCTTTAAGGACCTGGTAAGTTAGAGAGATTCATTAGGCTCTGATTATAAATGCTTTGAGGACCTGGTAAGTTAGAGAGTCATTTGGCTCTGATTATAAATGCTTTAAGGGACCTGGTAAGTTAGAGAGAGTCATTAGGTTCTGATCATAAATGCTTTGATGACCTGGTAAGTTAGAGAGAGTCATTTGGCTCTGATTATAAATGCTTTAAGGGACCTGGTGGTAAGTTACAGAGAGTCATTAGGCTCTGCTCATAAATGCTTTAAGGACCTGGTAAGTTAGTCATTAGACTCTGATCATAAATGAATGAAAATAAAAACCATGTATGTTAGTAAGTTGAAATTGTGATGTTACAAGTTAAGGATATCACTTGGAGAGATGCAAACCCCCACGCTGGTATTTTACACAAGAACAAATGCTTGATTTCACAATAACTTGATGGTCGAGTGGTTATGGTCGCTGACTTGTATACCACTGTAACCTATCATCAGTGATGGTCCGCCTCCGTGGTCGAGTGGTTATGGTCGCTGACTTGTATACCACTGTAACCTATTATCAGTGATGGTCCGCCTCCGTGGTCGAGTGCTTATGGTCGCTGACTTGTATACCACTGTAACCTATCGTCAGTGATGGTCACGGGTTCGAGCCCCGCTCGGGCCATGTCTCTTTATATGAAAAAGTTGGTAGTTTCTTAAAAAGGTTAAAAAGGTGCACCAAGTACTGGTTTACCGCTGGAGCCTGCACAGGAAAGGAGTTAAGATAAACTTTCTGCTGGCAATATAGCCCAAAATAGTGCTGATGAATGCATAAAACACAAACAAACAAACAATATCTTGATAATTTGCAGTATTGTTTACTATGTATGTCAATGAGAGTGGACACTTTGCTAACCTCCTTGACCGATTTCTCCCAACCCGGCCAATTTTCTTTATATCCACAAAGTTTCATCAAAATCCATCAACAAGGTTTCGCGTTACCCTGATACTATATGTACACAGACGGACACACGGCCAGACACACGGCCCAAAACAATAATGCCCGTTCTTAATGGCGGGAGTTAAATTACAGCTTCTTGCATTATCCCATACTTGGAAATCAGAAAAGAAAGGTCATTTGTTTTCTAGGTACGTACATTCCCAGAAAAGAAGTCGTTGTTGAGGAGACGGTGCGGGCCACTATCATCAAAGCCAACCAGGCCATCAGACTACGTGCACGTAAAGAGTGTGTCGACCGAGAGGGAAACTCCCGTGTCACCGGCGAGGAATGGGAAGTTAAAAAGACCGGAGCGTACTTGCCCGGAGCTTACGAAGAAGTTGTAGACATTGTTAATGCGTATGTTCTCACAGAGAAGAAGGCATTGCATATGAGATCGCTGAGGACATTCACAGATGATTTTGGTGAAACGCGCAAGAATGGTGAAGAATGGCTTATTATCATGAGTATGACGGAAACACACATCCCGAATGTTTACGAGGAGGTGGTTGGTGTGGTGAACATCACGACACTAAGTAACAGACAATACTGCGTGATCCTTGACCCCGTTGATGAGAAGGGAATTCCGCGACTTGGCAGGAAGAAGCTGGTTAAGGTATGTCTGCTGTAGTTATCAGTAATACATTGCTCTTGCTACCTCCCCCCGGAAGGTTGTCTTCACCCGGGTTTATATTTTGTTTGGTTGTCTGCTAGCAGGGTGATCGAGTGGTTACTGTCATTGACTTCACTTCAGATTCGAATCCAACTGGGTGTGTCGCATTCTTTCATGTGAGGAAGCTATCCAACTGGCTTGCAGTAGGTCGGTGGTTCTACCCGGGTACCCGTCACTACCTGTAATACCGCTCGGAGAGGTACCTGGTGTCTTCCTCCACCAATAATTGCTGGTGGAAGTCGTGATAGCGCAGTGGATGCGCGTTCGCTTCAGGTGCGAAAGGTCCGGAGTTCGAGCCCTGCTGGAGCCGTTACGTTGCCTCTTCTCTCTCCCTCGTGGCAGTGGATTCCATCAGGAATGAGGTCTCGAGAGTGATTAATATAAGTTGAAATAACTTGTTTCGCAATCGAGCTAAAATAAATTTGTATAAACTATTAATTGGTTAAGTGGTTTGCATATTCATCCACATAGCACTTGTATGAAGACAGAATGTCAGTGAACATTTTAGCATCGATTGTGGACCCGTATCATGATCAAAATGAATGCAGTTACCGGCAATGCTATATTAACCAGTATATAGCCAGTGTGATGTGATGTTCTTGCTTCAGAACACGTGCCATGACTCATTTATTCAAGTCACGACTTCAAAAGTAGTTCTTGTTTGCAGTACCATGGACATCACACGTTGGTATCCAAGTATTTATCATATATGTACTTGTTTGCAGTACCATGGACATCACACGTTGGTATCCAAGTATTTATCATATATGTACTTGTTTGCAAAGCCTGCCATGTACCGGGTATATGATGGGTGCTTGTTTTCTAAAAGTGTTTACATAGTGACTTGTGTGCTGAATACGATTGGTAAATGTAGTCGAGATACACTAACATGTAAGGCTATATGTATATGTCGTGATAGCGTAGTGGATGTGCGCTCGCTTCAGGTGTGAAAGGTCCGGAGTGGAGTTCGAGCCCCACTGGAGCCGTTACGATTGTGTCCTTAGGCAAGGCATTTAAATTCCACGTTGCCTCTTCTCTCTCCCTCGTGGCAATGGATTCCATCAGGAATGAGGTCTCGAAAGTGATTAATATAAGTTGTAAGAACTTGTTTCACAATGGAGCTAAAAGAATTTGTATAAACTATATTGAGGGAGGAGTATAATGTCGTACTATTTGTATATTCATTGCATTTGCAGGGTGAGAAGACGTTCTTCTTGATGCCCGGTGAGAGATTAGAGCGAGGGATCCAGAATGTCTATATCCTCGGTGAAGACGAGGGCCTTATTCTCAGAGCCAATGAGAGCTTCAAGGATGGGGTATATATAAAATTCTAGAGTTACATTAATATAGATATACATCATGGCTTCAGTGACACGTGCAATATAGGGAGCAGATTAAAGTCGTATCTCGGTTCAGAAAGACAAATTGCACTCGCGGAGAGTTTCTCGTAATTTTAATAAAAATTCCAGCTCATTCTAGAGGGCGACATGGTCGAAATAGTCGTCCTAGGGACACTGACTTCGCCCCCTTGGTCAGGTGAATGGCGGATATATGTTGGTAGTGATAAAGGAGTAAATAGTTAACAAATTCTGTTATAAATCGGTAAACGTGTACAGCCAAGTCTGTGTTAGTTATCACCTCTATTAAGCAGTCAAATCTGTATTAAAAGATCAGCATCCAGATGCCCTAACTCACTTATTCTGACATATATTGTCCTCTACTATGAAGCCACTTGTGTCAAGCAGTCGATTTCTGAATTTCCAGTGACTGGCTGCATTACATACGTCCGTCTGAATGTTGAATCTTACTGACTGCATTACATACGTCCATCTGAATGTTGAATCTTACTGGCTGCATTACATACGTCCGTCTGAATGTTGAATCTTACTGGCTGCATTACGTACGTCCGTCTGAATGTTGAATCTTACTGACTGCATTACATACGTCTGTCTGAATGTTGAATCTTACTGGCTGCATTACATACGTCTGTCTGAATGTTGAATCTTACTGACTGCATTACATACGTCTGTCTGAATGTTGAATCTTACTGACTGCATTACATACGTCTGTCTGAATGTTGAATCTTACTGGCTGCATTACATACGTCTATCTGAATGTTGAATCTTACTGACTGCATTACATACGTCCGTCTGAATATTGAATCTTACACCATGATGAAATACTGGATTTGGGGCGACTATAAATGTAACATTTGTACAGATCAAATAACTGGTAACATCACAGAGGACACAACATTCCGCCTAGCACTTCACAGAATTTGACATTACATTGATTGTACATTGATTAGTATAATTTCAATGTCAATTGGCAAGTCCGCCTCCGTGGTCGAGTGGTTGCGGTCGCTGACTTGTATACCACTGTAACCTATCATCACTGATGGTCACGTATTCAAGCCCCGCTCAGGCCGTGTCTCATTTATATGAAAAAGTTGGCAGTTTCTTAAGGAGGTTGGTGCACCCAAGTACTGGTTAACTGCTGGAGCCTGCCCAGGAAAGGTGTTGTTAAGTAAACTGCCCGCCGGCGATATAGCCCGAAATTGTGCTGATGCAGGCGTAAAACCCGAAATATAACATAACATAATGTTAATTGGCAACGAATTTTGCATTTAATGTTGCATGCAAACCAATTCAATTAAATTAAAACTTTACTTACTGTTGTAGTTTTTACAAACATTAACAAATAACATTATAGCTATTTGTCATATTTTGCATTTATTAAAACCATTCGGTGACCATTTTTTGTGTAGTGCTTCATGCTAGTCAAAAGTTTAGTATGGAATTATTAATGGCAATATTTGTCAGAAAAACCATTCCCACATACATCTGCTTCTCTCAAGTGAGGATGTTATTCGGCTTGCTTGCATACATCAGAGAATAACCAAGTGCTTAGATTGCCATTGCAAATCCCATTAAGTGCTTAGCTTGCTGTTGCAAATCCCATTAAGAATATATATTCCAAATAATAAATGTGAGATTTGGTTATAGGAGGATGACAGAAGGCCTGGAGATCGCTGGATGATCCGTGGCCCGCTGGAGTATGTGCCCTCTGTCGAGGTGGATGTATCCATGAAGAGGCAAGCCATACCCCTCGATGAGAATGAGGGTATTTATGTCCGAGATGTCAAAACTGGAAAGGTGCGTTTCCTCTGAATATTTTGTGCAATGATAACTTTAGTACTTTATTTCGAGGGAATAACACAAACGAATGATTTGTGTACGTTGATCTTTACTTGATGACTTTGGATTATTTGTGTAGTGTGTACATATATGTTTATATCGTACACCATGCTATTCTGTAGCTTGTGTACATATATGTTTATATCGTATATCGTGCTATTCGGTAACTTGTGTACATATATGTTTATATCGTATACCTGGTGCTATTCTGTAGATTGTGTACATATATGTTTATATCGTATATCGTGCTATTCGGTAACTTGTGTACATATGTTTATATCGTATACCTGGTGCTATTCTGTAGCTTGTGTACATATATGTTTATATCGTATATTGTGCTATTCGGTAACTTGTGTACATATATGTTTATATCGTATATCGTGCTATTCGGTAACTTGTGTACATATGTTTATATCGTATACCTGGTGCTATTTTGTAGATTGTGTACATATATGTTTATATCGTATATCGTGCTATTCTGTAGCTTGTGTACATATATGTTTATATCGTATACCTGGTGCTATTCTGTAGCTTGGGTACATATATGTTTATATCGTATATCGTGCTATTCTGTAGCTTGTGTACATATATGTTTATATCGTATACCGTGCTATTCAGTAACTTGTGTACATATATGTTTATATCGTATATTGTGCTATTCTGTAGCTTGTGTACATATATGTTTATATCGTATACCTGGTGCTATTCTGTAGCTTGTGTACATATATGTTTATATCGTATATCGTGCTATTCGGTAACTTGTGTACATATATGTTTATATCGTATACCTGGTGCTATTCTGTAGCTTGTGTACATATATGTTTATATCGTATATCATGCTATTCTGTAGCTTGTGTACATATATGTTTATATCGTATACCATGCTATTCGGTAACTTGTGTACATATATGTTTATATCATATATCGTGCTATTCTGTAGCTTGTGTACATATATGTTTATATCGTATACCGTGCTATTCAGTAACTTGTGTACATATATGTTTATATCGTATATTGTGCTATTCTGTAGCTTGTGTACATATATGTTTATATCGTATATCGTGCTATTCGGTAACTTGTGTACATATATGTTTATATCGTATACCTGGTGCTATTCTGTAGCTTGTATACATATATGTTTATATCGTATATCATGCTATTCTGTAGCTTGTGTACATATATGTTTATATCGTATACCATGCTATTCGGTAGCTTGTGTACATATATGTTTATATCGTATACCTGGTGCTATTCTGTAGCTTGTGTACATATATGTTTATATCGTATATCGTGCTATTCAGTAACTTGTGTACATATATGTTTATATCGTATACCTGGTGCTATTCTGTAACTTGTGTACATATATGTTTATATCGTATACCTGGTGCTATTCTGTAGCTTGTGTACATATATGTTTATATCATATATCGTGCTATTCTGTAGCTTGTGTACATATATGTTTATATAGTATATCGTGCTATTCGGTAACTTGTGTACATATATGTTTATATCGTATATCGTGCTATTCCTTAGCAAGTGTACATATATGTTTATATTGTATACCGTGCTATTCGGTAACTTGTGTGTTTGGATTGCCGATGTTTGACACTATTAATTTCAGGCTTCTCCCCAGTAAATTTCAAACTGGGTAATGCAAAGTGTAAAGAAAACGCAAAGCCCGCTAAATGCACAATACGAGGGTCATAGGCCCGAAACGGTGCTAGTGGGATACAGTGGCAGCTCCCAACCACAATTTATTTTTAGAAATGTTATGAATTGTAGGAGCAATCTGAGCATATTCTAGCATAATTAATATTACTTTATGATTAGAGCATCTCACCAATGCAACCCGTGTTCAATCCTGGACTGGGAAGTAAGCGAGATGGTATTGTGATTGCCAAATCTGACAGGTTGGTTATCTCCGGGTACTCCGGTTTCCTCCACATGATGGACCATCCACATGCAATTTCCTACCCGTCAATGACAGCGATTAACACTTAAAATGCTGAATAAATTGGAAGGAATGTGCAAACAACATAGATCCAGATCAGCCGTGGCTATTTGTTGTTTGCTATTCAGCTACTACATAGCTCCACTACCCATTCTGTGTCGTCTGATCTGTCTCTATGCTGTATGCAAAAGCGACTAGTCGTTATTAGAAATTTATTAAACATTATCACACATTACAAATCGCCACCGTATTTCGTTGGATTGCCACATAGAAGACATTGTAACATACTAGGTTCCACTTTATTAAGTTCCTTGTTCATAGACAGTCCCATTTCTTTACCCGTTAAAATTAAGTTGATCACATTAAATATATATTTAGGTACGAGCCGTTACCGCGGAAACCTACATGCTGAACCACGATGAGGAACTCTGGTCCAAGGAATTACCTCCCGCAGTCGAGCTCCTCATCACCGCCTCCAAAGACCCGTTAGCTGATCGCGGTGACAGGCGAGCCACCGATGCTCCCAAGGCCCGTGACAAGACGAGAGTGATCACGTTCAGGGTTCCACACAACGCGGCTGTACAGATTTATGATTACAAGGAGAAGAAGGCGAGGTTAGAAATACCTTCAGAATTATTTAACGAGTGATGGTAGGTGTGGAATATTCCACTTGTCTGCTTCCCAAGTCAGATTGAAATGAAAATGTCTATTGTTATTAATGAGGGGCAGCAGGTGTTGAGGATTGTTCACTCCTGTGACTCGAATTGAAGCGAGGATGCCAAATGTTTTTGAATGTGCGGTAACAGATGTTGAAATTTCCCGAGATGGATTGAAATGAGAACACCTAATATTATTATTAGAGATGGGTAGCTTGTGATGAAATTTCCGCTCGAAATGTGAATGTTGCACACATCTACAGAGATGTTTTCATACATTGTCATATTCTAACTTGTTCTTTATGTACGGCTATGCATGTGTTATACCAAAAATAAAACGTACCGTGTTCTGTTTAAATATGCGGGCCTGTGTGGGTATGGTCGTTGACCTCAAATCACTTGCCCCTCACCATTTACGGTTGGAATCCCACCTGTGGTGTCGGATTATTTCATGCAGCCGACTTGTGGACGGTCGGTGGTTCAAGTTATGAAGGAGCACCCGGGGTCTTTATTATGTTTTGATATTGAGAAATGGAGGTGTGAAAGAGAGCAAAACGAACAGACTATTGCAGTCAAAATAAGATTATAGTCAAACCTGTGTTAAGCAGCCAGCCAAGGGAATCACAAAAAGTGGCTGCTTAGCACAGGTGGCTGCTTAATAGAGGTCAAATGTATAATAAAACAACATATTGGGAATCTGGAAACTGGCTGCTTAATACAGGTTGGCTGCTTAATAGAGGTGATCACTAACACAGGTTTGACTGTACATACTTTTCAATGTTCAAGTACATTAAAAATTGGTTTCATTACTACAAGTCCGCCTCCGTGGTCGAGTGGTTAAGGTCGCTGACTTGCATACCACTGTAACCTATCATCACTGATGGTCACGGGTTCGAGCCCCGCTCAGACTGTGTCTCGTTTATATGAAAAAGTTGGCAGTTTCTTACAGAGGTTGGTGCACCCAATTACTGGTTAACCGCTGGAGCCTGCCCAGGAAAGGTGTTGTTAGGTAAACTGCCTTCCGGCGATATAGCCCGAAATGGTGCTGATGCAGGCGTAAAACCCGAAATATAAATAAATTCATTACTACAAAACTTGGATAATACTAGTTTTGTAACGAATACAATTGAATTGTATGATAGCAGTTTTTTTATATATAAATTGCGACAGTCCGATCAAGACGATGACTTCAATCTTGACACTTTGTGTATTGCAGGGTTGTGTTTGGACCGGAGTTGGTGATGCTTGGCCCAGATGAGCAGTTTACTCAGCTCAGTCTTTCGGGCGGCAAACCCAAAAAGCCCAATGTGATCAAATCTCTGTGCCTACTCCTCGGACCAGACTTCTGTACGGATATTATCGTCGTTGAAACCTCTGACCACGCCCGATTGTCTCTTCAGCTCTCGTATAATTGGTATGTATATGAACATTTTGACACAAACAATGAACCCAAAAGTTTGGTCTTAAAGTCCCATTTCTTAAAGTCCCTTTCATGTGTTTTGTAGACAGTGCTGCACACTGAGATATTCTTCGGAACAATTGATTTGAAATTATGATTTCTCTGTCTTGTGTTTCCATTTTTCATTATTTAAGTACAATTTTAAAGGTCTGACTAATGATGTGATGTGTAGATGTTTTTATGTACATCATACAATACCGATATGTAATTATATTTTCCATTGGAAAGCTTGCATAGGAAATACGCACATTCAGAACATTTATAAGTAGGCATTGTACCAGCATTCTCAGACCAGTTTTTGGTAATTGTCTAGCCCCAGTTTTTGGTAATTGTCTAGCCTCAGTTTTTGGTAATTGTCTAGCCCCAGTTTTTGGTAATTGTCTAGCCGTGACATAAACAGATCATCACCTGAAAAACATTGCAATCGATGAAAGCTATGTCATGAGAAATGGTACAATGTAGACGCAGCTTTTGAAAATTATTAATGAAAACATTAAGAATAATATTTTAGCTGCTCTAATTTTGAAAAAGCGAAAAATATATGGTCGCAAATAAAACCCAGATATACGGTAATATTTGACTGTTTTTTAACATATTAAATGAGATAAATCGATGTCTTCCTCTCTACCTGCTACTGACATACTGTCCTTTATCCCCGATGTCTTCCTCCCTACCTGCTACTGACATGCTGTCCTTTATCCCCGATGTCTTCCTCTCTACCTGCTACTGACATGCTGTCCTTTATCCCCGAAGTCTTCCTTTCTACCTGCTACTGACATGCTGCCCTTTATCCCCGAAGTCTTCCTCCCTACCTGCTACTGACATGCTGCCCTTTATCCCCGATGTCTTCATCTAACTGCTACTGACATGCTGCCCTTTATCCCCGATGTCTTCCTCTCTACCTTCTACTGACATGCTGTCCTTTATCCCCGATGTCTTCCTCTCTACCTGCTACTGACATACTGCCCTTTATCCCCGATGTCTTCCTCTCTACCTGCTACTGACATACTGCCCTTTATCCCCGATGTCTTCCTCTCTACCTGCTACTGACATGCTGTCCTTTATCCCCGATGTCTTCCTCCCTACCTGCTACTGACATACTGCCCTTTATCCCCGATGTCTTCCTCTCTACCTGCTACTGACATACTGCCCTTTATCCCCGATGTCTTCCTCTCTACCTGCTACTGACATGCTGCCCTTTATCCCCGATGTCTTCCTCTCTACCTGCTACTGACATGCTGTCCTTTATCCCCGATGTCTTCCTCCCTACCTGCTACTGACATGCTGCCCTTTATCCCCGATGTCTTCCTCTCTACCTGCTACTGACATGCTGTCCTTTATCCCCTATGTCTTCCTCTCTACCTGCTACTGACATGCTGCCCTTTATCCCCGATGTCTTCCTCTCTACCTGCTACTGACATGCTGCCCTTTATCCCCGATGTCTTCCTCTCTACCTGCTACTGACATGCTGCCCTTTATCCCCTATGTCTTCCTATCTACCTGCTACTGACATGCTGCCCTTTATCCCCGATGTCTTCCTCCCTACCTGCTACTGACATGCTGTCCTTTATCCCCGATGTCTTCCTCTCTACCTGCTACTGACATGCTGTCCTTTATCCCCGATGTCTTCCTCTCTACCTTCTACTGACATACTGCCCTTTATCCCCGATGTCTTCCTCTCTACCTGCTACTGACATGCTGCCCTTTATCCCCGATGTCTTCCTCTCTACCTGCTACTGACATGCTGTCCTTTATCCCCGATGTCTTCCTCTCTACCTGCTACTGACATACTGCCCTTTATCCCCGATGTCTTCCTCTCTACCTGCTACTGACATGCTGCCCTTTATCCCTGATGTCTTCCTCCCTACCTGCTACTGACATACTGCCCTTTATCCCCGATGTCTTCCTCCCTACCTGCTACTGACATGCTGTCCTTTATCCCCGATGTCTTCCTCTCTACCTTCTACTGACATACTGCCCTTTATCCCCGATGTCTTCCTCTCTACCTGCTACTGACATGCTGTCCTTTATCCCCGATGTCTTCCTCTCTACCTGCTACTGACATGCTGTCCTTTATCCCTATTGTCTTCCTCTCTACCTTCTACTGACATGCTGTCCTTTATCCCCGATATCTTCCTCTCTCTGCTACTGACATGCTGCCCTTTATCCCCGATGTCTTCCTCCCTACCTGCTACTGACATGCTGCCCTTTATCCCCGATGTCTTCCTCTCTACCTGCTACTGACATGCTGTCCTTTATCTCCGATATCTTCCTCTCTACCTTCTACTGACATGCTGTCCTTTATCCCCGATGTCTTCCTCTCTACCTTCTACTGACATGCTGCCCTTTATCCCCGATGTCTTCCTCTCTACCTGCTACTGACATGCTGTCCTTTATCCCCGATGTCTTCCTCTCTACCTGCTACTGACATGCTGTCCTTTATCCCCGATGTCTTCCTCTCTACCTGCTACTGACATGCTGTCCTTTATCCCTATTGTCTTCCTCTCTACCTTCTACTGACATGCTGTCCTTTATCCCCGATATCTTCCTCTCTCTGCTACTGACATGCTGCCCTTTATCCCCGATGTCTTCCTCCCTACCTGCTACTGACATGCTGCCCTTTATCCCCGATGTCTTCCTCTCTACCTGCTACTGACATGCTGTCCTTTATCTCCGATATCTTCCTCTCTACCTTCTACTGACATGCTGTCCTTTATCCCCGATGTCTTCCTCTCTACCTGCTACTGACATGCTGTCCTTTATCCCCGATGTCTTCCTCTCTACCTGCTACTGACATGCTGTCCTTTATCCCCGATGTCTTCCTCCCTACCTGCTACTGACATGCTGCCCTTTATCCCCGATGTCTTCCTCTCTACCTGCTACTGACATGCTGCCTTTATCCCCGATGTCTTCCTCCCTACCTGCTACTGACATGCTGCCCTTTATCCCCGATGTCTTCCTCTCTACCTGCTACTGACATGCTGTCCTTTATCCCCGATGTCTTCCTCTCTACCTGCTACTGACATGCTGCCCTTTATCCCCGATGTCTTCCTCTCTACCTGCTACTGACATGCTGCCCTTTATCCCCGATGTCTTCCTCTCTACCTGCTACTGACATGCTGTCCTTTATCCCCGATGTCTTCCTCTCTACCTGCTACTGACATGCTGTCCTTTATCCCCGATGTCTTCCTCTCTACCTGCTACTGACATGCTGCCCTTTATCCCCGATGTCTTCCTCTCTACCTGCTACTGACATGCTGCCCTTTATCCCCGATGTCTTCCTCTCTACCTGCTACTGACATGCTGTCCTTTATCCCCGATGTCTTCCTCTCTACCTGCTACTGACATACTGCCCTTTATCCCCGATGTCTTCCTCTCTACCTGCTACTGACATGCTGCCCTTTATCCCTGATGTCTTCCTCCCTACCTGCTACTGACATGCTGTCCTTTATCCCCGATGTCTTCCTCTCTACCTGCTACTGACATGCTGTCCTTTATCCCCGATGTCTTCCTCTCTACCTTCTACTGACATACTGCCCTTTATCCCCGATGTCTTCCTCTCTACCTGCTACTGACATGCTGTCCTTTATCCCCGATGTCTTCCTCTCTACCTGCTACTGACATGCTGTCCTTTATCCCTATTGTCTTCCTCTCTACCTTCTACTGACATGCTGTCCTTTATCCCCGATATCTTCCTCTCTCTGCTACTGACATGCTGCCCTTTATCCCCGATGTCTTCCTCCCTACCTGCTACTGACATGCTGCCCTTTATCCCCGATGTCTTCCTCTCTACCTGCTACTGACATGCTGTCCTTTATCCCCGATATCTTCCTCTCTACCTTCTACTGACATGCTGTCCTTTATCCCCTGTCTTCCTCTCTACTTCTACTGACATGCTGTCTTTTTGTGTTTTTTTTTGTGTGTTTTTGTTTTTGTTGTGTGTTTTGTGTTTCCTCTCTACCTGCTACTGACATGCTGTCCTTTATCCCCGATGTCTTCCTCCTACCTGCTACTGACATGCTGCCTTATCCCGTGTCTTCCTCTCTACCTGCTACTGACATGCTGTCCTTTATCCCCGTTGTCTTCCTCTCTACCTGCTACTGACATGCTGTCCTTTATCCCCGATGTCTTCCTCTCTACCTGCTACTGACATGCTGTCCTTTATCCCTATTGTCTTCCTCTCTACCTGCTACTGACATGCTGTCCTTTATCCCTATTGTCTTCCTCTCTACCTGCTACTGACATGCTGTCCTTTATCCCCGATGTCTTCCTCTCTACCTGCTACTGACATGCTGTCCTTTATCCCTATTGTCTTCCTGCTACTGACATTTGCATGTAACTAATGAAGCAGTAAGTCAGGGTTATTCATTCAAATAGAGTTTAGAAGTATTTTTGTGCATTATAGCTGGTGTTCTACCTGCTATGACGTTGACTCTTTGCACACTAGTGGTGAAAATAGCAGTACAAAATATATGTCGTGTTGTAGCCACACAATTCTAATGGAATTTCATGACAGTTTTCCAGAGTTTTCAGTTGCAAATACAAATGTACAATGTGTAATAAGAGAAACGCATTAATGAATTGTCGTCTGCTACAAAAATCTGAATTATTTATATACATATTTTACGCAGCTTGCAAAGAATTAAAATAGCATTTGTTTATGATAGTCTTTAACCGTTTACTATATACAAGCTTGTACAGTGTGATGGTTCTAGATTTGTAAAAGGGGTTAGGGGTATACACATGATGAACAGATAAAAAAAGGGCATTAGTTTAAGGGCACAATCGTAACGGCTACAGCGCATTCTGTGTGCTTCTAAAAGGCATCCTACATTCTAACATTTATCGCCAGTTCTTATTATCTCCGTGGCCTAGGGGTTAAGGCGTCCGACAGGGCGGTAGGTCAAAGGTACGAACCTTGTCACGGGTTCGTTCTGATATGGCCGGTTGGTGAGCAGCCAGCTAGTTAAATAATGGTTACCTACCAGCCTTGCGTCTGGCATACAAGCATAGGATTCGGGAAGTACTGAAGTTCATAAAAAGAGATGTCTCATAAGTCAGAAATGGCTGGCCCTTTAAATAGGGGTGACACTATAATAAACAAACACACTTTACTTTTATAGTGGTTAATTCTGGCGCCCAGAATGACAAACCATGTTTTATTCGATTATAAACAACGCAAATACAAGTATTGATTCTAGCATGACCAAAATAACCCAAAAATAGTGGGCAGGTCACAGAAATATACAAAAATGCTAGTAAAATGATGTCTCGTTTAACATCACTCGCGGAAGTCGTGATAGCACAGTGGATGCGCGTTCGCTTCAGGTGCGAAAGGTCCGGAGTTCGAGCCCCGCTGGAGCCGTTACGATTGTGCCCTTAGGCAAGGCATTTAAATTCCACATTGCCTCTTCTCTCCTTCATGGCGATGGATTCCATCAGGAATGAGGTCTCGAGAGTGATTAATATAAGTTTGAAAGAACTTGTTTCGCAATCGAGCTAAAATATATTAAATTGTATAAACATCACTCGCTAAACAATGTGTTAATACAGATTTAAACATGGTAATTTACTTCTTTGTATATACAGACAAAATGCCGATACTAGTTGAAATGTAGGATGCTTTAGAGATTCGCACAAAGTGCCATTTTTTTAATCTGTTCACCAAGTGAATACCACCCTAACCCCTTTTTCAAACTTCCCCCGTCTGTGCTGATGGTCTAATAAACAATCGTACTCTAACATGCATGTAGTTGCATTTGCTAATTAGTGTGCAATTGACACGAGAGCTTTTTGCAGGCATTTTGAGGTTATGGACAAAAATAGTGTGATGGAAGCGGCTATGTTATTCAGTGTACCGGACTTTGTAGGCGACGCATGTAAAGCAATAGCCTCTCGAATTAGAGGTGCCGTCGCTCAAGTTGCTTTCGATGACTTTCACAAGGTAGGTTTCACATCGAATATTGGATGTACATTACAGGCATTTTGAAGTAGACAGTAAAGTGGATTCTGGTGAAGCTGCTAAATTGTTCAGTGTTCCAGATTTTGTCGGGGATGCATGTAAAGCCATTGGTTCACGTGTGAGAGGCTCAGTAGCACAAGTGGCATTTGATGATTTTCATAAGGTAACTATTCCTGCATAGATGCAATACTCGTAGATGCAATACTCGCAGATGCAACGCTCGTAGATGCAATACTCGTAGATGCAATACTCGTAGATGCAATACTCGTAGATGCAATACTCGTAGATGCAATACTGAGTAGATGCAATACTTGTAGATGCAATACTCGTAGATGCAATACTCGTAGATGCAATACTCGTAGATGCAATACTCGATCCAGTCCTGTATACAATATACTTAACCCGGCGCGATATAGCCTGAACTGTGCTGATGCGCCGTTAAACCAAATACTCGCTCTCACGATCCAGACCAGGCTGTGATTTCGAGACAACACAACAATGAGAGACATATGTCAGTTACTGCCCCTGAATACTCTTTACGGAGGATATATCTTTTAGATTGGTTTCCTCTATTTTCATTGTTGTTTCATCAGTACCACATCTTGCTTGTTAGGGAACAAACAGTAAAAACAAAGAATTCCAACTAAAAGGACCAATATACATTTCGGGATAAATCAAAACGTTATCTGCCAAGGGAGGTAATAGAAAGGCCAGCCATGTCGCTCATTAACCCCCATAAATGTTGTGGTGGTGGGTGGCGCTACTGGAATAATTGTATCCGTCCGTCCATTCGTAAGTCTGTTCATGCTTACAAACCTGTATTTATGGCCAGTCAAACAATTTGGACAATCACTTGTCGTACTGGGGTTAGCTTTTATGGGACAACAGTCATCAATTATTGAGAACTGTCTGTGCTACCATTTCGGTATTAGGGGGATGAAGGGGGCCTCTGTGGCTGAGTGGTTAGGGTCATTGACTTGAAATCACTTCTCTCACTGCTGCTGGTTCGAATCCCACTGGGGGGTCTCAAATTAGTTCATGTCAGGAAGCTATCCAGCTGGCTTGCAGAAGGTTGGTGGTTCTACCCTGGTGCCCATCTGCGCCTGAAATACTGCTCAAAGGGGCACCCAGGGTCTTTCTCCACCAATTCTAGCTGGAAAGTCGCCGTATGACCTAAGCTGTTGGTGTGATGTTAAGACTCAAAAACAAACGAAACATTTTCCAGTATTAGGAACTACGGAGCTGCAACGAGAACACAAACGAACGAGATTCATTCCATATATAAATGAAAGATTTTATTTTTTGGGTGTTGAATTGTGGAAACTTGTGTCAGCCAGTGAACAGGATTTTGATTGCCAGGTTATGCTCCATTCGTGCCAAGACACGAATTATCAAATTACATGCCGACAAAAAACTCCCCATTTCAAATTGTCTTAATTACACACAAATAACTTTTTAATACCAGAATAGAATTGATGGGCCATAAAACGAAACTATGTATTTTCAGAACTCGGCTAGAGTTATCAGATCCTCTGTGTTTGGTTTCGATGAAAAGGAAAAGGTTCGAGACATGTTCGTCTTCAAGCAGAACAACCTTGTCATCACAAGCATCGACATCCAGTCCGTGGAGCCGGTAGACCAGCGTACCAGAGACTCCCTGCAGAAATCTGTTCAGTTAGCTATTGAAATCACAACAAACTCACAGGAGGCTTCGGCCAGGTATGATGTTCAGTTAATTGTATGAATCACAATAAACCCACAGGAGGCTTCGGCCAGATATGATGTTCAGTTAATTGTATGAATCACAATAAACCCACAGGAGGCTTCGGCCAGGTATGATGTTCAGTTAATTGTATGAATCACAATAAACCCACAGGAGGCTTCAGCCAGGTATGATGTTCAGTTAATTGTATGAATCACAATAAACCCACAGGAGGCTGCAGCTAGGTATGATGTTCAGTTAATTGTATGAATCACAACAAACCCACAGGAGGCTGCGGCCAGGTATGATGTTCAGTTAATTGTATGAATCACAATAAACCCACAGGAGGCTTCGGCCAGGTATGATGTTCAGTTAATTGTATGAATCACAATAAACCCACAGGAGGCTTCGGCCAGGTATGATGTTCAGTTAATTGTATGAATCACAATAAACCCACAGGAGGCTGCGGCCAGGTATGATGTTCAGTTAATTGTATGAATCACAACAAACCCACAGGAGGCTGCGGCCAGGTATGATGTTCAGTTAATTGTATGAATCACAACAAACCCACAGGAGGCTTCAGCTAGGTATGATGTTCAGTTAATTGTATGAATCACAACAAACCCACAGGAGGCTGTGGCCAGGTATGATGTTCAGTTAATTGTATGAATCACAATAAACCCACAGGAGGCTTCGGCCAGGTATGATGTTCAGTTAATTGTATGAATCACAATAAACCCACAGGAGGCTGCAGCTAGGTATGATGTTCAGTTAATTGTATGAATCACAACAAACCCACAGGAGGCTGCGGCCAGGTATGATGTTCAGTTAATTGTATGAATCACAACAAACCCACAGGAGGCTGCAGCTAGGTATGATGTTCAGTTAATTGTATGAATCACAACAAACCCACAGGAGGCTGTGGCCAGGTATGATGTTCAGTTAATTGTATGAATCACAATAAACCCACAGGAGGCTTCGGCCAGGTATGATGTTCAGTTAATTGTATGAATCACAATGAACTCGCAGGAGGCTTCGGCCAGGTATGATGCATTATTCAGTTAGCTATTGAAAACACAACAAACTCGCAGGAAGCTTCGGTCAGGTATGACGCATTGTTCAGTTAGCTATTGAAAACACAACAAACTCGCAGGAGGCTTCGGCCAGGTATGATGCATTGTTTAGTTAGCTATTGAAATTACAACAAACTCGCAGGAGGCTTCGGCCAGGTATGATGCATTGTTCAGTTAGCTCTAGGAATCTCGACATACCTTGCAGGCTGTGGTCAGGTATGATACGCCCAAATAAGGTTAACTGTTGAAATTACAAGCTCACAGGAGGCTGTGGCCTGGTATGATACGCCCAAATAAGGTTAACTGTTGAAATTACAAGCTCACAGGAGGCTGTGGTCAGGTATGATACGCCCAAATATACATTTAACTGTGGTGAGGTTTGATGTTTTGTTCAGCTGGCTATTGGAATCGCAACTAACTCACAGGAGGCAGAGTTTTCTTTAACAGATGGCCGAATAACAAATTATTTTGATACGTTTTAATCATTCCATGTGATTTACAAGAAATATTAGGGGAGCCTCTGTGACCCAAGTGTTAAGGTCACTAACTGCAAATCACTTGTCCCTCCCTCACTGCTGTATGTTCGAATCCCAATGAGGAAACTATCAAGGTGGCTTACAGGTGGTCATTGGTTCTACCTGGGTGTCTGTCTGTGCCTAAAATACTGTTTGTAGTGGCAAACGGGGTCTTCCTCTGCCAATAATAGCTGGAGTCGCCATATGAACTAGGCTGTTTGTGCGAATTTAATCCCCAAAATGGTCATGTATAATGCATCTTAAGCTTTGAAATACGTGTAAAAAAGCACATACATATTATGTTTTTATTTTTGGGTTTAAAATCGCGCTAACAGCTTGGGTCAAATGGCGACTTTCCAGCTATTATTGGTGGAAGAAGACCCCTGGTGCCTCTTCGAGCAGTATTGCAGGCACGGACTGGCACCTCGGTAGAATCACTGACCTTCCGCAAGCCAGCTGAGCGCATTCCACAACCCCAGTGGGATTCGAACCTACAGCGATTAGGGGCATGTGATTTGAAGTCAACGACTGTAACCACTCGGCCACGGAGCCTCCCCCAAATCCATATGATTACAAGTTCCTATATGCATAATCCTGTGTTCTGTAATCAGGCATGAAGCTGAGCGCCTGGAACAGGAAGCTAAGGGTCGTCTAGAACGTCAGAAGATCAGCGACGAAGCCGAGGCTGAGAAGTCCCGCAGGGACTTGCTGGAGTTGCAGGCTAACAGCGCAGCTGTAGAGTCCACTGGTCAAGCCAAGGCCGAGGCTCAGTCTCGAGCTGAGGCTTCCAGGATCGAGGGCGAGGCTGCTGTAGAGCAGGCCAAATTGAAGGTTAGACATTTACACATCAGCTAAGCTGCTTTTTTTATCAAGGTATTGAAAGCTGGTTTCCATGAAGGTTTATATTAAATTATTTGTTATAATCGGAACTTTTACACTTAAGTCATTGGTCATGTATTGAAGCAAACATTTGCAAATATATTTACAATCTATTTCACATTAGGTTGTAATGCAAAATGACCCGATGTCAAAATCAGATATTCATTAACCCATTTCATTCTGGATACCGTTCAAACGGTATCTGCAAAGAACATAGAGCCAGATCAACCGCCACGCAACGTGCCGTCTGATCAGGATCTATGCTGTTTGCTATTCAGATGATATGCAGCAAACAACATAGATCCTGATCAGCACGCAGCGTCATGCTGCGGCTGATCTGGATCTATGTTGTTTGCAAAAGCCTTTAAATATATCCAGAATGAAATGGGTTAAAGGAGATTAGATGAGGTTTTTGAATGTATTACGTTTCATATTTGACAAAAGATACATATTTTTTTAGTATTCTACTAAATTACATGCACTATATGGAAAAATAGCAGTGTTAGCAGCTACATTGATTACTGCCCTTGGATTGAAATGTTTATTCATCGTTGCTACCTGTTGCCGGCTTGAGCGAGGTCTATTGAAGAGATTAGACATTTGATATTTCGAAGGATAATACATAAATGATACAGACAGAGCCCCCACGTTCCAGACTCTCCTTTGGTTGCATGCACAGTGTAATGCTCTGACACGAGACCTCGGCTTAAAGTCACAACCAAATCGATGATGATGCAAGTCATTTTTAATATTGTATAGCGGGGGAATAATACCTGCGATTTAGATAACAAGTCCACTGATGTGCTACAATTGACGGGATTTCGGATTAGCTCCCTTTAATGCTCTTCCCATCAGATTAGTAAACATGTTTATTGCGACAGGGTTGACCTCAACAGAAGGACAAATTAGAAGATAATACTATTCTCTCCCTCGTGGCGATGTATTCCATTAGAAATGCCCTTTGCGGTTCTATGAAGGGCCACTGTTGTGCAGCCTAGTTTATCGCAGTGAATAAAGTCCAAATACATAATGTGTAAATACATAAATTTTAGTCGATTGCGAAACAAGTTCTTACAATGTTAGATTAATTGCTCTCGAGACCTCATTTCTAATGGAATGCAGCGCCACGACGGAGAGAATAGAATTTTCTGCTAAATGGTCTTTATGTTGTGTCAAAGTAGTGAAAAGTAGTAAGTGATTCAAAATAAATGTAAATGCATATATACGAGTATAATGTTATTGTTTGTTAGGCACAAGCCATGAAGATCGAGGCAGAATCTGAACTAGAAAGGTTGACCAGTGCCAGGGAGGCGGAGCTTAAATTTGTCAGAGAGCAAAACGAGATGGAATTATCAAAGTCACGGGAGAGCTCGGAAATAGAGTCGGTCAAGTTCAAGCAGATGGTAGAAGCTATCGGTACAAGCACCCTGCAAGCCATCGCCACCTCCGGGCCGGACCTCCAGGTGCGTATGCTGCAGGCACTCGGGATGAAATCTACTCTCATCACCGATGGTTCTACGCCAATCAACCTGTTCACCACGGCGCAAGGCTTGATAGGCGGGATTGGAACTGGATCAATGGTTCCGTCAAAGCGTGCACGTAGAGATGATGATGATGATGAAGATGATTAGGTCATGTGGAACTAACTGTTTATAAGACACTTTCGTAGACACGAAATGGGCATGATATATTTGTATATACTGACTGGTACCGGTACTTTCAAAATATCGTAATGCTATATATATATTGTCGTAGTTTATGATATTGAATTTTCACACTTATGTGTATCTGGTGTTGTGTATGGGTTTTATATTGATAAGCCCAATGTGTGTGATACATATTGTTCTTCGAATCTATAAACATGTACAAACATGCATGTTGTAATAGATTTTCGTTAAATATTGTACAGTGGTAAAATATTAATCCATTCAACACAAAGTAACTGACATGGACTGGTCCATGATATATTTAGACCAATAAATTGATCGGAATAATTCCGGTTCAATTATATCAAAATGGGTAATGTTTACTAAACATAGCAAGATTACTAGCAAAGAGTATAGATCCTGATGAGGCGGTTCATTTTGAGCATATTGTAACATAGAGATTTCATTCCTCTCATGTACATGTATGGTGTGGCGTCCATGGTCCAGTGGTAGAGCGTCGGATTTGGAATCGAGCGATCCCGGGTTCGATACTCGGTCAGGCCACGTATGTAGAGTCATTGAGCGGCACCTCACACACATTGCTTAGTACTGGTTAACCACTTGGGTCGGCTAAGTCTGCCCAGGAAAACATGTCTAGGTCCCCGCAAGGGGTTTGACATTAATGGAACATACATACATACATACATGTATACTACAGTACTGTTTGCAAATATCATTATCTTGGAGTTACTCTTATCAATGTGGCCACTGAGTGGACGAGTGGTTACGTTCATCAACTTCTTCAATCACTTGCCACTCACCTCTGCTCTGTAGGTTCGAATCCCACTTTCAATCAGTTTTTGGAATGCTATTCGGTCTGTTATGTAAATTTAAAGGCATCGAGAGCCTCTATATATATATATATATATATGGTACATATTTATTCATTGTGACAATTTAGTACTTCATCATAATCATAGTCCATCTCTGTGATAGAATATTAGCGGACCTTGTGTTTTTACATTTGTTTCTACATTGTATTAACCCATTTCATTCTGGATACATTTAAAGGCTTTTGCAAACAACATAGATCCAGATCAGCTGCAGCGTGACGCTGCATGCTGATCAGGATCTATGTTGTTTGCTACATAGCCAAGTGTCTTAGCAAGATCATGTGAATAGTAAACAGCATAGAGCCTGATTAGACGGCACGTTCCATGGCGGCTGATCTGGCTCTATGTTCTTTGCAAATACTGTTTGAACGGTATCCAGAATGAAATGGGTTAAATAGTATGATATAATTTTTCTAAGTATTTGTACACAATTATTTATAGTTTATTTCTGTCATCAATAATATTTATACAATTTATTGAATTTAGGCTCGTTCTGTTTGTCATCTTGCAGATGCAGCAAAACAAGTTTTTTTTTCTTCTTTCGATTGCACATATATGTACTATGATTTATATATTATATATAGACTGTGATAAGCGATCACTCTTTGCAATCTGTACATTCTTCCTTGTATTGTATAAAAATAGTTATGAATAAATATTTGATATTTGCTAAAATATCGTTGTTGTAGCCATGATGCCATGGTTTGAACCATGATCTGCATTAATGCAGATGTGTGAAACATGATAATGTATATATTGAACCATGATCGGCAATAATTTGCATGTTTGAACAATATGGGGCGATAATGCATATGTTTGAACCATGATCTGTGATAATTCATGTGTTTGAACGATTATATGTGATAATGCACATGTTTGAACAATTATCCATGCTAATGCACAGGTTTGAACCATGGTCCAAGATGCATAGGGTTGAACCATGGTTCAAGATGCATAGGGTTGAACCATGGTTCAAGATGCATAGGGTTGAACCATGGTCCAAGATGCATAGGGTTGAACCATGGTTCAAGATGCATAGGGTTGAACCATGGTCCAATATGCATAGGGTTGAACCATGGTTCAAGATGCATAGGGTTGAACCATGGTTCAAGATGCATAGGGTTGAACCATGGTCCAAGATGCATAGGGTTGAACCATGGTCCAAGATGCATAGGGTTGAACCATGGTCCAAGATGCATAGGGTTGAACCATGGTCCAAGATGCATAGGGTTGAACCATGGTCCAAGATGCATAGGGTTGAACCATGGTCCAAGATGCATAGGGTTGAACCATGGTCCAAGATGCATAGGGTTGAACCATGGTTCAAGATGCATAGGGTTGAACCATGGTTCAAGATGCATAGGGTTGAACCATGGTCCAAGATGCATAGGGTTGAACCATGGTCCAAGATGCATAGGGTTGAACCATGTTTTGCGTTAATGCTGATGTTGATCTATGATCCTGGATAATCTTGTTTTTGAGCCATGATCAATTATCGCTGATAATGCAGATGTTTGCCCCATGATCGGTGAAATTGCAGATGGTTTGAACCATAATCGGTGATAATCTGTGTTTTTTTTTAAAAACTTTATTTATTTTTGAACGATTGCGAAGCAAGTTTTAACAACTTATATTAATCACTCTCGTTGGCTCGGATGAAAGTGTATATGTGGTCATTCATGTGGGAGGAAACCGGAGTACCCGGAGAAATCCCACCTGTCCGATCTGGCGACCATCGTACCATCTCGCATACTTCCCGGTCCGAGGATCGAACCCGGGTCGCATTGATGAGAAGCTAACCACTGCGCTAATCGGACAGGACAGCCTGTGTTTGAACCATGCTCGGTGATAATGTAGATGTTTTAACAATGATTGCCGATAATGCATATGTTTGAACCATCGTCAGCGATAATGCAGATGTTTGGACCATGATCGGCGATAATGCTAGTGTCCAAACCATGATACAGTGTGGGTAGTATGATACATACATTAACCCCCCCCCCATCCGAACAATAGCCGCTTCGCTGGAGTTTGCAGAGATTAGCTCATCACCTTCACAAATTTGCAAGAACGGTCAATAGCCCATTGGCAGTTCGAATGGAATATTAGAACAACTGTTTTTTAATTTGTTACAAACAAAATTCTTATTATAAACTTATGACCGACGTCTTTGATTTACATCTATATTCCTGTCTCTGTAAAAGTGTTAGACATCGAAATCCAAGGAGCAATGTTATTCTCGGCAATAACGGATCGATTATGGTGAATAGATGACCAACTGTGATGTCCTGAATTGATCACTGTTGAAATTGATAAACTGTGTGAAAGATCAGTCAACATCATCACAAGTCTAGATCTCCATGGCATCGACTAGAATGTCGGAAATGTACATCTCCATGGCATCGACTAGAATGTCGGAAATGTACATCTCTATGGCATCGACTAGAATGTCGGAATTGTACATCTCTATGGCATCGACTAGAATGTCGGAATTGTACATCTCTATGGCATCGACTAGAATGTCGGAATTGTACATCTCCATGGCATCGACTAGAATGTCGGAATTGTACATCTCTATGGCATCGACTAGAATGTCGGAATTGTACATCTCTATGGCATCGACTAGAATGTCGGAATTGTACATCTCTATGGCATCGACTAGAATGTCGGAATTGTACATCTCTATGGCATCGACTAGAATGTCGGAATTGTACATCTCCATGGCATCAACTAGAATGTCGGAATTGTACATCTCTATGGCATCGACTAGAATGTCGGAATTGTAGAACTCCATGATGTAGACTAGAATGTCAGAAATGTACATCTCTATGACGTTAACTAGAATGTCGGAAATGTACATCTCTATGACGTTAACTAGAATGTCGGAAATGTACATCTCTATGACGTTAACTAGAATGTCGGAAATGTACATCTCTATGACGTTAACTAGAATGTCGGAAATGTACATCTCTATGACGTTAACTAGAATGTCGGAAATGTACATCTCTATGACGTTAACTAGAATGTCGGAAATGTACATCTCTATGACGTTAACTAGAATGTCGGAAATGTACATCTCTATGACGTTAACTAGAATGTCGGAAATGTACATCTCTATGACGTTAACTAGAATGTCGGAAATGTACATCTCTATGACGTTAACTAGAATGTCGGAAATGTACATCTCTATGACGTTAACTAGAATGTCGGAAATGTACATCTCTATGACGTTAACTAGAATGTCGGAAATGTACATCTATGACGTTAACTAGAATGTCGGAAATGTACATCTCCATTGCGTTAACTAGAATGTCGGAAATGTAGAACTCCATTGCGTTGACTAGAATGTCGGAAATGTACATCTCCATTGCGTTAACTAGAATGTCGGAAATGTAGAACTCCATTGCGTTAACTAGAATGTCGGAAATGTACATCTCTATGACGTTAACTAGAATGTCAGAAATGTACATCTCTATTGCGTTAACTAGAATGTCAGAAATGTACATCTCCATTGCGTTAACTAGAATGTCGGAAATGTAGAACTCCATTGCGTTAACTAGAATGTCGGAAATGTACATCTCTATGACGTTAACTAGAATGTCAGAAATGTACATCTCTATGACGTTAACTAGAATGTCGGAAATGTACATCTCTATGACGTTAACTAGAATGTCGGAAATGTACATCTCTATGACGTTAACTAGAATGTCGGAAATGTACATCTCCATTGCGTTAACTAGAATGTCGGAAATGTAGAACTCCATTGCGTTGACTAGAATGTCGGAAATGTACATCTCCATTGCGTTAACTAGAATGTCGGAAATGTAGAACTCCATTGCGTTAACTAGAATGTCGGAAATGTAGGTCTCTATGACGAATCTAGAATGTCGGAAATGTACATCTCCATTGCATCGAATAAAACATCGAAATTGTAGACCTCCATGGCGTCGACTAGAACGTCGGAAATGTTACACAATTCTAATGAAATTCTAGTGACATATTTCACTGCTATTTTCTCTGCTTGGGTGCAAAGAGCAAGTAAGGCAGAATAAATTTTGAGACAGGTCTGACTATATCGATAATGAGAAAATATTATAATGTATTGGTATGTGTGTCCGTGGTCGAGTGGTTACGGTCGCTGACTTGTATACCACTGTAACCTATCATCACTGATGGTCACGGGTTCGAGCCCCGCTCAGGCAGTCTCATTTATATGAAAAAGTTGGCAGTTTCTTACGGAGGTTGGTGCACCCAAGTACTGGTTAACCGCTGGAGCCGCCCAGGAAAAGGTGTTGTTAGGTAAACTGCCCGCCGGCGATATAGCCCAAAATGGTGCTGATGCAGGCTTAAAACCCGAAATATAACATAACATAATTGGTATGTGTGGTTAGTTTAAACAATATTTTATTTCAATGAATATACATAGTCTAATGATCACAATATGAAAATACATGTAGGATTGAGGAGAAAGCAACTTGCTTATATGGTTACTTCTTTCCTACGAATCATTTACAAAACATACCGTTAGAATTAAGCAACAAAATTACTGTCAAATATTGAGTAACTCATTAATTTTAGAATGTGAGAAAATGATACTAATTTTGAAATATATGTTAAGATATGATGGTGATTGTGCAACAAAATGACCAGCTGCACTTGATCATCCAATTACATCACCACAATTGGCTATGATGATATTGTATTGGAGAAAGAAACAAACATTGGAGGAGATCGTGTCAGAATCAGATGCCACCGGCTCGTGCATGTACGGAAATTGAGTAGGCGTTCCATATAGCAATTGTTTGTTGTAGTGTTATGCAAATCGTGTTGTGTCTTTAATGTACTTGTGAACGTGAGTGAAAAGTGATATGTTTTGTTCAGAGCTGAGTTGTGCATTTCCTCCTTGTTAAGTATTGGTGTAGTAATGTTGCTGATTTTGTTAATGAGTGTAGTCCTGTGAGTTTTGTATAGTGGACAAGTGAAGAAATAGTGTTCTGTAGTCTCTACTTCGCCACATCTACAAAGTGGACTTTCAACGATATTTTTTGAAAACAAGTATTCGTTTAATGTATAGCAGTGTGTTCTCAATCTGGTGTGGACAATGTTTATATCTCGTTGACCAATGCAATATTGAGGTGGAACGTGTTCTTGACCTACGTTTAGCCTGTGTTTGAATATGCTAAGAGACTCGGAGTTCCACGTGTGGTTGTATTCACTATGTCCTGTTTCTACTGAAGATTACACATGTAGAACTTGAACTGAAAATATACAGGCATTATATGCTTAGTCATTGTCCAATCTCATTGAAATCTGATTCTGCATATCATTTCACTACATTTCGTGTATAGGTAGATCATTTCGCGTATAGGTAGATCATTTCGCATATAGGTAGATCATTTCACTACATTTCGTGTATAGGTAGATCATTTCATGTATAGGTAGATCATTTCGCGTATAGGTAGATCATTTCACGTATAGGTAGATCATATCGAGTATAGGTAGATCATTTCACTACATTTCGTGTATAGGTAGATCATTTCACTACATTTCGTGTAATGGTAGATCATTTCACTACATTTCGTGTATAGGTAGATCATTTCACTACATTTCGTGTATAGGTAGATCATTTCACTACATTTCGTGTAATGGTAGATCATTTCACTACATTTCGTGTATAGGTAGATCATTTCACTACATTTCGTGTATAGGTAGATCATTTCGCGTATAGGTAGATCATTTCGCGTATAGGTAGAAGTTTTAGTTTAGTTTTTAGATTAAACATATTTATTGCTTTCAAATAACATACATATACACAGACTGCACAATCGTTATACAACAAATGAATGTAGAATATGAACTTATAATTTATAAGAAGCATCGGAACAAAACAATAGATCTGTTTAATGAGATTTTTATACGTGTATTTATGTTCAGCCCCCCCCCCCCCGGTTAAGCCTGGCGACACCTGCAATAGTATAATTTATTAGTCATTTTATTTCATAGAGAGAGAGTAGTGAAAAATACAACCGCTCCAATTCTAGAAGCATCCCTGTTTTTCTTACATGCCCGGTGTATAGTACGGATACACAACACGTTGGTTTATCCATCTGAAAGACTTGATATTATTAGGGTCAGATGGGGGATCGAACACGGTTCCTGGATTCACAGTCCAACTTGTTAACCAGTGGACTACATAGTTCATTCTAGGTCAGAATATTTGGGAGAAGTGAGAAAGCGCGTGATCGCTTCCTTAAATGGTGTTCTTTAATATACTTCTGCAAAATAGGGTTAAAAGGAAACAGTACAACCATTAAATACAACATTTGAATAGAAGGAGTGCTTTATAATGGGCCAAGTGTATCTTACTAGACAAAATTTTGTTTGAAAATCGTAAAACCAAAAAAAAAAAATAGGAAGAAGTGGGGCCCCCAGGTCTCATTCTAAGTAATAATTTTTAGGAGAAGTGAGAGAGCGCACGATTGTGTCCTAAATAGGATTGATTTACACAATATGACCATTAAATAGAAGCAGTGTTTTATAATGTGACAGTGTATCTTACTGGACACAATTGTGTATGAACATTTTAGGGAGAAGTTGGACCCCCAGGGGACGAAGTGAGTCCATAGGGCTATTTCCCCAAAGTCGCTCTCTAGAATGAGCACTGGCCCATTGACTCGTCTTGTGAGATTTGTTGTTGCCCGAATAGTGCTGTGCTCATTCTATATACATGTACAATGTATCAGATGTATGTATATAATTATGTTCATGATTAACATGTTTTGTTCTGTTTATTTCATTTTGACTGCCAACTTTGAGAACGTGAGATCCATTTTCCGACAGCTGTGGGTGCAGCTCCGTCAACAACTAGCGCAGGAATTTGAAATGTTCTCCATATGTCACCAAAAATCTAGTATCTCTAGAATATGACCCTCACCTCATATATTTAAAGGCATCATCTTACAACCAAAACTGTCAATTGGGTTCACTGGGGGTGAAAAACTAGGTTACTCGGTCAAATGTTGGTAAAGGTTGATCCCAGAATCTAACAGTAGCATCTTTTATTTTATTAAAGTATTCATAGTTACCTCATCGAGAAATCCGTCGTAAGCATTGGTCATGCCACAGGCTCCTATCAGTAAGGGTTCAGATGTGGCTATGATGTTTCCTGTAACAAAAAGTACCCATGGTAAGTTTTATTAATTTTTGTAACCACGTTTCTTAATGCGTTGTTTTATTCTTCAAATGGACGAATTAAACGTCAAGTACAATATTGCTGTAGTGTCCACATTATCAAATAATCCAGGTCAAACACCCACACTGTGCACATCGGAACCTATACACAGCATATAGCAAACCGGAAAGCAAGGATCTTGCTACCGGAACCGGAAAGCAAGGATCTTGCTACCGGAACCGGAAAGCATATGACCAATCGACTCGATATGACCACTAATTCTCATGCACAGATAGGACTGACGGTTAGCAGGGGCGGTTGCTGATAGCTGGCGCTGTATAAAATGTTATCCGATCTTTGTGCAATTGTCACGTCGTGATGGTTTCGCGACTCTGATCAGATGAAGACACCAGTGAAACAACCGCAAACGTTCTTGCTGTTGTTGGCTGGACAAATCTCGGGGGATCCCTAAAGAAAGTCGCCGTTCAGAAAGAAGAGTTACTCTGGATGTTCCGTCTCGCCTGCTGTTTGACGGAAGAACCTCTCCGTGATGTATCTACAAACCCTGCTAATGACGAAGAAGAAATCAGCATCTTAGAGAAAATGAAGTCGCCCATATGCTTCGGCATCTTTAAGCAAAGCGACTCGATTAGATTAGCAAACAACCATTACAAGTCATTTATGATTTTGTAGATATCAAAAACGGGAGGTAGTTTACAAATAATGAACGGCATTGCTTGTTTTTCTATAAACCTTGGCAGATAAATTCCGATTGATCCCGAAATGTATATTTGTCCATTTAGTTGGAATTCTGTTTTTGCTAGAATCCCTAACCATATGTTGCGCTATGATAAATGCACAGAATAAAGGAGTCGTTTAGGTGCATGCCACAGAAAGAGCCACATTCCAGAGGCGCCTCTGATTCATTCGCGAGTTCGGTGATTTGATCCGTCTCCCAGTTCGTGGTTGAAACAGTGGTGTACACATTGGTCCAAGAGTACCAATTGTCTTGATATCCACACAAAAGAATAATGCATTCATCTAGCAAATATTGTTCGCAGTCCGCGTATAACACACGGTTTGCGGGACACTCACAGTGGGCCATTTCGTCTCCATGTCCTAATGGTTAAGGCGTCCGCCTACTGAGTGGGGGGGGGGTCGAATGTTTGAACCTCGTCATGGGTTCATTCTGATATGGTCGGTTGGTGAGCCGCCAGCTAATTAAATAATAGTTACCGATTGTCTATCAGCCAGGCGCCTGGCCTACACGAATAGGATTCGGGAAGTACTGCTGTCCATAAGAGGTGTCTCATAAGTCAGGAATGGCTGGCCCTTTCAATATAGGTGACTATAATAAACAAACACTTACTTTATAGAGAACCTGAGCAACTACTCCGCTTAAAGCTGGCAAGTAGCTATATGACCGTAGTTGCTTGTAGACTTTTATTATATCCAAATATAAGCCAACCTACCAACAATGGGTTTTTGCGCCGATATCTCATTTACTGCTCCTCGTATGTTCAACCCATCATAACTGTATTCTAACTGATTCCAACCTGTAAACTGGAAAACAATGAGATACTCAATAATATTTGCGTGAGCATTTTATTGCGATTTCCGGTGTCTGTCATTTTTGTGAAAGACGGAAATCGAAGGTGTGGACACCTATATTCGCAATATGGATATGTGTATATATGTAGTATGTGGTGTCTTGCTTAAACGCTCACTGCAGTTTGTGCTGACTAGACTATGATGTCATAGTACAGAATCTGGGTATATTTGAAGAGATCCCCATGGGCATACAGACGGATATGTAGTCCAGTGGTAACACGCTGGACTGGTAATCCAGATTCGACCCCCCGTCTGACCCTAATAAAATTAACAGTCTTTCAGATGGGACGTTAAACCGAGGTCTCGTGTCGGTGCTTTACACCGTGCACGTAAAAGAACCAGATGAGACTCTGGAATGGGTCTCTCTCTCTCTCTCTCTCTCTGTATCATTGCACATCCTCCAGAAATCTAACTCTAACATGACTAATCTCTTCAGGAGGCGTCGCTCATATGGACAATCGGTAGCGACGATAAATAAACGTAACACACACATGCATTGATCTATCTCTTCAGTTATAGACGATTGGTGTACATACACAGTGTTTGGCTTCGGTTATAGACGATTGGTGTACATACACAGTGTTTGGCTTCAGTTATAGACGATTGGTGTACATACACAGTGTTTGGCTTCAGTTATAGACGATTGGTGTACATACACAGTGTTTGGCTTTGATAGTGACGGGGTGTCATTTTTAAACGTTCTCTTGGATATATGGCCTTAACCCATTCAACACCAAGTAACTGACATGGACTGATCCATGATATTTTTAGACCAATAAATTAATAAGAAAATTACATTTGGATCAGTTCATTTATCAAAATGGGTAATTTTTTTTTTTAAATATTAAATTTACTTGCAAAAAGTGCAGATCCTGATGAGACGGCTCGTCACGAGCCGGCTCATCTGGATCTACACTTTTTTGTAAGCCTATTTAGAGGTCTGTGGTGTTGAAAGGGTTAAGAATGTATGTGTCAAGCCTATGGTATATCATAATGTGTTTTTTTGGGGTTTTGAACCCGAAACCATTTGTCCAGACACAAAGCGTGTGTCTTCGGTAGGTGGCTACATACTCTTCTTTGGACAATCACCGATATATTTTGCTATTTGTCAGATGTTTGTTTTTGAGGCTTAAAGCGACACTACATCAGTGAAAATGCCAAAAAAAAAAATTTATTTTATTTTATTTAAGTTTATTTAACGTCGCTACCGGTTTCCCATTTGAGCGACGGGCAGTTTACCTAACAACACCTTTCCTGGGCAGGCTCCAGCGGTTAACCAGTACTTGGTGTACCAACCTCCGTAAGAAACTGCCAACTTTTTCATATAAATGAGACGCAGTCTGAGCGGGGCTCGAACCCGTGACCATCAGAGATGATAGGTTACAGTGGTATACAAGTCAGCGATCTTAACCACTCAACCATGGAGGCGGACTTCAAATTTCTACAGAATGTATTTTCCTATTATATGGTATAATTGTTTTCCAAATATTTGCCTCAAAAACTGAATATTTCAACTAATAAACAAACGTCGTATACGCGGTTTGTTGACATAGCAATATAATGTACATAGGGTCGACATCCATGCGTAATACAACTCGTGTATCACGAATAACACGATTTATGGTACAGATTTACCGCTATATCTCACATGTGTGCCTATGCATATTTATTTGTAGACTAACCTTAGTTAAATTGTCTCTAAAAGACATTATCTCGCGGTTAGTATTGACTCCGATGACAAACAAACGTCAATGCAGGAGCATGGGTGACCTCCTACTTTCCATTTTGAAAGTTTGTAGACCACAAAATCACTGTTTATTGATTCAATGCTAGTGCTTGAATGTATTCGGAATAATTTGTAGTAGCAATGCATTTATACGTGAACAAAATGCATTTTATTCACATGAAAGAATTCGATACTCCCAGTGGGATTCGACACATGACATAATTCGATACCCCCAGTGGGATTCGACACATGACAGAATTCGATACCCCCAGTGGGATTCGACACATGACATAATTCGATACCCCCAGTGGGATTCGACACATGACATAATTCGATACCCCCAGTGGGATTCGACACATGACATAATTCGATACCCCCAGTGGGATTCGAACCTAAAGAGGTGATTACCAATTGATTTGAAGTCAACGACCGTAACCACGCATCGACGGCATGTAGTTTATACACATTTAGTTTAGCTCTATTGCGAAACAAGTTCTTACATCTTATATTAATCACTCTCGAGACCTCATTCATGATGGAATCCATCACCACAAGGGAGAGAGAATAGGCAACGTGGAATTTAAATGCATTGCCTAAGGGCACAACCGTAACGGCTCCAGCAGGGCTCGAACTCCGGACTGTTCGCACCTGAAGCGAACGCGCTATCACTGCATATGATAACTATTTGAGCCGTTTCAGTATATTTTTAGTCATAGTGTCGAGATACTATTTATACTCTCAGAAACCAGATAGCTTACTGTATCCTTAAATGGCACAAAGAGGAACTGCTCTCCTGCTTCCTGTGTTGTTGTGCTGATCACGGCCACTCCACCCTGGTCCCCGGGAATGATCGCTATATCAAGGGACGGTGTCGGTTCAGTCTTACAGCTATGGCAACAGTTTGACACAATATGCATCAATCTGCCCTTTTGTGCCTTCACACTCGTGCGAAACCGGAAGCTGATTGTCACATGCTGTCCTAGAGACATTCTGAAATATTGATAATGGTTCGTATACTCGATTGTTTGCTGAAGTATAGTTGGCCACGGACGATGCAGATGCTGGTAAAACCCAAGCATAGTTGAGACATTGCCGAGCATCTGGCAAAACCAAGGCATAGTTGAGACATTGCCGTGCATCTGGCAAAACCAAGGCATAGTTGAGACATTGCCGTGCATCTGGCAAAACCAAGGCATAGTTGAGACATTGCCGAGCATCTGGCAAAACCAAAGCATAGTTGAGACATTGCCGAGCATCTGGCAAAACCAAAACATAGTTGAGACATTGCCGTGCATCTGGTAAAACCAAAGCATAGTTGAGACATTGCCGAGCATCTGGCAAAACCAAAGCATAGTTGAGACATTGCCGTGCATCTGGCAAAACCGAAGCATAGTTGAGACATTGCCGAGCATCTGGCAAAACCAAAACATAGTTGAGACATTGCCGTGCATCTGGTAAAACCAAAGCATAGTTGAGACATTGCCGAGCATCTGGCAAAACCAAAGCATAGTTGAGACATTGCCGTGCATCTGGCAAAACCGAATCATAGTTGAAACATTGCTGTGCATCTGGCAAAACCAAAGCATAGTTTAGACATTGCCGTACATCTGGTAAAACCAAAGCATAGTTGAGACATTGCTGTGCATCTGGCAAAACCAAAGCATAGTTTAGACATTGCCGAGCATCTGGCAAAACCGAAGCATAGTTGAGACATTGCTGTGCATCTGGCAAAACCAAAGCATAGTTGAGACATTGCTGTGCATCTGGCAAAACCAAAGCATAGTTGAGACATTGCCGAGCATCTGGCAACACCAAGGCATAGTTGAGACATTGCCGTGCATCTGGCAAAACCAAGGCATAGTTGAGACATTGCCGTGCATCTGGCAAAACCAAGGCATAGTTGAGACATTGCCGAGCATCTGACAAAACCAAAGCATAGTTGAGACATTGCCGAGCATCTGGCAAAACCAAAACATAGTTGAGACATTGCCGTGCATCTGGTAAAACCAAAGCATAGTTGAGACATTGCCGAGCATCTGGCAAAACCAAAGCATAGTTGAGACATTGCCGTGCATCTGGCAAAACCGATGCATAGTTGAGACATTGCCGAGCATCTGGCAAAACCGAAGCATAGTTGAGACATTGCTGTGCATCTGGCAAAACCAAAGCATAGTTTAGACATTGCCGTACATCTGGTAAAACCAAAGCATAGTTGAGACATTGCTGTGCATCTGGCAAAACCAAAGCATAGTTTAGACATTGCCGTACATCTGGTAAAACCAAAGCATAGTTGAGACATTGCCATGCATCTGGCAAAACCAAAGCATAGTTGGGACATTGCCATGCATTTGGAAAAACCAAGCATAGTTGAGACATTGCCATGCATCTGGCAAAACCAAAGCATAGTTTAGACATTGCCGTACATCTGGCAAAACCAAAGCATAGTTGAGACATTGCCGTACATCTGGCAACACCAAAGCATAGTTGAGACATTGCCGAGCATCTGGCAAAACCAAAGCATAGTTGAGACATTGCCGTGCATCTGGCAAAACCAAAGCATAGTTGAGACATTGTCGTGATAAATGGCGCCCAACAAGGGTCGCCTGATATATGAACGGCTTGAACCCATCAAAATCGCATAACGCGGGAGTAAGCGTGTTTGTTTTATCAATTTAAACAACAGTTACACATTAAAAACAACAATAACGAAATAAAAAAGAAAGGTCAACATCTATACAAATGCATGATAATGTTGCATTATGAGGTACTCTTCTAAAGGTCTGCAATTGCTGAATATGAAGATAATGATGACAGTGTTGTTGTTGTTGTTGTTGTTGATAAAGGTGTCGATGATGGTAATGATAATGATGATTGACACGATGATGATGATTATCTGATGACAAAGATGGAGAAGATGATGACGATGATGATGATGATGATGATGATGACGGTGATGATGATGATGATGACGACGATGATGATGATGACGATGATGATGATGATGATGATGATGATGATGATGATGATGAAGACGACGATGATGACGATGATGATAATGATGATGATGTTGCTCATGCTGTTGATGCTGCTGCTATGACTGTTGATGTCTGCTATAATGATGATGATGATGATGATGATGATGATGATGATGATGATGATGATGATGATGATGATGATGATGATGATGTCTGCTATAACGGCTGATGTTGATGATCATGAATGTTCATACCCAGAGAACCGCCACAGTTTGAGATGAGACTTTCCAATGAACGCACCAGTGCCACCATCTAGGGCAACGTTGTAGACTCCCATGGCAAGGTTGTTACCGGACATGTCAACGAGTCCACTTTGAAAGTCCATGTAGAACTCCGGCACACATACTGGAACAAAGTTTAAACTTTATTTATTTTACAACGATTGGGAAGAGCCGTCTCTAATGTTTTAAGAACGTGTTGCTCGACCCATTTTTGCTTTCTTTGCATATATTGTATGTAGATTCTGTATCATAATAGAGCCAAATAAAATATTATTAAACAAACAACTTATATTAATCACTTTCGTTGGCGCTGACGAAAGCATACATGTGGTCATTCGTGTGGGAGGAAACCGGAGTACCCGGAGAAAACCCACATGTTCGATCTGGCGACCACCGTACCATCTCACATACTTCCTGGTCCGAGGATCGAACCCGGGTTGCATTGGTGAGAAGCGAGCGTGCTAACCACTATCTATGAATAAAATACATGCACCGAGAAACGTAGATACAGTATAATCAAGCAGGTACACCAACTCGTCTTTACTGTGTTAATACATCTAATATACCGAAATTAATTGAAACAGCTGTAACTCGTAGTCGGTTTAACGCATTCAACACTACATACCTCTAAATAGGCTTACAAAAAAAATGTATATCCAGATGAGCCGGTTCGTGACGAGCATATATAATGAAACTAAATAACGAAAGGTCGAATGAACTACTAGAGTGGATCAAAGTCGAATTATGTCACGCCAGGAAGCTATCTAGCTGGCTTGCCGTAGGTATGTGGTTCTACCCGGGTGCCGGACCATACATCAAATACGGCTGTTGCTGAGACGTTTAATCCAAAAAAACAAACAAACAAACAAACAAACAAACAAACAAACAAACAAACAAACAAACAAACACAAATACACAAACAAACAAACAAACACACACACAAACACACAAACAAACACACAAACACACACAAACACACACAAACAAACAAACAAACACACATACATACAAACAAACATACAAACATACAAACATACAAACATACAAACAAACAAACACATACACAAACAAACACACAAACAAACACACTTTTAGAAATGTTTAACTTACCAACATTGACGGCTTCATTACTGTTGCTACATCTACAATGGGCATGGTTGAACTTTGACCCTGGGGCACACATGCGCACTACCCAGCCCATACCGGCCACGTGTTCGAAGTAGAAGTGCGGATCAGCATCCATCGGTAGCAACTTGCACTGTGCTTTTAATGAACAGAATAACAACATCACCTAAATATGCATGAACTATCAATACACACAGAGAAGGTAAACTGGTTCCACCGGGTCTTTATTAGTGAACTATACTGGGATACCTGTGGAGCATTCGATGTGAAATGGATACGGTATTCGCCTAGTAATCGTGAGATTGTGAGTTTGAATCCCAAAATAATCACGATCCTTAGGCAATACTTCTAAAATTCACATTGCCTCATCTCTCTCCTTCACAGCGATGCGTTCCACCAGGAATGAGGCCTCAATAGCGATTAAACTCATTTTTAAGAGCTTGTTTCGCAATCAAGCCAAAATAAATCTATATAAACTAATTTGAACTACTATACACAGCTTGTCTTTCTGCATCGAGACAATTTATAAATTATTATGTGTTTTCCATAGTCATTGTAAACATAACAATTCTAGCGCCAGATCAGCGCAATGGTTAGCATGACGTATCCTAAAACGTCCCGTTCGTTTACTCACTAATGCAACCCGGGTTCGATCCTAACCATGGTAAGTATATGATGTGAAAACTATGTGGTACGGTGGTTGCCATACCGGACACGTGCACAAAACAAAGTACCACATATACGTCTTCATCCGCGCACACACATACACAAAACAAAGTACCACACATACGTTTTCATCCGCGCTAACGAGAGTGATTAACATAGTTTAGTTTATACAAATTTATTTTAGCTCGATTGCGAAACAAGTTCTTACAACTTATATTAATCACTCTCGAGACCTCATTCCGGATGGAATCCATCGCCACGAGGGAGAGAGAGAAGAGGCAACGTGGAATTTAAATGCCTAATCGTAACGACTCCATCGGGGTTTGAACTCCGGACCTTTCGCACCTGAAGCTAACGCGCACCCACTGAGCGAACACGACTTCCGCTAATGATGTGTGTTTAATATTATAGTGATTAATATACGTTAAAACTTGTTTGATAACAATTATATAAGTTTAGACATAGCTGACATGCACCATTGATGTATTTCAAATATAAATACATATTTCAATATACTATAAATCTTGGACAAGCGACACGCACATTCTGTAGACGATAATCATTAATATGTAGCAACATCTTGAATTGACGAGGGTATTCTTTCGTGAATGATCGCTAAAAATATCCATCGTGAATAAATAGTTAAACTTTATTTATATTACAACGATTGCGAAGCAAGTTCTAACAACTTATATTAATCACTTTTGTTGGCGCGGATGATGCGACCACCTTACCATCTCACATACTTCCCGGTCCGAGGATTGAACACGGGTTACATTGGTGAAAAGCGAGCGCGCTAACCACTGCGCTAATCGGACAGCTAATAAATAGTGGTTTACGGTTTACACATACTGAGAATTATATTTCAGATTCACTTACATGCATGTGTGACTGCCCTAAGGTTTCCAAAATCCATGCACGTGTCTGAGCACGTGACGTTCCTTGCACACCCAAAGTCTGTAACATAAACCGTACCGGACGGACAGCAGACGGGTACGGACTGTCCTCTTTCACAAGTCCAGTAAGCACGACAGTTACCCTTGTGACCGTAGGAAGTGACCGTGGGGTCGGCACATGGATCTGCAGAAAAACATACCATTTTGTTCCAACACTAAATACAAGTGATTATCCTGAGGTTTGCGGACCAGTAAGTACGTTTTTACACAACTTGTATTATACAAGGTCCATGCATGTAATGTTATCATCATAATGTAAATATATTGAACTCGGCCAATCCTTGTAACGGATTAGTGGTCACATGATAAGCACAATATGTTCTCGTAATTCAGGGTTGCAGGTTCGATCCCCTAAACATGATTATTATTATTGTTTCGTACTTTCTTTCTATGACTTTGCTTCCGTTTATCTGTTGACATATATGGACCAGGTGTGTAATAACGGATGTATCCATCATATGGTGGTCCAGGTGTGTAATAACGGATGTATCCATCATATGGTGGACCAGGTGTGTAATAACGGATGTATCCATAATATGGTGGACCAGGTGTGTAATAACTGATGTATCCATCATATGGTGATCCAGGTGTGTAATAACGGATGTATCCATCGTATGGTGGACCAGGTGTGTAATAACGGATGTATCCATCATATGGTGGTCCAGGTGTGTAATAACGGATGTATCCATCGTATGGTGGACCAGGTGTGTAATAACGGATGTATCCATCGTATGGTGGTCCAGGTGTGTAATAACGGATGTATCCATCGTATGGTGGTCCAGGTGTGTAATAACGGATGTATCCATCGTATGGTGACCAGGTGTGTAATAACGGATGTATCCATCGTATGGTGGTCCAGGTGTGTAATAACGGATGTATCCATCGTATGGTGGTCCAGGTGTGTAATAACGGATGTATCCATCGTATGGTGGTCCAGGTGTGTAATAACGGATGTATCTATCGTATGGTGGACCAGGTGTGTAATAACGGATGTATCCATCATATGGTGATCCAGGTATGTAATAACGGATGTATCCATCGTATGGTGGTCCAGGTGTGTAATAACGGATGTATCCATCGTATGGTGGACCAGGTGTGTAATAACGGATGTATCCATCGTATGGTGGACCAGGTGTGTAATAACGGATGTATCCATCGTATGGTGGACCATGTGTGTAATAACGGATGTATCCATCGTATGGTGGACCAGGTGTGTAATAACGGATGTATCCATCGTATGGTGGACCAGGTGTGTAATAACGGATGTATCCATCATATGGTGGTCCAAGTGTGTAATAACGGATGTATCCATCGTATGGTGGACCAGGTGTGTAATAACGGATTTATCCATCGTATGGTGGACCAGGTGTGTAATAACGGATGTATCCATCATATGGTGGTCCAGGTGTGTAATAACGTATGTATCCACAACATGGTGATCCAGGTGTGTAATAACGGATGTATCCACAACATAGTGAGCCAGGTGTGTAATAACGGATGTATCCATCATATGGTGATCCAGGTATGTAATAACGGATGTATCCACAACATGGTGATCCAGGTGTGTAATAACGGATGTATCCACAACATGGTGATCCAGGTGTGTAATAACGGATGTATCCACAACATGGTGATCCAGGTGTGTAATAACGGATGTATCCATCATATGGTGATCCAGGTATGTAATAACGGATGTATCCATCGTATGGTGGTCCAGGTGTGTAATAACGGATGTATCCATCGTATGGTGGTCCAGGTGTGTAATAACGGATGTATCCATCGTATGGTGGACCAGGTGTGTAATAACGGATGTATCCATCGTATGGTGGTCCAGGTGTGTAATAACGGATGTATCCATCGTATGGTGGACCAGGTGTGTAATAACGGATGTATCCATCATATGGTGATCCAGGTATGTAATAACGGATGTATCCATCGTATGGTGGACCAGGTGTGTAATAACGGATGTATCCATCGTATGGTGGTCCAGGTGTGTAATAACGGATGTATCCATCGTATGGTGGTCCAGGTGTGTAATAACGGATGTATCCATCGTATGGTGGTCCAGGTGTGTAATAACGGATGTATCCATCGTATGGTGATCCAGGTGTGTAATAACGGATGTATCCACAACATGGTGATCCAGGTGTGTAATAACGGATGTATCCACAACATGGTGATCCAGGTGTGTAATAACGGATGTATCCATCATATGGTGATCCAGGTATGTAATAACGGATGTATCCATCGTATGGTGG
>CM026403.1:50244918-50310719 GCA_014843695.1 Archivesica marissinica
CCCCGGGTGTCGCTCCGAGACGTATGTCAGGCGCCCCGGGTGTCGCTCCGAGACGTATGTCAGGCGCCCCGGGTGTCGCTCCGAGACGTATGTCAGGCGCCCCGGGTGTCGCTCCGAGACGTATGTCAGGCGCCCCGGGTGTCGCTCCGAGACGTATGTCAGGCGCCCCGGGTGTCGCTCCGAGACGTATGTCAGGCACCCCGGGTGTCGCTCCGAGACGTATGTCAGGCGCCCCGGGTGTCGCTCCGAGACGTATGTCAGGCGCCCCGGGTGTCGCTCCGAGACGTATGTCAGGCGCCCCGGGTGTCGCTCCGAGACGTATGTCAGGCGCCCCGGTGTCGCTCCGAGACGTATGTCAGGCGCCCCGGGTGTCGCTCCGAGACGTATGTCAGGCGCCCCGGGTGTCGCTCCGAGACGTATGTCAGGCGCCCCGGTGTCGCTCCGAGACGTATGTCAGGCGCCCCGGGTGTCGCTCCGAGACGTATGTCAGGCGCCCGGGTGTCGCTCCGAGACGTAGTGTGTGGGTTGTCAGGCGCCCCGGGTGTCGCTCCGAGACGTATGTCAGGCGCCCCGGGTGTCGCTCCGAGACGTATGTCAGGCACCCCAGGCGAACCCCGGGTGTCGCTCCGAGACGTATGTCAGGCACCCCAGGCGAACACCCGGGTAGAACCACGGACCTTTCACAAGCCAACTGGAAAGCTTCCTCACATGAAATAATTCGACATTCTCACCCTGGAAGATACACAACAGACAGACAGACAGACAGCCAGCCAGCAGACAGACAGACAGACAGACAGACAGACAGACAGACAGACAGACAGACAGACAGACAGACAGACACAGACAGACAGACAGACAGACAGACAGACAGACAGACAGACAGACAGACAGACAGACAGACAGACAGACAGACAGACAGACAGACAGACAGACAGACAGACAGACAGACAGACAGACAGACAGACAGACAGACAGACAGACAGACAGACAGACAGACAGACAGACAGACAGACAGACAGACAGACAGACAGACAGACAGACAGACAGACAGACAGACAGACAGACAGACAGACAGACAGACAGACAGACAGACAGACAGACAGACAGACAGATGAGTTATTTAAGTCTCACCATTATACAGTAAATGATACAACATAAATAGTATACACAAAATGCATGATATTATTCATGTATTATCAAATAAAATACAAAGCCACTCAATAATGAGTTATGAGAGACTATGGGTAAATAAAATTGACACTTTGTAAAACATAGGACAACATCTTGAGCAATAATTTAAATACCTAAACGTAATTAATGATACAAAGTAAGAGGCTTAAATAAGACTTAAGACAGTTTCTATATCCCATTCATTTATTAATTGTACTAACCAGAAAGAAAAAAAAAGAAAAAAAAAGGTTTATCAAATAAAACGTATTAAATTCTAAAAGAATTTGACTTAAAAAAAAGACATAATAATTACATAAAACAATTTACAAATTACGACATAAGAGCCATACATATTAAACATGTGTCACATCAGTTGAGATTTTAATGATGCTCGCCAACAGCACTTATAGTCGCTATCTCCCTCCCGACGTTTGTTATCATACTGTTAACAGCCGCACGTCACAACTATACAGATAGGATAGAGATATATACAGATGGTAGATATCTAAGGCAGTTGAATCAACCACAAGTGAAACTGTTACATACTGTTCTTATCATACTGTTAACAGCCGCACGTCACAACTATACAGACAGGATAGAGATGTATACAGATGGTAGATATCTAAGGCAGTTGAATCATCCACCAGTGAAACTGTTACATATACTGTTGTACCATTCCATTTCGATGACTTAATGATGGAGCAATGTCCCTAGACTGGGCTCATGTCTGTCCACTTTTCAGTTATTTACTTCTAACAACATGACTGACCAGACAATATATCACCGCCTGTTCCCAGGCTATAATGTCCCATAATCGATCCACATTAACCAGTTCGGAAATTTAAAATTTAAGTTTGTTCAGCGGCAATAACGAAATGCTTCCAGAAGATATGAAAAATAATAATGTTTCACTGTTAGCTATAGTCGTATACATCCAGTATATATGTACGCCAAGTAGGGCATGCTGTCAGCAGAGGTGTATGCCTGGTCCTTTACCATGGGCAGCTGAAATATATTGAACAAACATATCTAGGCTTTATTGCTAAAATATATTTGTTTATACAGTCAAAAAAAAGCAGCCAGCCAACGGAATAATAGAGCGTGACTGCATTTTGGGAATCTGGACACAAGCTGCTTATTCAGGTTGGCTGCTTAATGGAGATGCTAACTAACACATGTTTGATTGTATACTACTCAAATAATGCAGTAAAACCTGTATATAAAGACCATGTACGACAATGCCAAAAGTGGTCTTTGTTAACAGGTGGTATTTGCTGACAGATTAAACTGTGTGATAACGAATTGACGGGAAAACAAAAATGATGAAATCTATAGATACGTGTTCTTTATTCGTATTATCTATATATGTACCTAGTCTTCATGTGAAAAATAACTTTAAAGCGACACTACATGTATATTTTTCACAACTTTAAAGCGACACTACATGTATATTTTTCACAACTTTAAAGAGACACTACATGTATATCAACATGTTTATCATAATTATGGAATAAAATTATTATAAAATTTGAAATTTTACTTACAAGTACCAATGCTACTACACATTCTTCCATTATAATTTGAATAGTTATTTTCAGTCAGTAAACAGTGGGATTTTTAACTTCTGAATAACCAACTACCATCTGCAAGCCAACTTCACATACTTGTTTTTTTGTGCAATGTAACACCTTGAAGGTCACTAGGGTTTGTCACCACGCCGCCATGCGTATATTCGTAACGGTTCGCTCTCTATCGGCAATTAGAACTAACATCTTAGACAGCTGTTTCAACAGTGTGGTTACGTCACACATTGCACAACTTTACAATTCGTTGTTGATATAAAAAAAAGTTCAAATATACGACGGTGCTATATTTATTTGATTTTTTTCGTTTCTGTGTGATATTTTGATTTTGGAAATTACATTCTGGTAAATGTTAACAAACAAAAAACATTCTTTATTTTGATATAGTGTACCGTTAAATGTTTTATTACATATTGCGCCGTTATTACAAATGGTGTACTGACGTGCCACTTTTTGGTGTATGAATATGTGAATTGCATAACTAGTACGTAATAGATGACATAATATAGTACGAAATATAATACAGGACCAACTATTATATAGCACCAAATATTATATAGCACCACGTATTATAACGCACCAAATATTATATAGCACCCAATATTATATAGCACCAAATATTATATAGCACCAAATATTATATAGCACCCAATATTATACCAAATATTATATAGCACCCAATATTATATAGCACCAAATATTATATAGCACCAAATATTATATAGCACCAAATATTATATAGCACCACGTATTATAAGGCACCCAATATTATATAGCACCAAATATTATATAGCACCAAATATTATATAGCACCAAATATTATATAGCACCCACTATTATATAGCACCAACTATTATATAGCACCCATATTATAAAGTGCCAGGATCTATTTGATTGACATTGCTATCTAGGTTCCTGATAGCGCCAAATATTATATAGCACCAAATATTACATACCACCAGATGGCCGTTATTTACAAATTGGATTGAATGTAGGATGTTACTGGATGTACCCTGTTACCTATCATGCGTTGAATGTAGGATGTTACTGGATGTACCCTGTTACCTATCATGCGTTGAATGTAGGATGTTACTGGATGTACCCTGTTACCTATCATGCGTTGAATGTAGGATGTTACTGGATGTACCCTGCTACCTATCATGCGTTGAATGTAGGATGTTACTGGATGTACCCTGTTACCTATCATGCGTTGAATGTAGGATGTTACTGGATGTACCCTGTTACCTATCATGCGTTGAATGTAGGATGTTACTGGATGTACCCTGTTACCTATCATGCGTTGAATGTAGGATGTTACTGGATGTACCCTGTTACCTATCATGCGTTGAATGTAGGATGTTACTGGATGTACCATGTTACCTATCATGCGTTGAATGTAGCATGTTACTGGATGTACCCTGTTACCTATCATGCGTTGAATGTAGGATGTTACTGGATGTACCCTGTTACCTATCATGCGTTGAATGTAGGATGTTACTGGATGTACCCTGTTACCTATCATGCGTTGAATGTAGGATGTTACTGGATGTACCCTGTTACCTATCATGCGTTGAATGTAGGATGTTACTGGATGTACCCTGTTACCTATCATGCGTTGAATGTAGGATGTTACTGGATGTTGTTTTTGTTGTGTGGTGTTTGGTGCTACTGGATGTACCCTGTTACCTATCATGTGTTGAATGTAGGATGTTACTGGATGCTACTGGATGTATACTGTTACCTATCATGCGTTGAATGTAGGATGTTACTGGATGTTACTGGATGTATACTGTTACCTATCATGCGTTGAATGTAGGATGTTACTGGATGTGCCCTGTTACCTATCATGCATTGAATGTAGGATGTTACTGGATGCACCATGCTACCTATCATACGTTGAATGTAGGTTGTTACTGGATGTACCCTGTTACCTATCATGCGTTGAATGTAGGATATTACTGGATGTACCCTGTTACCTATCATGCATTGAATGTAGTTGTTACTGGATGTGCCCTGTTACCTATCATGCGTTGAATGTAGGATGTTACTGGATGTACCCTGTTACCTATCATGCGTTGAATGTAGGATATTACTGGATGTACCATGTTACCTATCAAGCGTTGAATGTAGGTTGTTACTGGATGTACCCTGTTACCTATCATGCATTGAATGTAGGATATTACTGGATGTACCCTGTTACCTATCATGCGTTGAATGTAGGATGTTACTGGATGTTACTGGATGTGCCCTGTTACCTATCATGCGTTGAATGTAGGATGTTACTGAATGTATCCTGTTACCTATCATGCGTTGAATGTAGGATGTTACTGGATGTACCCTGTTACCTATCATGCGTTGAATGTAGGATGTTACTGGATGTGCCCTGCTACCTATCATGCGTTGAATGTAGGATGTTACTGGATGTACCCTGCTACCTATCATGCATTGAATGTAGGATGTTACTGGATGTACCCTGTTACCTATCATGCGTTGAATGTAGGATGTTACTGGATGTACCCTGTTACCTATCATGCATTGAATGTAGGATGTTACTGGATGTATACTGTTACCTATCATGCGTTGAATGTAGGATGTTACTGGATGTGCCCTATTACCTATCATGCGTTGAATGTAGGATGTTACTGGATGTTACTGGATGTACCCTGTTACCTATCATGTGTTGAATGTAGGATGTTACTGGATGTACCCTGTTACCTATCATGCGTTGAATGTAGGATGTTACTGGATGTACCATGTTACCTATCATGCGTTGAATGTAGGATGTTACTGGATGTATCTTGTTACCTATCATGCGTTGAATGTAGTCATATTACTGGATTTACTGGATGTACCCTGTTACCTATCATGCGTTGAATGTAGTCATATTACTGGATTTACTGGATGTAACCTGTTACCTATCATGCGTTGAATGTAGGATGTTACTGGATGTATCTTGTTACCTATCATGCGTTGAATGTAGTCATATTACTGGATTTACTGGATGTACCCTGTTACCTATCATGCGTTGAATGTAGTCATATTACTGGATTTACTGGATGTAACCTGTTACCTATCATGCGTTGAATGTAGGATGTTACTGGATGTATCTTGTTACCTATCATGCGTTGAATGTAGTCATATTACTGGATTTACTGGATGTACCCTGTTACCTATCATGCGTTGAATGTAGTCATATTACTGGATTTACTGGATGTAACCTGTTACCTATCATGCGTTGAATGTAGGATGTTACTGGATGTATCTTGTTACCTATCATGCGTTGAATGTAGTCATATTACTGGATTTACTGGATGTACCCTGTTACCTATCATGCGTTGAATGTAGTCATATTACTGGATTTACTGGATGTATCCTGTTACCTATCATGCTTGACAAGAACGAGCCATAAGTGGCCGATCCAGTGACAAAGCCAATTTTGGCGGGATTTCGGCGTATAGTTTGGCAGTGGAACGCTGTGCCGTCTGTTACATTTCCTGGTCCCCATACGTCAATCTGTACCACGTGCCAGTCAGTTAAACTACAAAGTAATCACATTAAAGGTGAACTACCAACATCAAATAAACTACATGTAATTAGATATGTCCGTTTTATTTGGATAACCCAGAGTTTATGCTGCAGAGCAATTCGATTTCGAAAATGGATAAAATTGTGTGTGTGTTTTACGTTTATTTATCGTCGCTACCGGTTGCCCATATGAGCGACGCCTCCTGAAGAGATGAGTCATTTTAGAGTTTTGGAGGATAGTGCAATGATACAGACAGAGGCCCATTCCAGAGTCTCCTCTGGTTCCTTTACGTGCACTGTGTAAAGCACCGACACGAGACCCCGGTTTAACGTCCCATCTGAAAGATTGTTAATTTTATTAGGGCCAGGCGGGGGATCGAACCTGCGATCCCTGGATTACCAGTCCAGCGTTTTACCACTGGATTACAGATCCGTCTGTGATGGATCAAATATTTTCTTATTTACTTTTTATACTACAGTAATTAGTATGTACATGTATTGTAAAGCTTAAACATGTTGCTAGACTGATGTATCCAAAGCAACATTTATATATAACACTGTTCTATTATGTGATTTGGTCAATTTACATCCGGAGCGGTACAATGATCCAGTCACTTATTCGGGGCGTTACAATGGTCTAGTCAACAATCATGGGCGGTACAATGGTATAGTCACGCGTCCGAGTTGGTACAATGACCTGGTCACGCATCCGGGGTGGTACAATGACCTGGTCACGCATCCGTGGTGGTACAATGGTCGTCGTATCTGGGGTGGTACACAGACCTGGTCACGTATCCGGGCGGCACAATGGTCCAGTCACGTATCCGGGGCGGTACAGTGGCCCATTAGCGTATCCGGGGTGGTACAATTGTCCGGTCACGTATCCGGGATGGTACAATGACCTGGTCACGCACCCGGGGTCGTACAATGGTCCAGTCGTATCAGGGGTGGTACAATGACCTGGCCACGTATCCGGGCGGCACAATGGTCCAGTCACGTATCCGGGGCGGTACAATGGCCCAGTAGCGTATCCGGGTTGGTACAATTGTCCAGTCACGTATCCGAGGCGGTATAATGGCCCAGTCACGTTGCACTGCGAATCTGGGGTTGTGTGTTCTGTGTGCTCGTGTTTTGAAGGTCTGCCAGGCCGCATGTACACCAGCACGACTACCCAAAGCCCACCTACCCGCACGCCTGCCCGAATTCACTGTAACTGTAAGGACCGTTGAGGCTTAATACTGACGTGTGCCACTCACGTCTTAAAGATATAGTTTTGAATGTTAATGGGACTAATGTTGCCTATGGTACCGGATCTGTTCACGCGTGTTGATTTTTGAACAATTTTTGAATGCGTGTTCTAAGTTATTAAAATTTGTTTTGCCTTATCTCATTATGGAATGAATTCCGTGATTAAAATCGTCATATTGGCGGCAGGTGTATACTCGCTTTTTCCATTACCCTAATTAATTCATATAATGGAAAGCACATAGAAAATGTCAGATTATGAATGCGAGTAATTGTCATTTAGCATTAAAGAACATTCGTCAACCACGATATCATGGTCTGCAATCGATTAAACACATGCATAGCATTTCAGAAATGTTTTCATAATTATTTTAAACAAAAAAAAAACAACATACTAAATTACTGAGACGACAGCGATATATGCGGTCGCCATTTTTTCCCACCTGAGTGACGTCATAACTAAGTACGGTTTCCATTATAAGGCGAAACACTGCTCATTATGTCATGAATTGACGGAACTGTGTGTTGTCATAATAGTGGCTTGATAGTCGGCAACCTTCAGGACACAATGCATACTAGAATACGAGAATTCTGCAACGTTAGAGTCGAATCTGTCTGTTTTTTGAGTGTCGCCTTTATCCAATTAATGGCTTCCATTTAAGTACAAGTAATCGTGTTTATGACGTCATATGCACGTTGCACGCGGACGTCGTGATAGCGCGGTCGCCGCGTCTGATCAGGATCTATGTTGTTTGCTATTCGGACAGGTGCTGCAGCTCCACTGTCTGAAGAGCAATCAGCATATAGCCTGATCAGACGGCATGTTCGGTTCTGTGCGATCGGGTTCTCAACATTTTTACAAAGTCGCTTTTATGCGACATTGGCGGTGAAAGAGTTAAACGCTATAAAATCCTTCTAATAAGTTTTTACAATCTATTGTTTTCACAGCCAAACAAGTTGAATATGATGATAACTTCAAATTACAAGCGTTGTTACCCTTGTTGACGTTCTTCCTTTAATTCATTTTCCAGGAACTCTATTAGCGTCATCAATGTGAATATTAAGCATCACACAAACTAATATCTAGGATTCAAATTTCCATCCCCTATACTTTATGCGTTTGCACGTTCTACATTAATAAATCTCATATTAAACGAAACATGATTAGTGTGGGCTAATGACACGATCGTGTAAATTGTATTTCTACGCAGATGTTGAAATTATCAATGATTTGTGTCTGCAATTGAAGCACAGACGGATCTGTAGTCCAGTGGTAACACGCTGTTAATACAGGGATCACAGGTTCGATCCCCCGTCTGACCCTAAAAGAATAACAGTCTTTCAGATGGGACTTTAAACCGAGGTCTCGTGTCGGTGCTGTACACCGTGCACGTAAAAGAACCAATGGAGACTCATCTCTTCAGGAGGCGTCGCTCATATGGGCAACCGATAGCGACGATAAATAAACGTAAAACACACACTGTAATTGAAAACATGTTTTCTCTACTGAATTCCACATTTAATCAGTTTGACGTGAACTGGATTTAATATTCTAATATACCAGATTACAGGTATGCAAGTAATGATTGACCAGAAATTGCTCAAACTATGTTTTATAATAAACCTTCTCACAGTAAATATATACAAACATACACAGTGTCCGCCTCACAACTGAAGGGTTGAGTTCGAATCTCAACAAGAAGCACGGTGGTGGTGTACTTATGCAAGACTGTTAAATCCACAATGCCTCTTCTCTCTCCCTCATTGCAATGTAGTAGTACATATAGTACATATTGGTGAATGTCTAAATCTGGCACATATCGATGAATGTCTAAATCTAGCACATATTGATGCATGTCTAAATCTAACAAATATTGATGCATGTCTAAATCTAGCACATATCGATGGATGTATAAATCTAGCACATATCGATGAATGTCTAAATCTAGCACATATCGATGAATATCTAAATCTAGTACATATCGATGGATGTCTAAATCTAACACATATCGATGGATGTCTAAATCTAACACATATCGATGGATGTCTAAATCTAACACATATCGATGGATGTCTAAATCTAGCACATATTGATGCATGTCTAAATCTAACACATATCGATGAATATCTAAATCTAGTACATATCGATGGATGTCTAAATCTAACACATATCGATGGATGTCTAAATCTAACACATATCGATGGATGTCTAAATCTAACACATATCGATGGATGTCTAAATCTAGCACATATTGATGCATGTCTAAATCTAACACATATCGATGAATATCTAAATCTAGTACATATCGATGGATGTCTAAATCTAACACATATCGATGGATGTCTAAATCTAACACATATCGATGGATGTCTAAATCTAACACATATCGATGGATGTCTAAATCTAGCACATATTGATGCATGTCTAAATCTAACACATATCGATGAATATCTAAATCTAGTACATATCGATGGATGTCTAAATCTAACACATATCGATGGATGTCTAAATCTAACACATATCGATGGATGAATAAATCTAGCAAATATCGATGGATGTCTAAATCTGGCACATATCGATGGATGAATAAATCTAGCAAATATCGATGGATGAATAAATCTAGCAAATATCGATGAATATCTAAATCTAGCACATATTGATGCATGTCTAAATCTAACACATATCGATGAATATCTAAATCTAGTACATATCGATGGATGTCTAAATCTAACACATATCGATGGATGTCTAAATCTAACACATATCGATGGATGTCTAAATCTAACACATATCGATGGATGTCTAAATCTAACACATATTGATGCATGTCTAAATCTAACACATATTGATGCATGTCTAAATCTAGTACATATTGATGAATGTCTAAATCTAGCACATATCGATGGATGTCTAAATCTAGCACATACTGATGAATGTCTAAATCTAGCACATACTGATGAATGTCTAAATCTAGCACATATCGATGAATGCTAAATCGAGCACATATTGATGAATGTCTAAATCTAGCACATATCGATGAATGTCTAAATCTAGCACATATCGATGAATATCTAAATCTAGCACATATCGATGGATGAATAAATCTAGCACATATCGATGGATGAATAAATCTAGCAAATATCGATGGATGAATAAATCTAGCAAATATCGATGGATGTCTAAATCTAGCACATATCAATGAATATCTAAATCTGGCACATATCGATGGATGTCTAAATCTAGCACATATCGATGAATATCTAAATCTGGCACATATCGATGGATGTCTAAATCTGGCACATATCGATGAATGTATAAATCTAGCACATATCGATGAATGTCTAAATCTAGCACATATCGATGAATATCTAAATCTAGCACATATCGATGGATGTCTAAATCTAGCACATATCGATGACTATCTAAATCTAGCACATATTGATGAATATCTAAATCTAGCACATATCGATGAATATCTAAATCTAGCACATATCGATGGATGTCTAAATCTAGCACATATCGATGAATATCTAAATCTAGCACATATTGATGCATGTCTAAATCTAGCACATATCGATGAATATCTAAATCTAGCACATATCGATGGATGTCTAAATCTAGCACATATCGATGAATATCTAAATTTAGCACATATTGATGCATGTCTAAATCTAGCACATATCGATGAATGTCTAAATCTAGCACATATTGATATATGTCTAAATCTAGCACATATCAATGAATGTCTAAATCTAGCACATATCGATGAATGTCTAAATCTAGCACATATCGATGAATGTCTAAATCTAGCACATATCGATGAATGTCTAAATCTAGCACATATCGATGAATGTCTAAATCTAGCACATATTGATATATGTCTAAATCTAGCATATATCAATGAATGTCTAAATCTAGCACATATCGATGAATGTCTAAATCTAGCACATATCGATGGATGTCTAAATCTAACACATATCGATGCATGTCTAAATCTAGCACATATCGATGAATGTCTAAATCTAACACATATCGATGGATGTCTAAATCTAACATATATCGATGCATATCTACCTTGGATCAGCAACAATGGACCCCTGCACCTTATCAAACCCCAGATTATGCGCCGCTACGGCCGCCGCCGCCATCGTATTCACATTGTTTGGTGCTAGGGGACATAACTCCCGGACCGGCCCTGAAATTGGTTTCAATCATTTCATAATAATTATTGAGTTCTGATAAATCAAATTGAGCAACACGGCATGGTTGGGTAGACATCAAGACGAGCGAGCCTATGAAGCTGGCGATATAGTAGATTTTATTATATATGTTATACATGTATTATGCTTCTGGAGTTGTTTCACTGACGGCGGTACTGGTATAGGACGTGCCTTTTGTCACTGGTTCCGGTTCTAGCCGAACGTACCAGCGGGGTTCTTGAATTATTAAAAGTTTAAACTTTATTTATTTTACAACGATTGCTAAGCAAGTTTTAACAATAATAATAATCACTCTTGTTGGCGCGGTTGAAAGCGTATATGTTGTCATTCGTGTGGGAGGAAAACGGAGTCCCCAGAGAAAACCCACCTGTCCGATCTGGCGACCACCGTACCATCTCACATACTTCCCGGTCCGATGATCGAACCCCGGTTTCATTGGTGAGAAGCGAGCGCGCTAACCACTGCGCTAATCGGACAGCCCAATATTGAATTGTCATTATGAGCATTACGAGCATGTGTTGACAAAACATAGCAAATAAATAGACAGTAGAAAGTTATCCGTATATGTTACAAGATATAATCCACTGGAAAGCATAGCCTACATTAGTTACCATCGTATAATATCGTCGCTGTATCTGTAACAGTTGCATTTGTGCTCTTCAGAGGTTCGTTGAGTTTGAATGAATCTGGTGGTTTCATCATTGTGACCTTCAGACCCTAACGGATATGAAGAGATATATAGTACAATAGCGTGTATGCAAGTGTAGTAAAGCATTGCTAAGGACCACCTCTGTAAACCACCTGTCCCTAACACTATATGTCTCTAACCTCATCTGTCTCTAACACCGTATGTCTATAACACCATATGTCTCTAACACCATATGTCTATAACACCATATATCCCTAACACCATCTGTCTATAACACCATATGTCTATAACACCATATGTCTCTAACCTCATCTGTCTCTAACACCATCTGTATATAACACCATATGTCCCTAACACCATATGTCTATAACACCATGTGTCTCTAACACCATATGTCTATAACACCATGTGTCTCTAACACCATATGTCTATAACACCATGTGTCTCTAACACCATATGTCTATAACACCATATGTCTCTAACACCATATGTCTATAACACCATATGTCTCTAACACCATCTGTCTATAACACCATATGTCTATAACACCATGTGTCTCTAACATCATCTGTCTATAACACCATATATCCCTAACACCATATGTCTATAACACCATATGTCTATAACACCATCTGTCTATAACACCATATGTCTATAACACCATATGTCTATAACACCATCTGTCTCTAACACCATATGTCTATAACACCATATGTCTATAACACCATCTGTCTATAACACCATATGTCTATAACACCATATGTCCCTAACACCATCTGTCTATAACACCATATGTCCCTAGCACCATATGTCCCTAACACCATATGTCTATAACACCATATGTCTATAACACCATATGTCCCTAGCACCATATGTCCCTAACACCATATGTCTATAACACCATATGTCTATAACACCATCTGTCCCTAACACCATCTGTCTATAACACCATATGTCCCTAGCACCATATGTCCCTAGCACCATATGTCCCTAACACCATATGTCTATAACACCATATGTCTCTAACCTCATCTGTCTCTAACATCATCTGTCTAGAACACCATATGTCTATAACATCATATGTCTATAACACCATATGTCTCTAACCTCATCTGTCTCTAACACCATATGTCTAGAACACCATATGTCTCTAACCTCATCTGTCTAGAACACCATATGTCTATAACACCATATGTCTATAACACAATATGTCTCTAACCTCATCTGTCTCTAACACCATATGTCTAGAACACCATATGTCTCTAACCTCATCTGTCTAGAACACCATATGTCTATAACACCATATGTCTATAACACCATATGTCTCTAACCTCATCTGTCTCTAACACCATATGTCTATAACACCATATGTCTCTAACCTCATCTGTCTCTAACACCATATGTCTAGAACACCATATGTCTCTAACACCATATGTCTATAACACCACCTGTCTATAACACCATATGTCTATAACACCATATGTCTAGAACACCATATGTCTATAACACCATCTGTCTCTAACACCATATGTCTATAACACCATATGTCTATAACACCATATGTCTCTAACCTCATCTGTCTAGAACACCATCTGTCTAGAACACCATATGTCTCTAACGCTATATGTCTATAACACCATGTGTCTCTAACACCATATGTCTCTAACACCATATGTCTATAACACCATATGTCCCTAACACCATATGTCTCTAACACCATATACCTATAACACCATATGTCTATAACACCATATGTCTATAACACCATATGTCTCTAACCTCATCTGTCTCTCTAACATCATATGTCTATAACACCATATGTCCCTAACACCATATGTCTATAACATCATCTGTCTATAACACCACATGTCTCTAACACCATCTGTCTAGAACACCATATGTCCCTAACACCATATGTCTATAACACCCTATGTCTCTAACACCATATGTCCCTAACACCATATGTCTATAACACCCTATGTCTCTAACACCATATGTCTATAACACCATATGTCTATAACACAATATGTCTATAACACCATATGTCTATAACACCATTTGTCTCTAACCTCATCTGTCTCTAACACCATCTGTCTAGAACACCATATGTCCCTAACACCATATGTCTCTAACACCATATGTCTATAACACCATATGTCTATAACACCATATGTCTCTAACCTCATCTGTCTCTAACACCATCTGTCTAGAACACCATATGTCTATAACACCATATGTCTCTAACACCATATGTCTCTAACACCATATGTCTATAACACCATGTGTCTCTAACACCATATGTCTCTAACACCATATGTCTATAACACCATCTGTCCCTAACACCATATATCTCTAACACCATATGTCTAGAACACCATATGTCTCTAACACCATATGTCTCTAACACCTTATGTCTATAACACCACCTGTCTATAACACCATATGTCTCTAACACCATCTGTCTATAACACCATCTGTCTCTAACACCATATGTCTCTAACACCATATGTCTATAACACCATCTGTCCATAACACCATATGTCTATAACACCATATGTCTATAACACCATCTGTCCATAACACCATATGTCCCTAACACCATATGTCTCTAACACCATATGTCCCTAACACCATATGTCCCTAACACCATATGTCTATAACACCATCTGTCTATAACACCATATGTCTATAACACCATCTGTCTATAACACCATCTGTCTATAACACCATATGTCCCTAACACCATATGTCCCTAACACCATATGTCTATAACACCATATGTCTATAACACCATATGTCTCTAACACCATATGTCCCTAACACCATATGTCTATAATACCATATGTCTCTAACACCATCTGTCTATAACACCACCTGTCTATAACACCATATGTCTATAACACCATCTGTCTATAACACCATCTGTCTCTAACACCATATGTTTATAACACCACCTGTCTATAACACCATATGTCTATAACACCATCTGTCTATAACACCATCTGTCTCTAACACCATATGTCTATAACACCATATGTCTCTAACACCATATGTCTATAACACCACCTGTCTATAACACCATATGTCTATAACACCATATGTCTATAACACCACCTGTCTATAACATCATATGTCCCTAACACCATATGTCTCTAACACCATCTGTCCATAACACCATCTGTCAATAACACCACCTGTCTCTAACACCATCTGTCTATAACACCACCTGTCTATAACACCATATGTCTATAACACCATATGTCCATAACACCATATGTCTATAACACCATATGTCTATAACACCATATGTCTATAACACCATCTGTCTATAACACCATATGTCTATAACATCACCTGTCTATAACACCACCTGTCTCTAACACCATCTGTCTATAACACCACCTGTCTATAACACCATATGTCTATAACACCATATGTCCATAACACCATATGTCCATAACACCATATGTCTATAACATCATCTGTCTATAACACCACATGTCTCTAACACCATCTGTCTAGAACACCATATGTCCCTAACACCATATGTCTATAACACCCTATGTCTCTAACACCATATGTCCCTAACACCATATGTCTATAACACCCTATGTCTCTAACACCATATGTCTATAACACCATATGTCTATAACACAATATGTCTATAACACCATATGTCTATAACACCATTTGTCTCTAACCTCATCTGTCTCTAACACCATCTGTCTAGAACACCATATGTCCCTAACACCATATGTCTCTAACACCATATGTCTATAACACCATATGTCTATAACACCATATGTCTCTAACCTCATCTGTCTCTAACACCATCTGTCTAGAACACCATATGTCTATAACACCATATGTCTCTAACACCATATGTCTCTAACACCATATGTCTATAACACCATGTGTCTCTAACACCATATGTCTCTAACACCATATGTCTATAACACCATCTGTCCCTAACACCATATATCTCTAACACCATATGTCTAGAACACCATATGTCTCTAACACCATATGTCTCTAACACCTTATGTCTATAACACCACCTGTCTATAACACCATATGTCTCTAACACCATCTGTCTATAACACCATCTGTCTCTAACACCATATGTCTCTAACACCATATGTCTATAACACCATCTGTCCATAACACCATATGTCTATAACACCATATGTCTATAACACCATCTGTCCATAACACCATATGTCCCTAACACCATATGTCTCTAACACCATATGTCCCTAACACCATATGTCCCTAACACCATATGTCTATAACACCATCTGTCTATAACACCATATGTCTATAACACCATCTGTCTATAACACCATCTGTCTATAACACCATATGTCCCTAACACCATATGTCCCTAACACCATATGTCTATAACACCATATGTCTATAACACCATATGTCTCTAACACCATATGTCCCTAACACCATATGTATATAATACCATATGTCTCTAACACCATCTGTCTATAACACCACCTGTCTATAACACCATATGTCTATAACACCATCTGTCTATAACACCATCTGTCTCTAACACCATATGTTTATAACACCACCTGTCTATAACACCATATGTCTATAACACCATCTGTCTATAACACCATCTGTCTCTAACACCATATGTCTATAACACCATATGTCTCTAACACCATATGTCTATAACACCACCTGTCTATAACACCATATGTCTATAACACCATATGTCTATAACACCACCTGTCTATAACATCATATGTCCCTAACACCATATGTCTCTAACACCATCTGTCCATAACACCATCTGTCAATAACACCACCTGTCTCTAACACCATCTGTCTATAACACCACCTGTCTATAACACCATATGTCTATAACACCATATGTCCATAACACCATATGTCTATAACACCATATGTCTATAACACCATATGTCTATAACACCATCTGTCTATAACACCATATGTCTATAACATCACCTGTCTATAACACCACCTGTCTCTAACACCATCTGTCTATAACACCACCTGTCTATAACACCATATGTCTATAACACCATATGTCCATAACACCATATGTCCATAACACCATATGTCTATAACACCATCTGTCTATAACACCATATATCTCTAACACCATCTGTCTATAACACCACCTATCTCTAACCCCACGTGTCTCTCTCGACAGCCATAATGAACTGCCACAAAGCCAATAGCATTACGGTACGCATTAAGAGTATCCCTTCACGTGCACTGGTGTGGGATTGTCGAGCGAAATGGTATAAATGTTGAAAATAGACAATATGTTCTCGATTAATTTTTTTCAGTTTTACATATTAAATAAATTTCTGCTTTATCAGTATTAAAAACGCCAATATCACTACACCTATGTGATGGTCAAGTGAGAGTCAAAGACCGCGATATTCCGCATGGACGGCACTAGCTGGAAACATGTGTACTGGCTAGTAGGTGTGCGAGATTGAGAGTATTAATTAATATTAGTTACGATGTACGCACCTGTAAAGTTCCTCTGTCCGCCATCCGTCTGATATCCTCCCCTCCCCATAATGCACCGGTGGGTACATAAAGTCCATTCTGATTGGTTGCTGTACGCAACTTCCGTTCTGTTTCAGCGTCCGCCATCGCTGTGGGTGAACCGATCTTCAAACATGAACTTATATGATCAGAAAATACGTAATTCTGTCAGCCTTGCCAATAAATCCCTTTATTTTTCAAGGGGGCAATATTTGCATGGTCGTTTTCCGGTAGGAGGTGACGAACACAGTGATGTTTAATTTTAGAATTCGGTTTAAATTAGATGACAGATTGTGTGTGGGTGGTTATGCCCCTTTGCAAATGCACACAACTCGTGCTTTTCGTTGCAATAAGTCTGCCCCATTCATTGCTGGACAGCTAGTGGTAACACCGTTTCTCTTAAAACTTAATCCTCTCACCCATACACAGATCAATTTCATTTACATAACTTCACTAAAATGTAAGTAGTTGCTGCTGTTCGGATGTTTCATCGTCCAAAATCTGCAAAACTATGTCCAAATACAGTGGGTAGGATACATTTGGAATGGTAAGCGCCAGTTGGTTACAGCAATATTATTGACTGGAACTAGTATACTGCATATAATCAAATTTCACCTTTAAATACACTCGCCAGTGGAACTGCACTTTACTGTGTCTTTGTCGGTGCTCACAGTTCGTTCCATCTAAATTAATCTGAATAAAACTAACAAAAAAAAGTATTTGCTGCTGTTTGAAATATATATGTCAGGCCTTATTCTCTGTAAAATGTCTGGCACCATCAAGGATTTGGAACATACTAACAACAAGTGATGGCAAGAATGCCAAATATCCGTGTATAGAAACGTCTCGATCGTGGTGCGACTGTCAGATATGTCAAGGAACAGTATGTGTTGGTTAGAAACAACAAATGACTTATGTTTTACCCAGGAGTCACCATTTTATTAACTTTGAAAGAGCGTTGTACATCGATTATTCCTACCAAATGTTGCCAAAATCCGACCGCTGGTTCGCGAGATGTTTAAAGAATGTGTGTTATTTTTCGCGACAACCTCCATTTTACATTACCATTCGGTTTAGGTAAAAAAGAATTATGAAATCTATAGTAAAAGAACAATCTTTTGACCTTTCGGCAGCCATCTTGGATGACAAAATAATCTGATTGTGATAAAACGATCGCCTGGGCGATACCTTCGATTTGATATATGACATGATAATATTCGGTAAAATATAATATTTGACCCCTACTTGACCGCCCGGGCAACGCCCATTTTTGGTTCCAAGTTCACCATTTGAACAACGTTGAAAGAGCATTGTACATCGATAATTCCTACCAAGAGCAATCAAAATCCGGCTGGCGGTTCGTGAGAAGACTTTTTAAAGAATGTGTGCTATTTTTAGACAGTGGCCATCTTGGATTACGTAATGACGTGATTTTAACAATTATGTAATCTCCCACCAACCCAAGTATCATGACCATAAACGCTTTGCTTAGGTGAGCTAAAACTAGTCGCGGCCTTGTCCATTTACAATGTCTTATAATTATTTTCTAAGAGGTTCCTAATGCAAAGTAAAGCATGGCGGACAGACGGATCTGTAGTCCAGTGGTAAAACGCTGGACTGGTAATCCAGGGATCGCAGGTTCGATCCCCCGTCTGACCCTAATAAAATTAACAGTCTTTCAGATGGGACGTTAAACCGAGGTCTCGTGTCGGTGCTTTACACCGTGCACGTAAAAGAACCAGAGGAGACTCTGTAATGGGTCTCTGTCTGTATCATTGCACTATCCTCCAAAATCTAAAATTACTAATCTCTTCAGGAGGCGTCGCTCATATGGGCAACCGGTAGCGACGATAAATAAACGTAAAACACACACGTAAAGCATGGACGGAGAGCTTGTCACGAGCTCATGGACGGAGAGCTTGTCACGAGCTCATGCGCACATAAAAATGGATAATTTAATGTACTTCCGGATTGCTGCAATTCTCTTAATATACTTTTACAGTCGTTGCCCTTGATAAAATAAAAGTATATGCCCATACCGCAATCTTACGTTATAAAGCTTTTAGGGACAGGGTATATACGTGTATATTTCCGCCAATCATTTTCAGATTATAACCGGAAGTTCAATGTTGTGGGAGAGAGGTGGCCACTCACACCTAAGCTGTAATACTCAACTCTCCAACATTTGTTCCATGTAAAAATACCCCCGACCCAAACGCACTCATATAACACCCTTTTAGCTTGTCCCTGATCGGCGGCAAACTCACGTCGCCGATAGGCATTTAAATTCCACATACATCTCATATCTCCCTGTGGCGATGGGTTCTATCAGAAATGAGGCCTCGATAGTGATTAATATATATAAGTTGTCAGAATTTGTTTCGTAATCGAGCTAAAATAAATGTGTATTAACTAGTATATGGTTCATATTGCCACTTTTATCGTTAATCCAATCACTCACTTATATACTGTAATGGTGTAGATATCATGATAAAATATGTTCTTATCCAATTCCTAGAATCCTAGTTATATCTATATATGTATACATTTTTATTTATATTTCCATATATTATTATCATGGGTAAATGTTTAAAATTGCATCTGTAATTGTGAAGCGCAATAGAATAATATTTAATTTTTGCGCTATATATAAATGCTATGTATTTATATAATTATGACAGTACCATATAGTCTGCATCTAAGAGGAATCGGTCGCCGTAGTCTCTGGTTATACAAGGGTGCGCAACCTCCACAATTAGATCCGCTTCTCTGAAACAATTACTTCGTATACAGTCTCATAATTTGTATTCTTAGAATGAGCTGCACACCGATATATTCTAAGGAACGGGTAGTTAGTAATCGCATAGACGGGTCAGTGATACAGTGATTAACACGATGGATTGCGAATCCTCTGTCTGATCACAATAATATTAGCTGTCTTTCAGATGGGGCTATATACCGATTTCCCCCGTGTATCGGTGCTATGCACCTGTCATGTATAAAAGAACCAATGATGCTTCTGGAATTGGAGCGTCTTCTGTATCTTGTACTATCTTCCAAAAATAAAATTATTAATATACTTTATGGATGCCATTGATGTGTTGCCCCGGCTAGCCAGGGGTCGACGAGAAATTACGTTATAACAAAAATAATAATCTCTGTTATTTTCTTGCATTTCAATTGTTTAACTCTTTCACCGCCAATGTCGCATAAAAGCGACGTTGTAAAAAAAAAGAAAGAAAAAAAGAGTAGGGAACCCGATCGGACAGAACAGAACATGCCGTCTGATCAGGCTATATGCTGATTGCTCTTCAGACAGAACAGAACATGCCGTCTGATCAGGCTATATGCTGATTGCTCTTCAGACAGAACAGAACATGCCGTCTGATCAGGCTATATGCTGATTGCTCTTCAGACAGAACAGAACATGCCGTCTGATCAGGTTATATGCTGATTGCTCTTCAGACAGAACAGAACATGCCGTCTGATCAGGCTATATGCTGATTGCTCTTCAGACAGAACAGAACATGCCGTCTGATCAGGCTATATGCTGATTGCTCTTCAGACAGAACAGAACATGCCGTCTGATCAGGCTATATGCTGATTGCTCTTCAGACAGAACAGAACATGCCGTCTGATCAGGCTATATGCTGATTGCTCTTCAGACAGAACAGAACATGCCGTCTGATCAGGCTATATGCTGATTGCTCTTCAGACAGTGGAGCTGAAGCACCTGTCCGAATAGCAAACAACATAGATCCTGATCAGACGCGGCGTTACGCCGCGGCTGATCTGGATATATGTTGTTTGCACATGCTCTGAATTTAATCGGCGCTGAAAGAGTTAAAGCGACACTATATCGCATGGAATAAAAATATTAAATATGTACAAGTAGAAATACTATTACACAGCATTCTCCCAATATAAGTTGACTAATTAGTTTCAGCCAGTAAACAGTGTGTGTTTTTACAACAGTACAAACTGAAAGTGAAAGTACAACTTTCTTAAATTGGTTCGCAGCGCACTGCGCACATTCGGAACGCATCGCCCTCTATCGGCAATCAGAACATGCATGTAATATAGCTGCTTCATCATCCGTCGTTTCGTCACACGTGCGCACTAAGCATTGTTTACTTGCCGTCAGTGTGTCGATAAGCAATTCGTATACGACGATGCTATGCTTGTTTGATTAGTTTTCGATTCTGCGCGAATATTTGGATTCTTATAAAACAAAGATTGGAAATTATATTCTTTAAATATCTGGTAGATTTGACCAAAAACATCCCTTATTCCGATACATTGTCGTTTTAATGATGTACGCAACATGTGTAAGATCGTCCAACAACTGTAATTGTACTGTACTTTTGTGAAGCACACTTACAAGTCCTCGCATGGCGTTCATATTACGACAGAGATAATTGAATGTTACAGTAGCCTACCTATCAGTAAATGTTTCGAGATCTTCAAGAATCAACTGTCTGTCTACTTTCCCTTCCAACGCAGACGGAGTTCTGTTCCAGACGAATGCCAGCTCTATGTCGTCGCGTGCCTGTATTTGCTGCACGAGATACTTGCCTGTATAATGCAAAATACTGCACACATTCAAGATTTAAAAACATACAAGTATGGTGTTTGACATAAGAACAAATGCTACGAGTCAATGGAAGTGGGCGGATACTTCGCTGGCAGCCCTGGTTATAGGTCACGGCCGATTTATTCCAAAATCGAATCACTCTCTCATAGATCACTTCTCTATATATCCATACAGTTTCATCTAAATCCATCCACAACTTATCGGCGTCACTTATTTGAGTCCCGTGTACAGTTAAACAACCAGGTCTGAACGATCAAAGATCAGACAGGTTCATTTCATACACAATAATAGGGTGGTTAATATTTTAGTGTATTGGAAATTTGGTTTATATTATAAAAAATTACCACAGTCATGTAGTGGTTCGAGCCCTACTTTGAAAAAAACTTTTTATTAATTTATTTTATGCACGAAATAGTCGTGAAACATCTAAAATACACACGCTATGTGGCTATATAAGTGCATTTTTACACATACCAGTCATATTCAGTACACAATGAGCAAGCAAACACGACATAGTTATAGTTGTGATGCTAGAGAAATTGTTAAATATGTACATGCATTTTGTACGAATGAGAAGGAGTCTGGATTGCAGGTGGCGCTAAATCAAACCAAGCCATAGATTCATTTACTATTGACCTCACTTCTGACAGCGATGGGGACAGCGGCTCGGATACAGAGACAGCCAGCGAAGGCGAAGATACTGATTGATACTGTGAAATGAACTGTAACTGTAATTGCTTGAAATGAAATAAAGTTGAAAATTAAATTATGAGAACAAAAATAAAAAAATGAGAGTAAAAGTACACTTTATATAAAATATAAATTTGAAAAAAAAACTAGTAATAATACACCCAGTGAGATTTGAACTCGCAACTACAAAATATATCACAAGATATTGTATCTGTATTCCTCCGTCGTTACCGTTCGGCCACGTATCATGTTAATTGATTTTGCGATGTTTATATTTTATTATACTAATGTTATTATAATAATAAATGCCCCATGTTATACGAAAGCTTCCACCCCTCTGAAATGGATGTGGCCGATCTTTGATCGTTCAAAGTTGGAAGTTTATTTATATCCTGGCCACAGACAGACAAACACACAGCCAGACAAGCCCCTGGTTGACGGTATAGATTTATCATTACATTTTTTCTCGTTATCTGTTTTCCCATATAAATATAAGTACATGTATTTGCAGTTATCTATTATTTCATTTCTCTTAATCTGGGAACCATGAGCTGCACGTGTAGCCTATGCGTGGAGCGTTCACCACTACAGTCAGCGAGACACAGGCACGTGTTATGTGACGTGTATCAGTGTATGCCGTTGGTTCTTCATGTATAACAGTTCAAGCTCCTGTGTATCTAATAAGAACGTAGTGGTCTTTCTCTGGTAGGCCTAACATGTCGTCAGCGAGTTGGTTAAATCTCATAAAATCTCGCGACGACCGAGAAAAACTAACAAGGTTACCCCCACTGTGACATGGTCCTGTCAATCAAATATATCCTGTCGGCGGTGAGTGTGGGAGTAAGAACAACTAGATAATATAGCATATCTCTAGTAGGCTAGACAACGTCGGTAGTTCGTATGTATACATGTATAGGCCTACATGCATGCAATATATATACATATGCTATACATGTTTGTGTGTTTGGAACATCTGTGGAGTCTCCGTGATGTCACGGGAAACGGTCTCCGCTTGCTACCCTGCCTCGTCACAACAACCACCATGGTGGTGATCTTTAATTTAACTTCTATTTAGAAACTACAACTCTGGAGGGCAGCCAGAATAAGGCCGAAATAGGTATGCGTGACATTACACGACTAACCGGACTAGGTAAAACCATATATTGACATGTGTCATTGCTTACAGTCTAAACTTCTGACTTACCCAGATTGCCATAGCCGACTATTCCAACTCGACGTTTTCCCATCTTGAGCACAGAATTACAATCCTATAAACATACATGTATCTTTATCGGACTAATCTTACAAGTATCAAACTACACCAAACACCGATTGCTTCCCTTGATAAATCTGATAAACGTAAACAAACATTATTTGATTTGCGAACTTCACGATTGCTATCGATTCCTGTATTGTCATGACTATCAGATCACCAGTCGACTTATATAGGTACCTGTTGAGGAGCATTAAACAATTACCGAAATCTTCACAAGGTCATTACAGACATCATGTAAGGCAGGTATGTAAAACAACACATTCGTACTAAATTATGTTCGACCCCAAATTTAGAACAAATAGTTTTTTCCCTCAGAATCTGGAGCTTGGTAAATACACAATAATACTTCCCATTGCTGGTATTGTAGAACGGTTATAAAAACCAAGATACTGCTGTTCAGCTGGTGGGAAGTTGTGGGAAATATAACGCAATTTCTTTTCACATGTTCTGCCGTGCAATTCGTCGTCGAATTAGACATATGTGTATGTGTGTATGTGTGTGTGTGTATGTATGTATGTATGTCAAACCCCTCGCGGGGACTTAGACATGTTTTCCTGGACAGGCTTAGCCGACCTAAGCGATTAACCAGTACTAAGCAATGTGTGTGAGGTGCCTTGCTCAATGGCACTACATACGTGGCCTGGCCGAGTATCGAACCCGGGACCGTTCGATTCCAAATCCGACGCTCTACCACTGGACCACGGACGCCACTGTTGACGAGAGGTGGAATAACCAGGACTATTGTTATACTATATATGATATTGTTGGCCTATTAAACATTGATAGACCAAATTGAAGAGCAACCCATGGATAAAGGCTGACTTCTATCGTACCTCTAGTGTTACAGACATGCTACCCTAAACACATACCATACCCTAAATATACCCAGACTAGATCAACGGCGTATTGACAGTAGGTTATCCCTTATGTATAAAATTCATAATGATCTGGTTGCTGTCCTCATTGGAAATTACCTAGTCCCCCCTCCCGGCATGCACGTCATTGCCATTCATTAAGGTATAGGCCTAGGTTAATTACAACAACTAGAAACTACTATAAGTTTTCCTTTTTTCCAAGAACAATCTACCATTGGAACCATCTCCCTCCTGACATTGTCTATCTCCCTACCATAGAGCAATTCAATACGGCAGTTTGCCGTATTGATCATACCAGCCCCTAGTTGTTCTGCGCAGCTGCTTTTAAACTCTTACCACAACTTATTTTTCATTACTTTCTTATAATTATGCTTTTAACTACTCATACTTTTAACTTCTTTGCTGTTTTTTGACGCGCATCATGTCTACATCCCCACGAGGGGTTCGACATTAGAGGAAGATATATACTAACTATTGGATTTAGTAAAAGTATATCATGTCGGTAAATAGCTATAATGCTAATGGTATTTGTTTTGTAAAAACTGGAACCTAGATAGATCCTGACTAAATGATATTTAAATTGAATTGATGGAGTATATGGGGATCACACTAATTGGATAAAATCATTCTGAATAGGTTGAAGCCAGGTGCTTGTCGTTGAGGTCGAATGTTTAACTGACGTGTCAGTAACATCCGGTATGCCTCAAGGGTCAGTTCTTGGCCCACTACTTTACTTACTCTATATCAACGACGTCAGACAACATAAAGTCCCACGTTCGATGAGTCGCGGATAACACAGCAGTTTATATTGCAGAGAACAACTCCTTACAATTCGGTACACTCCAAAATGACCTAGATACACTTCAGCAATTGGTAAATAAATTGGGATATGGAATTGAATTCATCAAAATGAACTGTAGTCCATCACCAGATATAAGAGACTATTACTACACATTACATGCACAAGTTTTAAAAACGGTTTCAGATGATACACAGTGTTCTTAAGTTATAATCTAAGCTAGCTGGAACAAACATTATTCATGAAATAGCAGCAAAAGTTAATCCGACTCTTAGTTTTCTAAGAAGAAACATTCCTATAAAAGCATGGGGGGGGGGTTATATATGACGCTAGTAAGACCTCGCGTCGATTATGCATCCTCATAATTGGTATCATTTAAATGAAAAATACAGCTTTGAAATCTAGAAATGTTAACGTCTGAAGTGTACATTAAGATGCCACATAGTGTGCCATCGACGTCCTCAGAGATTCAGATCATTCTGGGGGCTTTTCCCAGACCCCACCACCATCATCGTATTTTTTTATATTTAAGTTTATATAACGTCGCTACCGATTGTCCATTAGAGCGACTGACAGTTTAACTAACAACTCCTTTCCTGGGGAGGCTCCAGCGGTTAACCAGTATTTGGTGCACCAACCTCCGTAAGAAACTGCCAACTTTGTTATATAAAGAGACACGGTCTGAACGGGGCTCGAACCCGTGATCATCAGTGATGATAGGTTACAGTGGTATATAAGTCATCGATCGTAACCACTCGACCATCATCGTAACTTCAGTGCTCAATTTATTAATCGGGCCTACAATTTAAACTTGCTATCTACGTCCCTGATAAATCACAATTAAGGTAGACGTAAGTGTTACCGTTAAGATGCAAAATAGCATAAATTAGGTTACCACATTAACTAATTAAAAAGGCGATGAGCAACTCTTAATTAATTAAGATATGGTAACAATCCTACCATACATGTATGATGTGTTGCAGCAATTCAAGAGTCATACTGACGAAACAGATCCGGAAAGAATCAAGCAAATAATCGACAAGTCTATGGAAGATTCTATCTGGCTTATAAATAAGGTAATGTTTCAGGTGCATGGTGTTATTTGGACCATTGCTTTTTGTTTGTTAATAGAACACATTTTGTGTGTTAGTGGTGTTTTCTTCAGATTGCATAACAGTTAATCTAGTTTAAGGGAGAATACACAGCTCGCTATAAATTTAAAATAGCACCTGGCAGATTATAGAGATGGCCATTTTGATTTTTTTTTAATTATTAATTTATCAAATATTGTAAATTGCAAAAGAAACAAGTGATATATAGATAGATAGATAGATAGATAGATAGATAGATAGATAGATGAGATGAGATGAGATGAGATGAGATGAGATGAGATGAGATGAGATAGATAGATGAGATGAGATGAGATGAGGAGATGAGATGAGATGAGATGAGATGAGATGAGATGAGATGAGATGAGATGAGATGAGATGAGATGAGATGAGATGAGATGAGATGAGATGAGATGAGATGAGATGAGATGAGATGAGATGAGATGAGATGAGATAGATATTTACAATCATGATGGTCTGTGGCATATCAACAATACATAAAGGGCGTAGAGGTATTAATTACTATCTTGAGGAGAAAATGGTTTCTTTTTTCGAAGGCTTATGCAACAAATAACGCTAATTTGGTAAAAATATAGGCATTTCTGAAGGGAGCAGCTTTGCATGTTTTGGAATATTTGTTCTTTACCAGAAGTAACTTTTTTATATTGCGCTCTAAATTCCTTAAAAAATGAACATTCTAATAAACAGTTTATGTTTATGCCCCCGTGAGGCAGTTAGTTTTTGCACTGTCCGTGTGTCCGTCCGTTCGAGTCAATAGTTCCGGTGCGGGCTGTAACTTCTTTGGTTATGGCGGATCTGTCACCACCCACTGTGATAGTTCTTGTTTCTGGGTGATATCGTGTGTGTTTTACGTTTATTTATCGTCGCTACCGGTTGCCCATATGAGCGACGCCTCCTGAAGAGATTAGTTATTTTAGATTTTGGAGGATAGTGCATGCTACAGACAGAGACCAATTCCAAAATCTCCTCTGGTTCTTTTACGTGCACGGTGTAAAGCACCGACACGAGACCTCGGTTTAACGTCCCATCTGAAAGACTGTTAATTTTATTAGGGTCAGACGGGGGATTGAACCTGCGATCCCTGGATTACCAGTCCAGCGTGTTACCACTGGACTACAGATCCGTCTGTAAATATGATATCTATACAACAAAGGCTACTTATATATTTCAAATATATGGCTAGAATCATACCTGCATGATGTAGTAACTGAGATTCCATCATAATATGAAGTATTTAAATTACACCTTTTTGAAGCCTTAGTATTAATCCCTCTAATAGCCTGACCCATTTTAATATCTTTTTTTTACGTTTATTTATCGTCGCTACCGGTTGTCCATATGAGCGACGCCTCCTGAAGATATTAGTCATTTTAGATTTTGGAGGATAGTGCAATGATACAGAGAGAGACCCATTCCAGAGTCTCCTCTGGTTCTTTTACGTGCACGGTGTAAAGCACCGACACGAGACCTCGGTTTAACGTCCCATCTGAAAGACTGATTAATATCTGTTTACATGTGCTTACTATATCTGAAACCTCAGAGTGAATCGCCTGTGATAGTATTTAATAGACGATTGCTTTTGATTTCAGTTTAAGACAAAATGAAAATAGATATTCCGTGTGAGGGTGAATTCAACACAAAGGAAGCTGCAAACAGATAGTGCGAATAACTGCTAAATTATCACCCAAACTGTTTGAAATGGTGTGGACAAGTAATTTTGTCAGTTTTTGTCAACATTGCGTGGTAAATGGAAGGATTGTAAAACAGATTTGTACATACCATTGTTTGAAGGAAACATTTGAGGTAGTATGGAGTGTTTCAAGTGTTGATCTAATAAGAAATGTTCTGACATAACAAGTTTACGTGTACACAAACATGTCTGTATAATTAACCTTTTCAACACCACATACCTCTAGATAGGCTTACAAAAAGTGTAGATCCAGATGAGCCGGCTCATCACGATCTGCACTTTCTGCTTGCAATATTGCTATTTTTAGACAAAAATTACCCATTTTGATAAATACACTGGTCCAAATGTAATTTTCTTATTAATTTATGGGTCTAAAAATATCATGCACAAGTCCATGCCAGCTACTTGGTGTTGAATGGGTTAAGATTATCAGCTTTGGGATATTCAAAACTTCAAAATTAGTTGAGGACAATCAACTGAATAAGTTGATACATATCAGGATTCTTCTATCCACAAAACAAGGCAAAGAATCGCGTGTTGATCCGAATCTAACACAATTTAATGTCTACCAAATGTGTACCAACTCCATCCCAGATGTAAGTCATTCTGATAAGCTGTGTGACATTTTCCGATATGCCCTGGGCAGTAAGCCTGGGGAAAGGTATGTGCAGGTTATTGAGATGAAGTTCTAACATAGCGTCTGTACTTCTTTAGAAAAACATCAGATTAAGTTAAGTGATTAGAGGCCAATCGTTAGGTTGGAAACAGGGGCTGATCAATTGTTTTGCCATGTCTGTCAAATAAATATAAAATTCCCGAATCACATCCTGAAAGGTCAGGCAATCGGTAGCCATTATTTAATAAGTTGGCGGCTCACCAACCGGCCAGAATGAACCCCTGATGTGTGTGTGTGTTTTACGTTTATTTATCGTCGCTACCGGTTGCCCATATGAGCGGCCCCTCCTGAAGAGATTAGTTATTTTAGATTTTGGAGGATAGTGCATGATACAGACAGAGACCCATTCCAGAATCTCCTCTGGTTCTTTTACGTGCACGGTGTAAAGCACCGACACGAGAGCTCGGTTTAACGTCCCATCTGAAAGACTGTTAATTTTATTAGTGTCAGACGGGGGGATCGAACCTGCGATCCCTGACGAGGTTCGATATATATTTATATGTATTTACACCCACACCATTAATTGAGCCGTTTTGAGTTTCTGATAATGCTAGAAGTAAAAGATGAAACATCGACAGACTGGAACCCAGGCTGGCCAATCATATAATAATGTGTCAACCATGCGTGGCATATACTAGGGATTGCAGATAAGAATTCGGGAAACGAATCTTCTTGCTGACTAGATTCCTTGCTTCGCACTTTCCATCAAGCTAATCGGCCATTCTGCTGTGGACAATATTCTGCTGATTAAAAGTTCAATGAAGTGTTACATAACACATGCTGCTTTTTCAGTACATCAACTCATCGGTGGGGGGGGGGTAGTCAATGCGCTTGATGGCCTGCCTGTTGTCAAACGCCTGAGTGAGACTAGATGTGCTGCCCACTCAGATACTTCAAAAGGCACTCAATTGTGGATATGAAAATAATAAGGATAGTTTTTGAGCAATTTACTGAAAACCTGGGCGAAACAGTCGAAGCAATACACGAGGCAATGGTTATTTTATCCAATTTGTATACCATTGGAAATGTCTTCTCACTGCTGTTCTCATCTGCTGTCATGTAATGTTTCACCAGACAAGCATAATGCTGCAGAACTCATCAAAGTTGCAAATTACATAAAAACATAGTTACCAATTTGGTGCAAAACACGTTTGATATAATAGTTGTCCCCCTTATATTCAGTCATATCGCCCTAGCGTAGTCGATCCACTGTGATACATTCTATCCATGTCTAATAGTTTTGTCAATCATTTTTAAACTATTTTCTTTTCACATCACAACCCTATATCCGGATTCCTTAGTAGAGCTACACGTTTATAGGGGGAAGAGATGGAAGTTAAATAAACGTATACACAGTCAGAGCCGTATTAACCCATAGCAGGGCCCCCTATGCTTCGAGCATTTTCGGGACCTTCAACACACTCCCAAGTTCACGTTCTCTCTTACAATTTATTACAATGATATAAGTGGTGGATATATAATCTTATTATACACCATTTGCAGCAATACAATACCAAAATACCGCTACTGAAAAAAAATAAAAACATAGAGTGGTGGAACCTATGCTCGGCGTATTTGTCCATCCATATTTAAAATATTTATATAGTTCTAGGCTAATAATCAGCTGACAGAGCTGAAGCATGGTTCAATAGCATTCCTTTGCATGTAGCGGTAGCCTGATGCAACTGTCACGTGACTGGTCCAGCAGACGAATATAAACAAACAAATCATTGGGCGAATATTTACACCGAAACCTGATACGGTGTATGAGCAATTCAGGTAGCTATCAGAATTTTTAAAAATCTACAATTTACCCGAAAAATTGTTTCTCTACTCTACCATTTCTGATTAAATGAAATGAGCGTTTTTATTCAATGATGTTACTGTATCAAAATAAGATATTCAACAAGTTCTGGTGTATAAGTAAAAAAAATAACAAGTACGCCGCGCATATGTGCCCTGAAGTATTGAGTACCTCATATAAGCGGATGCTGTTGTGATAGCTGAATTGAGCAGCAAGGTCACGTGATGACGCTAAAACTGTCAACAAGAGTTTTTTGAAAGTTGCTTGCACGACTTAAGAAAATAATAATATACGGCATGTACAGTTACCATTTTGTACTGGCCATTATATGGTCAGACACCGCTATTGCAATTTCCATAGGCCACCATTATAACACACAGTGCCATTAGATTTCCCCCAAAAATAGTTTGGCACAAAAGAGAGTAATTTTCAACAGAATGGCCTTTGAGCCACAGGAAAATGTCAAATTTCAATGGGGTTGACCAATTGCGTTTTTTTTATTTCCCACTAAAGGCACCCACCCCCTACTCTGAAGGTAATTTGGTGGTGAATGTTGCACTGACACCTGCATTTATAATATGCTGTTTATTTGTCACCAAATAGTCTGCAAATATTTTTAAATATTCCAAAATGCAGCTCATATATTGTATTTTAATATTTAGAAGTCATTTTCAATATTTGTGACAATACCTACTCAGCCAATCAGTTCATGTATCAATAACTCTTAAGGGCTTCCCTACACTTTTTCAACCAATCCCAGACCACCATATCAATAACACCGTCTGACCATATGTGGGATTTATGCCGAGCATAGGTTCCACCAATCTATTGCCTACATATGTATCTAACCACTTAGACTACATTTTATGCCAATATTTTACACAGCTATGAAATGGGTCAATATATAGTGCTTCTTATTTAGAGGATTATTTTCAAGATTTAGTGTATATATGATGACTTATTTGCCCGCCAAAAAAATAATCACCTAATTTCGCGACCAAATCAAACCCAGGTCAAATATGTATTCAGTGATTGTTACCAGTAGGAGAACTGTGTAACAATATGAAAACAAACATAATTCATTATGGTCCAAATGGGGCTCAATATTGTTCTAGAGATTCATTAATTAAACTCGGGGGGTTTATATTTCTACAAATCGTAATTGGGTAAATATTTTATAAATAGAAACGTGATGAAACGTTGAAAGTAATTGTTCTCGTTCATCGTTCAACAGACTAATCCAAAACAATTTAATTTCCGGTGCACAGACGAGTGTACATGCTTTAATACCAAATGATTGAGAGCTTCATCTCTCAGAGTGGATCGCATGTAATTCTTAATACGTTCCAGAGCAGAACTATGCATTTCGCATGAAAGGTTTGCAGCGAGAAAATGACAGGTAAATGCGTAAACAACTGAGCATGCATGGAGACGTGTCCTGTATTCCGTTGTTAACAATAATTTGAAGCATTCTCATTGCAATAACGGTCCCCTTAATTTGACTTTTTTGACTTAGCCACACATCAGATTCAGATGCATTTGTGAACTTTTGGAACTGAACACTTTTCTCGGGGAAGCTAGTAATGAAGACATCTGAGTGGCACCAGTCTCTCTGCAGCATCACTCAGTTGGTCACCGCTTATTGAGGGCATTTGTGAAAGAAAGCCTAAGTTGCCAGAGACCGCATCATATGTTTCCAGCATCTTCTGGCGTGTTGTTAGCAAGTGATCGATCATTTGAAGAAACATCGTGACCACTAAAATGCTCAATCCCTTAAAAAGCAGAATTGCCATCACGTAGACTCTGCGTCACATTTCTTTGTGTCTTTATTTTGGATAACTTCTGTGTACACCGACTCATTTTCAAGACAAATTTTTATCTCATCTTTCTGTTCAAAGTCCTCAAAAGCATGTATTAGAATGGCGACATAATTATTCAATGATATTATGAGCATCACAACTTTGCCCAACTGTCTTCTGATGGCTGGAGGACAATTAAGAACTAACAACAGGGGCATGGTTACCGTTAGCAGTGAGCAGATGGGAGGCGTGCATGTCCAATAGCCATATCATTACCGCAGTTTGTAGAACTGGCAAGATCGGAATTAACAATATGAGCATTGTTACGGTGAGCAGATGGGAGGCGTGCATGTCCAATAGCCATATCATTAGTGCAGTCTGTAGAACTGGCAAGTTCTGAACTAACAATATGGGCATTGTTACGGTGAGCAGATGGGAGGCGTGCATGTCCAATAGCCATATCATTAGTAGTCTGTAGAACTGGCAAGTTCTGAACTAACAATATGGGCATTGTTACGGTTAGCAGTGAGCAGATGGCAGGAATGTCCAATATCCATATCATCAGTGCAGTTTGTAGAACTGGCAAGTTCTGAACTAAAACGAAGGAATGAGAAAGGAAAGGCACGGAGAACGGTTACATCTAATACTATAATCAGGAAACGTCTGACCACATGACACGTCTGACCGAGAGTTCAGTAAAGGACATACGTGATAGGACGTTGAGACCAGCAGTCATACCACCGTATTTGTAATGGATCATGTGAATTAGAAAGTGTAAAACGAACAAACTCTGTACTTGCTTGACAATGTTTAAAACACTGTCGTGACGTCATACCTTTGTACTTGCAATATTAATAATATTGGACTGCTGTCAAAAGGCCAGAGTATTATATTAAATCCTACGGGTAAATGTACGAAATTAGTCGCTAAATAACATGAACCGTTGGTATGGATTTAAATTCAATTAACAAACAAACACGTCATTACTAACTAATATCAAGCAACGGTCGGCAAAGCTGATTAAAAGTACTTCCTGTACATGTTCACGATTTTTTAATCTTACACTAATTAATTTGATTACCTACCGGGATTTTCTATAACGTTTCTAAAGCGGGCTTGTTTACTAAATTATGGTTACCAGAGGCGACGATAATTAGAGGCAAGTATTGGTTGCTTGACTCTTCGGTATACAATACTTACCTGTTTACCTGAAAGGTGTTGTTAGGGAAACTGCCCTCCGGCGATATAGCCCGAAATGGTGCTGATGCAGGCGTAAAAACCCGAAATATAACTTACCTGTTTACAGTAACGTGAGGTGTCGATCAAAATGTCAGCAAGTTGTTTTAAACAGTTATAACTACACTAAATCAATACATAATTAAAAATCTTATTAAAATAATATTCTATTCCATCATTTTTAATTAATCCTTACTGTGCTGGAAGCAAGTATAATCGCGTTTTCAAACATCATATAGCCATATCACGTGCCACCTGAACAGGCTCTATGTTGTTTGCTATTCGGATAGTGGAGCTAAAATTGTGTGTGAATAGCAAACAACATAGATCCTGATCAGACATGTGAACGAGATCCATCGCTTGTTTTTCTATTACCTCCCTTGGCAGATAAGGAAAAATTTATCCCGAAATGTATATATGTCCTTTTAGTTGGAATACTTTGTTTTTATTGTTGTTCCCTAACCAAATGTTGCCCATTGCATATACCGGAGGATATATATCGGGATATAGTACTTTAACCCTTTCAACCCCACAGGCCTCTAAATAGGCTTATGAAAAGTGTAGATCCAGATGAGCCGGCTCGTAACGAGCCGTCTCATCAGGATCTGCACTTTTTTGCCAGTAATAATTATTACTATTTTTAGATAAAATTACCCATTTTGATAAATGAACTGATCCAAATGTAATTTTGTTATTAATTTATTGGTCTAAAAATATCATGGACCAGTCCATGTCAGTTACTTGGGGTTGAAAGGGTTAAACATTATAAGATGAGAGGATGGATGTAAGCTGCTAGTATGTTGTGCAAAGGAAACAACGATACAAATGGAGGAACACACTAAATAAGACCTAAATGATCTCTTAATACAAATGGTCTCTTAATAAACGTGGTCTCTTAATACAAGTGGTCTATTAATACAATTGGTATCTTAATACAAGTGATCTCTTAATACAAGTGGTCTATTAATACAAGTGATCTCTTAATAAATGTGGTGGTTGGAACACGTTTGACTGTATTTGTTTTATCATTCCATTTGAAGAGAAAATGTAAATGTATGAATAATTAGTTTATGCTGTCAGGTAAATGTATGACTAATTAGTTTATGCTGTCACGTAAACGTATGAATAATAATTTATGATAGCTCGAGCCATGGATAACGACTTAAGTCATCATTACGTAATGTGTTTAAAGCACAATATGCCTTAATTAGAATTGACTATATCTCGAGATATGCTAAGGAGCGGGTGATTTAATATAATATTTCTTGTATATTTGCAAGTTTCAGATTTATTATTATTTTCATAATAATTAACAAAGCTTATACAACAAGTAGCAAACGTGTGTGTGTTTTACGTGTATTTATCGTCGCTACCGGTTGTCCATATGAGCGACGCCTCCTGAAGAGATTAGTCATTTTAGATATGTGGAGGATAGTTAAATGATACAGACAGAGCCCCATTCCAGAGGCTCCTCTTGTTCTTTTACGTGCACAGTGTACAGCACCGAAACGATACCTCGGTTTAAAGTCCCATCTGAAAGACTATTACTGTTATTAGGGTGAGACGGGGGATCGAACCTGCGATCCCTGGATTACCAGTCCGACGTGTTAACCACTTGACTACAGTTCCGTCTGTCAAGTAGCAACATCTCATATACACTATTTATGTAAGATAACAGGCGCTGATATATGTTGCCTTCTTCAGTCATATAAATATATGTTTAACTCCGAGACCATTAATTGGGCCGTATTGAGTTTCTGGTAATATCAACGGGACCAACGTGTCATTTTGTCAGAAGTAAATTGGTGAAAAATCGATAGACTGGAATCCAGGCTATAAGGTAACCAAAGAAACAGCAATCAAAAATCGATAGACTGGAATCCGGGCTATATGGTAACCAAAGAAACAGCAATCAAAAATCAACAGACTGGAACCCGGGCTATAAGGTAACCAAAGAAACAGCAATCAAACATCGATAGACTGGAACCCGGGCTATATGGTAACCAAAGAAACAGCAATCAAAAATCGACAGACTGGAACCCGGGCTATAAGGTAACCAAAGAAACAGAAATCAAATATCGATAGACTGGAATCCAGGCTATAAGGTAACCAAAGAAACAGAAATCAAAAATCGACAGACTGGAACCCGCGCTATAAGGTAACCAAAGAAACAGCAATCAAAAATCGATAGACTGGAACCCGGGCTATATGGTAACCAAAGAAACAGCAATCAAAAATCGATTGACTGGAACCCGGGCTATATGGTAACCAAAGAAACAGCAATCAAAAATCGATAGACTGGAACCCGGGCTATAAGGTAACTAAAGAAACAGCAATCAAAAATCGATAGACTGGAACCCGGGCTATATGGTAACCAAAGAAACAGCAATCAAAAATCGACAGACTGGAACCCGGGCTATATGGTAACCAAAGAAACAGCAATCAAAAATCGATAGACTGGAACCCGGGCTATAAGGTAACTAAAGAAACAGCAATCAAAAATCGATAGACTGGAACCCGGGCTATATGGTAACCAAAGAAACAGCAATCAAAAATCGACAGACTGGAACCCGGGCTATAAGGTAACCAAAGAAACAGAAATCAAAAATCGATAGACTGGACTCCAGGCTATAAGGTAATCAAAGAAACAGAAATCAAAAATCGATAGACTGGAATCCGGGCTATAAGGTAACCAAAGAAACAGAAATCAAAAATCGATAGACTGGAATCCGGGCTATAAGGTAACCAAAGAAACAGAAATCAAAAATCGACAGACTGGAACCCGGGCTATAAGGTAACCAAAGAAACAGCAATCAAAAATCGACAGACTGGAACCCGGGCTATAAGGTAACCAAAGAAACACCAATCAAAAATCGATAGACTGGAACCCGGGCTATATGGTAACCAAAGAAACAGCAATCAAAAATCGACAGACTGGAACCCGGGCTATAAGGTAACCAACGAAACAGCAATCAAAAATCGATAGACTGGAACCCGGGCTATATGGTAACCAAAGAAACAGCAATCAAAAATCGATAGACTGGAACCCGGGCTATAAGGTAACTAAAGAAACAGCAATCAAAAATCGATAGACTGGAAACCGGGCTATATGGTAACCAAAGAAACAGCAATCAAAAATCGACAGACTGGAACCCGGGCTATATGGTAACCAAAGAAACAGCAATCAAAAATCGATAGACTGGAACCCGGGCTATAAGGTAACTAAAGAAACAGCAATCAAAAATCGATAGACTGGAAACCGGGCTATATGGTAACCAAAGAAACAGCAATCAAAAATCGACAGACTGGAACCCGGGCTATAAGGTAACCAAAGAAACAGAAATCAAAAATCGATAGACTGGACTCCAGGCTATAAGGTAATCAAAGAAACAGAAATCAAAAATCGATAGACTGGAATCCGGGCTATATGGTAACCAAAGAAACAGCAATCAAAAATCGATAGACTGGAACCCGGGCTATAAGGTAACCAAAGAAACAGCAATCAAAAATCGATAGACTGGAACCCGGGCTATAAGGTAACCAAAGAAACAGCAATCAAAAATCGACAGACTGGAACCCGGGCTATAAGGTAACCAAAGAAACAGCAATCAAAAATCGATAGACTGGAACCCGGGCTATATGGTAACCAAAGAAACAGCAATCAAAAATCGATAGACTGGAAACCGGGCTATATGGTAACCAAAGAAACAGCAATCAAAAATCGACAGACTGGAACCCGGGCTATATGGTAACCAAAGAAACAGCAATCAAAAATCGATAGACTGGAACCCGGGCTATAAGGTAACTAAAGAAACAGCAATCAAAAATCGATAGACTGGAAACCGGGCTATATGGTAACCAAAGAAACAGCAATCAAAAATCGACAGACTGGAACCCGGGCTATATGGTAACCAAAGAAACAGCAATCAAAAATCGATAGACTGGAACCCGGGCTATAAGGTAACTAAAGAAACAGCAATCAAAAATCGATAGACTGGAACCCGGGCTATATGGTAACCAAAGAAACAGCAATCAAAAATCGACAGACTGGAACCCGGGCTATAAGGTAACCAAAGAAACAGAAATCAAAAATCGATAGACTGGACTCCAGGCTATAAGGTAATCAAAGAAACAGAAATCAAAAATCGATAGACTGGAATCCGGGCTATAAGGTAACCAAAGAAACAGAAATCAAAAATCGATAGACTGGAATCCGGGCTATAAGGTAACCAAAGAAACAGAAATCAAAAATCGACGGACTGGAACCCGGGCTATAAGGTAACCAAAGAAACAGCAATCAAAAATCGACAGACTGGAACCCGGGCTATAAGGTAACCAAAGAAACACCAATCAAAAATCGATAGACTGGAACCCGGGCTATATGGTAACCAAAGAAACAGCAATCAAAAATCGACAGACTGGAACCCGGGCTATATGGTAACCAAACAAACAGCAATCAAAAATCGATAGACTGGAACCCGGGCTATAAGATAACCAACGAAACACCAATCAAAAATCGACAGACTGGAACCCGGGCTATAAGGTAACCAAAGAAACACCAATCAAAAATCGGTCTTACGAAACATTTATGAAAACTTGGGGATTCCTTAACAAATATGATGCCTGAACTTTGTTAGTTATCAAACTACTTGACTCATACACAGAGGAAAAACCCCTTATATGCCATTATATATTTAATAGTTTTAGGTACACAGAAATATTCATATGTAACCCGACCATCCAATAGTGTAAATGTATTTCATTTTATTTTCTCCACTTTGTTTGTTTAGATCAGGTAATGTTCTCCTGATGCTTGGTTTGTGCTGTCTTCTTCTCTCCAGTCGTGATAGCTCAGTGGATGCTCGTTCGCTCCAGGTGCGAAAGGTCCGGAGTTCGAGCCCCGCTGGAGTCGTTGCGATTGTGCCCTAAGGCAAGGTATTTAATTTCCACGTTGCCTCTTCTCTATCCCTCGTGGAGATGGATTCAATCAGGAATGAGGTCTCGAGAGTGATTAATATAAGTTGTAAGAACTTGTTTCGCAATCGAGCTCAAATAAATTTGCATAAATTTCTCTTCACAAAACCTCAAAGGTGTCTTCAGGTATTATTTTAACTTATCTAGTAGTAATATGTACAAGTACAATAAAAGCAAATATGGAATATATTGTTATGTTATGTTATATTTCGGGTTTTACGCCTGCATCAGCACCATTTTGGGCTATATCGCCGGCGGGCAGTTTACCTAACACCTTTCCTGGGCAGGCTCCAGCGGTTAACCAGTACTTGGGTGCACCAACCTCCGTAAGAGACTGAAACTGCCAACTTTTTCATATAAATGAGACACGGTCTGAGCGGGGCTCGAACCCGTGACCATCAGTGATGATAGGTTACAGTGGTATACAAGTCAGCGACCTTAACCACTCGACCACGGAGGCGGACGGAATATATTGTACACTCAGTTTGTATATTGATAAATGTACAAAGTATGCATTGATTATATGTATTCATCATACTATTTAAAGCGACACTACATCAGTAAAAACGTAAATGTCTGCAGAATGTAATTTCCTATTATATGGTATAATTCCCCCCCCCCCACTATTTGTCACAAAAACTGAGTAATTCAACAAATAAACAAGCGTCGTATACGCAGGGTTTGTTGACATAACAAACTAATGTAAATAGGGTTGACATTCATGCGTTATGCAATGCGTGTATCCGGAATAACACGATTTATCGTACATATTTGCCGTTATATCTCGCATTTGTGCATATGCATATTTATTTGTAGAATAATCTCTAAGCGAAAGTATCGCGCGCTTAGTATTGACTGCAATGACTAACAATCGTGGAGCGTGGAAAAGCATTATATGAAATCCTACTTTCACTTTTGAAAGGTTGTAGACCACAAAAACACTGTTTATTGATTCAATGTTAGTGTTCGAATGTATTCAGAAGAATTTGTAGTAGGTTACCCTTAGGGGCCCGACACGGAAACATATATTAACAGTTTAAAGGTCTGGCGCCATATGAACTGCTTTTTGTGAAATTCCATTTTGCAAATTACTCCCCTTTATGAGTATTTGTTTATAGGGTTACCGAACTTTGTAATTGGCAGCTTAGTATGGTCAACGCAAGGTTAAACCAAGCTCGTTGTTCGACGACAAATCCTTGGACACGTACATCAGTAAATAAACGTAAATAGTAGCAAAAAGTAGTAATTGGTAGATTAAACTTGTATATATATATATAGTGTCTAGGCAAATCCGATTCATTCGCTTTAAGGGCTTAGCTAGACTATATTAATGAATTAAAACATCTGGGGATAGTTTCATAATTAGGCAGTGCTTTAATAATGGCGATCGGAAGCAGACGGTAGCTCTCCATATAGTGTCTGTCTTTCACACAATAATTAGTCCGTTAGTAAATTAATACCATTTGATTAGTACGTATTGCTAGGAAATTAAACTTGCGTCACGTTAAGGTAAACCTGCACAATAATGAACAGGATTGGTTGGCGTAGATGGATATATATATAACCGTCTCCGTGGCCCAGTGTTTAAGGCGTCCGCCTACGGAGCGGGAGGTCGAAGGTTCGAATCTCGTCAGGGGTTCGTTGTGATACGGCCGGTTGGTGAGCCTCCAGCTAGTTAAATAATGGTTACCGATTGCCTACCAGCCTGGCGCCTGGCATAGTATTCGGGAAGTAATGATGTTCATAAAAAGAGGTGTCTCATAAGTCAGAAATGACTGGCCCTTTAAATAGGGGTGGAACTATAATAAACAAATAATTATACTCTAAATTATTCTTTTATCATTGTGACTTCTTCTCTATACATACATGAATATATTACAAGTTCACTATATACACATATTACAATATAAATAATGTCTGTTATTAAAGCGACATTACATCGCAAAAAGCAAATAAAATGCATTTTTCACGTATAAATGCATTGTTACTACAAAATATTCCGAGTACTTTCGAACACTAGCATTGAATCAATAAACAGTGTGTTGTGGTCTACAAACTTTCAAAATTGAAAGTTGAATTTCATATAACCATAAATGTGTACGATATATCATGTTATTCAGGATACACACATTGTATTACGTATGCATGTCGACCCTATTTACATTATTTTGTTATGTAAACAAACCGCGTATACGACATTTGTTTATTAGTTGAAATACTCAGTTTTTGGGGCAAATATTTTGAAAACAATTATACCATATATTAGGAAATTACATTCTGCAGAAATTTGTATTTCCATTGATGTAGTGTCGCTTTAAGAAAATTTACAAATGTATGTTGCACATTGACTTTTTTCGAATTCTTTTAAGTGAGGACGCTGGCTTGCGGCGGAAGGTCGGTGGTTCTACCCGGGTGACCGTCCGTGCCTGAACTACTGCCTAAAGGGGTACCCGGGATCTTCCTCCACAATAAATAGCTGGACACTCGTCATATATAATCTACGTAAATAGCGCGACTTTAAGCTACAACAGTAAACTATTGGGCGTGTTTAAAGTTAGCGTGGCTGCCGTCGGCGTCCATACACATTAACCGCGCCCAATGTAGTTCATACCCTGATGGAAACTATTAACCCTCGATTTCATTCCTTAAATTAATACATCCAACAAATTTATGTATTCCAAATGGTGTGTCTTTATTAACCATGCTATGTGTAAAGTCATGCCTTTAATTACTAATGCTGATAGAACTTGTTGCCCAACCCATTTTCTTTCATTCATGTGTCAGTCATTGTATTGTTGTATATGTGTATATAATACAATACTATACTTGCAATTCCGTTTGTAACGCTGGACTGGGAACGCAGGTTCGATCCCCCGTCTGACCCTGATACAATTAACAGTCTTTCAGATAGGACTTTAAACCGAGGTCTCGTGTCGGTACGTTACACCGTGTACGTAAAAGAACATGTCTGTATCATTGCACTATCCTCCAAAAATCTAAAATGACTAATCTCTTCAGGAGGCGTCGCTCATATGGTCAACCGGTAGCGGCGATAAATAAACGTAAGAAAAACAAAAACAAATCTTATTCCAGGTATTTCTTTCACAACGTGCACGTCGTGACCTAGGCACAGCTCGCAGCAGGAAAATGGGTCAAGGACTTCGCTGACGGTAGCGGCGCTATCGGAACTGTAGAAGCTGCGTGACTCTATATAGGAGTGTCAACATACGTACTAACTTACCTACTTGGCGAGACAGCAATGCTCGATGCTGGCGACGGCGGATAGCTGACGATTTTTTAGCCGGCCTTTGAAGGAGACGATAGGACGTGGCTTCTAGATAGCGACGAGGACCCCAGCGAAGTAACCGGAACCATTATTACTGATGTGAGCTGACAAATGGTGGAGGATGTGGCATTAAAAGAGACCGCCTTCGTAAGACAAGATGCAGGAGTTGTCACCCTTGGAAGAACGAAGATGCCTTTCCAGTTATCAACATAAGCAACTTAGCAGACAACACAATCTACTTAGAGAAACCAGACGTCCAAATTCCTCGGCGGAGGCGACTATAAAGAAAACTACAACGCCGACAAATGTTATATTGGCCAAGGTCATTGGAAAGCATAACATAAAAGAAGATTCGGATTTTATACCATCTCGTGATCACTGAATTGTGTATTTCCACTCGTGACTAGCGCCACGAATTTCGATGATCACGAGATGAAATAAAATCCTATCTTACACTAATAAACACGAATTTACGTTTTGAATTAAGCTGTATATGTATCGAAGGAACATTTCAACATCAACACATACATAGCAACATCAACAATTACATAGCAACATCAACAATTACATATCCATCAACAATTACATAGCAACATCAACAATTACATAGCAACATCAACAATTACATAGCAACATCAACAATTACATAGCAACACCGACCATTACATAGCAACATCAACAATTACATAGCAACACCGACAATTACATAGCAACATCAACAAGTACATAGCAACACCGACAATTACATAGCAACATCAACAATTACATAGCAACACCAACAATTACATAGCAACATCAACAATTACATAGCAACACCGACAATTACATAGCAACATCAACACTTACATAGCAACATCAACAATTACATAGCAACACCGACAATTACATAGTAACATCAACAAGTACATAGCAACACCGACAATTACATAGCAACACCAACAATTACATAGCATCATCAACAATTACATAGCAACACCGACAATTACATAGCAACATCAACAATTACATAGCAACACCGGCAATTACATAGCAACATCAACAACTATATAGCAACACCGACAATTACATAGCATCATCAACAATTACATAGCAACACCAACAATTACATAGCAACACCGACAATTACATAGCAACACCGACAATTACATAGCAACATCAACAAGTACATAGCAACATCAACAATTGCATAGCAACACCAACACTTACATAGCAACACCGACAATTACATAGCAACATCAACAATTACATAGCAACATCAACAATTACATAGCAACACCGACAATTACATAGCAACACCAATAATTACATAGCAACATCAACAATTACATAGCAACATCAACAAGTACATAGCAACATCAACAATTGCATATCAACAGTTACATAGCAACACCAACAATTACACAATCCTATAAATTAAGAAATAATTACTCGTTAATATAAACGCAAACTAATTTGGGCAACCTATTTGGACTTTTCTCGGAAATAAAATCTTTAACTTTAATCAATCTAGTATTTCTGGATCTCCCGGAAAGAAGCACACAATCCGTTATGAAACAGAAATAGATATGAACTTTAAATGGAGTGACGTTAACTTGTATTTTTGCGTGTATTTACGGTCACTATTTATACCGGTTATCCATATGAGCGACGTCTCCAGAAGCTATTCGTAATTTTAGATTTTGGAGGATAGTGCAATGTTATGTTATATGTTATATTTCGGATTTTACGCCTGCATCAGCACCATTTCGGGCTATATCGCCGGCGGGCATTTTACCTAACAACACCTTTCCTGGGCAGGCTCCAGCGGTTAACCAGTACTTGGGTTCACCAACCTCCGTAAGAAACTGCCAACTTTTTCATATAAATGAGACACGGCCTGAGCAGGGCTCGAATCCGTGACCATCAGTGATGATAGGTTACAGTGGTATACAAGTCAGCGGCCTTGTATACCACTCGACCACGGAGGCGGACGGATAGTGCAATGATACGAGTATTCCTATGGTCAGACGTGGGATCGAATCTGCGATTTATGTATTCGTAGCCCAACTTGTTAAGCGTCGGAATATGAATCCGTCTGTAGACAACTGTCGGAGTCGCAGCTGTGCAAGCAGACGATTTGTGGACGAGCGTTGTGTCGCTACGACTCTCACCAGCTCTCATTCTGACGAGCATTACCACATTAGTCCGCACCGTGGTCGAATGGTTAATGTGGCTGACTTGTATACCACTGTAACCTATCCTTGCGCATTACCACATTAGTCCGCACCGTGGTCGAATGGTTAAGGTGGCTGACTTGTATACCACTGTAACCTATCCTCACGCATTACCACATTAGTCCGCACCGTGGTCGAATGGTTAAGGTGGCTGACTTGTATACCACTGTAACCTATCCTTGCGCATTACCACATTAGTCCGCACCGTGGTCGAATGGTTAAGGTGGCTGACTTGTATACCACTGTAACCTATCCTCACGCATTACCACATTAATCCGCCTCCGTGGTCGAATGGTTAAGGTGGCTGACTTGTATACCACTGTAACCTATCCTTGCGCATTACCACATTAGTCCGCACCGTGGTCGAATGGTTAAGGTGGCTGACTTGTATACCACTGTAACCTATCCTCACGCATTACCACATTAGTCCGCCTCCGTGGTCGAATGGTTAAGGTGGCTGACGTTTGCTCGCCCATATGGTTTACCGGCGGCGAGGGTAAATAAATGGAATCAATAACAATTCTTCAGAATACATTCTAACACTAACATTGAATCAATACACGGTGTTTTTGTGGTCTACACAATTTCAAAAGTGAATGTAGAATTTCATATACCGGTCATCCACGCTCTTGATATTTCTTTGTCATTGTAGTTTTTTTATATTTTATACAAATTTATTTGAGCTCGATTGCGAAACAAGTTCTTTCAACTTCTATTACTCACTCTCGAGACCTCATTCCTGATGGAATCCATCGCCATGAAGGAGAGAGAAGAGGCAATGTGGAATTTAAATGCCTTGCCTAAGGACACAATCGTAACTGATCTAGCGGGGCTCGAACTCCGGACCTTTCCCACCTGAAGCGAACGCGCATCCACAGCGCTATCACGACTTCCATGGTAGTCAATACTAAACGCTTGATACTGTCGTTAAGAGATAATAAATAAATATACATAGGCACAAATGTGAGATATAACGGTAAATCTGCAACATAACTCTCGTTATTCGGGATACACTGGTTGTATTACCCATGTATGTCCACCCTGTTTACATTATTTTGTTATGTCAACAAACCGCGTATACGACGCTTGTTTATTAGTTGAAATACTCAGTTTTTGAAGCAAATATTTAAATGGAAAAAAACCATATAATAGGAAATTACATTCTGTATAAATTTGCGTTTTCACTGATGTAGTGTCGCTTTAAACTTTAATACTTTTAAATATTAAAATATAGTACCACATTCAACACAACCAACGGACGACGTATCACGACGAATACATGTACGAGCGACATTTTTTTAGTTTAAGCTTATTTTATTGCTTTCAAATAGCATACACATATACACAGGCTGCACAACAAATGAAATGTAGCGAATATTATGTGACGAACTACGGAATTGACTGTGGAAGCGTCGATGGTCGATGACCGAAGAGGGACACCGGGATATTGACCAGGTAGAATAGGCCTACCATCTTCTAAGGCAGCACCACAGAAGTCATCGAGACCCCCTAAACTAGTAGCCCGTCACATTGCTGGGGTGGGCGAAGTTATGCATCTAGACTGAATCCCCAACTTTGCCGAAATCAGCTTCTTCAGTGCCAGTGGAAGGTTCGCCTAGTTGGTTGTCTTGTGTAGTGGTCTGCTGTACATGCATGGTATTGTGTAGTGGTCTGCTGTACATGCATGGTCTTGTGTAGTGGTCTGCTGTACATGCATGGTCTTGTGTAATGGTCTGCTGTACATGCATGGTATTGTGTAGTGGTCTGCTGTACATGCATGGTCTTGTGTAGTGGTCTGCTGTACATGCATGGTCTTGTGTAGTGGTCTGCTGTACATGCATGGTATTGTGTAGTGGTCTGCTGTACATGCATGGTCTTGTGGAGTAAGGTCTGCTGTACATGCATGGTCTTGTGTAATGGTCTGCTGTACATGCATGGTCTTGTGTAGTGGTCTGCTGTACATGCATGGTCTTGTGTAGTGGTCTGCTGTACATGCATGGTATTGTGTAGTGGTCTGCTGTACATGCATGGTCTTGTGTAGTGGTCTGCTGTACATGCATGGTCTGTGTTAATGGTCTGCTGTACATGCATGGTATGTGTAGTGGTCTGCTGTACATGCATGGTCTTGTGTAGTGGTCTGCTGTACATGCATGGTCTTGTGTAGTGGTCTGCTGTACATGCATCGTCTTGTGTAATGGTCTGCTGTACATGCATGGTCTTGTGTAATGGTCTGCTGTACATGCATGGTCTTGTGTAGTGGTCTGCTGTACATGCATGGTCTTGTGTAGTGGTCTGCTGTACATGCATGGTCTTGTGTAGTGGTCTGCTGTACATGCATGGTCTTGTGTAGTGGTCTGCTGTACATGCATGGATCTCATTGGCCAGCATTACAGCAGTCAACTTTTGTCTTCAAACATCCATTAACCATTTACTCTACTAGTTAGATGTACCCTGCCCCTTTGGCCTCAAGCAAGAACAGTATTTAAGTCATGGTGGATACACGGTAGACAAGGCGGTGGCGACTTAAATTTAGCAGCAAGCACAGCAGACCAGGCCTCAACTGATGGGCGAACTTCGGTCGCTTATATACAGTGTCATCAGGCGGGCATGCCTTTATAATTACGAACACACACTTCCTCACCGGCTAAGGATCGAATCTTACGACGAGTCCAGCGTTTTAACAACTAGGCCCTGAAAGTACAAAAAAAGTTGAAACTTTATTTATTTTACAACGATTGTGGAACAAGCTTTAACAACATATATTAATCACACTCGTTGGCGCGGATGAAATTGTAAATGTGGTCATTTGTGTGGGCGGCTTAGTTTATGCAAATTTATTTTAGCTCGATTGCGAAACAAGTTCTTACAACTTGTACTAATCACTCTCGAGACCTCATTCCTCATGGAATCCATCATCACGAGGGAGAGAGAAGAGGCAATGTGGAATTTAAATGCCTTGCATACGTGCACAATCGTAACGGCTCCAGTGGGGATCGAGCTCCGGGCCTTTCGCACCTGAAGCGAACGCACTACCACTGCGCTATCACGACTTCCTGTGGGAGGAAACCGGAGTGCCCGGAGAAAACCCACCTGTCCGATCTGGCGAACACCGTACCATCTCACATATTTCATTGTCCGAGGATCGAACCCGGGTTGCATTGGTGAGAAGCGAGCACGCTAACCACTGCGCTAATCGGACAGCCGATATACCTGAACGTATAGGTTTAGCATTGTCTTCTGTTTATATTTGTGTTTCATAATATGCTAGATAATAATTTTTTGAATTCAAGTTTCAAATTTATTGGCATAATCAGCAACTATATTGCCTTTGGATAAAGACAAATATTAATGGACATTCTCTAATTAACGAATATTGTAATATATATCTCCAGTATGGCGAAATTAGTTTCGTTACGAGCAAATCAGATATATTTTTTTTTTAAAGGTTGAAACTACTCTATATACACTCCGACAAAAGTTAAGCATCACCATATATTTTTATCGATATGTTTTTTTTTACATCAATACTGTTAAAACAACAAAATATATATCACCCTTTTTCTAATGGCTCGAAAGTTACCATTCTATGAAGTACATGTATTTATCATCCTGAAAGACGTGATTATGACGTGGCAAAAAATTGGTTCAAAACAGGCGCTGGGAAAACGTAAAACCAGTTTGTCTTTGATGGAAGTTTTTAACATTGCATTAAAATGCAGTCTTCAGATTTTAAGAATTTTTAAAGGCATCTAATGTGCGTATGTGTAAGGCATAACAATCAATAACAAGCATATATCCACCGCGTTTATTGTGAAGTTCTGTAACACGCCGCGTCATGCTTCGCGCAAGACGCTTAAGCCATTCTTGGGGGAACTGTTGCCAGTCCTGTAAGATAGCAGTTCTTAATTCGTCAATATTTTGACATTTTGGATTGCGTTGTTATTGAAACAAATTAGGTGGTGCTTAACTGTTGTCGGAATGTATACACATTCTCTGTCATTATCGAGTTTAACTTCGAACTTCTCCTGTAGTGAATTCTTTATATATAATGACATGACGTGTCATTATACGTTTTGTGAAAATTAATTGTAATGCAGAAAACGTGTTTAGAGTGCTATCTGCCGTATTAAAAGCAGGTCACGTCCACAATCAGTGTTTGCATTAAGGAGGCATGACGTCTAAGATATGCTAGATATGGTCCAACAATAACTACTTTGACTTTTTTTTACTGTCACCATGCTCCTTTTGCTGCTATATTAAATGTTGTCCCAATTAGTTCATGTATGTATTCCGTACAGGTGCGTATCTGGACTTAGCGTACTTGCGTAATATTTATTTCGACAGTTCCAAACAATAAATGCGAAACATGCAATAAAAACTGGATCGTAAGGCGGTAAGAGGGGACACTGGGGCATTGGTCAATTACAACAAAGCAGACATGAACGAATAATGGAAATATCTAAATGTATGTATGAGTGTAGCTGTTGTACTTCGTGAGTACAGATGATTGTAGCTGTGGTTCGACGTGAGTACAGATGAGTGTATCTGTTGTGATTCGTGAGTACAGATGATTGTAGCTGTTGTGCATCGTGAGTACAGATGGTTGTAGCGGTTGCGTATCGTGAGTACAGATGAGTGTATCTGCTGTGCGTCGTGAGTACAGATGAGTGTATCTGATGTGCGTCGTGAGTACATGTGAGTGTAGCTGTTGTGCATCGTGAGTACAGATGATTGTAGCTGTTGTGCGTCGTGAGTACATGTGAGTGTAGCTGTTGTGCGTCGTGAGTACATGTGAGTGTAGCTGTTGTGCATCGTGAGCACATATGATTGTAGCTGTTGTGCATCGTGAGTACAGATGAGTGTAACTGTTGTGCTTCGTGAGTACAGATGATTGTAACTGTTGTGCATCGTGAGTACATATGAGTGTAGCTGTTGTGCATCGTGAGTGCAGATGAGTGTAACTGTTGTGCTTCGTGAGTACAGATGAGTGTAGCTGTTGTGCTTCGTGAGTACAGATGAGTGTAGCTGTTGGGCATCGTGAGTACATATGAGTGTAGCTGTTGTGCATCGTGAGTACAGATGAGTGTAGCTGTTGTGCATCGTGAGTACAGATGAGTGTAGCTGTTGTGCATCGTGAGTACAGATGAGTGTAGCTTGTGCATCGTGAGGCATATGATTGTAGCTGTTGTGCATCGTGAGTACAGATGAGTGTAGCTGTTGTGTATGTAAATACAGATGATCGTAGCTGTTGTGCATCGTGAGTACAGATGAGTGTAGCTGTGTGCATCGTGAGTACAGATGAGTGTAGCTGTTGTACATCGTGAGTACAGATGAGTGTAGCTGTTGTGCATCGTGAGTACAGATGATTGTAGCTGTTGTGCATCGTGAGTACAGATGAGTGTAGCTGTTGTGCATCGTGAGTACATATGAGTGTAGCTGTTGTGCTTCGTGGTGCATCGTGAGTACATATGACTGTATCTGTTGTGCATCGTGAGTACATATGAGTGTAGCTGTTGTGCATCGTGAGCACAGATGAGTGTAGATGTTGGGCATCGTGAGTACAGATGATTGTAGCTGTTGTGCATCGTGAGTACATATGATTGTAGATGTTGTGCATCGTGAGTACAGATGAGTGTAGCTGTTGTGCATCGTGAGTACAGATGAGTGTAGCTGTTGTGTATCGTAGGTACAGATGAGTGTAGCTGTTGTACATCGTGAGTACAGATGAGTGTAGCTGTTGTACATCGTGAGTACAGATGAGTGTAGCTGTTGTACATCGTGAGTACAGATGAGTGTAGCTGTTGTGTATCGTGAGTACAGATGAGTGTAGCTGTTGTGTATCGTGAGTACAGATGAGTGTAGCTGTTGTGCATCGTGAGTACAGACGAGTGTAGCTGTTGTGCATTTTATATCTCTCTGAAACAATGGCAACATCGTAAACTGACACTTCTAGGTAAAGTGATAGTAATAAAGACATTTGCTCTCCCAAAATTGGTCTATCTATTTACCGTTTTACCAAACCCAACAGAAAAAGTGCTAGCGGAAATAAAGCATGCAATATTTAACTTCATCTGGGAAGGAAAACCAGATAAAATAAAACGCAATATACTTTTTCAAGTCTATGAAAATGGAGGAATAAAATTAACAGATATATACATGCATTTCTACATACAATTAAGGCAAGCTGGGTCAAAAGGATAACAAACAATAACACAGGTTCTTGGAAATGTTTTTTATAATAAGTATCTAAAGCAATTTGGTGGAAACTTCTTATTTGAATGTAACTTATCACTCAAAGACATACATAAATTATGCCAAACACAACCTTTCCTAAAAGACGTTTTGATGTCCTGGTTTAAGATAAAACATATGTACGAAAATAATAATGATACAGTTATTAGACCCATCATTTGGAATAATTCTGACATCAGAATGGAAAATAATATACTGCATGTGATATAAAGCAACGATTGACACTAAACTGAGAAATTATCAATATAAATTTTTAATGAGACTAGTTCCAACAAACAAGTATCTCCATATGTGTAAATTATATGTAAATCATCCCTATGTGACTTCTGTAATATGAGCATAGAAAGTATAGAACACCTGTTTTGGGAATGCCCGATCATACAAGACCTATGGACAAGCATTCATAATGATCTAGGAACTATTGGTATTAACATTTCTTTAAACTTTAAAGACATTTGTTTAGGGTGCGAAAATAATAACATTGTTAATTTTATAATAATTATGTGCAAATACTTTATCTCAAATATGAAATATAGTAAAATCCTGCCAAAGTTCGAATCATTTAAAAAGTACTTGTATCAAAGGATCGAAATCGAAAAAGACATTGCTTCATATTCTGGAAAAATAGATAGACACAACTTGAAATGGTCAAAGTTTAACTAAGCTAATCAAATATACATGCATATCAATTAATGTTTTCATAAATACAGTACAAATATAACTCTAAACAACACAGGACCTGGAACAGCTTACACTACAAATGAACCCCCAAATCAATTACCCCACCCCACCCCTACAAAATTATTTTTTGACACACTCCTTACCGTATTAACAAATAGAAAAGATAGTAAGCAGAAGCGATCAGCCACTCATTACACCTCTCTCTCTCTCTCTCTCTCTCTCTCTCTCTCTCTCTCTCTCTCGCTTTAACAACTACACCTTAGTTACCCATTGTTCATTTTTAACTTTGACAATCTGTGTATACACTCATCCTTAAGGGACACACTGTACATATAGATAATCGAACTGAAGTAATATGTATACTATACTATTAAAAACCAATAATACTTGTCGAAATATGTATCAACTAAATGTATATGCAATAAAAAAAATAAACGAGGTTATCCGGACAGGGGCTTCAAAATGAAAAAGTAAAAAATATGCTTTCAAGAGTAAACTCATCTTTAAACTTATCTTCTGGTATAGTACATTCTCTTTAAACCTACGCACATAGGTAGTGCCATCAACGCATTGTAGTAATATCTGCAAGAAGAGCACTAGCTAGAGAAGTGCTCCAGTGCCGAGTAGGGACCACATGAACACCCTACACGCGCTACCACGACATTGTAGTACCGTAATATCTGCAAGAAGAGCACTAGCTAGAGAAGCGCTCCAGTGCCGAGTAGGGACCACGTGAACACCCTACACGCGCTACCACGACATTGTAGTACCGTAATATCTGCAAGAAGAGGACTAGCTAGAGAAGTGCTCCAGTGCCGAGTAGGGACCACGTGAACACCCTACACGCGCTACCACGACATTGTAGTACCGTAATATCTGCAAGAAGAGCACTAGCTAGAGAAGCGCTCCAGTGCCGAGTAGGGACCACGTGAACACACTACACGCGCTACCACGACATTGTAGTACCGTAATATCTGCAAGAAGAGCACTAGCTAGAGAAGCGCTCCAGTGCCGAGTAGGGACCACGTGAACACCCTATACACGCTACCACGACAGTAGGGTGGGTCCTTACTCACTGGAACGCAACACTATCTTCCTAATTCTCTGTAAATACAAGCGTCACTTGTTACAAATCGTATATATTCGTTCTAATTCATTTGATTTGGTAAAACACCAAAACATTAGTTGAGTAATTTTTAATTGAAGATATGTACATATATACATGTAGTATACAGTAGGATACACATGTCGAGGGCATAACGAACCAAGTGATGCTCGTTTGTTTCACTTAGCTCCTTCCAGCACTCAAACGACGACATAATGTATACATGTGTAACCGGGAAGTTTAGATGAAGAACAAACTCTGGTGTTTTCAATTATTTTCGTATTCGTTAGACTTAGATATAGATATAGAGAGCCATAGTCTGGTTATCAGCTGACACATATAATTTCTATATGTATAGTAACTAGTTGTATATTACTAGTGTACAAAGGATAGCTTTACAACTTATCCGTTTAACTAGTAGAGTACGAGTGTGGGATAAGGGTCTTGAACAAGTTAGTTGGAAAGTGCACCTAATTAGTTGTGTTAGTTCACTCATTCACACATCTGACCTGATCGTCACTCACAATCACTCACCCATAATACTTTATACACACTAGTAGTGAAGCATACATTATACAAGGACATAGTATGGGACCAGGCTATATAATTATGATATGATTCAGACCAGTGATTTTATTAGGCCATGTAGGGGAAACTATTGGGTGGTACGCTTGCAGCAGGGTTTGGAAATATTATAATGTGCATGTACTAAATATCAATAATTATTACCCTTTAAGATAAATATGACATGGGTTACACATGAATTCTATGATATAGCCTGATTATGCAGCATTATCGAATGCGTGATCCATGATTAAAGTGCATGTACTAGAAGAAACATAGGTTGTAAGCTTGAAATTGAAACATATAATATGTATACACTTTGTATAACTCAGTTACACGCAACTCTCTATGTCTAGATTTAGAATCTCCGCACATACTCTACTTGTGCATACACGTACACGTTCTAGAAACATGATTCAAAGAAAGCAGCGTTTTGTGAATGTTGCATCGAAATAGATATAGAAGACGAGTTTCATTGTATGGAGATTTACGAAAGCAATATAAAACAGTATTACTATGTTAAGCCTAATATGAATGCATTTATAGACTAACTATATGGTCTAGCAATAACAATGTACTGTGTGAATTGGCGATGTACTTTGAAATAGCTATATCTGTTATAATGTCAATACTGTACATTATAGCGTACCATATATATGTTCTGTTTTATCATGTAGTTTAAGCGAGCATCTACAATTAACCTCATTACTTTCTTAGCCAGATGTTTCCAGATTAATTAGTTTTAATCTTTATTATTGTTTGATATGAATAACTTTGATGTTTGATTATTTTATATACTGTTCATTTGTAACACTGGACAATAAGAGTATAAACTGTTTATATTTAGTTCCGCCTCCGTCGTCGAGTGGTTAAGGCCGTTGACTGGTATACAACTGTAACCTATCATCACAGATGGCCACGGGTTCGAGCCCCGCTCAGACCGTGTCTGTTTATATGAAACACGTGGCAGTTTCTTACGGAGGTTGGTGCACCAAGTACTGGTTATCCAATGGAGCCTGTACAGGAAATATGTTGTTAGGCCATATGAGCAACCGTTGCGACGTTAAATAAAGTTAGTTAACAAAAACATAATTTGGTCTATGCGTTGCTATGCTTATTATAACGTACCGGGTGCACATACTATTCGCAGTACTTCAAAAATAATTGGATAGCATCGCCCGCATTATAGAATATAAGTATTAATTCTATATTTCATAATTTTACATTATCCCAAACATGGGCATTAATTAATTTGCGGTATGTAAGAGCATAAGCTAATTATGATCATACTGCTGTCGTCTGCCACTGGCTGATTGGAAATTCGATACACCTTGTATACGTGATCTAATGGCTGGCGTTATAAAAGGCAACACTTGGCGCGTTTTGTATCTGGTGAGGATATTCCATGGCGTATTCAATGCCTACCGACGATATGCTAACGTAATATTACTGGCCGTACACGGTATGTGGTCCTTCGTAACTTTTATGTATTCTAGTGTTGACTCTCCGTTGCGTTTTGTATATTATTTGTACTGTCGTACATGATTAAATGAGTAATATTATGGGTTTTAAAAATAGATCACAGATGTAAGCGCATCTATATTGGATATTTGGGGGTATAAAATACAGATAAACCGCATGAAAAGTATATATGCGTTTGATTAGCACAGTGGATAGGATGTCCGCGCTTGGATGATTTTTATTCAGATTTGTTTCAGATGGACAATGGTTCGAACTCCACTGGGACTTAAGATTTTTACATTTGTTGTTTTTTTATTTTCACATCCTTTTAAATGCGGTTGTAATGTTTGTACATGTATGAAATGTGGAACAAATAAAACAAAATGTTAGAAAACAACAAATGTCAAATTGTAAGTGTCAATGGGGTTCGTACCATTGTCCATCTGAAAAAAACGCATTCAAACGCGGACATCCTATCCACTGCGCTAATAAGACAAATATATATTTTTCATGCGGTTATCTGTATTTTATACCCCCCAATATTGATGTGTTTACAAGTGTGATCTATTTTTAAAACCCATAATATTGCCAATGTAATCATGTATTATGCTTTCAAAGTAAAGTAATAATACCGTTGGAATATTACAGAACAGAAACAGAACAGATAATTTATTTCGATTTGTACAAAGTACATCATCATATACAAATTATTACATACAATATATATCACGTCATAAACAGTGAAGTGCTTAAACAAATGTACTCATACATAGAGGATGAACAAAACTGGTCTCTTAGAATGAAGACTGCATAATGGCATATTCATATTTCTAAGTGGTATAGATTTTAAATTAAGCATGTGTAATAGCATTCAAGTAAAAATTTCTTTCTTCAATGGCTCATTTGTAAAAAATTGCGAGTTTACATAGTGTATGCTTATTTTCGGACTTTAGTAATTGTATAAATTTAAACATGCTAGGGTTGTTACGGTAATATTGTTTTACATAGACAATTCTTAAATTTTGATAATATGGGCAAACAATGATAAAATGATATTCATCTTCAATTTGTCCACTGTTACAATATTGACAATATCGCTCGTTTCGAGGTATTCGGTTTCTGGAATATCTACCAGTGTGAATTCGAAGTGTGTGAGCAGATATCCTCAATCTTGTAACAAATAAACGTAAATTACTTGGGACTAAATCCAAATAGTGTTCATATTCAAAATTTAATTTTACTAGGTATAGGTAAGGCAATATACGATAGCTTACATGTACTGTGATTTATTGTGTAATACTGCTAACAACCTGACTTACCTATAATGCAGTAGTGTATCGAATGTTTGTTTACAACCGTTATTACTTTACTTGAAAGTACAGTACGACAATAATTGTTAGTTGTTTATTTTTAGGTTATTCTGTGATTTGCATTGTCTTCTCTTCGATTATTCTTTGTTGTTTGTTGCGCTTTGTAGCTTATTATTGACTATTGTTTGCACAGTGTCTATTATTCTTGAATGTTGGTATGTTTCATAATATTTTACTGAGATTTGCTTTAGTTTAAACATTATTTATTTCAGTATTTGTACATGTAATCAAGAAATGAACATTTTACATATAATTTAACAGCAGTAGACTGAACGGGATTAGAACGAAAGAAAACTTATATAGTTCTTCGCCCTATCAATTGATTGATATACAATAGGCAGGAACATAATATTATGAAATCTATTCTAGGTATTTGCTAAAGAATTTCAGAACTTAATGTATTAGTGAGTCAATAGTTTTGGATGTAGAAAGGAAAATGGTTAATATTTAAAAGAATATATGAAGAAGGTTCAAGAACATGAACTATTAAATCGGAGCACTTGAAGAAAAAGAGATTAGTATAGAGAAAAGTTGTTGAATAAGATTTGCTTTGTGACTTTCGTTATGTATTATAAAAAAATAGGCAGAACTAACCACATAATACACATGTATACCTCACTGTGTAGTGATTATTAACATATATATGACATGAAAACTAATATTAAATACATAGACAAATAAATAAATATAAACAAAATATCAACACATTCATCGTTCGACTGTAAGACCGAATGGTCGCCTACACCCTAGATACTGTAGTATTTCTTTAGGTGTTCTTATGTCAAAGGTACAAACGAATATCTTTCTTGCTGTCCGATTAGCGCAGTGGTTAGCGCGCTCGCTTCTCACCAATGCAACCCGGGTTCGATCCTCGGACCGGGACGTATGTGAGATGGTACGGTGGTGATCAGATCGGACAGGTGGGTTTTCTCCGGGTACGCCGGTTTCATCCCACACGAAATACCACATATACGCTTTCATCCGCGCCAACGAGAGTGATTAATATAAGTTGTTAGAACTTGCTTCGCAATCATTGTAAAATAAATAAAGTTTAAAATTTAATAACATACCCTATGTGTGCACAACGTTATCTAATATATGATTCCGCATTCATTTTTAAATGGAGTCTAGGGCAGCCACTGGCCCCCGAATGGCAAGGTAGTTCTACTAAATACGCCCCTAAAGATATTAATGTTTAATATTTTAACCCAATCGCACTTTCAAAATTATACATTGGATCGAATTGACATTTTAATTTCGTAGGAATTCGTCTGTATGGTCGCTGTTGATAGTCAATGTGCAACCCGTATCCCGCTCGCCAGGAATGTAATTAAGGGTATTCCGAGAAAAGCTGCACGGATACCAAGAAATTCAGTATCTTGCCATTATTTTATTACCTCCGTTTCCATTAACAGCCTCTATTGATCAGGTGTAATATATGGTGCTATGGCATTGCTTTTATTACCTCCGTTTCCATTAACTGCCTTTGTTGATCAGGTGTAGGATATGTTGGTATGGCATTGCTTTTATTACACCCGTTTCCATTAACAGCCTCTATTGATCAGTTGTAAGATATGGTGCTATGGCATTGCTTTTATTACACCCGTTTCCATTAACAGCCTCTATTGATCAGTTGTAAGATATGGTGCTATGGCATTGCTTTTATTACACCCGTTTCCATTAACAGCCTCTATTGATCAGTTGTAAGATATGGTGCTATGGCATTGCTTTTATTACACCCGTTTCCATTAACTGCCTTTGTTGATCAGGTGTAAGATATGGTGCTATGGCATTGCTTTTATTACACCCGTTTCCATTAACTGCCTTTGTTGATCAGGTGTAAGATATGGGGCTATGGCATTGCTTTTATTACCTCCGTTTCCATTAACTGCCTTTGTTGATCAGGTGTAAGATATGGTGCTATGGCATTGCTTTTATTACCTCCGTTTCCATTAACTGCCTTTGTTGATCAGGTGTAAGATATGGTGCTATGACATTGCTTTTATTACACCCGTTTCCATTAACTGCCTTTGTTGATCAGGTGTAAGATATGGTGCTATGGCATTGCTTTTATTACACACGGTTCCATTAACGTTTAAACATATTTTATTCGGATCAAATACATATATACATATATAAACACAATTCTTATACATTGGAACCGATATGGGTCGAGAAACAAGCTTAAAGCTTATATGAATCCCTTCCCATGTTGGAGTACGTTTAAATGGTACAAAATGCTTGGCGAATAGTAATGGCGAGTTTATGTGTTCAGTATATATCATATACATTGTAGAGAAACTATTGAATATTTAACAGCAGTGGCAAATATTTGGACTTGATTTTACTAAACGTCCGCATATATTTACAGCATCGTTATTGTAATTTTAATGTAGCAATACGGACACGTTATATCCAAATATGTAAAATATCAAAAAACAATCTGGTATTGTCACACGACGGGCCGGGACCAAAACGGAGAGAACCCCCACGTTCACCTAGGTATCGAAACGTTTTGTTGCTGCAATATAGCTCTGGACATTCAGGTAAAGTGTTGTGTTACAGTGTGTAGTGAGATGCTCATCGCCAAACAAGAGATTGTTGAGTGTGGCAGCACATGGAAGGTTAGATAGGTGTTGTAGACGTTGATGATTATACCTTGGGCAATGCAGAAGGAAGTGAGTGACTGATTCGATAGACCCGCATGCGCACACGGGAGAATCGATGATATTGTTCCTGTGAAGGTCGTAGCACAAAGAACTACATCCTAGTCGTAGTCGGGTGTGGAGTATCTGATTCCTTCTTGATCCAACATTGTATAACGGGGATTGTCTTTTCCTGTTTTTACTTAACATGTATTTGAAGGTTGCTACTGTATCGGCGTTCCGTGTCTCGTTTGGCAGCGAGTTCCATATTAGAATAGTTGATGGAAGAAATGTAGAAGCATGGGATTGAGTATGTGCAGTTATAGGTTGAACGGCGGATACGTGTCGAAGGTTATATAATTGGTCAGCTTGTTCTGGAATGAGATTGGAGAGGTAATGGGGACAGCGACCAGTCTTCATTTTGTAGAAGAGGGTGAGCTTGTGATTGCAACGTCGTTTGGCTAGGGTATCCCAGGACAGGTCCGACAGAAGAGTGTTTATGTTGCAGAGTTTAGTAGCTCCAGACACAATTCGCGCTGCCTCGTTCTGTACGGCCTCAATATCGTTTTTCGAATCATTACTGCAGTTGTCCCACACGACGTTACCATATTCTAGAAGAGGTCGAATGTAGGCAAGATACATGCGCTCTAGACAGAAACGGGTAAGAAGGAATTTTAATGATCTGAGAATTCCGATGCGCTGCCAAGACTTGTTAACAAGCTCAGATATATGAGCATTCCACTTGGCATCATCTGAAAAGATTAGACCAAGATATTTGTGAGTTCTAGTTTGGGTAATGGGAATGCTATTCATGAAGACATCTGGATGGATGGGCTTGTTTCGCTTACGTGAGAAAATCATGGATTCGGTTTTTGCAGGGTTGAATGTAACTAGCCACAATTTGGACCAGGAATGGATACGAGAAAGGTCGGTGTTGAGGACGGCAGCTGCATTGGCTGGATCGTCAACGATGATGTAAAGACTTGTGTCATCGGCGAAAAGACGTATATTGGCATTAATGTCAGCAACGATGTCGTTAATGTAAATGAGGAAGAGTAGTGGACCTAAAATCGATCCCTGTGGAACTCCAGCATTAATAGAAGACCATTGCGAGGATGAATTTGCGATAACAACACGTTGATTTCTTGAAGACAAGTAAGATGCGAACCAGTTTAGAAGAGAACCTGTGATACCGAGAGAAGACAGCTTGCTAAGCAGACCACGGTGCCATACCCGGTCAAACGCCTTCGAAATGTCGCAGAAGATCGCTCGCACTTCCTTTCCATCGTCCATTGCCTGAGATATGTCATTGTATAGGAAGGTCATTTGGTTGACAGTGGAATCACCCTTGATGAAACCAGACTGGTTCGGTGTCAAAAGACTATTTTCCGTGACATAGTTGTAGAGGTACTTATGTACGCAGCGTTCCATAAGTTTACCCAGGCAGCTAAGTAGAGAGATAGGGCGATAGTTTGAGGGTTTCGATGGATCAGATTTTTTAAATATTGGGCATATGTTGGCTAGTTTCCAATGAGAAGGAAATGTGGATTTCGTAAGTAGCTTGGTGAAGTATACAGAGAGTGGTACAGCGAGCTCGTTGGCACCTTCCTTTAATGAGTCTAGGACTAACCAAGTCTGGCCCGCTAGCCTTCGATGGGTTGATAAGAGAGATCGCGTCTCTAACATCCTGGTGTGTTATGCTGATATGTGACAGAGTGGATGGTGTCATTGGTGTGATGGGTGGTGGGATCTGATTTTGGTCGTCTATTGAGGATTGCTCACAGAAGAAGGTATTCAGGAGCTCAGCTTTGTCCTCATTGGACGTCGCTTTGACTCCGTTGTTAACAAGGGTAGGGATGCCAGAATAGTTAGTGTTGTTTGAGAGTTGTTTCGACAGTTTGAACCACTCTTTAACTGGAATGGAAGATGAGTTCATCCTGTCGATTATGTTGTGTAGGTGAGTATCTTTCGTCTTTCTGATTAGAGCGGTGGTGATGTTCCTGCATCGTCTAAAGTTTTCCCATGCCAGTTCGGTATTTAGACGCTTGGCTTTCTGGTGGAATCTGCTACGCTTTCTGATGGATTGTCTCACCTCGCTGGTCATCCATGGAACGTCACCTGGCCGAATGGTTACTGTTTTGTTGGGGATGCTATCTGTTGCTGCTTGGAGTATGGAGGCTGTAATATTTTCAGCGATCTGTTCCAAATTAACGTCATCTATGATAGTGTTCCAATCTGTTGCACGTAGTTTGTCGTTAAACTTGTTATAGTCGCCATTGTCGTATAGCCAGATGCGGCGTCGAAAATTGCTAGATGTGGGTTTTGAGAAATTAAGGACAACTACTACTGGACAATGGTAACGGATAAGGTCTAGTACGAAGGGGTCAGATACAAAACTGGAGAGGACTTGTTGGTTGTTGCGAACAAATATCAGGTCGATTAGGGACTGAGAATGTTCTGTGAAATGTGTTGGGGTCGATATTAGCTGATGAGCATTGTAAGAAGAAATGAGACGGGACATTTTATTTGAAGGGGAATGACTAATGTTAATGTTGAAGTCGCCTGTTACTATAATATTATCGCAGCGTTGATGAAAAGCTTGGTCGACACTCTGCTCTAGCAGGAGCCATTGGTTGTTGTTTGCATCGGGGGGACGGTAGAGGCCACCAACTAGAAGTGTACGCTGGTTTACATGAACCTCCAACCAAAGAGCCTCTAGACCGTTTACATGCAGATCCTGGCGTTTTGTGGCATGCAAACTATCCCTCACGTAGATGGCAACACCTCCTCCAACCCTGTCCTTCCTGTCACATCGAAACGGTTGATTAAAATTTGGAATGCGAAGTTCAGAATCCGATACGGAAGCGGAAAGCCACGTTTCTGTAAAGACGAGTATATCGTATGGCTGTGCTTCGACAGAAAGAATATCGAGCTTGGGACGTAAACTTTGAATATTAATATGCATGATACTAAGACCATTGTTGAGTAGGGTAAGATAAGATTCTGAGAGCGTATCCGACTGATCAGTTGTTGGACCTGGATTTGTCTCTATATCACCTGAGCGAGTAGTGTTGAGAGATGGTAAGTAAAGTGACACATGAATGTTGGTAATGAAGATGATGGCAAACACTATATATGTGTCCAGTGTATGGGTAATAAGACGGCTAGAACAGTGTCCAATATACATAATGAAAACTACGGCGGATGATAACGTTCTGACTGGCCGTCTATTCCCGTGGCTAGCGTTAACGATGACAAAGTAATGAGGCCATGGTAGGTCAATCCGCATCGAGACCCACCACCGTGTGTGACAAAGAAAAATACGACAATCAATATAAACATTGGAGATGTTAAACAGCAATCAGCAGGTTTAAAATGTTAACGTAGTTCTTCTAATATGTACATTGTATATAAGATTAAATAGCTATGTGCACATATGACCCCGGTAACGTACTTATATAATATTAAATAGCTATGTGCACATATAACTGTATATATATATGAGCAAGGAGCAATATGTGCAGTTGAAGATTGTTGCAATCTTAACGAAATTGGTGGAAACAATGAAAGCTATTTCACAAGTTACTACATCATGAATATAGAATGGGCTTACGTTATATATAAAAGGGATTTATATTAAAATATGAAATTTGTGCTACAGTTGAAGTACAAGAAAGCATGCAAGGTATCAATGACCTCATACTGGGAAGGTTACATCTATAGCTGTGTCCGGGCATAAACACTCCGGCCCCGCTCCGGCTACTATAATAATTCGTCGGCATTATTTCAATGGAAGTCAGAGAGAATAGTTAATCAAACAAACAGAGAGGCCACCACTGGCAGCACAATAGATAATGAAATATGTACGTTCACATCTATTTCCATGTGTGGCCCCTCATCAATGACATTTTTAATCACCTGGCATAATAATATAAGTTAACGTAGCCATACCAGTATGCACATTTTAAATCAAATGTCATAATAATACAGGCTAACGCAACAATACCAGTATGCACATTTTAAATCAAATGTCATAATAATACAGGCTAACGCAACAATACCAGTATGCACATTTTAAATCATATGTCATAATAATACAGGCTAACGCAACAATACCAGTATACACATTTTAAATCATATGTCACAATAATACATCCCAACGTATCCATACCAGTATGTGCATTTCAAAACACGTGTCATAGTAATACAGGCTAATGCAACCATACCAGTATGCGCATTTCAAAACACGTGTCATAGTAATACAGGCTAACGTAACCATACCAGTATGTGCATTTCAAAACACGTGTCATAGTAATACAGGCTAACGTAACCATACCAGTATGTGCATTTCAAAACACGTGTCATAATAATACAGGTCAAGGTAACCATACCAGTATGCACATTTTAAATCACATGTCACAGCAATACAGCCCAACGCAACCATATCAGTATGCGCATGCTAAACCACATGTCATAATAATACAGGCTAACGCAACCATACCAGTATGCACATTTTAAACCAAATGCCACAATAATACACCCTAACGTATCCATACCAGAATGTGCATTTCAAAACACGTGTCATAGTAATACAGGCCAAGGCAACCATACCAGTATGAACACTTTAAATCACATGTCATAATAATATAGGCCAACGCAACCATACCAGTATGAACACATTAAATCACATGTCACAATAACATAGGTTAATGCAACCATACCAGTATGAACACATTAAATCACATGTCATAATAATATAGGTCAACGCAACCATACCAGTATGAACACATTAAATCACTTGCCACAATACTACAGGTTAACGTAACCATACCAGTATGAACACATTAAATCACATGTCATAATAATATTAGGTTAACGTAGCCACACCAGCATGTACATTATAAATCGCGTGTCATAATAATGCAGGTTTACGTAACCATACCAGTCTATACACATTAAATCACATGTCACAATAATACAGGTTAACGTAACCATACAAGTACATTATATGCACATTTTAAATCGCGTGTCATAATAATACAGGTTAACGTAACCACACCAGCATGTACATTATAAATCACATGTCACAATAATACAGGTTAACGTAACCATACAAGTACATTATATGCACATTTTAAATCACATGTCATAATAATACAGGTTAACGCACCAATACAAGTATGAACATTTTAAATCACATGTCATAATAGTATCGGTTAACGTAATTATACCAGTATGCACATTTCAAATCACGTGTCGTGATGAGTTAACATAGACTAACGCAACCATACCAGTATTGAAATTTTAAATCATGTGGCACACTATTAATACAGGTTAACGTAATTAAATTTAGATATTTTCAATAAATGTTACAAGCAGTATTGCGATATGGTACATTGTATACCATGTTCACCAAAGGAGACGGTCTGGCAGGTAAATCATCTAATCCAGTATCCATATATGGTATGGTCATTGTTGAGATAGAGTGGGAGGATTACAATTACATTCAATCGGTCGATACAGGTCACTGGACAGTGCGGTATAATGTTATACTCAGCGGGAAAAGTTACAGTGTGGACTTGAACTTTACAAATTGACTTAATGTTTCAAAACGGTGGATGTATTCGTTATGTTTTTCAACGAAGATGAATCCGTCGGAGGTCCACGCGTTCTTAACAGCTTTACTCCTGACGAGGAGCCGAGCGTTGTAGAATAATTCACCACGTTTCTTGGTCAACACTTCGTTGATATATGTATGTTTATATTTCCCAATATCTCGAAGGGATGTGCGCCTTTTGTACATTTTTTGTCGACAGCGATATGTAGAGAACTTAATTATTATATCCCTTGGTCGAGCGGATGCATTGTGGAACGATTCGGGTTTTTTCCCGAGTCGGTGTGTGCGGTCAATCTCGTCAAGCTTGATGTTTACCTTCATGTCATTCACACGTTTTAAAATAACATCGTCCGTGTTTTCACCCTCGGACTCCACAAGGCCAGAAACGCGGAGACAGTTGCGGCGGCTATACTGGTTTGCATTGTCTTCCATGGTTTCTAGAATGTCTACCCGTTTTTGGTTGGACACCTTGTCTTTGAGAAAAGTATTCTCTTTTTGGAGGTCGATAATTTGTTCTTGCAATCCGCCGACGACACCACTTACTATTTTTGAAATCATGTCTTCAAGTTGGGATTGGAATGTTCCTTTGAGTAGTTGAGCTATTTCGATCATTTGTTCATCACCGATACGGATCGTTGGACTTGTCTGATCAGCTACGTGTGACTCATTTTCAGACATATTTATTGAGCAACCGGGACCTTCAGATGATGTTAATGTTCTGGTTTTCTTTAACTCAAGTTGGTCCAACGGAGATGATGCTCCACGTTTTTTTACCGATCCTGCTGCTGGTGTAACAGGAGTATCGCTCATTATGTGGTACGCTATATATGTAGCGCAGTATACTTCTGAATCACTGTAGCGTGTGTGGTGGGCGTACTACCGTGTACATGAATGGAGTACAATGTTTACAACGACAAATCAATAGAGCGTATGAGTAAGTATACTGGTTCGTATGGATTAAAACAATGCAAATGTCAATTTCATCACCTCTCTTATCCAGATTCCAATAAACAAGTGTTCCGAGTAATCATCACATAAGTTTTACCATGTTCGCTTCAGTATTACTTTGTAGAAATCACAAACTAAACCTGCTGATGTAAACACAGGACTACGCCATTACTGACCGGAAG
>CM026403.1:50311719-50344314 GCA_014843695.1 Archivesica marissinica
AAGCTGCCTTTGTTGATCAGGTGTAAGATATGGTACTATAGCATTGCTTTTATTACACCCGTTTCCATTAACTGCCTCTATTGATCAGGTGTAGGCTATGGTGCTATGGCATTGCTTTTATTACCTCCGTTTCCATTAACTGCCTTTGTTGATCAGGTGTAAGATATGGTGCTATGGCATTGCTTTTCTTACCTCCGTTTCCATTAACTGCCTTTGTTGATCAGGTGTAAGATATGGTGCTATGGCATTGCTTTTATTACACCCGTTTCCATTAACTTCCTTTGTTGATCAGGTGTAAGATATGGTGCTATGGCATTGCTTTTATTACACCCATTTCCATTAACTGCCTTTGTTGATCAGGTGAAAGCTATGGTACTATGGCATTGTTTTTATTACACCCGTTTCCATTAACTGCCTCTATTGATCAGGTGTAAGATATGGTGCTATGGTATTGCTTTTATTACACCCGTTTCCATTAACTGCCTCTATTGATCAGGTGTAAGATATGGTGATATGGCATTGCTTTTATTACCTCCGTTTCCATTAACTGCCTTTGTTGATCAGGTGTAAGATATGGTGCTATGGCATTGTTTTTATTACACCCGTTTCCATTAACTGCCTGTGTTGATCAGGTGTAAGATATGGTACTATGGCATTGTTTTTATTACACCCGTTTCCATTAACTTCCTTTGTTGATCAGGTGTAAGATATGGTGCTATGGCATTGCTTTTATTACACCCGTTTCCATTAAATGACTCTATTGATCAGGTGTAAGCTATGGTGCTATGGCATTGCTTTTATTACACCCGTTTCCATTAAATTCCTTTGTTGATCAGGTGTAAGATATGGTGCTATGGCATTGTTTTTATTACCTCCGTTTCCATTAACTGCCTTTGTTGATCAGGTGTAAGATATGGTGCTATGGTATTGCTTGTATTACACCCGTTTCCATTAACTGCCTCTATTGATCAGGTGTAATATATGGTGCTATGGCATTGCTTTTATTACACCCGTTTCCATTAACTGCCTGTGTTGATCAGGTGTAAGATATGGTGCTATGGCATTGCTTTTATTACACCCGTTTCCATTAACTGCCTGTGTTGATCAGGTGTAAGATATGGTGCTATGGCATTGCTTTTATTACACCCGTTTCCATTAAATGACTATATTGATCGGGTGTAAGATATGGTGCTATGGTATTGCTTTTATTACACCCGTTTCCATTAACTTCCTTAGTTGACAAGGTATAAGATATGGTGCTATGGCATTGCTTTTATTACACCTGTTTCCATTAACTGCCTTTGTTGACAAGGTGTAAGATATGGTGCTATGGCATTGCTTTTATTACACCCGTTTCCATTAAATGACTCTATTGATCGGGTGTAAGATATGGTGCTATGGCATTGCTTTTATTACACCTGTTTCCATTAACTGCCTTTGTTGACAAGGTGTAAGATATGGTGCTATGGCATTGCTTTTATTACACCCGTTTCCATTAAATGACTCTATTGATCGGGTGTAAGATATGGTGCTATGGCATTGCTTTTATTACACCTGTTTCCATTAACTGCCTTTGTTGACAAGTAATCTGTTGATCGGTGTAAGATATGGTGCTATGGCATTGCTTTTATTACACCCGTTTCCATTAACTTCCTTTGTTGATCAGGTGTAGGATATGGTGCTATGGCATTGCTTTTATTACACCCGTTTCCATTAACTGCATTTGTTGACAAGGTGTAAGATATGGTGCTATGGCATTGCTTTTATTACACCCGTTTCCATTAAATGACTCTATTGATCGGGTATAAGATATGGTGCTATGACATTGCTTTTATTACACCCGTTTCCATTAAATGACTCTATTGATCAGGTGTAAGATATGGTGCTATGGTATTGCTTTTATTACACCCGTTTCCATTAAATGACTCTATTGATCAGGTGTAAGCTATGGTGCTATGGTATTGCTTTTATTACACCCATTTCCATTAAATGACTCTATTGATCAGGTGTAAGCTATGGTGCTATGGCATTGCTTTTATTACACCCGTTTCCATTAAATGACTATATTGATCGGGTGTAAGATATGGTGCTATGGTATTGCTTTTATTACACCCGTTTCCATTAGCTTCCTTTGTTGATCAGGTGTAAGATATGGTGCTATGGCATTGCTTTTATTACACCCTTTTCCATTAACTGCCTTTGTTGATCAGGTGTAAGATATGGTGCTATGGCATTGCTTTTATTACCTCCGTTTCCATTAACTGCCTTTGTTGATCAGGTGTAAGATATGGTGCTATGGCATTGCTTTTATTACACCCGTTTCCATTAACTTCCTTTGTTGATCAGGTGTAAGATATGGTGCTATGGCATTGCTTTTATTACCTCCGTTTCCATTAACTGCCTTTGTTGATCAGGTGTAAGATATGGTGCTATGGCATTGGTTTTATTACACACGTTTCCATTAACTGCATTTGTTGACAAGGTGTAAGATATGGTGCTATGGCATTGCTTTTATTACCTCCGTTTCCATTAACTGCATTCGTTGACAAGGTGTAAGATATGGTGCTATGACATTGCTTTTATTACACCCGTTTCCATTAAATGACTCTATTGATCAGGTGTAAGCTATGGTGCTATGGCATTGCTTTTATTACACCCGTTTCCATTAAATGACTATATTGATCGGGTGTAAGATATGGTGCTATGGTATTGCTTTTATTACACCCGTTTCCATTAAATGACTCTATTGATCAGGTGTAAGCTATGGTGCTATGGCATTGCTTTTATTACACCCGTTTCCATTAACTGCCTTTGTTGATCAGGTGTAAGATATGGTGCTATGGCATTGCTTTTATTACACCCGTTTCCATTAAATGACTATTGATCAGGTGTACGCTATGGTGCTATGGCATTGCTTTTATTACACCCGTTTCCATTAACTTCCTTTGTTGATCAGGTGTAAGATATGGTGTTATGGTATTGCTTTTATTACACCCGTTTCCATTAACTTCCTTTGTTGATCATGTGTAAGATATGGTGTTATGGCATTGCTTTTATTACACCCGTTTCCATTAACTTCCTTTGTTGATCAGGTGTAAGATATGGTGTTATGGCATTGCTTTTATTACACCCGTTTCCATTAACTTCCTTTGTTGATCAGGTGTAAGATATGGTGTTATGGCATTGCTTTTATTACACCCGTTTCCATTAACTTCCTTTGTTGATCAGGTGTAAGATATGGTGTTATGGCATTGCTTTTATTACACCCGTTTCCATTAACTTCCTTTGTTGATCAGGTGTAAGATATGGTGTTATGGCATTGCTTTTATTACACCCGTTTCCATTAACTTCCTTTGTTGATCAGGTGTAAGATATGGTGTTATGGCATTGCTTTTATTACACCCGTTTCCATTAACTTCCTTTGTTGATCAGGTGTAAGATATGGTGTTATGGCATTGCTTTTATTACACCCGTTTCCATTAACTTCCTTTGTTGATCAGGTGTAAGATATGGTGTTATGGCATTGCTTTTATTACACCCGTTTCCATTAACTTCCTTTGTTGATCAGGTGTAAGATATGGTGCTATGGCATTGCTTTTATTACACCCGTTTCCATTAACTGCCTTTGTTGATCAGGTGTAATATATGGTGCTATGGCATTGCTCTTATTACATCCGTTTCCATTAACAGCCTATATTGATCAGGTGTAAGATATGGTGCTATGGCATTGCTTTTATTACCTCCGTTTCCATTAACTGCCTTTGTTGATCAGGTGTAATATATGGTGCTATGGCATTGCTTTTATTACACCCGTTTCCATTAACTTCCTTTGTTGATCAGGTGTAAGATATGCCTCCATGGCGCAATGGTTACAGGCGTAGTACTTTGAACATCTGTAGCCTCACACCGAGGGTTATGTATATTAAATCTAATCAGACACGACTGAATGCTACCCGAGTGCCGAGTGGGTGCCAAATGAATGCCGTAAAGTTGTAAAGTATGCTTATTATAAATTAAGAATACTATAATATGCTTGGATTAATTAAGATAAGCTTACTATCATTATAAACTTAACAAGTAAATTTGATTATGCCTGATTTTTGCACCCGAGTTACATTCAGCAAACCGGGGTAACATTAATTTGCGTAGGATATGATTAAATATACATAACCTTACCTCGGGTAACAATCAGTATACTGAATGTTTTAAGAGTTGGGTACGATTCAGGCTTAGTATGGACAATAACCGTTACTGTGTTGCTCGTCCGGTTTGAATATCTACAGTCATCAAGACGGCGGGAGGGGGGTTCTTGACGGTGTGACATATAATCTGATAACAGCAACCAAATCTAACATACAGTGCAACTTTACCTTCCAATATAAATTTAAACCTTTGAGCATGAGATATCACCTTGACCGTCTAAGCGAAAGTCTGGGTTTTGTGCAAAACATATCGTCTCATTGTTGTGAAAACATTTGCCAAGTTCTTTCACAATCCCCTTGATGCTCATGAAGCAAAAACAAAGTTGGGGACCCTTGAGTACTAATAATGACATATAAGTTAATATGACCTTGACCTTTAGGTAACGGCCTGGGTCTTGGCGCAACAAATCGCACCCTGTGTTGAATGTACGAGTATGTGAGATTCATTTCAAAATTTCTTTAATAAGTAGAAAAATTATATGCGACAATAAATGAACAGATATACATACAAACGGAATCTAGTAAACCTAGTGTCCTAATAATGGTGATTGTGGTGATTCAGAAGGAAGATTCTCTATAGCACATTCACAAGTTAGCAAATGCACTAATTTTCATAATTTACATAATTGCTTATATTTTCTAAGCACAAAAACGTTATCAGTCCGTACACACATAGTACCCATTGTCACAAATATGGTGTAAAATGTTAAATTGCACATTTATGAGGAATTGTTTTCAAACAAGTATCAGGATGACACTGAATAACACAACTACTATTAATTTATTTCCACCACGTACAATCCGTGTTCAGGCTGACCACTTTCTTTCTCCTCACGTTTATAGTAAACCATGAAAATAGTCAACTATTTCAAGTGCACCAGGCTGAACACCATCACTGTAGTCGAGTGCCGTACACAATATACGGTAGATTTTACCCTCACAGTTGTCATAGTCGGTTTCAAACAAAGCAGTCAGTATTTCTAAACCATCTGGTTTTGCCTTCTGCTTCATTTTACTAATTATATAATGAACTGGTTCATCTGCACTGTTCCAGATAGGCAGCTCAACCATGACCTCAACTAATGTACATGCAATACTCCAAACGTCTGTCATTCTGTTTGCACTTCGTCTATCAAGCAGTACCTCCGGTGCCTGGTATGGAGGTGTATCAGGCTGTAAACAACTCCCAGCCATAGTCGTCGTTACAGTGTTCATGGTCTTCAGTTTACTTACACCAATATCACATAATTTCACTACATTAAAATTGTTTGCGACAAGAATGAGTTCAGGCTATATACCCCTATGAATGATCAATGGGTTGTGTGCATGCAGGTAAGCAACAGCTCGAGATATCTTCAAAGAAACATTCAACTTCAAGGACATGTTCATTGTTGTCTCATCGACACCAAATAGACAGTTGTCCAAAGTAACACCATCAATAAGTTCTGAAACCAAATACAATCGATCACTTTCCATGGCATATGCCATCAACAACACACTATTTGGATGTCTCAGCCTACCATGTACGCAAAGTTCACGATCAACAATAGGCTTTGCGATCTTCATGCGCTTTATAACTATCTCTTTTATTGCAACGTGTGTGCCTATCCAGCATCCTTAATACACAATACCAAATCCTCCCCTTCCAATTTCTTTACCTAGGTTTATATCAGCCAAGTTTACCATTGGAACTGAACAAGAAGAGTTGGCAAGATTTGTTGACTTTAAATATTTAGGTTTCATTGGATCAAAGTCAGTTTGTGAATTTCTTGGAAGGCTGTCCAGGGTGTTGATGTTTTGTGTCTGAGTTCTGAGTGTCTGTGGCTGTGTACTGAATATCAGTGGTTGAGTGCTAAAGTTCTGTTGTAGATGAGTGCTTAATGTCTCTGACTGAGTACTAATGCCCATGTGGATGGGTGTTTAATGTCTGTGGCTGAGTGCTGAATGCATGTGGCTGAGTGATGATGTTCTGTGGCTGAGTGATGATGTTCTGTGGCTGAGTGATGATGTTCTGTGGCTGAGTGATGATGTTCTGTGGCTGCGTGATGATGTGCTGTGGCTGAGTGATGATGTTCTTTGGCTGAGTGATGGTGTTCTGTGGCTGAGTGCTGATGTTCTGTGGCTGAGTGCTGATGTTCTGTGGCTGAGTGATGATGTTCTGTGGCTGAGTAATAATGTATTGTGGCTGAGTGTTGATGTCCTGTGGATGAGTGCTGACGTTCAGCGACTGTGTACTGAATGTCTGTGGCTGGATGCGCCGTGGTAGATCTTTCGATGGTGTGTCGAGTGTATTCAGCTGTTCTTGTTGGTATGTCAGGGACTGTTCTGTTACACTGCACTGGACAGCATATGTGTACACTTGTTTATTTATGCATATCCCTGCAGAATATTCTCCAGGAACTGTTACTTTCAACACTGACGCATTTAGCCCTTCAAAACAAGATTTCCATCCCTAAACCACTGAAACAATATAGTTTTGTTATGCAACGGTGTTATCAATCCCAATATTAAATCACCATCGTTCAAACCATTTATTTTGTCCGGACCATGCATGACTATTTCTGGATTCTGAGATGAAGTGAAGCCACCTATCTGAAATGAACCGTCATCAAATTCAGTTAGATACACTTTGTTATCCTTTTCGATATCTGCTATCACAAAACCATCAGTGATACAGTTATAGTCTTCATATGCTATGCGATTTCCTGTGCTGACGAATCATAACATTGTCTCATGGAGTGAAATGAAATTGAACGTTCACTGTTGTCATACTAGACATCGATGTTCTTTTGTACTTTACTTCAATATTTCCTGGGATTCTATTGTTGACTAGAAGTACCTTTTCATCTGTGTCCAAAGCTGGATTGCATGTGATATCTGTTGTTGCCAGTGTTTCTTTGGTTCTAATGTACATGTGATACTGCGAAGAAAACTGCCCATGTGATTTCAAGTACTGCTGCAAAGAGCAGTCTTTACCTGCCAAGTCAGTGAATCCATCAAGATTTTCACTTGCAAAACTTGCTAGTGACACATTCATATTTTGTAAGTCTCTTTGTCCTTGAGGAAAAAAATACTGAGTGCCCCTGTGAATAATTGTCTCCACAGATAAGTCTTCATCAGCTTTGTACTCCATCAATCGTGTACCTCCCCCTTTTGACAGTCACAACTCTGTACCTTCCATTTGTGAAGTGCTGCCACCCAATATAAAGTTTGTAGACAGTGTGTTTACCCCTACCACATCCAGCTTGACTGGTGTCCACTTCCTTCTGAAACTACAGAAACAGGAAGTAGGTTAACTTATGAATAGAAACCAATAAATCAAGTCAAGAAAACTTAGCGGCATCACCATATATATATATAACTCCACTGAATGTGTGGATTGTAGTCAAGGCTAAACTTAACCTATGCTTTAATATTTAACAGGCCTGTTCCCATAATTATACCAATATACTGCAATACACTGGTTATCTAGGTTCTACGGACAGGCGGACGTTAGAAGGATACATACATGTACATGCATACCGGACACACATTCTATACTGAGATGAGGGCAGAAGGAGAGGGGGAGGGGGGTGACGGGCGCAAACATAATCATACCAGACAACTCAGTCAAATAATAAATGAATAAATACCGGTTTACTTTCACTTGAGCTGCTCTCCATCATCGTGCTGCTGGTAATTCCAGCGTTTAAACACATATCTATCGTAAATATTAAGAAGTAACAAATAAGTAATAACAAATAAGTAATAACAAGTAAGGAAAATGTCCCTCCCGGGCTTCCGTAGTTACGCCTTCTCAATATTAGTTCTACGTGGGTATTAGTTAGTCTGAGCGTATGATACCATTTATCTACAAACGGTTCAACTATATTGATACTTCCTCCAGCATTACATCAGAAGTTCAGTTATGTATGATCCAATTCCAGTGTCTATTTCGAACTAAATGTTTCCCTAATGACATGTCATTCTAATCATCCATAATAATGGTAAGAGAACGCTAACGACTGTATAGGATTTAATATGTATGACTCCATAGTGGAGACTGACGGTTTATTAATGAAACATAATATAATAGTAGTGATAAACAAAATTAAAATTAATGTGCAATGTTCACTACGCATAGTGTGCGTGCGTGCGTGCGTGCCGTGCGTGCGTGCGTGCTTGTGCTCATATGAGCGACGCGTCCTGAAGAGATTAGTAATTTTAGATTTTGGAGGATAGTGCAATGATACAGACAGAGACCATTACATTGTCTCCTCTGGGTCTTTTACGTGCACGGTGTAAAGCACCGACACGAGACCTCGGTTTAACGTCCCATCTGAAAGACTGTTAATTTTATTAGGGTCAGACGGGGGATCGAACCTGCGATCCCTGGATTACCAGTCCAGCATTTTACCACTGGGCTACAGATCCGTCTGTATAATGTTGGGCATAAAATCCACCTAAATAAGTTATTCGCACTGGGTGCCAAAACAAGAGGAGGGGGTGGAGCGGAAAGAGTAAAAATTAATAAATTTGTAAATTGTAAATTTTCTTCTTGCATTCAGCTAAATTAACTTTATATTCACTTTGATTTTATGCCATTACAAATTCATTTCCAGTTGTATTTAATTGAACCAATTTCTCTCTAAATATCAACATCAGGTATGGTTTTGTTTGTTTGTTTTGGGGGTTTAAAGTGACACCTACAGCTTAGGCCATGTGTCGCCTCTCCAGCTAGTGTTGGTGGAGGAAGACCCCGGTTACCCATCATAGCAGTAGTTCAGTCACGGTGGTAAAACCACCGTCCTTCTGAAAGTCAGCTTGAAAGAATTCGACACACCCAGTGGGATTCGAACATACAGCGGTGAGAGGCAATTGATTTGAAGTCAACGCTATTAACCAATTTGCCACCGAGAGACCCCGCAGTCAATAACAAGCAGTATACCACATTATACAGTTATTTCATGGGTGTTTGGGGAACAGTCAAAACTATTGTCCCGAGGTATCAGGGAAGACTTTCGAACTGTTGCCCGATGCCGTTATTTCCATAACACCCTATTGCGCATCCTACTGCGCACAGTGAAAGCATACTCAGAGTATGATTGGTTCAAAAGTCTAGTATGAAACAGTTCAAACTATTGTCCGGTCAACAGTTGAACTGTTGCCCAGACCTGAGCGAAGGATATAAAATACAATGAAACAGGCAAAAATAACGAATTACAAGTTATATAGAGCATTAGGTAATAATAAATATTATGTACTCTAAACTGATTTTGACCAATGTATTAGAGATTGTGTATCACAAAATGACAAGTTAGATTACATATATACTGCACCTGAACATCGAATAATTCTCTATCTCAACAATAATAGTACTATAATGTTTATTATTTACAACATATCATGTTATTCAAGCCTCGTAAATATTTGTTATCGTAAGCCTCATTCTTTCATATATGCATGTGAAATGAGAGAATAAAATGTGTTTTGACTTGACTTGACTTGGCATAATATTTTAATGTGATATTGCTTTTTATTGACATTAATTGCTGATATAGAAAAATACCCGTGCAAAACTATTGTCCTTGCGTATATTTAAAAGACACCCCGTGTTCTTGCAATTTTCATTTATCTCAGATGTATTCAACATCTGTCATCCAAGCATCGTTTCAACTTTGGGATGAACTTGGTCAAGATATTTGAAAATCTGTACCACTTCCTGTATTCAAACGAACAGTCAAATATGTGTATAGATCTCCCGCTGTCATATGTCTATTTGGATAAGAAATTGAAGACACTTTTCAGTTTACTAGATACGAGTTATTCAAGTGTGTTAATTGGATTAGTAAAAGCGGATATACATTATATTTCAGGAGAATATCATAGAGTATCAAGTAGTATTTATAAAGAAACACATTAAATAGTCGTTTGGGAATGCCTGTAATACAAAGCTGTTGTCATATAAATTGTTAATTTAAATAGGATCGTTTTACTGCATGTGTTTAATAGTTCGAGATATTTATAAACGAATGGCCTTCTGTAATAGTAAGGCTTTAAGTGTATACTAGACTAGTATAGTATTATAGCCTTGATCGTGACGGGGTGTCATTTTAAAACTTGCTTGGAATGGTATAAAACAAAAAAGGCTATAGTGTATCATAGTGTTCTTAAAAAAAACTTTCTTAGTTTTGTGGTTTTGAACCCGCAAACATTTGTCCAGACCCCAAGCGTCTGTGGTATAGTATAGTTTGTGCGTAGTCATACAACTTGATTGTAATAAAAATGGTTCTATTTTCAGATGACAGTTGTCTTTGTTAGTGGATCAACGTGTCCGTATACTTACGACGTCGTAGAAGAACTCATTGGGAAGAACGTGACGGAGAAAGATGCTATGGCCTGGCCATGTGACCTGAGAACCGTTTGGGTAGAAATCCTTCCGCTGGTGAATATAGTCCGTTTCTTGTTGTCGTACGGAACAACGATCATTGTGATAGGCGGTGTCTGCTTGAACATACTGTCGTTCGTCGTTCTTACACAGAAGCATATGCGAAAAGCTACATCGAATATGTATCTCGCTTTCCTGGCCATTTACGATACTGGTTCTTTGACATTTAACTTCTTAACCGGTGTAATCCGTGGAAACAGCGAATCAGCGAACAAGAATTTTCAAAACAGCGAAATATTGTGCACATTCCATGGCGTTGTTGTTGAGCTGTTTAATCTTCTCTCCGTCTGGATCATAGTGGCCTTCACCATCGAACGATTTCTGATGGTAAAGTTCCCACTGAAGGCTCGAACCTGGTCTCCGCGGAAAACTGTTGTTACTCTGGGTATCGTCTCGACTGTCATGACGCTAGTGTCCTTTCACAAGATTGCAGTTTCTGGTTTCGAGGGTGATTCGGTGTTCGGCTACAAAGCGTGTAAGACAAGGCGAAAGATTTTCAAAGAAATAATCTACTTATACGTCGCTCTAAACACGTGGCTACCAACGTTCTTGCTGGTTACTCTCAATCTGATTATCATTAAAGAGCTGCGCATGAATAGCGCTAAACGAGCACAGATGACGCAGGCGTCCATGTCGAAGTCAGACGAGAGAGCAACTAGGCTTCTTCTGATGGTATCTAGCACCTACGTATTGTTGGTTCTACCACTGGGGCTTGTTCAATGTACGGAGCTTATCTGGAACGGCACCATGGCAGTTCCACCCGGCCATCCGGATTACCTCGGTTTCATGAGCACGAAGATACGTCTCAAATGGACCAGAGCTTTCTTCTTCTTCTTTTACCAGATGAATTTTGCTATTAACTTCTTTCTGTACGTAGCCTCGTCATCAGCGGTTCGTTTCCGGGCTAGTTTACGAAAGGTACTCCGAATGAAACAAAATCCAGAAGAATCGTTGTTCACACAAGCACCAAAATCAAACACAGTCGTCCCTGCTGCAAGTGAACTAAGGAGTGAGTCACAAGCTGATATAGAAGACGTACCAAGCACATCTAAACAGGTTACGACCCATTGCACGGATGCCTAAATGAAAACGAAATCAGATGGACCGACTCCGACAAAACCAACAGAATGCAGAAATTGACGTCATTCAGAAAAAGAGAGTATTGTTGACACCAATAGCAGCACATTATTTACAATTCTAACATGGCTCGGCATTGTGTCTGTACATTGTATAAGGAATTAGGCGTGTTTAAATCTGCAATAACACATTGTTTAGCGAGTGACGTCAAGCACGACGTCGTTTTACTAACATTTGCCTAGTTTTGTGACGCGCACTCTAAAATAACACCAACTAGTTTTGTGATTTTGAGATATTTCGGTCATGTTAGAATCAAAATAATATTTGTATATGCACTATATATAATCGAATAAAACATGGTTTGTCATTCTGCGCGGAGGAATTAACTACTTAGGTATACGCATGCGTGGCTAATTCCTAGGCGTCAGAACACCAAACCATGTTTTATTTACTAGTACATAGCTGAAAGACAAATATGATTTCATAAATTAACGCATACACACTCTACTTAGTTGTGGCAGTCAGTGTCAGGGTCTATGTTTGTGGCAGTCAGTGTCAGGGTGTATGTTTGTGGCAGTCAGTGTAAGGGTCTATGTTTGTGGCAGTCAGTGGCAGTGTCTATGTTTGTGGCAGTCAGTGTCAGGGTCTATGTTTGTGGCAGTCAGTGTAAGGGTCTATGTTTGTGGCAGTCAGTGGCAGGGTCTATGTGTGTGGCAGTCAGTGTCAGGGTCTATGTGTGTGGCAGTCAGTGTCTATGTTTGTGGCAGTCAGGATCTATGTGTGTGGCAGTCACTGTCATGGTCTATGTTTGTGGCAGTCAGTGTCAGGGTCTCTGTTTGTGGCAGTCAGTGTCAGGATCTATGTTTGTGGCAGTCAGTGTCATGGTCTATGTTTGTGGCAGTCAGTGTCAGGGTCTATGTTTGTGGCAGTCAGTGTCAGGTCTATGTTTGTGGCAGTCAGTGTCATGGTCTATGTTTGTGGCAGTCAGTGTCAGGGTCTATGTTTGTGGCAGTCAGTGTCAGGTCTATGTTTGTGGCAGTCAGTGTCAGGGTCTATGTTTGTGGCAGTCAGTGTCAGGGTCTATGTTTGTGGCAGTCAGACTCTATGTTTGTGGCAGTCAGTGTCAGAGTCTATGTTTGGTATAAAGTGGAGCATCTATGGTGTAATGTGGAGTATACATGGTGTAAAGTGGAGCATCCATGGTGTAAAGTGGAGTATCCATGGGTTAATGTGGAGCATCCATGGTGTAAAGTGGAGCATCCATGGTGTAAAGTGGAGCATCCATGGTATAATGTGGAGCATCCATGGTGTAATGTGGAGCATCCATGGTGTAAGGTGGAGTATCCCTGGTGTAATGTGGAACATCCATGGTGTAATGTGGAACATCCATGGTGTAATGTGGAACATCCGTGGTGTAATGTGGAACATCCATGGTGTAATGTGGAACATCCATGGTGTAATGTGGAACATCCGTGGTGTAATGTGGAACATCCATGGTGTAATGTGGAACATCCGTGGTGTAATGTGGAACATCCATGGTGTAATGTGGAGCATCCCTGGTGTAAGGCGGAGTATCCATGGTGTAAAGTGGAACATCCATGGTGTAATGTGGAACATCCATGGTGTAAATGGAGCATCCATGGTCTAATGTGGAGCATCCCTGGTGTAAGGCGGAGTATCCATGGTGTAAAGTGGAGCATCCATGGTGTAATGTGGAACATCCATGGTGCAATGTGGAACATCCATGGTGTAATGTGGAACATCCATGGTGTAAAGTGGAGCATCCATGGTGTAATGTGGAACATCCATGGTGCAATGTGGAACATCCATGGTGTAATGTGGAACATCCATGGTCTAATGTGGAGCATCCATGGTGTAATGTGGAACATCCATAGTGTAATGTGGAACATCCATGGTCTAATGTGGAGCATCCATGGTCTAATGTGGAACATCCATGGTGTAATGTGGAACATCCATGGTGTAATGTGGAACATCCATGGTGTAATGTGGACATCCTGGTGTAATGTGGAGCATCCATGGTGTAATGTGGAACATCCATGGTGTAATGTGGAACATCCATGGTGTAATGTGGAACATCCATGGTGTAATGTGGAACATCCATGGTGTAATGTGGAACATCCATGGTGTAATGTGGAACATCCATGGTCTAATGTGGAACATCCATGGTGTAATGTGGAACATCCATGGTGTAATGTGGAACATCCATGGTGTAATGTGGAACATCCATGGTCTAATGTGGAACATCCCTGGTGTAATGTGGAACATCCATGGTGTAATGTGGAACATCCATGGTGTAATGTGGAACATCCATGGTCTAATGTGGAACATCCATGGTGTAATGTGGAACATCCATGGTGTAATGTGGAACATCCATGGTGTAATGTGGAACATCCATGGTGTAATGTGGAGTATTTTAGACTGTGATGTCATGTTGATACAGGGTGCGGTTATGTTTGTTGACGACCTTGGATTATTTCTACAAGATGGGCCGTCCTGTGGTCTTAGCTTATGTGATATTTGTATTGTGTTGTTATATGCTGATGATATGATAATAATATGTGATAGTCCTCAATATTTGCAACATAGACTAACTTTTCGTAATTATTAAAGTAGATTGTAGTAACTCAGGACAAATACAAGACAAAGTGGGAGCTAACCCCTCGGTTAGAAATAGTGTTATCATCGAGGAACGGTGGTCTATCTTCAAATATGGCATCCGCAAAACAATTATCTAAAATGCATACTAATAAAAGAAATCTGACTTGGCTAGATAGAGACATTTACAAATCACTAAAAAGGAAAAGCACGACAACACAAACAGGCGAAAAAGACGGAAGCTGGCTAAATTCAAACCATACCAAAAGGAGTGCAAGCGTGAAATGTGAAAGGCTGAATGGGAACATATCAACGATAAAATTGAACGCATACAAAGAGTCTGTGCTCGGTTTGATCAACAATGATTAAAGAAACAAAGAGGAAGGCTGCGCTACAAACATGCTAAATGGCTTGAAACTGAACACAATACCGTGAAGAACACCGCGATAGATAGACTGGTGATATTGCACACGATAGCAGGGGGTATGGAAACGGCAGTGGATCCTGAACATTAACTAACAAATCAACGCAGTACGCAAACTGTGAAAGCTAAACAATTCAAAGACTTTAATTCAGTAAATATCATTGCTCGAAGAGTATCGAAAAATTCACGATCATGCACTCTTCCATTTGCTTACACAGAACAGTTCAAACATTCATTTTGTATGTGAAAACACTCATAGATTGGAACCACCTGGATGATTGTATAGTGCATCCTAAAACAGTACAGCCCTCCCATAGCGCGATTAAGACGCTCACTCCCGTAGCACCTGTACCAGTAATGATCCTGCTACGTAATTCAACAGATCTATACAGATATGAGGCCTGCAAGTAAATACTGATAATAGTAACGTTGTTGTTTTTATAAATTGCGGAAATCTACGCATATATTAAGTTGGGACTATTTTTAACTACATCCGTAAGTTTACACATAACTAGGAAACGCTGGCAGGTATAGTTCTCAAAGCCCTAAATGTTTTATTAACTAATCTGCGTGACTTATTACTCACAACTAGAACTAACTGTCAATTGTTTGATGCATTTATAGGTTCAATACTTGGTTATGGATGTGAAATTTGGTTTTGGGTAAATCAAAAGTACTTGAGAGGATTAACCCAAAATTTGGTAAAAGCATTCTAACTGTTAAATCTTCAACCTGCAGCGTGGGTGTGTATGGTGAGCCTGGTTGATTGCCCTTGTACATTAAACGTTTTACATGTATTACTAAATATTGGGACAAAGCTGTGGAAAGTGACAATATGTGTATACAGTCTCTGTATTGTATCTGTATACTTCTATGTTATCACAGTGTAGTATGGGGGGGATTTGGGTTTACAATTTGATATGTTTATTTGATAGTTATTGTCATACATATCAGTGTAGGCTATCCCACAATCATGGTGTAGTAGATTTAAATAATGTTCACCTGCTTTTCAAAGAAATGGTTTTAGATGTATACAAACAATCCTGAGTAATGTCGTTGAAAATAGCGGATTTTTGTGTTTGTTTAATCTTTTCAAATGTACTGTTGTGTCTAAATGATTTACAATCAATATATAGATCTACCCTTGTCTAGATTCAGACTTTCCTCGCACAAATTACGTATTGAAACGGGCCGCTATGGTGCAAACCGGGTTGCAGGGGAATGAGACACATCTCTAATTTTCTATTACCTCCCTTGGCAGATAAAGTCTGATTTATTCCAAAATGTGAATAGGTCCATTCAGTTAGAATCCTTTGTTTTTACTGTTGTTCCCTAACCAGCTGTTGCGGTATGATAATTGTGATTTTATCAAAATCGTGTTAATTAATTGATATGATTGTTTTACAAATAAGTACCCATTGAATACTGTAGGAGATATGTCGAGATATAGTAATTTAATAATCATATAAAGCGATGGTGGAATAAACTTGCTAGCATGTTGTGCAAAGGAAACAACGATAAAAACAGAGGAAAACACTTAATAGGACCTACCTACTTTTAGGGAGTATTCAGTGGCAGTAACTGACCGATGTCTCTCATTGCATTATTGTTCATACTGTCCGTCAAATGATATAGAAAACGAAGACCACTTTGTTCTGATTTGTCCAGCTTATTTTAACATTCGAATACTATAATATACATGTACCTGGTGTTTTCTATATTGCAATCTCTCAAAAATAATACTACAGCAAAATTGGGACAATATGTTTATGAAGCAATTTCACTTAGATATGATGGGTACATTTCCAGCGAATTTATAACTTTACTTTGGTTATAATTATAGTACTACATGTACTAGAACCGAGTTCAAACTCTTTTATTTGGATTTGTGCGAGACACATTAAATCAGATTTCATATTGTCATACTAATATACATGTACATGTACTTAAAACACTATATTTTATGTAAAGCCCCGGTGACAATGAACCAACGATGTATTTGTGCCACGACACGACGGGAACTTTGGGCAAATCGTGTGTCGTCGCAAGACAGTCCTACGAAAGTTGTAGCAGCGTGGCATCGACTTGTCGTCGTGAGGCAAAATTGGACAGGCACCATTTTTGTTCGACGGTTTTTTGTTGTATCTATGACCTGTGACTGACATGAGTCTGTCCTACGACAGTCTTGCGATAAATATCTTGTCGTGGGTACCAGAAGAAATATATTTACTCAAAACAAGCGTACGACTTTCGTGCGACTCTCCTACGACTGTTGCAGGACAGTAGTGAGACAGTTGCTAGATTGGCTCACGAATATTATATTTCGTAAGAGGTTCGCACAACATTAAGTAGGTTGTGCATTATTCTTACAACATATTCTCATTAATAGGGGTATATAGCTCGGGTGAATGACAGCTTGCAAAGAACAACTGTCTGTTGTCACAGAGAGGATGGCGTTGGCGGGTTCGAGAACAAATGACAGGCAACAGACCGCGCCTCGTGTGTGACAAAACGGCACCCCATATATGCCCGACAACTCGCCATGATCCCACGACTGTTGCTCGTCTCTCTAGCGATCGCCTACGACATATGGTTTTTTCTATCACCTCCTCATCGCTAAACCATCTTTAATGTACCGTAGCCCTTGTGACCACTCGAAATAGATTTCGGGTATGCTACAAGATCTGGTCACGACAGCTATTTTACAACGACACTATTTCGTACGATCCGTTGTGACCGGGGCTTTATGGTGATGAGGATATTAATTAGAACACGTTTTGTCAGTGATGTAGCCTATTTGAATTTTAGATATTGACATAATTGTTCATGTGAATGCTTTTATGTATATATATATGTGTGTACAGTGATGATGTATTTGGAAAAATAAAATGTCTTCTTCTGTAAAATGGAGCATCCCTGGTGTAGTGTGGAGCATCCCTGGTGTAAGGTGGAGTATCCATGGTGTAATGTGGAGCATCCCTGATGTAAGGTGGAGTATCCGTGGTGTAATGTGGAGTATCCCTGGTGTAAGGTGGAGTATCCGTGGTGTAATGTGGAGTATCCCTGGTGTAATGTGGAGTATCCCTGGTGTAATGTGGAGTATCCATGGTGTAATGTGGAGTATCCATGGTGTAATGTGGAGTGGTGTAGTATATCCCTGGTGTAGTGTGGAATATCCATGGTGTAATGTGGAGCATCCCTGGTGTAATGTGGAGTATCCGTGGTGTAATGTGGAGCATCCATGGTGTAATGTGGAGTATCCGTGGTGTAATGTGGAGTATCCATGGTGTAATGTGGAGTATCCCTGGTGTAATGTGGGGTATCCATGGTGTAATGTGGAGTATCCATGGTGTAATGTGGAACATCCATGGTGTAAGGTGGAGTATCCATGTTGTAATGTGGAGCATCCCTGGTGTAATGTGGAGTATCCGTGGTGTAATGTGGAGTATCCATGGTGTAATGTGGAGTATCCATGGTGTAAGGTGGAGTATCCATGGTGTAATGTGGAGCATCCCTGGTGTAATGTGGAACATCTCTGGTGTAGTGTGGAGCATCCCTGGTGTAATGTGGAGTATCCCTGGTGTAATGTGAAGTATCCCTGGTGTAATGTGGAGTACACATGGTGTAATGTGGAGTATCCCTGGTGTAATGTGGAAGATCCATGGTGTAATGTGGAGCATCCCTGGTGTAATGCGGAGTATCCCTTGTGTAATGTGGAGCATCCCTGGTGTAATGTGGAGCATCCCTGGTGTAATGTGGAGCATCCCTGGTGTAATGTGGCGCATCCATGGTGTAATGTGGAGTATCCCTGGTGTAAGGTGGAGTATCCATGGTGTAATGTGGAGCATCCCTGGTGTAATGTGGAGCATCTCTAGTGTAGTGTGGAGCATCCCTGGTGTAATGTGGAGTATCCCTGGTGTAATGTGGAGCATCCCTGGTGTAATGTGGAGTATCCCTGGTGTAATGTGGAACATCCCTGGTGTAATGTGGAGTATCCCTGGTGTAAGGTGGAGTATCCCTGGTGTAATGTGGAGCATCCCTGGTGTAATGTGGAGCATCCCTGGTGTAATGTGGGGTATCCCTGGTGTAATTTGGAGCATCCATGGTGTAATGTGGAGTATCCCTGGTGTAATGTGGGGTATCCATGGTGTAATGTGGAGTATCCCTGGTGTAAAATGGAGTATCCATTGTGTAATGTGGAACATCCATGGTGTAATGTGGAGTATCCCTGGTGTAATGTGGAGCATCCCTGGTGTAATGTGGAGTATCCATGGTGTAATGTGGAGTATCCCTGGTGTAATGTGGAGCATCCATGGTGTAATGTGGAGTATCCATGGTGTAATGTGGAGCATCCCTGGTGTAATGTGGAGTATCACTGGTGTAATGTGGAGCATCCCTGGTGTAATGTGGAGTATCCATGGTGTAATGTGGAGTATCCCTGGTGTAATGTGGAGCATCCATGGTGTAATGTGGAGTATCCATGGTGTAATGTGGAGCATCCCTGGTGTAATGTGGAGTATCCCTGGTGTAATGTGGAGCATCCATGGTGTAATGTGGAGTATCCATGGTGTAATGTGGAGTATCCATGGTGTAATGTGGAGCATCCATGGTGTAATGTGGAGTATCCATGGTGTAATGTGGAGTATCCCTGGTGTAATGTGGAGCATCCCTGGTGTAATGTGGAGTATCCATGGTGTAATGTGGAGCATCCCTGGTGTAATGTGGAGTATCCATGGTGTAATATGGAGCATCCATGGTGTAATGTGGAGTATCCATGGTGTAATGTGGAGCATCCATGGTGTAATGTGGAGTATCCATGGTGTAATGTGGAGTATCCCTGGTGTAATGTGGAGCATCCCTGGTGTAATGTGGAGTATCCCTGGTGTAATGTGGAGCATCCATGGTGTAAGGTGGAGCATCCATGGTGTAATGTGGAGTATCCATGGTGTAATGTGGAGCATTCATGGTGTAATGTGGAGTATCCATGGTGTAATGTGGAGCATCCCTGGTGTAATGTGGAGTATCCCTGGTGTAATGTGGAGCATCCCTGGTGTAATGTGGAGTATCCCTGGTGTAATGTGGAGTATCCCTGGTGTAATGTGGAGTATCCCTGGTGTAATGTGGAACATCCATGGTGTAATGTGGAGTATCCCTGGTGTAATGTGGAACATCCATGGTGTAATGTGGAGTATCCATGGTGTAATGTGGAGTATCCCTGGTGTAATGTGGAACATCCATGGTGTAATGTGGAGTATCCCTGGTGTAATGTGGAACACCCATGGTGTAATGTGGAGTATCCCTGGTGTAATGTGGAACACCCATGGTGTAAGTGGAGTATCCCTGGTGTAATGTGGAACATCCATGGTGTAATGTGGAGTATCCATGGTGTAATGTGGAGCATCCCTGGTGTAATGTGGAGTATCCCTGGTGTAATGTGGAGTATCCCTGGTGTAATGTGGAGTATCCATGGTGTAATGTGGAGTATACATGGTGTAATGTGGAGTATCCCTGGTGTAATGTGGACATCCCTGGTGTAATGTGGAGTATCCATGGTGTAATGTGGAGTATCCCTGGTGTAATGTGGAACATCCATGGTGTAATGTGGAGTATCCCTGGTGTAATGTGGAACACCCATGGTGTAATGTTGAGTATCCCTGGTGTAATGTGGAACACCCATGGTGTAAAGTGGAGTATCCCTGGTGTAATGTGGAACATCCATGGTGTAATGTGGAGTATCCATGGTGTAATGTGGAGTATCCCTGGTGTAATGTGGAGTATCCCTGGTGTAATGTGGAGTATCCATGGTGTAATGTGGAGTACACATGGTGTAATGTGGAGTATACCTGGTGTAATGTGGAACATCGCTGGTGTAATGTGGAACATCGCTGGTGTAATGTGGAGTATCCATGGTGTAATGTGGAGTATCCCTGGTGTAATGTGGAACATCCATGGTGTAATGTGGAGTATCCCTGGTGTAATGTGGAACACCCATGGTGTAATGTTGAGTATCCCTGGTGTAATGTGGAACACCCATGGTGTAAAGTGGAGTATCCCTGGTGTAATGTGGAACATCCATGGTGTAATGTGGAGTATCCATGGTGTAATGTGGAGTATCCCTGGTGTAATGTGGAGTATCCCTGGTGTAATGTGGAGTATCCATGGTGTAATGTGGAGTACCCATGGTGTAATGTGGAGTATCCCTGGTGTAATGTGGAACATCGCTGGTGTAATGTGGAACATCCCTGGTGTAATGTGGAGTATCCATGGTGTAATGTGGAGTATCCCTGGTGTAATGTGGAGCATCCCTGGTGTAATGTGGAGTATCCCTGGTGTAATGTGGAGTATCCCTGGTGTAATGTGGAACATCCCTGGTGTAATGTGGAGCATCCCTGGTGTAATTGGAGCATCCATGGTGTAATGTGGAGTATCCCTGGTGTAATGTGGGGTATCCATGGTGTAATGTGGAGTATCCCTGGTGTAATGTGGAGCATCCCTTGTGTAATATGGAGTATCCATGGTGTAATGTGGAGTATCCCTGGTGTAATGTGGAGCATCCATGGTGTAATGTGGAGTATCCATGGTGTAATGTGGAGCATCCCTGGTGTAATGTGGAGTATCCCTGGTGTAATGTGGAGCATCCCTGGTGTAATGTGGAGTATCCATGGTGTAATGTGGAGTATCACTGGTGTAATGTGGAACATCCATGGTGTAATGTGGAGTATCCATGGTGTAATGTGGAGCATCCCTGGTGTAATGTGGAGTATCCCTGGTGTAATGTGGAGCATCCATGGTGTAAGGTGGAGCATCCATGGTGTAATGTGGAGTATCCATGGTGTAATGTGGAGCATTCATGGTGTAATGTGGAGTATCCATGGTGTAATGTGGAGCATCCCTGGTGTAATGCGGAGTATCCCTGGTGTAATGTGGAGTATCTCTGGTGTAATGTGGAACACCCATGGTGTAATGTGGAGTATCCCTGGTGTAATGTGGAACATCCATGGTGTAAAGTGGAGTATCCATGGTGTAATGTGGAGTATCCCTGGTGTAATGTGGAACATCCATGGTGTACTGTGGAGTATCCCTGGTGTAATGTGGAACACCATGGTGTAATGTGAGTATCCCTGGTGTAATGTGGAACACCATGGTGTAAAGTGGAGTATCCCTGGTGTAATGTGGAACATCCATGGTGTAATGTGGAGTATCCATGGTGTAAAGTGGAGCATCCCTGGTGTAATGTGGAGTATCCCTGGTGTAATGTGGAGTATCCCTGGTGTAATGTGGAGTATCCATGGTGTAATGTGGAGTACACATGGTGTAATGTGGAGTATACCTGTGTAATGTGGAACATCGCTGGTGTAATGTGGAACATCGCTGGTGTAATGTGGAGTATCCATGGTGTAATGTTGAGTATCCCTGGTGTAATGTGGAACATCCATGGTGTAAAGTGGAGTATCCCTGGTGTAATGTGGAACATCCATGGTGTAATGTGGAGTATCCCTGGTGTAATGTGGAGTATCCCTGGTGTAATGTGGAGTATCCATGGTGTAATGTGGAGTACACATGGTGTAATGTGGAGTATCCTGGTGTAATGTGGAACATCGCTGGTGTAATGTGGAACATCGCTGGTGTAATGTGGAGTATCCATGGTGTAATGTGGAGTATCCCTGGTGTAATGTGCAACATCCCTGGTGTAATGTGGAGTATCCCTGGTGTAATGTGGAGTATCCCTGGTGTAATGTGGAACATCCCTGGTGTAATGTGGAGCATCCCTGGTGTAATGTGGAGTATCCATGGTGTAATGTGGAGTATCCATGGTGTAATGTGGAGTATCCCTGGTGTAATGTGGAGTATCCCTGGTGTAATGTGGAGTACCCATGGTGTAATGTGGAGTATCCCTGGTGTAATGTGGAAGATCCATGGTGTAATGTGGAGCATCCCTGGTGTAATGTGGAGTATCCCTGGTGTAATGTGGAGAATCCCTGGTGTAATGTGGAGCATCCCTGGTGTAATGTGGAGCATCCCTGGTGTAATGTGGAGCATCCATGGTGTAATGTGGAGTATCCCTGGTGTAATGTGGAGTATCCATGGTGTAATGTGGAGCATCCCTGGTGTAATGTGGAGCATCCATGGTGTATGTGGAGCATCCCTGGTGTAATGTGGAGTATCCCTGGTGTAATGTGGAGTATCCATGGTGTAATGTGGAGTATCCCTGGTGTAATGTGGAGCATCCCTGGTGTAATGTGGAGCATCCCTGGTGTAAGGTGGAGTATCCCTGGTGTAATGTGGAGCATCCCTGGTGTAATGTGGAGCATCCCTGGTGTAATGTGGAGTATCCCTGGTGTAATGTGGAGCATCCATGGTGTAATGTGGGTATCCATGGTGTAATGTGGAGTATCCCTGGTGTAAAATGGAGTATCCATGGTGTAATGTGGAGCATCCATGGTGTAATGTGGAGTATCCATGGTGTAATGTGGAGTATCCCTGGTGTAATGTGGAGCATCCCTGGTGTAATGTGGAGTATCCATGGTGTAATGTGGAGTATCCCTGGTGTAATGTGGAGCATCCATGGTGTAATGTGGAGTATCCATGGTGTAATGTGGAGCATCCCTGGTGTAATGTGGAGTATCCCTGGTGTAATGTGGAGCATCCCTGGTGTAATGTGGAGTATCCCTGGTGTAATGTGGAGCATCCATGGTGTAATGTGGAGCATCCATGGTGTAATGTGGAGTATCCATGGTGTAATGTGGAGCATCCATGGTGTAATGTGGAGTATCCATGGTGTAATGTGGAGTATCCCTGGTGTAATGTGGAACATCCATGGTGTAATGTGGAGTATCCCTGGTGTAATGTGGAACATCCATGGTGTAATGTGGAGTATCCCTGGTGTAATGTGGAGTATCCATGGTGTAATGTGGAGTATCCCTGGTGTAATGTGGAACACCCATGGTGTAAAGTGGAGTATCCCTGGTGTAATGTGGAACATCCATGGTGTAATGTGGAGTATCCATGGTGTAATGTGGAGTATCCCTGGTGTAATGTGGAGCATCCCTGGTGTAATGTGGAGTATCCCTGGTGTAATGTGGAGTATCCCTGGTGTAATGTGGAGCATCCCTGGTGTAATGTGGAGCATCCCTGGTGTAATGTGGAGTATCCCTGGTGTAATGTGGAGTATCCCTGGTGTAATGTGGAGTATCCATGGTGTAATGTGGAGTATCCATGGTGTAATGTGGAGTATCCCTGGTGTAATGTGGAGTATCCCTGGTGTAATGTGGAGTATCCTGGTGTAATGTGGAGTATCCATGGTGTAATGTGGAGTATCCATGGTGTAATGTGGAGCATCCCTGGTGTAATGTGGAGTATCCATGGTGTAATGTGGAGTATCCCTGGTGTAATGTGGAGCATCCCTGGTGTAATGTGGAGTATCCATGGTGTAATGTGGAGTATCCCTGGTGTAATGTGGAGTATCCATGGTGTAATGTGGAGTATCCATGGTGTAATGTGGAGTATCCCTGGTGTAATGTGGAGTATCCCTGGTGTAATGTGGAGTATCCCTGGTGTAATGTGGAGTATCCCTGGTGTAATGTGGAGTATCCCTGGTGTAATGTGGAGCATCCCTGGTGTAATGTGGAGCATCCGTGGTGTAATGTGGAGTATCCATGGTGTAATGTGGAGTATCCATGGTGTAATGTGGAGTATCCATGGTGTAATGTGGAGTATCCATGGTGTAATGTGGAGTATCCCTGGTGTAATGTGGAGTATCCATGGTGTAATGTGGAGCATCCCTGGTGTAATGTGGAGTATCCCTGGTGTAATGTGGAGCATCCATGGTGTAATGTGGAGTATCCATGGTGTAATGTGGAGTATCCATGGTGTAATGTGGAGTATCCCTGGTGTAATGTGGAGTATCCATGGTGTAATGTGGAGTATCCATGGTGTAATGTGGAGCATCCATGGTGTAATGTGGAGTATCCATGGTGTAATGTGGAGCATCCCTGGTGTAATGTGGAGTATCCCTGGTGTAATGTGGAGTATCCATGGTGTAATGTGGAGTATCCATGGTGTAATGTGGAGTATCCATGGTGTAATGTGGAGCATCCCTGGTGTAATGTGGAGCATCCCTGGTGTAATGTGGAGCATCCCTGGTGTAATGTGGAGTATCCCTGGTGTAATGTGGAGTATCCCTGGTGTAATGTGGAGTATCCATGGTGTAATGTGGAGTATCCCTGGTGTAATGTGGAATATCCATGGTGTAATGTGGAGCATCCCTGGTGTAATGTGGAGTATCCCTTAATGTGGAGATCCCTGGTGTAATGTGGAGATCTGGTGTAATGTGGAGCATCCATGGTGTAATGTGGAGTATCCCTGGTGTAATGTGGAGCATCCCTGGTGTAATGTGGAGTATCCCTGGTGTAATGTGGAGCATCCATGGTGTAATGTGGAGTATCCCTGGTGTAATGTGGAGTATCCCTGGTGTAATGTGGAGCATCCCTGGTGTAATGTGGAGCATCCCTGGTGTAATGTGGAGTATCCCTGGTGTAATGTGGAGCATCCATGGTGTAATGTGGAGTATCCCTGGTGTAATGTGGAGTATCCATGGTGTAATGTGGAGTATCCCTGGTGTAATGTGGAGTATCCATGGTGTAATGTGGAGCATCCATGGTGTAATGTGGAGTATCCCTGGTGTAATGTGGAGCATCCCTGGTGTAATGTGGAGTATCCATGGTGTAATGTGGAGTATCCCTGGTGTAATGTGGAGCATCCATGGTGTAATGTGGAGTATCCATGGTGTAATGTGGAGCATCCCTGGTGTAATGTGGAGTATCCCTGGTGTAATGTGGAGCATCCCTGGTGTAATGTGGAGTATCCATGGTGTAATGTGGAGTATCCCTGGTGTAATGTGGAGCATCCATGGTGTAATGTGGAGTATCCATGGTGTAATGTGGAGCATCCCTGGTGTAATGTGGAGTATCCCTGGTGTAATGTGGAGATCCATGGTGTAGTGGAGCATCCATGGTGTAATGTGGAGTATCCATGGTGTAATGTGGAGTATCCATGGTGTAATGTGGAGTATCCCTGGTGTAATGTGGAGCATCCCTGGTGTAATGTGGAGTATCCCTGGTGTAATGTGGAGCATCCATGGTGTAAGTGGAGCATCCATGGTGTAATGTGGAGTATCCATGGTGTAATGTGGAGCATCCATGGTGTAATGTGGAGTATCCATGGTGTAATGTGGAGTATCCCTGGTGTAATGTGGAGCATCCCTGGTGTAATGTGGAGTATCCATGGTGTAATGTGGAGCATCCCTGGTGTAATGTGGAGTATCCATGGTGTAATGTGGAGCATCCATGGTGTAATGTGGAGTATCCATGGTGTAATGTGGAGCATCCATGGTGTAATGTGGAGTATCCATGGTGTAATGTGGAGTATCCCTGGTGTAATGTGGAGCATCCCTGGTGTAATGGGAGTATCCCTGGTGTAATGTGGAGCATCCATGGTGTAAGTGGAGCATCCATGGTGTAATGTGGAGTATCCATGGTGTAATGTGGAGCATCCATGGTGTAATGTGGAGTATCCATGGTGTAATGTGGAGCATCCCTGGTGTAATGTGGAGTATCCCTGGTGTAATGTGGAGCATCCCTGGTGTAATGTGGAGTATCCCTGGTGTAATGTGGAGTATCCCTGGTGTAATGTGGAGTATCCCTGGTGTAATGTGGAACATCCATGGTGTAAGTGGAGTATCCCTGGTGTAATGTGGAACATCCATGGTGTAAAGTGGAGTATCCATGGTGTAATGTGGAGTATCCCTGGTGTAATGTGGAATCCATGGTGTATGTGGAGTATCCCTGGTGTAATGTGGAACATCCATGGTGTAATGTGGAGTATCCCTGGTGTAATGTGGAACATCCATGGTGTAATGTGGAGTATCCCTGGTGTAATGTGGAGCATCCATGGTGTAATGTGGAGTATCCATGGTGTAATGTGGAGCATCCCTGGTGTAATGTGGAGTATCCCTGGTGTAATGTGGAGTATCCCTGGTGTAATGTGGAGTATCCATGGTGTAATGTGGAGTATCCATGGTGTAATGTGGAGTATCCCTGGTGTAATGTGGAGCATCCCTGGTGTAATGTGGAGTATCCATGGTGTAATGTGGAGTATCCCTGGTGTAATGTGGAACATCCATGGTGTAATGTGGAGTATCCCTGGTGTAATGTGGAGCATCCATGGTGTAATGTGGAGTATCCCTGGTGTAATGTGGAACATCCATGGTGTAATGTGGAGTATCCCTGGTGTAATGTGGAACATCCATGGTGTAATGTGGAGTATCCATGGTGTAATGTGGAGCATCCCTGGTGTAATGTGGAGTATCCCTGGTGTAATGTGGAGTATCCCTGGTGTAATGTGGAGTATCCATGGTGTAATGTGGAGTATCCATGGTGTAATGTGGAGTATCCCTGGTGTAATGTGGAACATCCCTGGTGTAATGTGGAGCATCCCTGGTGTAATGTGGAGTATCCATGGTGTAATGTGGAGTATCCCTGGTGTAATGTGGAGCATCCATGGTGTAATGTGGAGTATCCCTGGTGTAATGTGGAGCATCCATGGTGTAATGTGGAGTATCCCTGGTGTAATGTGGAGCATCCATGGTGTAATGTGGAGTATCCCTGGTGTAATGTGGAGCATCCATGGTGTAATGTGGAGTATCCATGGTGTAATGTGGAGTATCCCTGGTGTAATGTGGAGTATCCCTGGTGTAATGTGGAGTATCCATGGTGTAATGTGGAGTATCCATGGTGTAATGTGGAGTATCCCTGGTGTAATGTGGAGCATCCTGGTGTAATGTGGACATCCCTGGTGTAATGTGGAGTATCCATGGTGTAATGTGGAGTATCCCTGGTGTAATGTGGAGCATCCCTGGTGTAATGTGGAGTATCCCTGGTGTAATGTGGAGTATCCCTGGTGTAATGTGGAGCATCCCTGGTGTAATGTGGAGCATCCCTGGTGTAATGTGGAGCATCCATGGTGTAATGTGGAGTATCCCTGGTGTAATGTGGAGTATCCATGGTGTAATGTGGAGTATCCCTGGTGTAATGTGGAGCATCCCTGGTGTAATGTGGAGTATCCATGGTGTAATGTGGAGTATCCCTGGTGTAATGTGGAGCATCCATGGTGTAATGTGGAGTATCCATGGTGTAATGTGGAGCATCCCTGGTGTAATGTGGAGTATCCCTGGTGTAATGTGGAGCATCCCTGGTGTAATGTGGAGTATCCATGGTGTAATGTGGAGTATCCCTGGTGTAATGTGGAACATCCATGGTGTAATGTGGAGTATCCATGGTGTAATGTGGAGCATCCCTGGTGTAATGTGGAGTATCCCTGGTGTAATGTGGAGCATCCATGGTGTAAGGTGGAGCATCCATGGTGTAATGTGGAGTATCCATGGTGTAATGTGGAGCATCCATGGTGTAATGTGGAGTATCCATGGTGTAATGTGGAGCATCCCTGGTGTAATGTGGAGTATCCCTGGTGTAATGTGGAGTATCCCTGGTGTAATGTGGAACACCCATGGTGTAATGTGGAGTATCCCTGGTGTAATGTGGAACATCCATGGTGTAATGTGGAGTATCCATGGTGTAATGTGGAGTATCCCTGGTGTAATGTGGAACATCCATGGTGTAATGTGGAGTATCCCTGGTGTAATGTGGAACACCCATGGTGTAATGTGGAGTATCCCTGGTGTAATGTGGAACACCCATGGTGTAAAGTGGAGTATCCCTGGTGTAATGTGGAACATCCATGGTGTAATGTGGAGTATCCATGGTGTAATGTGGAGCATCCCTGGTGTAATGTGGAGTATCCCTGGTGTAATGTGGAGTATCCCTGGTGTAATGTGGAGTATCCATGGTGTAATGTGGAGTACACATGGTGTAATGTGGAGTATCCCTGGTGTAATGTGGAACATCCCTGGTGTAATGTGGAACATCCCTGGTGTAATGTGGAGTATCCATGGTGTAATGTTGAGTATCCCTGGTGTAATGTGGAACATCCATGGTGTAAAGTGGAGTATCCCTGGTGTAATGTGGAACATCCATGGTGTAATGTGGAGTATCCCTGGTGTAATGTGGAGTATCCCTGGTGTAATGTGGAGTATCCATGGTGTAATGTGGAGTACACATGGTGTAATGTGGAGTATACCTGGTGTAATGTGGAACATCGCTGGTGTAATGTGGAACATCGCTGGTGTAATGTGGAGTATCCATGGTGTAATGTGGAGTATCCCTGGTGTGATGTGCAACATCCCTGGTGTAATGTGGAGTATCCCTGGTGTAATGTGGAGTATCCCTGGTGTAATGTGGAGCATCCCTGGTGTAATGTGGAGCATCCCTGGTGTAATGTGGAGTATCCATGGTGTAATGTGGAGTATCCATGGTGTAATGTGGAGTATCCCTGGTGTAATGTGGAGTATCCCTGGTGTAATGTGGAGTACACATGGTGTAATGTGGAGTATCCCTGGTGTAATGTGGAAGATCCATGGTGTAATGTGGAGCATCCCTGGTGTAATGTGGAGTATCCCTGGTGTAATGTGGAGTATCCCTGGTGTAATGTGGAGCATCCCTGGTGTAATGTGGAGCATCCCTGGTGTAATGTGGAGCATCCATGGTGTAATGTGGAGTATCCCTGGTGTAATGTGGAGTATCCATGGTGTAATGTGGAGCATCCCTGGTGTAATGTGGAGCATCTATAGTGTAGTGTGGAGCATCCCTGGTGTAATGTGGAGTATCCCTGGTGTAATGTGGAGTACACATGGTGTAATGTGGAGTATCCCTGGTGTAATGTGGAGCATCCCTGGTGTAATGTGGAGCATCCCTGGTGTAATGTGGAGTATCCCTGGTGTAATGTGGAACATCCCTGGTGTAATGTGGAGTATCCCTGGTGTAATGTGCAGTATCCATGGTGTAGTGTGGAGCATCCCTGGTGTAAGGTGGAGTATCCCTGGTGTAATGTGGAGCATCCCTGGTGTAATGTGGAGCATCCCTGGTGTAATGTGGAGTATCCATGGTGTAATTTGGAGCATCCATGGTGTAATGTGGAGTATCCCTGGTTAATGTGGGGTATCCATGGTGTAATGTGGAGTATCCCTGGTGTAAAATGGAGTATCCATGGTGTAATGTGGAACATCCATGGTGTAATGTGGAGTATCCATGGTGTAATGTGGAGTATCCCTGGTGTAATGTGGAGCATCCCTGGTGTAATATGGAGTATCCATGGTGTAATGTGGAGTATCCCTGGTGTAATGTGGAGCATCCATGGTGTAATGTGGAGTATCCATGGTGTAATGTGGAGCATCCCTGGTGTAATGTGGAGTATCCCTGGTGTAATGTGGAGCATCCCTGGTGTAATTTGGAGTATCCCTGGTGTAATGTGGAGCATCCATGGTGTAAGGTGGAGCATCCATGGTGTAATGTGGAGTATCCATGGTGTAATGTGGAGCATCCATGGTGTAATGTGGAGTATCCATGGTGTAATGTGGAGTATCCCTGGTGTAATGTGGAACATCCATGGTGTAATGTGGAGTATCCCTGGTGTAATGTGGAACACCCATGGTGTAATGTGGAGTATCCCTGGTGTAATGTGGAACATCCATGGTGTAATGTGGAGTATCCCTGGTGTAATGTGGAACACCCATGGTGTAAAGTGGAGTATCCCTGGTGTAATGTGGAACATCCATGGTGTAATGTGGAGTATCCATGGTGTAATGTGGAGCATCCCTGGTGTAATGTGGATCATCCCTGGTGTAATGTGGAGTATCCCTGGTGTAATGTGGAGTATCCCTGGTGTAATGTGGAACATCCCTGGTGTAATGTGGAGCATCCCTGGTGTAATGTGGAGTATCCCTGGTGTAATGTGGAGTATCCCTGGTGTAATGTGGAGTATCCATGGTGTAATGTGGAGTATCCATGGTGTAATGTGGAGTATCCCTGGTGTAATGTGGAGCATCCCTGGTGTAATGTGGAGCATCCCTGGTGTAATGTGGAGTATCCATGGTGTAATGTGGAGTATCCCTGGTGTAATGTGGAATCCTGGTGTAAGTGGAGTATCCTGGTGTAGTGGAGCATCCATGGTGTAATGTGGAGTATCCCTGGTGTAATGTGGAGTATCCCTGGTGTAATGTGGAGTATCCCTGGTGTAATGTGGAGTATCCATGGTGTAATGTGGAGTATCCCTGGTGTAATGTGGAGCATCCTGGTGTAATGTGGAGCATCCCTGGTGTAATGTGGAGTATCCATGGTGTAATGTGGAGTATCCCTGGTGTAATGTGGAGATCCCTGGTGTAATGTGGAGTATCCCTGGTGTAATGTGGAGTATCCCTGGTGTAATGTGGAGCATCCCTGGTGTAATGTGGAGCATCCCTGGTGTAATGTGGAGTATCCATGGTGTAATGTGGAGTATCCATGGTGTAATGTGGAGTATCCCTGGTGTAATGTGGAGTATCCTGGTGTAATGTGGAGTATCCATGGTGTAATGTGGAGCATCCATGGTGTAATGTGGAGTATCCCTGGTGTAATGTGGAGCATCCATGGTGTAATGTGGAGTATCCCTGGTGTAATGTGGAGTATCCCTGGTGTAATGTGGAGTATCCCTGGTGTAATGTGGAGCATCCATGGTGTAATGTGGAGCATCCTGGTGTAATGTGGAGTATCCATGGTGTAATGTGGAGTATCCTGGTGTAATGTGGAGCATCCCTGGTGTAATGTGGAGCATCCCTGGTGTAATGTGGAGTATCCATGGTGTAATGTGGAGTATCCCTGGTGTAATGTGGAGTATCCCTGGTGTAATGTGGAGTATCCCTGGTGTAATGTGGAGTATCCCTGGTGTAATGTGGAGTATCCCTGGTGTAATGTGGATATCCCTGGTGTAATGTGGAGCATCCCTGGTGTAATGTGGAGTATCCCTGGTGTAATGTGGAGTATCCCTGGTGTAATGTGGACATCCTGGTGTAATGTGGAGTCCATGGTGTAATGTGGAGCATCCCTGGTGTAATGTGGAGCATCCCTGGTGTAATGTGGAGCATCCATGGTGTAATGTGGAGTATCCCTGGTGTAATGTGGAGTATCCCTGGTGTAATGTGGAGTATCCATGGTGTAATGTGGAGTATCCCTGGTGTAATGTGGAGCATCCATGGTGTAATGTGGAGTATCCATGGTGTAATGTGGAGTATCCCTGGTGTAATGTGGAGTATCCCTGGTGTAATGTGGAGCATCCATGGTGTAATGTGGAGCATCCCTGGTGTAATGTGGAACATCCATGGTGTAATGTGGAGCATCCCTGGTGTAATGTGGAGTATCCCTGGTGTAATGTGGAGTATCCCTGGTGTAATGTGGAGTATCCATGGTGTAATGTGGAGTATCCCTGGTGTAATGTGGAGCATCCATGGTGTAATGTGGAGTATCCATGGTGTAATGTGGAGTATCCATGGTGTAATGTGGAGCATCCATGGTGTAATGTGGAGCATCCCTGGTGTAATGTGGAGTATCCCTGGTGTAATGTGGAGTATCCATGGTGTAATGTGGAGTATCCATGGTGTAATGTGGAGTATCCATGGTGTAATGTGGAGTATCCCTGGTGTAATGTGGAGCATCCCTGGTGTAATGTGGAGCATCCCTGTTATAATGTGGAGTATCCCTGGTGTAATGTGGAGTATCCATGGTGTAATGTGGAGCATCCCTGGTGTAATGTGGAGTATCCATGGTGTAATGTGGAGCATCCCTGGTGTAATGTGGAGTATCCCTGGTGTAATGTGGAGTATCCATGGTGTAATGTGGAGCATCCATGTTGTAATGTGGAGCATC
>CM026403.1:50345314-50366434 GCA_014843695.1 Archivesica marissinica
GACATTTACTATACTGGTGGGATCTATACCGGACATTTACTATACTGGTGGGATCTATTCCGGACATTTACTATACTGGTGGGATTCTACTACACTGGTGGGATCTATAGCAGACATTTACTATACTGGTGGGATCTATCGACATTTACTATACTGGTGGGATCTATACTGGACATTTACTATACTGGTGGGATCTATACCAGACATTTACTATACTGGTGGGATCTATACCGGACATTTACTATACTGGTGGGATCTATAGCAGACATTTACTATACTGGTGGGATCTATACCGGACATTTACTATACTGGTGGGATCTATACTGGACATTTACTGTACTGGTGGGATCTATACCGGACATTTACTATACTGGTGGGATCTATACCGGACATTTACTATACTGGTGGGATCTATACCGGACATTTACTATACTGGTGGGATCTATAGCGGACATTTACTATACTGGTGGGATCTATACCGGACATTTACTATACTGGTGGGATCTATACCGGACATTTACTATACTGGTGGGATCTATACTGGACATTTACTGTACTGGTGGGATCTATACCGGACATTTACTGTACTGGTGGGATCTATACCGGACATTTACTATACTGGTGGGATCTATACCGGACATTTACTATACTGGTGGGATCTATACCGGACATTTACTATACTGGTGGGATCTATACCGGACATTTACTATACTGGTGGGATCTATACCGGACATTTACTGTACTGGTGGGATCTATACTGGACATTTACTGTACTGGTGGGATCTATACCGGACATTTACTGTACTGGTGGGATCTATACCGGACATTTACTGTACTGGTGGGATCTATACCGGACATTTACTGTACTGGTGGGTCTATACTGCTATACCGGACATTTACTGTACTGGTGGGATCTATACCGGACATTTACTATACTGGTGGGATCTATACCGGACATTTACTGTACTGGTGGGATCTATACCGGACATTTACTGTACTGGTGGGATCTATACCGGACATTTACTGTACTGGTGGGATCTATAGCGGACATTTACTATACTGGTGCGATCTATACCAGACATTTACTATACTGGTGGGATCTATACCGGACATTTACTATACTGGTGGGATCTATACCTGACATTTACTATACTGGTGGGATCTATAGCAGACATTTACTGTACTGGTGGGATCTATACTGGACATTTACTGTACTGGTGGGATCTATACCGGACATTTACTATACTGGTGGGATCTATAGCGGACATTTACTATACTGGTGGGATCTATAGCAGACATTTACTATACTGGTGGGATCTATACCGGACATTTACTATACTGGTGGGATCTATAGCGGACATTTACTATACTGGTGGGATCTATACCAGACATTTACTATACTGGTGGGATCTATAGCGGACATTTACTATACTGGTGGGATCTATAGCAGACATTTACTATACTGGTGGGATCTATAGCGGACATTTACTATACTGGTGGGATCTATAGCGATTACTGTACTGGTGGGATCTATACCAGACATTTACTGTACTGGTGGGATCTATACCGGACATTTACTATACTGGTGGGATCTATACCGGACATTTACTGTACTGGTGGGATCTATACCGGACATTTACTATACTGGTGGGATCTATACCGGACATTTACTGTACTGGTGGGATCTATACCGGACATTTACTGTACTGGTGGGATCTATACCGGACATTTACTGTACTGGTGGGATCTATACCGGACATTTACTATACTGGTGGGATCTATACCGGACATTTACTGTACTGGTGGGATCTATACCGGACATTTACTATACTGGTGGGATCTATACCGGACATTTACTGTACTGGTGGGATCTATACCGGACATTTACTGTACTGGTGGGATCTATACCGGACATTTACTGTACTGGTGGGATCTATACCAGACATTTACTATACTGGTGGGATCTATACCGGACATTTACTATACTGGTGGGATCTATACCGGACATTTACTATACTGGTGGGATCTATACCGGACATTTACTGTACTGGTGGGATCTATACCGGACATTTACTATACTGGTGGGATCTATAGCGGACATTTACTATACTGGTGGGATCTATAGCGGACATTTACTATACTGGTGGGATCTATACCGGACATTTACTATACTGGTGGGATCTATACCGGACATTTACTATACTGGTGGGATCTATACCAGACATTTACTTACTGGTGGGATCTATACCGGACATTTACTATACTGGTGGGATCTATACCGGACATTTACTATACTGGTGGGATCTATAGCGGACATTTACTATACTGGTGGGATCTATAGCGGACATTTACTATACTGGTGGGATCTATACCGGACATTTACTATACTGGTGGGATCTATAGCGGACATTTACTATACTGGTGGGATCTATAGCAGACATTTACTGTACTGGTGGGATCTATACCGGACATTTACTATACTGGTGGGATCTATACCGGACATTTACTATACTGGTGGGATCTATACCTGACATTTACTGTACTGGTGGGATCTATACCGGACATTTACTATACTGGTGGGATCTATACCGGACATTTACTGTACTGGTGGGATCTATACTAGACATTTACTGTACTGGTGGGATCTATACCTGACATTTACTGTACTGGTGGGATCTATACCTGACATTTACTATACTGGTGGGATCTATACCAGACATTTACTGTACTGGTGGGATCTATACCGGACATTTACTGTACTGGTGGGATACCTATACCGGACATTTACTGTACTGGTGGGATCTATACCGGACATTTACTGTACTGGTGGGATCTATAGCAGACATTTACTGTACTGGTGGGATCTATACCGGACATTTACTGTACTGGTGGGATCTATACCGGACATTTCCTATACTGGTGGGATCTATACGTGACATTTACTGTACTGGTGGGATCTATACCTGACATTTACTATACTGGTGGGATCTATACCAGACATTTACTGTACTGGTGGGATCTATACTAGACATTTACTGTACTGGTGGGATCTATACCTGACATTTACTGTACTGGTGGGATCTATACCAGACATTTACTGTACTGGTGGGATCTATACCGGACATTTACTGTACTGGTGGTGTCTATACTGGCTATACCGGACATTTACTGTACTGGTGGGATCTATACCTGACATTTACTATACTGGTGGGATCTATACCGGACATTTACTGTACTGGTGGGATCTATACCGGACATTTACTGTACTGGTGGGATCTATACCGGACATTTACTGTACTGGTGGGATCTATAGCGGACATTTACTATACTGGTGCGATCTATACCAGACATTTACTATACTGGTGGGATCTATACCGGACATTTACTATACTGGTGGGATCTATACCTGACATTTACTATACTGGTGGGATCTATAGCAGACATTTACTGTACTGGTGGGATCTATACTGGACATTTACTGTACTGGTGGGATCTATACCGGACATTTACTATACTGGTGGGATCTATAGCGGACATTTACTGTACTGGTGGGATCTATACTGGACATTTACTGTACTGGTGGGATCTATACCGGACATTTACTATACTGGTGGGATCTATAGCGGACATTTACTATACTGGTGGGATCTATAGCAGACATTTACTATACTGGTGGGATCTATACCGGACATTTACTATACTGGTGGGATCTATAGCGGACATTTACTATACTGGTGGGATCTATACCAGACATTTACTGTACTGGTGGGATCTATAGCGGACATTTACTATACTGGTGGGATCTATAGCAGACATTTACTATACTGGTGGGATCTATAGCGGACATTTACTATACTGGTGGGATCTATAGCAGACATTTACTATACTGGTGGGATCTATAGCGGACATTTACTATACTGGTGGGATCTATAGCGGACATTTACTGTACTGGTGGGATCTATAGCAGACATTTACTGTACTGGTGGGATCTATACCGGACATTTACTGTACTGGTGGGATCTATACCGGACACTTCCTATACTGGTGGGATCTATACCTGACATTTACTGTACTGGTGGGATCTATACCTGACATTTACTATACTGGTGGGATCTATACCAGACATTTACTGTACTGGTGGGATCTATACTAGACATTTACTGTACTGGTGGGATCTATACCTGACATTTACTGTACTGGTGGGATCTATACCAGACATTTACTGTACTGGTGGGATCTATACCGGACATTTACTGTACTGGTGGTGTCTATACTGGCTATACCGGACATTTACTGTACTGGTGGGATCTATACCTGACATTTACTATACTGGTGGGATCTATACCGGACATTTACTGTACTGGTGGGATCTATACCGGACATTTACTGTACTGGTGGGATCTATACCGGACATTTACTGTACTGGTGGGATCTATAGCGGACATTTACTATACTGGTGCGATCTATACCAGACATTTACTATACTGGTGGGATCTATACCGGACATTTACTATACTGGTGGGATCTATACCTGACATTTACTATACTGGTGGGATCTATAGCAGACATTTACTGTACTGGTGGGATCTATACTGGACATTTACTGTACTGGTGGGATCTATACCGGACATTTACTATACTGGTGGGATCTATAGCGGACATTTACTATACTGGTGGGATCTATAGCAGACATTTACTATACTGGTGGGATCTATACCAGACATTTACTATACTGGTGGGATCTATAGCGGACATTTACTATACTGGTGGGATCTATACCAGACATTTACTGTACTGGTGGGATCTATAGCGGACATTTACTATACTGGTGGGATCAATAGCAGACATTTACTATACTGGTGGGATCTATAGCGGACATTTACTATACTGGTGGGATCTATAGCAGACATTTACTATACTGGTGGGATCTATAGCGGACATTTACTATACTGGTGGGATCTATACCAGACATTTACTGTACTGGTGGGATCTATAGCGGACATTTACTATACTGGTGGGATCTATAGCAGACATTTACTATACTGGTGGGATCTATAGCGGACATTTACTATACTGGTGGGATCTATAGCAGACATTTACTATACTGGTGGGATCTATAGCGGACATTTACTATACTGGTGGGATCTATAGCGGACATTTACTATACTGGTGGGATCTATAGCAGACATTTACTGTACTGGTGGGATCTATACCGGACATTTACTATACTGGTGGGATCTATACCGGACATTTACTATACTGGTGGGATCTATACCTGACATGTACTGTACTGGTGGGATCTATATCTGACATTTACTATACTGGTGGGATCTATACCAGACATTTACTGTACTGGTGGGATCTATACTAGACATTTACTGTACTGGTGGGATCTATACCTGACATTTACTGTACTGGTGGGATCTATACCTGACATTTACTATACTGGTGGGATCTATACCAGACATTTACTGTACTGGTGGGATCTATACCGGACATTTACTGTACTGGTGGTGTCTATACTGGCTATACCGGACATTTACTGTACTGGTGGGATCTATACCGGACATTTACTGTACTGGTGGGATCTATACCTGACATTTACTATACTGGTGGGATCTATACCTGACATTTACTGTACTGGTGGGATCTATACCGGACATTTACTATACTGGTGGGATCTATACTGGACATTTACTATACTGGTGGGATCTATACCTGACATTTACTATAGTGGTGGGATCTATACCGGACATTTACTGTACTGGTGGGATCTATAGCGGACATTTACTATACTGGTGGGATCTATGCCGGACATTTACTGTACTGGTGGTGTCTATACTGGCTATACCGGACATTTACTGTACTGGTGGTGTCTATACTGGCTATACCGGACATTTACTGTACTGGTGGGATCTATACTGGACATTTACTGTACTGGTGGGATCTATACTGGACATTTACTGTACTGGTGGGATCTATAGCAGACATTTACTGTACTGGTGGGATCTATGCCGGACATTTACTGTACTGGTGGGATCTATACCGGACATTTACTGTACTGGTGGGATCTATACCGGACATTTACTATACTGGTGGGATCTATACCTGACATTTACTATACTGGTGGGATCTATACCGGACATTTACTGTACTGGTGGGATCTATAGCGGACATTTACTATACTGGTGGGATCTATGCCGGACATTTACTGTACTGGTGGGTCTATACTAGACATTTACTGTACTGGTGGGATCTATACCGGACATTTACTGTACTGGTGGGATCTATACTGGACATTTACTGTACTGGTGGGATCTATAGCAGACATTTACTGTACTGGTGGGATCTATACCGGACATTTACTATACTGGTGGGATCTATACCGGACATTTACTATACTGGTGGGATCTATACCGGACATTTACTATACTGGTGGGATCTATACCGGACATTTACTGTACTGGTGGGATCTATACCGGACATTTACTGTACTGGTGGGATCTATAGCAGACATTTACTGTACTGGTGGGATCTATACCGGACATTTACTATACTGGTGGGATCTATACCGGACATTTACTATACTGGTGGGATCTATACTGGACATTTACTGTACTGGTGGGATCTATACCGGACATTTACTATACTGGTGGGATCTATAGCGGACATTTACTATACTGGTGGGATCTATAGCAGACATTTACTATACTGGTGGGATCTATACCGGACATTTACTGTACTGGTGGGATCTATACTGGACATTTACTATACTGATGGGATCTATGCCGGACATTTACTGTACTGGTGGGATCTATACCGGACATTTACTATACTGGTGGGATCTATGCCGGACATTTACTGTACTGGTGGGATCTATAGCGGACATTTACTGTACTGGTGGGATCTATAGCGGACATTTACTATACTGGTGGGATCTATACCGGACATTTACTGTACTGGTGGGATCTATAGTGGACATTTACTGTACTGGTGGGATCTATAGCGGACATTTACTATACTGGTGGGATCTATAGCGGACATTTACTGTACTGGTGGGATCTATACCGGACATTTACTATACTGGTGGGATCTATAGCGGACATTTACTATACTGGTGGGATCTATACCTGACATTTACTATACAGGTGGGATCTATACCTGACATTTACTATACAGGTGGGATCTATACCTGACATTTACTGTACTGGTGGGATCTATAGCGGACATTTACTATACTGGTGGGATCTATAGCGGACATTTACTGTACTGGTGGGATCTATACCGGACATTTACTATACTGGTGGGATCTATTGCAGACATTTACTATACTGGTGGGATCTATAGCGGACATTTACTATACTGGTGGGATCTATACCGGACATTTACTGTACTGGTGGGATCTATACCGGACATTTACTATACTGGTGGGATCTATACTGGACATTTACTATACTGGTGGGATCTATACTAGACATTTACTGTACTGGTGGGATCTATAGCAGACATTTACTTTACTGGTGGGTTCTATACCGGACATTTACTGTACTGGTGGGATCTATAGCGGACATTTACTATACTGGTGGGATCTATGCCGGACATTTACTGTACTGGTGGGATCTATACTAGACATTTACTGTACTGGTGGGATCTATAGCGGACATTTACTATACTGGTGGGATCTATACCGGACATTTACTATACTGGTGGGATCTATACTAGACATTTACTATACTGGTGGGATCTATACTAGACATTTACTATACTGGTGGGATCTATACTAGACATTTACTATACTGGTGGGATCTATAGCAGACATTTACTATACTGGTGGGATCTATACTAGACATTTACTATACTGGTGGGATCTATAGCGGACATTTACTATACTGGTGGGATCTATACTGGACATTTACTGTACTGGTGGGATCTATACTAGACATTTACTATACTGGTGGGATCTATAGCGGACATTTACTATACTGGTGGGATCTATACCGGACATTTACTATACTGGTGGGATCTATAGCAGACATTTACTATACAGGTGGGATCTATACCGGACATTTACTATACTGGTGGGATCTATAGCAGACATTTACTATACAGGTGGGATCTATACCGGACATTTACTATACTGGTGGGATCTATAGCAGACATTTACTATACTGGTGGGATCTATAGCAGACATTTACTGTACTGGTGGGATCTATACCGGACATTTACTATACTGGTGGGATCTATAGCAGACATTTACTATACAGGTGGGATCTATAGTGGACATTTACTATACTGGTGGGATCTATAGCAGACATTTACTATGCAGGTGGGATCTATAGCGGACATTTACTATACTGGTGGGATCTATGCCGGACATTTACTGTACTGGTGGGATCTATACCGGACATTTACTGTACTGGTCGGATCTATAGCGGACATTTACTATACTGGTGGGATCTATACCGGACATTTACTGTACTGGTGGGATCTATGCCGGACATTTACTATACTGGTGGGATCTATACCGGACATTTACTATACTGGTGGGATCTATACCTGACATTTACAGTACTGGTGGGATCTATACCGGACATTTACTGTACTGGTGGGATCTATAGCGGACATTTACTATACTGGTGGGATCTATAGCGGACATTTACTATACTGGTGGGATCTATACCGGACATTTACTGTACTGGTGGGATCTATACCGGACATTTACTATACTGGTGGGATCTATACCGGACATTTACTATACTGGTGGGATCTATAGCGGACATTTACTGTACTGGTGGGATCTATAGCAGACATTTACTGTACTGGTGGGATCTATACCTGACATTTACTATACTGGTGGGATCTATACCGGACATTTACTATACCGGACATTTACTGTACTGGTGGGATCTATAGCGGACATTTACTGTACTGGTGGGATCTATACTAGACATTTACTGTACTGGTGGGATCTATACTGGACATTTACTGTACTGGTGAGATCTATAGCGGACATTTACTATACTGGTGCGATCTATACTGGACATTTACTGTACTGGTGAGATCTATAGCGGACATTTACTATACTGGTGGGATCTATACCGGACATTTACTATACCGGACATTTACTGTACTGGTGGGATCTATAGCGGACATTTACTGTACTGGTGGGATCTATAGCGGACATTTACTGTACTGGTGGGATCTATACCGGACATTTACTGTACTGGTGGGATCTATACCGGACATTTACTGTACTGGTGGGATCTATACTGGACATTTACTGTACTGGTGGGATCTATACCGGACATTTACTATACTGGTTGGATCTATACTGGACATTTACTGTACTGGTGGGATCTATACCGGACATTTACTATACAGGTGGGATCTATACTGGACATTTACTATACTGGTGGGATCTATAGCGGACATTTACTATACTGGTGGGATCTATAGCAGACATTTACTGTACTGGTGGGATCTATAGCAGACATTTACTATACTGGTGGGATCTATAGCAGACATTTACTATACTGGTGGGATCTATACCGGACATTTACTATACTGGTGGGATCTATACCGGACATTTACTATACTGGTGGGATCTATACTAGACATTTACTATACTGGTGGGATCTATACCGGACATTTACTATACAGGTGGGATCTCTATTGGACATTTACTATACTGGTGGGATCTATAGCGGACATTTACTATACTGGTGGGATCTATAGCAGACATTTACTGTACTGGTGGGATCTATACCGGACATTTACTGTACTGGTGGGATCTATAGCGGACATTTACTGTACTGGTGGGATCTATACCGGACATTTACTGTACTGGTGGGATGTATAGCAGACATTTACTATACTGGTGGGATCTATGCCGGACATTTACTATACTGGTGGGATCTATACCGGACATTTACTATACTGGTGGGATCTATACTAGACATTTACTATACTGGTGGGATCTATACCGGACATTTACTATACTGGTGGGATCTATACCAGACATTTACTGTACTGGTGGGATCTATACCGGACATTTACTATACAGGTGGGATCTATACTGGACATTTACTATACTGGTGGGATCTATACTAGACATTTACTATACTGGTGGGATCTATACCGGACATCTACTATACTGGTGGGATCTATACTAGACATTTACTATACTGGTGGGATCTATAGCGGACATTTACTATACTGGTGGGATCTATACTGGACATTTACTGTACTGGTGGGATCTATACCGGACATTTACTATACTGGTGGGATCTATACTGGACATTTACTATACTGGTGGGATCTATACCAGACATTTACTATACTGGTGGGATCTATACCGGACATTTACTATACTGGTGGGATCTATAGCGGACATTTACTGTACTGGTGGGATATATACCAGACATTTACTATACTGGTGGGATCTATACCGGACATTTACTATACTGGTGGGATCTATACCGGACATTTACTATACTGGTGGGATCTATACCGGACATTTACTATACTGGTGGGATATATACTGGACATTTACTGTACTGGTGGGATCTATACCGGACATTTACTATACTGGTGGGATCTATAGCAGACATTTAGTGTACTGGTGGGATCTATACCAGACATTTACTATACTGGTGGGATCTATACCGGACATTTACTATACTGGTGGGATCTATACTGGACATTTACTATACTGGTGGGATCTATACTGGACATTTACTGTACTGGTGGGATCTATACCGGACATTTACTGTACTGGTGGGATCTATAGCAGACATTTACTGTACTGGTGGGATCTATGCCGGACATTTACTATACTGGTGGGATCTATACTGGACATTTACTATACTGGTGGGATCTATACTGGACATTTACTGTACTGGTGGGATCTATACCGGACATTTACTATACTGGTGGGATCTATAGCGGACATTTACTCTACTGGTGCGATCTATACCGGACACTTACTGTTGAATCATCTTTCATCATTTCAGGTTCTTGGACTTAATACAAATATTCAGTTTTTAACTGATCTTACGAAACATCCCGAGTTCATTAAAGGCAACGTACATACAGACTTCATACCTCAGTATTCCGAGGAACTGTTCAGAGAACGAGTAACCAGCAATACAGCCATCTGCCAGGCAGCTGTTGCTATGGTGCTGCAACAGGCACAGAAAGTTAAAGAAGTTGTAAAACATAGTCTAGGTAGTATTCATACCAGGGATGGCAGTTCTATAATTGCTACATACTCGGGAGAGATAAAGCAACCAGACGGGTGGTGTTTTTAATGCCCCCGAAGAAATGTCTTCCTAGGGGGCATATCATTTTCGCAATGTCTGTACGTGTGTCAATCCGTCCGTCCGAGTCAATATTTCCTGTCCAGACTGTAACTTCTTCGCAATATTTCAGGCACCCAGGTAGAACCAACGACCTTCCACAAGCCAGTTGGATGGATAGAATGAAAGAACCTGAATGAATTTGACACGTGTACATACAAATTCAACATATTTGATATGATTAGTCGTATTTTATATACATGAAACACATATTATTGATTCAAACATTTTCCCACTAAATACCTTCTTTAATATATTTTGCCACTTTACAGACATACAAAATGTTTTGACTATAATTAACTTGATTGTATTGCTAAAGTATAATATTATTATCCGTATTCACCATTCTGGTTGTGATTGAATTACATTTAATTTTGCAGATCTGTATTCACCATTCTGGTTGCGTTTGAATTACATTTCATTTGCAGATCCGTATTCACCATTCTGGTTGCGTTTGAATTACATTTAATTTTGCAGATCCGTATTCACCATTCTGGTTGTGTTTGAATTACATTTAATTTTGCAGATCCGTATTCACCATTCTGGTTGTGTTTGAATTACATTTAATTTTGCAGATCCGTATTCACCATTCTGGTTGGGTTTGAATTACATTTAATTTTGCAGATCCGTATTCACCATTCTGGTTGTGTGCTGCTACTAGAGTGAATCAGAGTCCAACACGTTGGATAAATCTACTTGATGGTGACAAAGGTATGGTGTACTTGAAAATATCATTTGAATTATGTGTATAGCTTGTTTATATATTTGACTTTAAACTGAGAACAAATAAAAAATGCCACAACGATATTTGAGATTTTCACCTTTGGGGTATAAATATATACAATGTACATATAAACTAGTTTGAGAATGTTTCGCGTACATTACTTTCGTTGGAATTGCAATAAGCATACTTATTTTAGCAGAGTTATAATTTTAGCGCTATTAGCGGGTTTCGACAGCGCGCTAATTCATGATTACGCTAATATCATCCCATTTACGTGCTTGTTGTACATGGCTATAAGCTGAAAGTCGTGATAGCGTAATCACTGCAGGTACGAAAGGCCCAGAGTTCGCACCCAGCTGTAGCCGTTACTATTCTACCCATAGGCAAGGCACTCTAAATTCCACATTGTCTCTTCGCTCTCCTTCATGGCAATGGATTCCATCAGGAATTATGTCTCGAGAGTGATTCATCTAAAAGCTTGATTCGCAATTGAGCTATAATATATTTGTATGAACAAAGCAATAAGCTGATATTTGTAATAAACGTAAAACAAGCAATACGTATGTAATAATAATACATTGCTTCTCGTGTCATTGTTATAGTCTGTATACTGCCTGTATACTGCCATCTCCTCTCGCTGGTGTTATTGGCAGGAAATATTCACGCTGTGTAACCGACAATACGCACACTGTATAGCATGCATGGTGACAGAAATACCAGATAGCAACGGAAACAATAGGAAACAACACAACGTTCTTTTAAAGTTTCTTTTAAATTGCTCAGATATACATGTGCCTGTCCAATTGTATTAAATGTTTTCAAATTAGAAAATAAACTCTTAATGTTAAAACAATATCAAATGTTGATAAATGTAATAATTTAATCCTCGACCTAAAGAACGTTGTGTTGTTTCCTATTGTTTCCGTTGCTATCTGGTATTTCTGTCACCATGCATGCTATACAGTGTGCGTATTGTCGGTTACACAGCGTGAATATTTCCTGCCAATAACACCAGCGAGAGGAGATGGCAGTATACAGGCAGTATACAGACTATAACAATGACACGAGAAGCAATGTATTATTATTACATCTAAACTACTGACCAGACGCACAACCGTTTACAAGGCTGGCGTTTCAAACAAAACATTTAGGCAACAATGGTTTCAAGCTGGTCATGTCAGTTAGTGAAATTGAAATGTTTACATGGTCTGTAAATTGACGTATATTTAAGAAATAATAAGTATCAATCGTGGTATATCGCAGAATAACCTGAGTTTGAAGTTCTTATATCACACATAAGAACGACAAACGAGGGTTATTCAAAGGAGTATTTTCTTCAAATGCGGTGCTACTCTGCTGCATTTGGCTTTCGAAATTTCCTCCCGCGTAAGGGGTGATGACGTTATTTTTTATGGAAAATATCAATCTAGTGCATAAATGAACAAAAGTTGTAACTGATCAATAATTTTATTTATTTTGTCAAATAAAACTGTACAGAATAGTAACTGAAACGTTACTTAACAGAAAAACAAGAGATTATCTGATTCTAAAAATAGCTCACTTCCGCGAATTCCCACGGTAGTATTTACAAACATCATGTGACTTTCATTCATAAAACTTTACACGCATTGTATAAATGGAATAGCCAAAACACGCGCGCAAGCATAGTTCAAGGTAGGTATATCGCAGAATAACCCGAGGTAGATTTTACTCTACAAGTATGTATGTTATTAGCTGGGTCGTGTTAGAATACTGAGTAATAATAAATACCGTTGTTGTATCGTTTGTTTGTGATTGTCCGACTTCACGGTTATAAACTATTGAGCTATTTTTTATTGACTTTGCCATTTTCAGTAAAACTAAAAACTATATTCATTGCACATTGTAATGTGCCGTCGGAATTTGCTATTGTAAATAAACATACATGTATGTAACGCTGATTGGAAGATTTCTGTTTTATGTGCCACAAAGACATCAAAGTTGTTACGCGCTGGAGTACTCTACTTTGATAATGGGAGTTGTTCAAACATGTTTGCGAGTGAAGCATAATATGCACAACTTATTCAGGAGGGTGTCAAATTTTTTCAAGTTAGGCAGCTATCAAGCTGGCCTGCAGAAGGTCAGTGGTTCTACCTGGCTGTCTGATTAGCGCAGTGGTTAGCACGCTCGCTTCTCACCAATGCGACCCGGGTTCGATCCTCGGACCGGGAAGTATGTGAGATGGTACGGTGGTCGCCAGATCGGACAAGGTGGGTTTTCCCCCCACACAAATGACCACATTTACGCTTTCATCCGCGCCAAGGAGAGTGATTAATATAAGGTGATAAAGCTTGTTTCGCAATAGTTGTAAAATAAATAACGTTTAAACTTTTTTTTTGGTTCTACCTGGGTGCCCAAATGTGCATCCGGGGTCTTCCTCTACCAATAACAGCTGGAGCGTCGCCATATGACCTAAGCCATTTGTGCTACTTTAAACCCACACACTAACAAAGAAAGGACAGGTCATAGATACCTTAGTTTATTAATGAACATTAACTTTCACCAACAGTGATATAAATATATCTCTTTCAGAACTGAAGATTGAAGTTATAACTAATAGAGAGAATACATACACGGTTAACTTTGCTGGTCAAAGTTACTCTGTAACTGCTAGTCTAGAACACGTGGAGGATAGAACCAATGTTGTTACAGTCATAGACGGGGTTAAAACTCGGGCTTCTGTCGTTAATGTGGAAAACTCCCTCCATCTGTTTACTGCGGTAAGAATTATTTAGCATAACAGAACACCAGTGGATCTCTGGTACAATAAGATTTCGCTAGAGCAACAGGGTGGATCTCTGGTACAATAAGATCTCGCTAGAGCAACAGGGTGGATCCTGTGGTACAATAAGATCTCGCTAGAGCAACAGGGTGGATCCTGTGGTACAATAAGATCTCGCTAGAGCAACAGGGTGGATCCTGTGGTACAATAAGATCTCGCTAGAGCAACAGGGTGGATCCTGTGGTACAATACAATCTCCCTAGAGCAACAGGGTGGATCCTGTGGTACAATAAGATCTCGCTAGAGCAGCAGGGTGGATCCTGTGGTACAATAAGATCTCGCTAGAGCAACAGGGTGGATCCTGTGGTACAATAAGATCTCGCTAGAGCAACAGGGTGGATCCTGTGGTACAATAAGATCTCGCTAGAACAACAGGGTGGATCTCTGGTACAATAAGATCTCGCTAGAACAACAGGGTGGATCCTGTGGTACAATAAGATCTCGCTAGAGCAACAGGGTGGATCTCTGGTACAATAAGATCTCGCTAGAGCAACATGGTTAGTACAGATTTGATATGTACTTGCAATAACACTGTATTTTTATACCAATTAGCATCTTGTGCACAATTTAAATAACATTATCCCGCAATGAACTTATGTGCTTACGTCTGTGATAAGAGTTTGCAATCTTAAAATAGTAACAGTCTCGGACAAGCTCTGGATGCATACAGCATGTATACTCACATTTTATATCACAAGAATGGAATCAAATAGCGATTTTCCACATGTATCTCTCTCAGAAAAACATTCGCTTTGCAATTAAAACGTTTGCTGAAGTGTAGAAACTTATAGAACTGCACAAGATAAGATTTGTTATTAACAGTTCGTCTCCGTGGTCAGCAGTTTGTCTCCGGGGTCGAGTGGTTACAGTCACTGGCTTGTATACCACTGTAACCTATCATCATTGATGGTCAAGGGTTCGTCTCCGTGGTTACGGTCACTGACTTGTATACCACTGTAACCTATCATCACTGATGGTCACTCACGGGTTCGTCTCCGTGGTCGTGTGGTTACGGTCGCTGACTTGTATACCACTGTAACCTATCATCACTGATGGTCACGGGTTCGTCTCCGTGGTCGTGTGGTTACGGTCACTGACTTGTATACCACTGTAACCTATCATCACTGATGGTCACTGGTTCTAGCTCTGTTCAGACCGTATCTCTTTATATGAAAATGGCAGTTTCTTATGGAGGTTAGAGTACCAAGTACAGGTAACCACTGGAGCCTGCCCAGGAAAGGTGTTGTTAGGTAAACTGGCCGCCCTCAGTGGTAGCACTTCAGGTGCGAAAGACCCCCCCGAGCTCGCACCCAGTTGTTGCCGTTACGATTGTGCCCTTAGGCAAGGCATTTAAATTTCACATTGCCTCTTCTCTCTCCCTCGTGGCGATGGATTACATCCGGAATGAGGTCTCGAGCGTGATTAATATAAGTTGTAATAACTTGTTTCGCAATAGAGTTAAAATAAATTTTTAAAAACTATTGACAGGGATTAAAAAATGTACATAATTTGACAATTACATGTACTGTGTTTGGTTGGATTGTGTGTGGGAGACTCATTTCAGGTTGTTATCCAGGTTGATCTGTGTAACGCGATTCACTAATGCACATTCCATTTATATGCGCCGTGCTTCATAGCCCCCAACATATTGTTTCATGTTTATTGAGTCTACAACTTGTTTTAGATTGTAATTAACGCCGAAAATGTATAAAAACTCTTATCCAGCAGTCTTTGTTTATGTTTGTAAATCCTGTATGCATCTACGCGTTGCATTATGGTATACAACTATAAGTTCTATTTTTAGAAATAACCACTAGGGCGGGACAATGCTATTGCACCAATTTCTTCAACAAATACAAGTGCGAATTGCAAATAGCATGTTCCCAATCAATCATGTTACTGGAAGTCGTGATAGCAGTGGATGCGCGTTCGCTTCAGGTTCGGAGTTCGAGCCCCGCTGGAGTCGTTACGATTGTGCCCTTAGGCATGGCATTTAATTTAAATTCCACGTTTCCTCTTCTCTCTCCCTCGTGGCGATGGACTTCATCAGGAATGAGGTCTTGAGAGTGGTTAATATAAGTTGAAATAACTTGTTTTGCAATCGAGCTAAAATAAATTTTTATAATCGTGTTACTGAAATAACTGTTGTTCGAAGTTGTGTGATCAAATTTAAGAATTATGGTCATTTCGGCCCATGTGTCTGGTCATTTCGGCCCACCTCCATGGTCATTTCGGCCCATATGTCTGGTCATTTCGGCCCACCTCCATGGTCATTTCGGCCCATGTGTATGGTCATGTCGGCACATCTCTATGTAGAATGGTCATTTCGGCCCATATGTCTGGTCATTTCGGCCCATGTTTATGTCTACGTGGGCCGAAATGACCAGCATAGATGGGCCGAAATGACCAGCTACATTGGCATGTTGGCAGGTCTATGGAAAGGATCGGAAAATATCAAGATCAACAACAAAGTTACAAAAAACGTCTCTGAGTTTATTATGACATAAAGCACATTTAGCAACATTTAATGATGTCAAAGAATGGGCCGAAATGACCAGACTTAATATTATTGATGTGCCGAAATGACCAAAGAAGTGACTAGGTGGGCCGAAATGGCCATGCAGATGGGCCGAAATGACCAGGCATGTGGGCCGAAATGACCACAAATATGGGCCGAAATGACCACAAAAATATGGGCCGAAATGACCATGGTCCGAAATGACCATACACCAAATTTAATACACTCAAGAGATAACGATACTAAATTTACCCCCATTTGAAAGACAGGTTCGATTCACCAGGTGGTGAAGTAGTTAACCCATTCAACACCAAGTAACTGACATGGACTGGCGCACGATATATAACCCATTCAACACCAAGTAACTGACATGGACTGGCGCATGATATATAACCCATTCAACACCAAGTAACTGACATGGACTGGTCCATGATATTTTTAGACCAATAAATTAATATCAAAATGGGTAATTTTTTATATAAAAATAGTTATATTACTTGAAAAAAGTGCAGATCCTGATGAGACGGCTCGTCATGAGCCGGCTCATCTGGATCTACACTTTTTTGTAAGCCAATTTAGAGGTCTGTGGTGTTGAAAGGGTTAATGCCCCATTTCATTCTCAAGTTACCCTGTTTCATTCTCAAGTAGCCCTGTTTCATTCTCATGACTAGCAAGGAAACAATTGTTATACAGGAAGGCCACCATGAGTTGAGACTCCCCATACCAAAGTTCATGCTGGCATCTGGTGAAGGTGGTAGCCTGGGTGATGCTGTGGCTCCTATGCCAGGGGTCATCGAGAAGGTCATGGTAACTGCAGGTACACAGGTGGAGAAAGGAGATCCCCTTGTGATAATGATAGCTATGAAGATGGAAGTAAGTATTGGAAGTAGACGAATAATTGAAATTGATTGTATATACAGCAATCTGAAGAGTGCATCATAGTAATCAGCACAATTCCACTTGACTCTAGATCGTAATTGACTGATAGAAATATAGATGTTGTAAAGACTCAATATTTTGCATAGGATATGACTATGTATTAGCAAGTTGACATACGTGAAAGTTGCCACATATGGAAGTTGTCACTGTGGAAGTTGCTGTATATATGGAAAAGTTTGTCTTTGATTAGCTAGTGTTATATTCAGACACTATTTCCACTATTGCCAGGGTATAAACATGGATGAATGAAGTCCGCTTTATAGTTTAATGATTTACCTTGGTGTTGCACTAGCCATGTTGAACATGAACTGAGACATTTCTGATTAGTTAAAGTTGTTGTCAATATTACCATCTGGTGCATTAACAATGTCACTATTCCATTAATTGAGATGGAATTACGTAAATTTATACAATTTTAACTTTTGTACCATTTAGGGTCATACATAGCATTTTCTGAACAATTCAAGACTGTATAAGTATAACGAATAAAATCAATGTGTGTTCCGTTTATTAGGGTATACAATACATTGGTGTTTTTTAAGGTGTATGTAGAAGCTGTGTATGTAGAAGCTGTGTATGTATATGCTAACAAACATAACACAGGTGGATTTTTATTCCATAATAGAAAGCATGTTCTAAATGACAATACCATAAAAATAATACCTACACAAATAAAAAGCAATCGGTCTCCTGGGGTACCGGTACCTTTACTTGAGTCTATGCTAGGTCTCCTGGGGTACCGGTATCTCTACTAGAGTCTATGCTAGGTCTCCAGGGGTACCGGTATCCTTACTTGAGTCTATGCTAGGTCTCCTGGGGTACCGTTATCTTTACTTGAGTCTATGCTAGGTCTCCTGGGGTACTGGTACCTTTACTCGAGTCTATGCTAGGTCTCCTGGGGTACCGGTATCTTTACTTGAGTCTATGCTAGGTCTCCTGGGGTACCGGTATCTCTACTAGAGTCTATGCTAGGTCTCCTGGGGTACCGGTATCTTTACTTGAGTCTATGCTAGTCTCCTGGGACCGACCTTTACTTGAGTCTATCTAGGTCTCCTGGGGTACCGGTATCTTTACTTGAGTCTATGCTAGGTCTCCTGGGGTACCGGTATCTTTACTTGAGTCTATGCTAGGTCTCCTGGTGTACCGGTACCTTTACTCGAGTCTATGCTAGGTCTCCTGGGGTACCGGTATCTCTACTAGGTCTCCAGGGGTACCGGTATCCTTACTTGAGTCTATGCTAGGTCTCCTGGGGTACCGTTATCTTTACTTGAGTCTATGCTAGGTCTCCTGGGGTACTGGTACCTTTACTCGAGTCTATGCTAGGTCTCCTGGGGTACCGGTACCTTTACTTGAGTCTATGCTAGGTCTCCAGGGGTACCGGTACCTTTACTTGAGTCTATGCTAGGTCTCCTGGGGTACCGGTATCTTTACTTGAGTCTATGCTAGGTCTCCTGGGGTACCGGTACCGTTACTTGAGTCTATGCTAGGTCTCCTGGGGTACCGGTACCTTTACTTGAGTCTATGCTAGGTCTCCTGGGGTACCGGTACCTTTACTTGAGTCTATGCTAGGTCTCCTGGGGTACGTGTATATTTACTCGAGTCTATGCTAGGTCTCCTGGGGTACCGGTATCTTTACTCGAGTCTATGCTAGGTCTCCAGGGGTACCAGTATCTTTACTTGAGTCTATGCTAGGTCTCCTGGGGTACCGGTACCTTTACTTGAGTCTATGCTAGGTCTCCTGGGGTACCGGTACCTTTACTTGAGTCTATGCTAGGTCTCCTGGGGTACGTGTATATTTACTCGAGTCTATGCTAGGTCTCCTGGGGTACCGGTATCTTTACTCGAGTCTATGCTAGGTCTCCAGGGGTACCAGTATCTTTACTTGAGTCTATGCTAGGTCTCCTGGGGTACCGGTACCTTTACTCGAGTCTATGCTAGGTCTCCTGGGGTACCGGTATCTTTACTTGAGTCTATGCTAGGTCTCCTGGGGTACCGGTATCTTACTTGAGTCTATGCTAGGTCTCCTGGGGTACCGGTACCTTTACTTGAGTCTATGCTAGGTCTCCTGGGGTACCGGTAACTTTACTCGAGTCTATGCTAGGTCTCCTGGGGTACCGGTACCTTTACTCGAGTCTATGCTAGGTCTCCTGGGGTACCGGTATCTTTACTTGAGTCTATGCTAGGTCTCCTGGGGTACCGGTACCTTTACTTGAGTCTATGCTAGGTCTCCTGGGGTACCGGTATCTTTACTTGAGTCTATGCTACAAGTTTTGCTGGAAAGATTTCTCTCGTTTGATTAGTATTATTTTTTATCTGTTTCAGTATGTTATAAGATCTCCAAAATCTGGCATAGTTGAATCAATGTTCTACAGTGTTGGTGATACCGTACAGAAAGGCGTGGCTCTGGTACATTTCCAGGAAGATAACCCAGTTGACCAATCAGCAAACAACACTAGTTGACCAATCAGCAAACAACACTAACTCAGACTGACCAATCGGATGACAGGATCAAGTTTAAATTGCACATCATTGTTGAGCAGAGTTGTAGTCCAATCATGTGATAATTGAATGGTTCAGTTGAACACTGCAACAGCTACTGATCTGTTACCAATTGTTGTTTTATATTATCTCCAATCTACCTAGTGAATCCTTTGTACTTGAAATAGGGCGAAGTAACAATTTACAATTACAGTTTTTGGTCTTTAGCATAATTATGTGCAACGAAATTATTAACAATCACCTGAAGTCCAAATAGTTTATA
>CM026403.1:50367434-50407341 GCA_014843695.1 Archivesica marissinica
GTTCTTCAATTGGTTTACTTGGGGGAAGATATAGTGAACACAGTGTGATAGTGCTATGTTATGACAGTCTTACAGCAACAGCTTGTAAGTTTGTATTTAACAGTAATTCCTTATGTGGAACACTATTATTGACGATGATAGATACCCCACCCTGGGCTTTATCACCTTCACTGTATATTTTATTGAAAATGGTGTGATGTTTTATAGAAATTGTATCATTTTGTTTCAAAAATGTTTCTTGAAGGCATAACGCAGCAGGTTTATGTTCTTGCACTAAAAGAGAAAGCTCTGCAAAATTAGATTTTAAACCTCGACAATTCCACTGGATAATTCCATTGGCCATTATTGAGAGATTAATTATTAAAAATATTATACCGATATTTACATACTTATTATTCATAGATAAAATATAAAGTTAAAAATATATTAAGTGGCATCCTGCAACGACTGGAGGTTCTTGCTCCCGCCACCCTCGCCATCTTGCCAGGTCATAGACTAGGACTTGTCCGAGTCTGATGCCTCGCCCTCCAGATTGTCATCGTCGGTGTCCAAATCCGAGTATCTATTGCTTGTAGACACTGGACTGGACACTGTGTGTTTATCTGATTGTTTATCTGATTGTATATGTTTATTTTTCTGCTGTCTGGAAGTGACAGCAGATTGCTTTTTTGTTGAAGTTGATGCTTGTTGAGCTGTAGATTCTTTTTTAGTAGGTATTGGTTTTGATGAAGTTGGTGTTGTTTTTGGTTGAATGTGTTTTTCTTGTGTATTGTTGTTTCGAGTGTTTGTTGTTGTTGGATTCTTGTGTATGTTTGTTTTTGCTTGTTTTTGTTTGTCTGCTGTAGGTTTAGGTGTTTGTGGTGTATTTTGATTTGTAAGCGTAGGTTTAGGTGTTTGTGGTATATTTTGATTTGTAATCTGGTCAAGATGAGAAGAACTATCAGAACCAGGGAATAACTGCATTATTTCTGTTTTTTTGTCTGGAAAGATTTTGCAAAGTTTGGTTAACAAGTTTTTGCAAGTTTTGCATTCAACAGAGGCTGTTTTAGCAACACTTGCATAGCTTGGCTGATTTTCGAATTTGTATCGAGATTCATAAATCTTTCTTGCATCCTGGAATGAAATGTTTTCCGAATAGTTGATCTTAACTATTTCTTTTTCTTTTTTCCAGGAGACACAGTCTTTAGAATTGGAAATATGATCAGCGCCACAATTGGCGCATTTATTTGTGTTGGGGCAGTTGTTCTCTTGATGTTGTGGAGCAGTCTCAGCACACTTGGAGCATACATACTCGTTCCGACACCTATCCTCATGATGACCATACTTCTGGCATTTAAAGCATCTAAGAGGGTTAGGTACATATATGTCGACGGTGACAATCTGGTAGCCGACTTTGATACGTGACGGGATGACTGGTGTGTCACATGTAATTATATATGTGTTTGTTGTTTTTATTTCGTTGTTACGTTTTATTGATATTCTCTTCACGTCAATGATCCCTTAAGGGACTTGACAAACCTTCTTTGATCTCATCCAAAGAGCAGGAAGATAATTCCCTGCACCTGATGACACCTTTGGATGAGTTCAAAGATTTGTGGGGACTGACCTTCACAGAATGTCCAAAGAAGGTGTTTGTTGATAATAAATTCTGAGATTGAGCTTTTGAAGTAATTTCAACCAAAAGACTTCAATTTCGAAGACTTTTAACAGATTTAGGTGTACCTAGGATAGATTTCATTTGCTTTTCAATGACGAAAGGGGAAATTTGTGTGATAGGTTTTGAACTGTCTACCGCCTCAATGAGAATGAAGCGAGGGAAGTTCACTCTCTGTTGTTCAACAGAATCATCATCAGATTCACTTAGTGCACGCTTGGCTTTTTTTTGAGTGGAACTCATAATAGTAATATATAGTTCATCGTCAATGCTCCCCACCCGTCTCAGAGCCCAACAAGGGGACATGATCTGGGGAAATCCATCGCAGATCATGACAGGGATACATCAATGATATACTCAGAATGAAAGGACTAGACTGGACAAGTGTATTCCCACAGAAGGTCCTACCAAGTTTAGACTATCCTTGGGAGGTTACAAAAGTCAATCAACCATCAAACTTTCACCCGATTAGCCCATGAGCCACCGCCTTCTAGGGCATCAAAAAGAAGACAATGAAAGAGTATAAATATTTAGAGAATCAATATTTGTTTTCAAGACAAATTAAAAAAATATGTGTTTAAGATTAACGATGCCCTAGGGCTTGGCATGACCAGCCGATTGATCAAGGACGGGCTTTCCTGACCTCCCGTTTAACCCAACTTAAGGCCGAAGTGGTGTGTTGTGGAAACAGGGTATTATTTGCCAACACTGATTCTACTCAACCACCAGGATCCTCTCATCAGGCGACACAGGTCTCCGCCCACGGCAAACAGGCAGGCACATTGGGGGGGTTGTACCCCTCTGTAGTGCGACAGCTGGGATATTCTAACCCCTGCCCAGCTGGGGGGACTATAATCCAGCATCTCCGAAAAGAGTTCAAAATTCATGGGAACATTGGGGAGGGGAGAAACTGCATTGGTTACATGAGTTTTCTGAGACAAGTTCAGAGTGGACAGAAACACGTATACACAGAAAGAGACTTGGTAGATGGCGTAATTAAAGCTATTCAGGGCGGGTCTTGTCTCGGGGGTTACTTAGAGGGCCGTGAAGACTTGTCGCTGCCGAAATTACAAGCCATCATAAAGGGCATTCTACAAAGAGAAAAGCGCGACAGAACTTTACCAAGAACTTTGCAGTTCAAGGCAAACCAAGTGAAACAACACAAGAATTTGTTTTCCGTGGACTTATTACGGCAGAAGATTTTGTTCGCGTCCAAGGAAGTGCCGACAGTAATTTACGACAAAGACCTGGTGGAACAGTCTTTCAGACACAGTCTCTACTGGTATTTGGGATGACTCCATCCACGTAGAGTGTCACTGCAGGACTATAAGGACGATGAAGGTTTAATCCAAGGTATCAACGAAATTACATGTAGGGCTGAAGAGAGGAAATCAAAAATTTCAAAATCGGCTAAAGTGTCCGCAATATCTGAGAACCAAGAATATGCCGTGCTTAACGAACTAAAGTGTCTTCGAGCAGAAATAAATGAGCTAAAATATCAACGCGCGGATAAGAAGAAACCAGAGAAAGGCCCGAAACCAAAACCCAGGAGAACCTGCTCGAAGTGTGACCCAACAACCAGATGTAACCACTGTTGGACGTGTGGCAGCGCGGATCACCTACAATGACGTTGTCCGGAAAACTAAAGTCGGTCTTATTTCTCTATTTAAGCCATTATCTACCCGGTTACATGTACAATTAATGCATGAAAGGCAGTGTTTAACAGGTTTAATTAGCGGATTAGCTGCGAGATATGATATATTAACATAATTGAGTAGATGGAACTTCTACAGATGTCAAGTGGACAAACAGGAACACTTTTGTGATCTATTTCCATCCACAAGTTATCACTCTGTCCTGAGTGAGTACCGGGTACATGGACTTAAAAGTTACATTTAAAATGTACATGGCAACACCAACTCCAAATGATAGTGTATGCCAGTGTAATAAGAAAGTATGGTGGTCAGCAAATAAAAAGACTGCTGGAAATAATGCTTGTGGTAAGTCCATCAACAGCTGAATGTGAACGGGGTTTTAGCCTAATGAACAATGTAAAAACTATGAAAAGATACTGTTTAAAGCTTCCTGTTCCAGGTGTTCAGGAGTAGGGAGGAGGCTGATGATGGGGTGGCCATCACAGAGGATGTCCCATCTGTGGATGAGACAGAATCTGATGAGGGTCTGGTGGGGCCTGTCTCAGTGCATGCAGACAAAGCTGTGTTTCTGGACCAGTTTGTGGATGTAGGTTTGTTGTGGGAATCCCAGTTCATCCTGGCTGATGAGGTTGTCCCTGTCCTCGAGGCGATTGTCCCTGTCCCTGAGGTTGATCTGCCCCTACTTGATCTTCTCGCAGATACTCTGGAACCTGTTCCAGAGCTTGCAGAGCCCAAAGAGGTACCTACCTCTGCTCTTCCACACAGGTGTCTTCGGGTTCGTAGACGTCCTGATCGGTTACAGATCTCCTGCGACTGAATAGGTATTCAAGTCTTGGTTCATACACTTCCCTGCCCATCGTCAGACTCCTTGAGGTGGAAGATATTATCAAGAGAAAACTGGATTATTTGGTAACTTATTATTAAATGTAAATAATGACAAAGCTTCGAACGTCATTTATTAAAATGAGCGCGTTAACTATCATCTTAAACTCACTTTATTTACTCGCATAAATTGGATGGTCTTTGTCTGCACAATGCATGAAAGACAGTGTTTAGCAGGTTTAATTAGCGGATTAGCTGCGAGATATGATATATTAACATAATTGAGTAGATGGAACTTCAACAGATGTCAAGTGGACAAACCAGAACACTTTTGTGATCTATTTCCATCCACAAGTCATCACTCTGTCCTGAGTGAGTACATGGACTTAAAAGTTACATTTAAAATGTACATGGCAACACAAACTCCAAATGATAGTGTATGCCAGTGTAATAAGAAAGTATGGTGGTCAGCAAATAAAAAGACTGCTGGAAATAATGCTTGTGGTAAGTCCATCAACAGCTGAATGTGAACGGGGTTTTAGCCTAATGAACAATGTAAAAACTATGAAAAGATACTGTTTAAAACTTCCTGTTCCAGGAGGTGTTCAGGACTAGGGAGGAGGCTGATGATGGGGTGGCCATCACCGAGGATGTCCCATCTGTGGAGGAGACAGAATCTGATTATGAGGATCTGGTGGGGCCTGTCCCAGTGCAACTCCAAATGATATTGTATGCCAGTGTAATAAGAAAGTATGGTGGTCAGCAAATAAAAAGACTGCTGGAAATAATGCTTGTGGTAAGTCCATCAACAGCTGAATGTGAACGGGGTTTTAGCCTAATGAACAATGTAAAAACTATGAAAAGATACTGTTTAAAACTTCCTGTTCCAGGAGGTGTTCAGGAGTAGGGAGGAGGCTGATGATGGGGTGGCCATCACCGAGGATGTCCCATCTGTGGATGAGACAGAATCTGATGAGGGTCTGGTGGGGCCTGTCCCAGTGCATGCAGACAAAGCTGTGTTTCTGGACCAGTTTGTGGATGTAGGTTTGTTGTGGGAACCCCAGTTCATCCTGGCTGATGAGGTTGTCCCTATCCTCGAGGTGATTGTCCCTGTCCCTGAGGTTGATCTGCCCCTACTTGATCTTCCCGCAGATACTCTGGAACCTGTTCCAGAGCTTGCAGAGCCCAAAGAGGTACCTACCTCTGCTCTTCCACACAGGTCTCTTCGGGTTCGTAGACGTCCTGATCGGTTACAGATCTCCTGCGACTGAACAGGTTTTCAAGTCTTGGTTCATACACTTCCCTGCCCATCGTCGGACTCCTTGAGGTGGAAGATATTATCAAGAGGAAACTAGATTATTTGGTAACTTATTATTAAATGTAGAAAATGACAAAGCTTGAACGTCATTTATTAAAACAAACGCGTTAACTATCATCTTAAACTCACTTTATATACTTTATATACGCGCATAAATTGCATGGTCTTTGTCTGCACAATGCATGAAAGACAGTGTTTAGCAGGTTTAATTAGCGGATTAGCTGCGAGATATGATATATTAACATAATTGAGTAGATGCAACTTCTACAGATGTCAAGTGGACAAACGGGAACACTTTTGTGATCTATTTCCATCCACAAGTCATCATTCTGTCCTGAGTGAGTACATGTACTTAAAAGTTACATTTAAAATGTACATGGCAACACCAACTCCAAATGATAGTGTATGCCAGTGTAATAAGAAAGTATGGTGGTCAGCAAATAAAAAGACTGCTGGAAATAATGCTTGTGGTAAGTCCATCAACAGCTGAATGTGAACGGGGTTTTAGCCTAATGAACAATGTAAAAACTATGAAAAGATACTGTTTAAAACTTCCTGTTCCAGGAGGTGTTCAGGAGTAGGGAGGAGGCTGATGATGGGGTGGCCATCACCGAGGATGTCCCATCTGTGGACGAGACAGAATTTGATGAGGGTCTGGTGGGGCCTGTCCCAGTGCATGCAGACAAAGCTGTGTTTCTGGACCAGTTTGTGGATGTAGGTTTGTTGTGGGAACCTCAGTTCATCCTGGCTGATGAGGTTGTCCCTGTCCCTGAGGTTGATCTGCCCCTACTTGATCTTCCCGCAGATACTCTGGAACCTGTTCCAGAGCTTGCAGAGCCCAAAGAGGTACCTACTTCTGCTCTTCCACACAGGTCTCTTCGGGTTCGTAGACGTCCTGATCGGTTACAGATCTCCTGCGACTGAACAGGTATTCAAGTCTTGGTTCATACACTTCCCTGCCCATCGTCGGACTCCTTGAGGTGGAAGATATTATCAAGAGGAAACTAGATTATTTGGTAACTTATTATTAAATGTAGAAAATGACAAAGCTTGAACGTCATTTATCAACAGTGTCACCAGCTTTTGAACCATCTGTGTATATGGCTTTGAAGTCAGAATAAAATTCCCTGATTTCATGATATTTGTTTGAAACTGGCTCCTGTCTGTAATAGACTTTTTATCAGAAGTGAGATCAAAGCGAAACTCGGCAGTTTTATGGGTCCAAGGAGGAGAATCTGGGATTTTATACTGTGCAATAGATTTCATGTCAATATGTAGGTCATCTAGACATTGTTCCATGCGTATACCTAGTGGGGCAATAGCTCTCGGTTTTCTTTGAAATTGCACTTTAAATTGGGGTTGAAAGACCACTTTGTGAGCTGGGTTTAGAGGATTTGACTTGAGTTTCAGTAGGTATTGAAGAGCTAGCTTCTGTCGTCTAGCATACAGAGAGGGTTCATTTGCTTCAGCATAAAGACTTTTAACAGGGGAATTTCTGAAAGCTCCAAGGACTAATCGTAGACCGTGATTATGTATAGGATCAAGTATTTTCAGGTACGATTTTCGTGCAGATCCATAAATTATCGAACCATAATCCAGCTTAGAGCGAACCAATGACCGATAGAGCCGTAGAAGGACCTTTCTATCAGCTCCCCAATCGGAATGTGCCACAACCTTTAAAATATTTAGAGCTTTTTGACATTTCTTTTTTAAATTATTAATATGAGGAATGAATGAGAGTTTTTTATCAAAGATAACACCTAAAATTTGTATTCTGTGACTACTTCTACATGTGAGCCATCCAGGTAAACTTCTGGGTCTGGATGAAGTCCACGTAGATTACAAAAATGCATACATTTAGTTTTTGATTTAGAAAATTTAAAACCATTTTCATCCGACCAAGTCTGAAGTTTATTCAGACATTGCTGGAGTTGGCTTTCTATTATGTTCATATTACTAGACCTGAAGCAAATAACAAAATCATCTACATAAAGGGAGCACTCAACCCCTGGATTTATTGATTTAACAATATTGTTTATCTTAATACTAAACAATGTAACGGACAAAATACAACCCTGTGGTACACCCATCTCCTGTTCCCGAGCATCTGATAGGGTATTACAAACACGAACACGAAACAGTCTTTCATTTAAAAATGCAGAAATAAATAATGGAAGGCGTCCTCTGAGGTCAAAGTCGTGAAGATCTTTTAAAATGCCATATTTCCAGGTTGTGTCATAAGCACTCTCAAGGTCGAAAAATACTGAAGCAACATGTTGTTTATTGACAAAGCCCTCTCTTATAAATGTTTCGAAACGAACTAGATGATCCAGTGTGCTTCGTTGCTGACGAAAGCCACTCTGGACATTAACAATTAAATGATTTGATTCGAGAAACCATACAAGCCGGTTGTTTACCATTCTTTCCATAGTTTTACATATACAACTTGTTAACGCTATGGGTCTATAGTTGTTTGGATCCTTTTTATCCTTATTTGGTTTTGGTATTGGGATGACTAAAGCCTCCCTCCAAGATGTAGGAAATTCACCAGTTTGCCATATAGAATTAAACATGTCCAATAATATAAAGAGGGAGGAGCTAGGTAGATGTTTTAAGAATTGATAGTGGATTTTATCTGGACCTGGGGATGTATCATGTGCTTTTGACAAAGCAGACTTTATTTCTTTAAGATTAAATAGTTTGTTGTAATGTTCTTTGTTCTTTGAATTGAAGTTTAGTTTTTTCTTTTCTTTAGTGTTTTTGAATTTCTGAAATTTTTGTGAATAATTATTTGCTGATGATTTTTGTGCAAATGTTTCTGCTAATGTGTTTGAAATTTCCAGAGGTGTGGTGATTTGTTTGTTGTTTGCAGTGAGGTGGCTAATAGGTGAAGTACCTTTGCCATTAATTTTTCTGATCATGTCCCACGGTTTCTTAGTTGTTGTTCTGTTATTTAGTCTTGAGATGTATTGTTTCCAACATTTGCGTTTGCTGCTTTGTATTGTACGTCGTGCTTTTGCTCTATATATGCGAATGTTGTTTAAATTTTCTGTGGTGGGTCTAAAATTGAATTTTCTTATGGCCGATTTCCTATTTTGGATGGCTTTCTTACAATCATCATCATACCAGGGTTTGTATGGTCTCTTTGGATTAGGTGACGTCTGAGGTATGGATTGTTCTGCTGCTTTTATTATTAATGTAGTGAATAGCTGTGTTTGATCACGACAATCCTTGAATGTTTCATATGAAATTGTTTGTTCACAAAGTTGTTGGAATTTAGTCCAATTTGCTTTAGAAAATTTCCATCTTCTGGGTTGACTATAAGCTGTTGGCTGATTTTCAGATATGAGGATGGGGAAGTGGTCGCTTCCGTGGAGATCATCATCGACTTTTCATGAGAAATCTGGAAGTATGACTGGGCTACATAGTGTAAGATCTATTGCAGAATAGGATCCTGTTCCTGGGTGTAAATATGTTTTGGAAGATGGATCATTCATGTAAGAAAGAGAATTATCAAAGATGAAATTCTCTATCTGGAGACCTCTTTGATTTGTATTATTACAACCCCAGATGATGTTATGTGCATTGAAATCACCTATTAGAATATATGGAGTGGGTAATTGTATTATAAGATCATTCAGCCTATGTTCTTCAATTGGTTTACTTGGGGGAATATATAGTGAACACAGTGTGATAGTGCTATGTAATGACAGTCTTACAGCAACAGCTTGTAAGTTTGTATTTAACAGTAATTCCTTATGTGGAACACTATTATTGACGATGATAGATACCCCACCCTGGGCTTTATCACCTTCACTGTATATTTGATTGAAAATGGTGTGATGTTTTATAGAAATTGTATCATTTTGTTTCAAAAATGTTTCTTGAAGGCATAACGCAGCAGGTTTATGTTCTTGCACTAAAAGAGAAAGCTCTGCAAAATTAGATTTTAAACCTCGACAATTCCACTGGATAATTCCATTGGCCATTATTGAGCGATTAATTATTAAAAATATTATACCGATATTTACATAATTATTATTCATAGATAAAATATAAAGTTAAAAATATATTAAGTGGCATCCTGCAACGACTGGAGGTTCTTGCTCCCGCCACCCTCGTCATCTTGCCAGGTCATAGACTCGGACTTGTCCGAGTCTGATGCCTCGCCCTCCAGATTGTCATCGTCGGTGTCCAAATCCGAGTATCTATTGCTTGTAGACACTGGACTGGACACTGTGTGTTTATCTGATTGTTTATCTGATTGTTTATCTGATTGTATATGTTTATTTTTCTGCTGTCTGGAAGTGACAGCAGATTGTTTTTTTGTTGAAGTTGATGCTTGTTGAGCTGTAGATTCTTTTTTAGTAGGTATTGGTTTTGATGAAGTTGATGTTGTTTTTGGTTGAATGTGTTTTTCTTGTGTATTGTTGTTTCGAGTGTTTTTTGTTGTTGGATTCTTGTTTATGTTTGTTTTTGCTTGTTTTTGTTTGTCTGCTGTAGGTTTAGGTGTTTGTGGTGTATTTTGATTTGTAAGCGTAGGTTTAGGTGTTTGTGGTGTATTTTGATTTGTAAGCTGGTCAAGATGAGAAGAACTATCAGAACCAGGGAATAACTGCATTATTTCTGTTTTTTTGTCTGGAAATATTTGGCAAAGTTTGGTCAACAAGTTTTTGCAAGTTTTGCATTCAACAGATGCTGTTTTAGCAACACTTGCATAGCTTGGCTGATTTTCGAATTTGTATCGAGATTCATAAATTTTTCTTGCATCCTGGAATGAAATGTTTTCCGAATATTTGATCTTAACTATTTCTTTTTCTTTTTTCCAGGAGACACGGTCTTTAGAATTGGAAATATGATCAGCGCCACAATTGGCGCATTTATTTGTGTTGGGGCAGTTGTTCTCTTGATGTTGTGGAGCAGTCTCAGCACACTTGGAGCATACAGACTCGTTCCGACACCTATCCTCCTGATGACCATACTTCTGGCATTTAAAGCATCTAAGAGGGTTAGGTACATATATGTCGACGGTGACAATCTGGTAGCCGACTTTGATACGTGACGGGATGACTGGTGTGTCACAGGTAATTATATATGTGTTTGTTGTTTTTATTTCGTTGTTACGTTTTATTGATATTCTCTTCACGTCAATGATCCCTTGACTTGACAAACCTTCTTTGATCTCATCCAAAGAGCAGGAAGATAAGTCCCTGCACCTGATGACACCTTTGGATGAGTTCAAAGATTTGTGGGGACTGACCTTCACAGAATGTCCAAAGAAGGTGTTTGTTGATAATAAATTCTGAGATTGAGCTTTTGAAGTAATTTCAACCAAAAGACTTCCATTTCGAAGACTTTTAACAGATTTAGGTGTACCTAGGATAGATTTCATTTGCTTTTCAATGACGAAAGGGGAAATTTTTGTGATATGTTTTGAACTGTCTACCGCCTCAATGAGAATGAAGCGAGGGAAGTTCACTCTCTGTTGTTCAACAGAATCATCATCAGATTCACTTAGTGCACGCTTGGCTTTTTTTTGAGTGGAACTCATAATAGTAATATATAGTTCATCGTCAATGCTCCCCACCCGTCTCAGAGCCCAACAAGGGGACATGATCTGGGGAAATCCATCGCAGATCATGACAGGGATACATCAATGATATACTCAGAATGAAAGGACTAGACTGGACAAGTGTATTCCCACAGAAGGTCCTACCAAGTTTAGAATATCCTTGGGAGGTTACAAAAGTCAATCAAACATCAAACTTTCACCCGATTAGCCCATGAGCCACCGCCTTCTAGGGCATCAAAAAGAAGACAATGAAAGAGTATAAATATATAGAGAATCAATATTTGTTTTCAAGACAAATTTAAAAAAATATGTGTTTAAGATTAACGATGCCCTAGGGCTCGGCATGACCAGCCGATTGATCAAGGACGGGCTTTCCTGACCTCCCGTTTAACCCAACTTAAGGCCGAAGTGGTGTGTTGTGGAAACAGGGTATTATTTGCCAACACTGATTCTACTCAACCACCAGGATCCTCTCATCAGGCGACACAGGTCTCCGCCCACGGCAAACAGGCAGGCACATTGGGGGGGTTGTACCCCTCTGTAGTGCGACAGCTGGGATATTCTAACCCCTGCCCAGCTGGGGGGGTTCATTTATTAAAACAAACGCGTTAACTATCATCTTAAACTCACTTTATATACTTTATATACTCGCATAAATTGCATGGTCTTTGTCTGCACAATGCATGAAAGACAGTGTTTAGCAGGTTTAATTAGCGGATTAGCTGCGAGATATGATATATTAACATAATTGAGTAGATGGAACTTCTACAGATGTCAAGTGGACAAACAGGAACACTTTTGTGATCTATTTCCATCCACAAGTCATCACTCTGTCCTGAGTGAGTACATGGACTTAAAAGTTACATTTAAAATGTACATGGCAACACAAACTCCAAATGATATTGTATGCCAGTGTAATAAGAAAGTATGGTGGTCAGCAAATAAAAAGACTGCTGGAAATAATGCTTGTGGTAAGTCCATCAACAGCTGAATGTGAACGGGGTTTTAGCCTAATGAACAATGTAAAAGCTATGAAAAGATACTGTTTAAAACTTCCTGTTCCAGAAGGTGTTCAGGAGTAGGGAGGAGGCCGATGATGGGGTGGCCATCACAGAGGATGTCCCATCTGTGGATGAGACAGAATCTGATGAGGGTCTGGTGGGGCCTGTCCCAATGATGCAGACCGAGCTGCGTTTCAGGACCAGTTTGTGGATGTAGGTTTGTTGTGGGAACCTCAGTTGATCCTGGCTGATGAGGTTGTCCCTGCCCTCGAGGTGATTGTCCCTGTCCCCGAGGTTGATCTGCCCCTACTTGGTCTTCCCGCAGATACTCTGGAACCTGTTCCAGAGCTAGCAGAGGCCGAAGAGGTACCTACCTCTGCTCTTCCACACAGGTCTCTTCGGGTTCGTAGACGTCCTGATCGGTTACAGATCTCCTGCGACTGAACAGGTATTCAAGTCTTGGTTCATACACTTCCCTGCCCATCGTCAGACTCCTTGAGGTGGAAGATATTATCAAGAGGAAGCTAGATTATTTGGTAACTTATTATTAAATGTAAAAAATGACAAAGCTTGAACATCATTTATTAAAATGAGCGCGTTAACTATCATCTTAAACACACTTTATTTACTCGCATAAATTGGATGGTCTTTGTTTGCACAATGCATGAAAGACAGTGTTTAGCAGGTTTAATTAGCGGATTAGTTGCGAGATATGATATATTAACATAATTGAGTAGATGGAACTTCAACAGATGTCAAGTGGACAAACCAGAACAATTTTGTGATCTATTTCCATCCACAAGTCATCACTCTGTCCTGAGTGAGTACATGGACCTAAAAGTTACATTTAAAATGTACATGGCAACACCAACTCCAAATGATAGTGTATGCCAGTGTAATAAGTATAGCGGTCAGCAAATAAAAAGACTGCTGGAAATAATGCTTGTGGTAAGTCCATCAACAGCTGAATGTGAACGGGGTTTTAGCCTAATGAACAATGTAAAAACTATGAAAAGATACTGTTTAAAACTTCCTGTTCCAGGAGGTGTTCAGGACTAGGGAGGAGGCTGATGATGGGGTGGCCATCACAGAGGATGTCCCATCTGTGGAGGAGACAGAATCTGATTATGAGGATCTGGTGGGGCCTGTCCCAGTGCAACTCCAAATGATAGTGTATGCCAGTGTAATAAGAAAGTATGGTGGTCAGCAAATAAAAAGACTGCTGGAAATAATGCTTGTGGTAAGTCCATCAACAGCTGAATGTGAACGGGGTTTTAGCCTAATGAACAATGTAAAAACTATGAAAAGATACTGTTTAAAACTTCCTGTTCCAGGAGGTGTTCAGGAGTAGGGAGGAGGCTGATGATGGGGTGGCCAACACAGAGGATGTCCCACCTGTGGATGAGACAGAATCTGATGAGGGTCTGGTGGGGCCTGTCCCAATGATGCAGACCAAGCTGCGTTTCAGGACCAGTTTGTGGATGTAGGTTTGTTGTGGGAACCTCAGTTGATCCTGGCTGATGAGGTTGTCCCTGCCCTCGAGGTGATTGTCCCTGTCCCTGAGGTTGATCTGCCCCTACTTGATCTTCCCGCAGATACTCTGGAACCTGTTCCAGAGCTTGCAGAGGCCGAAGAGGTCCCTACCTCTGCTCTTCCACACAGGTCTCTTCGGGTTCGTAGACGTCCTGATCGGTTACAGATCTCCTGCGACTGAACAGGTATTCAAGTCTTGGTTCATATACTTCCCTGCCCATCTTCAGACTCCTTGAGGTGGAAGATATTATCAAGAGGAAACTGAATTATTTGGTAACTTATTATTAAATGTAAAAAATGACAAAGCTTGAACATCATTTATTAAAATGAGCGCGTTAAATATCATCTTAAACACACTTTATTTACTCCCATAAATTGGATGGTCTTTGTCTGCACAATGCATGAAAGACAGTGTTTAGCAGGTTTAATTAGCGGATTAGCTGCGAGATATGATATATTAACATAATTGAGTAGATGCAACTTCTACAGATGTCAAGTGGACAAACAGGAACACTTTTATGATCTATTTCCATCCACAAGTCATCATTCTGTCCTGAGTGAGTACATGTACTTAAAAGTTACATTTAAAATGTACATGGCAACACCAACTCCAAATGATAGTGTATGCCAGTGTAATAAGAAAGTATGGTGGTCAGCAAATAAAAAGACTGCTGGAAATAATGCTTGTGGTAAGTCCATCAACAGCTGAATGTGAACGGGGTTTTAGCCTAATGAACAATGTAAAAACTATGAAAAGATACTGTTTAAAACTTCCTGTTCCAGGAGGTGTTCAGGAGTAGGGAGGAGGCTGATGATGGGGTGGCCATCACCGAGGATGTCCCATCTGTGGATGAGACAGAATCTGATGAGGGTCTGGTGGGGCCTGTCCCAATGATGCAGACCGAGCTGCGTTTCAGGACCAGTTTGTGGATGTAGGTTTGTTGTGGGAACCTCAGTTGATCCTGGCTGATGAGGTTGTCCCTGCCCTCGAGGTGATTGTCCCTGTCCCCGAGGTTGATCTGCCCCTACTTGGTCTTCCCGCAGATACTCTGGAACCTGTTCCAGAGCTAGCAGAGGCCGAAGAGGTACCTACCTCTGCTCTTCCACACAGGTCTCTTCGGGTTCGTAGACGTCCTGATCGGTTACAGATCTCCTGCGACTGAACAGGTATTCAAGTCTTGGTTCATACACTTCCCTGCCCATCGTCAGACTCCTTGAGGTGGAAGATATTATCAAGAGGAAGCTAGATTATTTGGTAACTTATTATTAAATGTAAAAAATGACAAAGCTTGAACATCATTTATTAAAATGAGCGCGTTAACTATCATCTTAAACACACTTTATTTACTCGCATAAATTGGATGGTCTTTGTCTGCACAATGCATGAAAGACAGTGTTTAGCAGGTTTAATTAGCGGATTAGTTGCGAGATATGATATATTAACATAATTGAGTAGATGGAACTTCAACAGATGTCAAGTGGACAAACCAGAACAATTTTGTGATCTATTTCCATCCACAAGTCATCACTCTGTCCTGAGTGAGTACATGGACTTAAAAGTTACATTTAAAATGTACATGGCAACACCAACTCCAAATGATAGTGTATGCCAGTGTAATAAGTATAGCGGTCAGCAAATAAAAAGACTGCTGGAAATAATGCTTGTGGTAAGTCCATCAACAGCTGAATGTGAACGGGGTTTTAGCCTAATGAACAATGTAAAAACTATGAAAAGATACTGTTTAAAACTTCCTGTTCCAGGAGGTGTTCAGGACTAGGGAGGAGGCTGATGATGGGGTGGCCATCACAGAGGATGTCCCATCTGTGGAGGAGACAGAATCTGATTATGAGGATCTGGTGGGGCCTGTCCCAGTGCAACTCCAAATGATAGTGTATGCCAGTGTAATAAGAAAGTATGGTGGTCAGCAAATAAAAAGACTGCTGGAAATAATGCTTGTGGTAAGTCCATCAACAGCTGAATGTGAACGGGGTTTTAGCCTAATGAACAATGTAAAAACTATGAAAAGATACTGTTTAAAACTTCCTGTTCCAGGAGGTGTTCAGGAGTAGGGAGGAGGCTGATGATGGGGTGGCCAACACAGAGGATGTCCCACCTGTGGAGGAGACAGAATCTGATTATGAGGATCTGGTGGGGCCTGTCCCAGTGCAACTCCAAATGATAGTGTATGCCAGTGTAATAAGAAAGTATGGTGGTCAGCAAATAAAAAGACTGCTGGAAATAATGCTTGTGGTAAGTCCATCAACAGCTGAATGTGAACGGGGTTTTAGCCTAATGAACAATGTAAAAACTATGAAAAGATACTGTTTAAAACTTCCTGTTCCAGGAGGTGTTCAGGAGTAGGGAGGAGGCTGATGATGGGGTGGCCATCACCGAGGATGTCCCATCTGTGGACGAGACAGAATTTGATGAGGGTCTGGTGGGGCCTGTCCCAGTGCATGCAGACAAAGCTGTGTTTCTGGACCAGTTTGTGGATGTAGGTTTGTTGTGGGAACCTCAGTTCATCCTGGCTGATGAGGTTGTCCCTGTCCTCGAGGTGATTGTCCCTGTCCCTGAGGTTGATCTGCCCCTACTTGATCTTCCCGCAGATACTCTGGAACCTGTTCTAGAGCTTGCAGAGCCCAAAGAGGTACCTACCTCTGCTCTTCCACACAGGTCTCTTCGGGTTCGTAGACGTCCTGATCGGTTACAGATCTCCTGCGACTGAACAGGTATTCAAGTCTTGGTTCATACACTTCCCTGCCCATCGTCGGACTCCTTGAGGTGGAAGATATTATCAAGAGGAAACTAGATTATTTGGTAACTTATTATTAAATGTAGAAAATGACAAAGCTTGAACGTCATTTATTAAAACAAACGCGTTAACTATCATCTTAAACTCACTTTATATACTTTATATACTCGCATAAATTGCATGGTCTTTGTCTGCACAATGCATGAAAGACAGTGTTTAGCAGGTTTAATTAGCGGATTAGCTGCGAGATATGATATATTAACATAATTGAGTAGATGGAACTTCTACAGATGTCAAGTGGACAAACAGGAACACTTTTGTGATCTATTTCCATCCACAAGTCATCACTCTGTCCTGAGTGAGTACATGGACTTAAAAGTTACATTTAAAATGTACATGGCAACACAAACTCCAAATGATATTGTATGCCAGTGTAATAAGAAAGTATGGTGGTCAGCAAATAAAAAGACTGCTGGAAATAATGCTTGTGGTAAGTCCATCAACAGCTGAATGTGAACGGGGTTTTAGCCTAATGAACAATGTAAAAGCTATGAAAAGATACTGTTTAAAACTTCCTGTTCCAGAAGGTGTTCAGGAGTAGGGAGGAGGCCGATGATGGGGTGGCCATCACAGAGGATGTCCCATCTGTGGATGAGACAGAATCTGATGAGGGTCTGGTGGGGCCTGTCCCAATGATGCAGACCGAGCTGCGTTTCAGGACCAGTTTGTGGATGTAGGTTTGTTGTGGGAACCTCAGTTGATCCTGGCTGATGAGGTTGTCCCTGCCCTCGAGGTGATTGTCCCTGTCCCCGAGGTTGATCTGCCCCTACTTGGTCTTCCCGCAGATACTCTGGAACCTGTTCCAGAGCTAGCAGAGGCCGAAGAGGTACCTACCTCTGCTCTTCCACACAGGTCTCTTCGGGTTCGTAGACGTCCTGATCGGTTACAGATCTCCTGCGACTGAACAGGTATTCAAGTCTTGGTTCATACACTTCCCTGCCCATCGTCAGACTCCTTGAGGTGGAAGATATTATCAAGAGGAAGCTAGATTATTTGGTAACTTATTATTAAATGTAAAAAATGACAAAGCTTGAACATCATTTATTAAAATGAGCGCGTTAACTATCATCTTAAACACACTTTATTTACTCGCATAAATTGGATGGTCTTTGTCTGCACAATGCATGAAAGACAGTGTTTAGCAGGTTTAATTAGCGGATTAGTTGCGAGATATGATATATTAACATAATTGAGTAGATGGAACTTCAACAGATGTCAAGTGGACAAACCAGAACAATTTTGTGATCTATTTCCATCCACAAGTCATCACTCTGTCCTGAGTGAGTACATGGACTTAAAAGTTACATTTAAAATGTACATGGCAACACCAACTCCAAATGATAGTGTATGCCAGTGTAATAAGTATAGCGGTCAGCAAATAAAAAGACTGCTGGAAATAATGCTTGTGGTAAGTCCATCAACAGCTGAATGTGAACGGGGTTTTAGCCTAATGAACAATGTAAAAACTATGAAAAGATACTGTTTAAAACTTCCTGTTCCAGGAGGTGTTCAGGACTAGGGAGGAGGCTGATGATGGGGTGGCCATCACAGAGGATGTCCCATCTGTGGAGGAGACAGAATCTGATTATGAGGATCTGGTGGGGCCTGTCCCAGTGCAACTCCAAATGATAGTGTATGCCAGTGTAATAAGAAAGTATGGTGGTCAGCAAATAAAAAGACTGCTGGAAATAATGCTTGTGGTAAGTCCATCAACAGCTGAATGTGAACGGGGTTTTAGCCTAATGAACAATGTAAAAACTATGAAAAGATACTGTTTAAAACTTCCTGTTCCAGGAGGTGTTCAGGAGTAGGGAGGAGGCTGATGATGGGGTGGCCAACACAGAGGATGTCCCACCTGTGGATGAGACAGAATCTGATGAGGGTCTGGTGGGGCCTGTCCCAATGATGCAGACCAAGCTGCGTTTCAGGACCAGTTTGTGGATGTAGGTTTGTTGTGGGAACCTCAGTTGATCCTGGCTGATGAGGTTGTCCCTGCCCTCGAGGTGATTGTCCCTGTCCCTGAGGTTGATCTGCCCCTACTTGATCTTCCCGCAGATACTCTGGAACCTGTTCCAGAGCTTGCAGAGGCCGAAGAGGTCCCTACCTCTGCTCTTCCACACAGGTCTCTTCGGGTTCGTAGACGTCCTGATCGGTTACAGATCTCCTGCGACTGAACAGGTATTCAAGTCTTGGTTCATATACTTCCCTGCCCATCTTCAGACTCCTTGAGGTGGAAGATATTATCAAGAGGAAACTGAATTATTTGGTAACTTATTATTAAATGTAAAAAATGACAAAGCTTGAACATCATTTATTAAAATGAGCGCGTTAAATATCATCTTAAACACACTTTATTTACTCCCATAAATTGGATGGTCTTTGTCTGCACAATGCATGAAAGACAGTGTTTAGCAGGTTTAATTAGCGGATTAGCTGCGAGATATGATATATTAACATAATTGAGTAGATGCAACTTCTACAGATGTCAAGTGGACAAACAGGAACACTTTTATGATCTATTTCCATCCACAAGTCATCATTCTGTCCTGAGTGAGTACATGTACTTAAAAGTTACATTTAAAATGTACATGGCAACACCAACTCCAAATGATAGTGTATGCCAGTGTAATAAGAAAGTATGGTGGTCAGCAAATAAAAAGACTGCTGGAAATAATGCTTGTGGTAAGTCCATCAACAGCTGAATGTGAACGGGGTTTTAGCCTAATGAACAATGTAAAAACTATGAAAAGATACTGTTTAAAACTTCCTGTTCCAGGAGGTGTTCAGGAGTAGGGAGGAGGCTGATGATGGGGTGGCCATCACCGAGGATGTCCCATCTGTGGATGAGACGGAATCTGATGATGAGGGTCTGGTGGGGGTGTGCGGACAGGTCGGACCATGGACGGGTCGGACCATCAACAGAAGGCAGGTCGGACCATCAACAGAAGACAGGTCGGACCATCAACAGAAGGCAGGTCGGACCATCAACAGAAGACAGGTCGGACCATATTCTCAATGTGACGATGTGTTGAAATGGCATGTTAAAATCGAGAAATTAAAAATAACTTTGTACGTATTCTTTAATTTTGCTATTTTGAACAGTAATTCCCAAAGAATGATAATTGATTAATAATTACCGCTTGCTGTGTACAATTAATCCTGTGATTCCAAGCATTGATTGGATTGGACTTGTTTCTTTAATTTAATTTTAATTAATTCATCAAAAATACTTTATTGTAAGCGAGAGTTCACCGCAATAATTAATCACTGAATACCTGAATTCATTAGAAACGCTTTGATCATGAACAGAAGTTCACCCGAATAATTAGCAAGCTAATAACTTAATTGCATAAAATGCTGTTATTAAGCATAGTAATTATGAGATGAGTTGTTCATTTCAACTGCCACTTGTCTGTGTTTTGTTATAAAATACAAAGTTTACCGAATGTAGCAATAAACCTCAACCGTCATTCACGATGTCTACGTCGTTTCCGTGTATCTTTTGCGAGAAGCAGGTCTTTTCACATTATCAGGCTATCGACTGTGACTCTTGTGGGAGATGGCAGCACCGTGGTTGTGGTAACACAGGTATGTACATCATACATGTATACATTGTTTCAGAACTTTTATTCAGCGAACTCGTCAAGCATCGTACAATTTTACATGCAAATAATAGTAATTGATAGTGTACTTTCGTAACAGACACCGTAACACGTACCATAAATTTTAGTGGTTGGAATAAATAAGTTGGTGTTTGGTACGAATCATTTGGTGTCAACAACCATACAATATGTTCAGAACGTCTGTATCAACATACATTATTATGACTGTATATATATATATCTCTTACGTCATCAGTTATATGTATTATAATTATATTTTCAGGTGTTACCAGATACATGTACGAGCGGATGCGGAAAGGGGAATTGACCGTGCAGTTTGTCTGCGATCGATGCCAGTTGACAAGACTTGAGGTACGTAAATATGTCTGATTAATTATGACCTTAGTTAAATTGAATGGACGTTAGTTCGCATAATTATATCGAGCTTTTGGCATATACGTCTGCTACGTTATTTTATATTATATGAATACATGTATAACGGACATTCAATCATTATTACATTTCAATTTAATGCATTGAAATACATAAATATCTAGCATATACGTCTGCGATCCTAGTTTCTATTGCATAATATAATTGTGTTTGTAAAATTACAACAATTTTCGTGCATTTTTAATAGTTATATTTATATTCTACAGAACGATTCGTCCTCGGCACGAGACTGCAGCATCATTGAACATGCAACAAGCAGCACACAACTACAAATGCCACCCCGACCAATCGGCATCCTGGTCAGCACACGGCTATCGCTCGGCGAGGGTGAGCGGAGTGGCGACCTAGATCTCACAGAGCCTGACGTCACGCACCAGGAAGGGGACAACATAGATATTACGGAACCTGATGTAACGCACCGGGAGGGGGACGACCTAGATCTCGCAGAGATCCCGACACAGGTGAAATTGGTGAAGGAGGGGAAACTCAAGCGTCACCAGAGGAAGCAATCTACCAGAGTCGAGGGCAAGCTACAGAGTCGAGGGCAAGCTACAGAGTCGAGGGCAAGCTACAGAGTCGAGGGCAAGCTACAGAGTCGAGGGCAAGCTACAGAGTCGAAGGCAAGCTACAGAGTCGATGGCAAGCTACAGAGTCGAGGGCAAGCTACAGAGTCGAGGGCAAGCTACAGAGTCGAGGGCAAGCTACAGAGTCGAAGGCAAGCTACAGAGTCGAGGGCAAGCTACAGAGTCGAGGGCAAGCTACAGAGTCGAGGGCAAGCTACAGAGTCGAGGGCAAGCTACAGAGTCGAGGGCAAGCTACAGAGTCGAGGGCAAGCTACAGAAGTTATGGGAGGAATACGGCGACCACCAAATAACAACGAACACCCGACTCAAGAAGTGCGCCCGTCTCTATGGACCATGTTGCAAAACTACATAGACTGTGTAATAGTGTATATGACACTCGTCACGATGTGCTACATTGTTCTGTGCTATTGTAAACTCTACATGTATTATTCACAATGTGCTTATTGAGAAGAAGACGATAGACAAATCACATTTGTATGCATGCACACATTAGTAGTTGTCGATATTACGTTACATGTATGCTGTATGTAAACTTTTCATGTTATGCTATGCAGTACATGTAGTACACTTAATTAAAATAAAACAAACGGCTAATCCAAGTCAGTGGTCCGACTCATCCATTGCCAATCCTTGCCCGTGGTCCGACCTGTCCACACATATGGTCCGACCTGTCCACAAATATGGTCCGACTCGTCCATGGTCCGACCCGTCCATGGTCCGACCTGTCCACAAATATGGTCCGACTCATCCATGGTCCGACCCGTCCATGGTCCGACCTGTCCGTAATTCCTGGTGGGGCCTATCCCAGTGCATGCAGACCAAGCTGTGTTTCTGGACCAGTTTGTGGATGTAGGTTTGTTGTGGGATCCCCAGTTCATCCTGGCTGATGAGGTTGTCCCCGTCCTCGAGGCGATTGTCCCTGTCCCTGAGGTTGACCTGCCCTACTTGATCTTCCGCAGATACTCTGGAACCTGTTCCAGAGCTAGCAGAGTCCGAAGAGGTACCTACCTCTGCTCTTCCACACAGGTCTCTTCGGGTTCGTAGACGTCCTGATCGGTTACAGATCTCCTGCGACTGAACAGATATTCACGTCTTGGTTCATACACTTCCCTGCCCATCGTCAGACTCCTGGAGGTGGAAGATATTATCAAGAGGAAACTGGATTATTTGGTAACTTATTATTAAATGTAGAAAATGACAAAGCTTGAACGTCATTTATTAAAATGAGCGCGTTAACTATCATCTTAAGGTAGTAGATCCCCAATGGATTCGTGAAACATCGTCAATAATCGACAAATATCGCCAGTGTTCGTAGACATTACGAACGCGCTTTCGGCCGTTTACGATAATGACTATTTTACTAAATATAGCAACAAAACCACATGCACTCACGTGATGCTTTAAACAAAATGGCGGATGGTGTTAGGGACAGACGTGGTTGCTATTTTAAAAAAGTGAAAAGTAAACAACAAAAACACAGATATTCGAATCGGAATATAGTAATCGAACATAACTATGCATCCGGCCGAATGTGTGACGGTGTAGACTGTCGGAACTCGTGTGATAAGTTTGCACACCCAGATGTCGGGGCATTTGTTGACGGAAACAGCTGGCGTTTTGGTCGCAGGATAGTTGAATTGCAGGTTCTTCTCGAAAACTTAGTTCTGTCAGCAGTGCAAACTAGGACCTGTACCACTCGCGATATACAACGATATTGGTGAGAAAAAGATAGGTCTTAGTGGCTATCTCTATGTGCAGTGTCAAAACATTGACTGTGGTTATGTGAATCGTGTCACATATGGCAAAACACACAGATTGAAGACTAAAGGGATGCCGTGCTTTGCAGTCAACACAAAAGTTGGAAGTGGCGAGTTATTTGTGTTGTATATAATATACTTGTAATTTATTCACTCAGAAATGAAAAGTACACTGACATTGAACCTTGAACTGTTATATTGTAGTCATTCCGGCATTAACCTCAGATGTTGTGGTGATAACTACGGTACGGTACGGCTGGAGGCCGGGGAAATATCACCACGGCAGCACGAGACGAGATTCGGGGAGACTTGGCGAGAGAGGGGGACTCAGGACGCGGGCTGCCAACTCAACGCTCATAACAAAGCTAGAACTTGAACAGAACAGTTGATAACCGGTTATAACGGATACAGGAAAAGCAAGACTATTAGGTAAGACGCTTTACATGGTGGCAGCGGTGTTTTACGACTTACGTCAAGCGAAGGAAATCACCTGAGAGTGAAACATTATTTTTTTGAAAGCACGTGGTTCAAAAGATTTTCATTCTCGGGTTTTTTTCCGAATGATTTGTATCTATCTACCCGGTTGAAAAGTGGTGAAGACCAGTATCCAGTCAAAGACTGTGGATGGTTCATTTTTGTTGCGTTATTGGCATTTGTTTTGCTAGACATTTGTTGATATCGTCAACATTGATACAAGCAAGGGCGGATTGAGTTGGGCAGCATTAATATAGTTCAACATATGCAAAGTCCCTGGTTGGCTATATTAATTACAGTATAGTGTTTTCTCACATGTTTGACTATTTTGCAAAGCTAAAATATCCCATGTGTTAAATTAAATATTCTTGTCAAAGACATAGAATATTTTGTTGTGATCTTGGAAAGTCCATATACAGTAATTGTATCAAATCCTTGTACATATAGAAATACCTACTGTAACCAAAATGGCCTCATTCAATCAAGCAAAGCTTATTGAGGTGAATTTTGCATCTTCGGAAAAACTGCAAACAATAGCAGGGATAGGTCCAAGATCAGCGTCCGCTATAATTTGCCTACGGGAAAATAGAGGAAATCTAACCCCTGAATTAATGGAAACATTTCTCAGGATAAAATTCAGCGAGGAAATGCTCCAGACGTTGGATTTTACTCCTAATAGCCAATTGCCATTGGATTGGGAGGAGACGTTCCAAAATTTGCCGGATTGCCCTCTAAATGAACAGAGTAGCAGAACGGGAACTCCAACATGGGAAGAGGGGAGGACATGAGCAAGATACCAGAGGCCATGACCGAAAAGGTCTTGGAATCAGCCAAGAAATGGGTGGGAGTACACGGCGAATCCTCGGGTAGGGGCGACCAAATGATGGCAAAGCAATCATTTGGGGGCGCACGTCCGAGACAGTACAAGAACCGTGATGACAGGTATGAGGACGATTCGGATGAGAAGCCATACCTTGCTTCATCACGCCATCGAGGCCTACAATCACGGCCCAAAGATGCAAGGACGTCTTATAAGCCGTTTAAACCCACAAGAGAATATTCATCGGGGGAGGAAGAAAAAGTCCCTAATAGGCAGAAATCTAAAACAAGGACATGCTACAAACAGAGACGACCAACGAGGGAATACTCGTCGGAGGAGGACGACGACAGGGTCACAAGTAAACATAGAACAGGATATAGACAGTCCCGCCAAGCAAGAGAATATTCATCGGGGGAGGAGGACCGAGTCCCGAGAAGGCAGAAATCTAGAACAGCCGAGTTTCTGCGGAATATTCCGAAGGCTCTGTACTATAATGGCACAGGTAACTGGCAGTCATATAGACAGAAATTTATGCAAATGCATGCGGGTGGACGGAGGAGGAATGCGCGAACGGTTTGTTATTCTACACACTACTAGTGGAGCGTGATGAAGATTTAAGTTGTCGACAGATCATGAGACGACTAGAGAATCGGTTTGGTGCAAAGGAACTAACCGAGACAGCCCAGGTAAGGTTTCATCAAGCTGTACAGAGTAATGGTGAATTACTGGAAGACTGGGCCGACCGCGTACTGACCCTAGCTACAAGAGCCTACAATGATTTGCCGGAGTATTTTTCTTGCAGACAAGCGGTAGCTCGTTTCTGTGAAGGGCTACCCGACAAAGAAGCTGCACTCCAAGTGGGGATTGAAAAACCTGCAAACATGGAGGCGGCCATAAACAGTGTACGCTGGTATCAGCATATGCATCAATCGGTATTGGGGAAACCACGGAGGACTAGGGCCCGTGATACCGAACAAGAAACTACAAGTGCATATGCAGTTTATGAGAATGTGCAGGGTCGAAAACCTCTGAGCCCTTCGGAAAGGGATTCGCTGGAGGTAGTAATAGAGAAACTACAGACCACTTTGGATTTAATGTCGGCTAAGATGTCAAAGACAGAGTCGACAGGAATATCGCAAAATCAAAGGGGGATGCAGCGAAATGATTGGTCGCGGGCGGGAGCGCAATATGGTAGGAGGGGCTCCTGTTTCAATTGTAATCAAATGGGACATTTTAAAAGGGAGTGTCCAAGATTAGCTCCTCCAAACTTGAGTTTAAACCGGAGGGCCGAGGCAGTAGGTCAAACCTCGTCCCAAAGGACTAAAGTGGACCTAATAAGGACACCACCCATACGGGAAAAGGACGATAGTTCTAAGATACCATGCCCATCTCGCTGCAAAGTAGCTAGGGGGTATAACGTATCAAAATACCCTTGCAAAGTTCCTGGGTTACAACCATCTGCTGGGGATTTCCCTGCGAATCATGAAAGAAGATTGGGTAACATGGAGAATGGCCCGATAACCTTGAACCCAAGTCCAGGCATTGGCAAAAAGGGGGTAGTCAAACAGCCCTCGTTATCCGAGCCTGGTAAAATTAAAGCGAATGATGAATCGCGTGTATCTATTTGTCAATTGAGGACATTGTCGCAATTCAGCATGATGGTCAATGTCGGTGACAAGATAGTTAAAGCGGTAGTGGACACAGCTGCAGAAGTGACCATCATTTCGGACAGACTTTACAATTCGCTGAAATTCAAACCAAATAACATTCGCGATGTAAAGCTCTGCACGGCCGGGCGACAGCTTTCCATGAATGGATTTGTGGTTGGTCCAGTTAGGTTAAAAGTTGGGGGGAAATGGTATAGCGAGCAGGTACATGTAGCGCCAATAGAACAAGACATGTTGTTTGGGTTTGACCTTTTGTATCACCGAGGAGCTGCGACACTGGACATGGGGCGAGCAGTTTTGATATTTGATGGCCAAGAAATTGTCTCGATGTGGGGAAGGAGGGTGGTACTCCACTGGTGGCCAGAGTATTTATAGTTAATAGGCAAGTTATTCCACCTAATTCGGTTGTACAGGTTAAATGCAAAATTAGCGACCCCATTCCAGGAAATATTGTAATGGAATCCATAGAGGGTTTGAAAATGTTAGCTCCGCGCGTGGTATGTAGTGATAAAGCGGACCCAATAATGTGTCTTGTGAACCCCACGGACCGTTGTCGACTTCTCAAACGGGGACAGCAGTTGGGAAGAGCTTATCCGATAGACGAGTGTCTTGAGCCCGAGAAACAGGAACAGATTGCAACACAAGTATTGAGTGTGCAAACAGGTCAACCGGGGAGTTCTAAAAGTGAACTAAAGATTCCAGAGCATTTAAAGGAAATACTGGAATCCTCTAAGACACATTTAACTGAAGAGCAAAGCATTCAGTTAGCTAGCATTTTGATTGAATTTCAAGATGTATTTGCAAAAGACGAATTCGACCTAGGGCATTTCACCGAGATTGAGCATAGCATTGATACAGGAGGCGCCAATCCTGTCAAACAACGCATGCGCAGAACACCAGCATGTTTTGTGGGGGAAGAAGAAGCACACCTGAAAAAGATGTTGGAGTCAGGTGTGATACAAGAGTCGGTCTCTGATTGGGCGTCCGCTCCAGTACTGATACGCAAACGAGATGGGACAGTTAGATGGTGCATTGACTATAGGGCATTAAACAATGTGACCGTCAAAGACGTGTTTCCATTACCCTTGGTTGATGACTGTTTAGATACTCTCGCTGGTAGCGTATGGTTTTCTAAAGTAGATGCCAATGCAGCATATTGGCAAGTATTAGTAAAGGAGGAGGACCGGAAAAAGACGGCTTTTATCACAAAATATGGGTTGTTTGAGCATGTAAAGATGGGGTTTGGTTTGTGCAATGCTCCAGCAACGTTTGCTCGTGTGATGAATTTGGTACTGAGAGGTCTGAATTGGAAAACAGTTCTAGCCTTTTTAGACGATTTGCTCGTGTTGGGGTCAAGTTTCAAAGAACACTTGATGAACCTAGCGGAAGCATTATCAAGGTTTCGCGAATTTGGCTTGAAACTGAAACCTAAGAAATGTCTGTTTTTCCAGCGTGAAACTGAATTCTTAGGTAGACTGGTGAGTAGCAATAGGTTGGCTATGTCCCAAGAAAACATCAAGGTGATACGTGATTGGCCACGTCCATCATGTTCAAAAGATGTAGAGCGTTGGTTGGGTTTAGCTAATTATCATAGAGTATTTGTCAAAGACTTCTCTAAATTAGCAGCACCACTGTACAAAGTGGTGGGAAAGAATAACTTTCAGTGGAAGGATGAACAGGAAATGGCATTTAGAGCTTTAAAACATGCATTGTCCACACCACCCGTGCTGGCCCTCCCAAACCAAACGGACGACTACATCCTAGATGTTGACGCGTTATTGGATGCCATTGGAGCCGAATTGCTACAAATTCAAAATGGTGAAGAGAAGGTGATAGCATATGGAAGCTTTTCTCTATCTAAAGAACAACGGAGATACTGCACCACCCGCAGGGAACTTTTAGCAGTTGTTCGGTTTACCAGGCAATATAGGTATTACCTACTTGGTAGGCCATTTACCATCCGAACAGACCATTCTAGTCTAACATGGTTATTACGGTTTAAAGAGCCACAAGGTCAGCTACCCAGGTGGATGGAAGAGTTGTCGCAGTACAACATGATCCTGAAACACCGGGCAGGCCGGAAGCATGAAAATGCAGATGCATTGTCCCGAATACCCGAAGAAGGGGGGAAGTGTCTAGCATATGAGGCCAACAAAAAGTTGAATGAATTGCCTTGTGGAGGATGTGACCATTGTAGACGGGCTAACGAGAACTGGGGATCGTTTGAAAGGAATGTCGATGAGGCAATTGCTTTGACAGGTAATGACGTCAAAGATAGATATTGCGGTTCCATCGGTGTCGGTGAGGAAATTTCTGTCAAAGATAGATATTGCGGTTCCATCGATGTCGGTGAGGCAATTTCTTTGAGTAATGACGTCAAAGATGGATATTGCGGTTCCATCGATGTCGGTGAGGCAATTTCTTCGACAGGTAATGGTGTCAAAGATGGATATTGCGGTTCCATCGATGTCAGTGAGGCAATTTCTTTGACGGGTAAATGTGTCAAAGATGGATATTGCGGTTCCATCGGTGTCGGTGAGGCAATTTGTGTCAAGGATATATATTGCGGTTCCATCGGTCGTGGTGAGGCAATTTCTTTGACGGGTAATGGTGTCAAAGATGGATATTGCGGTTCCATCGATGTCAGTGAGGCAATGTCTGTCAAAGATAGATATTGCGGTTCCATTGATGTCGGTGAGGCAATATCTTTGACGGGTAATGGTGTCAAAGGGCAAGATTGCGGTTCCATCGATTCGGACAATCACCATGAGTTATTAGAAATGAGAGACGTGGACCAGGATCAACTAGAGTGTAATCTTGGGGGCTGTTCAAAAAGTAGAGAACATGCTGATGTGGAGATCATCATGAACAACGGGGAATTCCACATTCTGAGCTGCAAAGCGGCACAGAATGTGATTGTAGATGTATCACTACAACCGTCTTGTTGGGGCTTCACCGTGACGGAAACCATTGAGGCTCAAGCCAAGGATGAAGATTTAGAGATAATTCTAAATTGGCTTAACAACCAAGAACAGCCTAGTGAGAAATTATTGTTTCTTGCTAGTCCTGCGACAAAGTCGTACTGGCTAAACAAGGAACAATATCTATTAATAGACCAGGTACTGTACAAGAACAAGGGGAGTACATCGGAGGACAAAGTTTTGGTAATTCCAAGAAGTTTGAAGGAGTTAGCTCTGCAGTGGAATCATGATTTGCCCTCTGCAGGTCATCAAGGAGTTGCAAGAACCAAGGCCAGGATGAAAGATAAATTCTTCTGGTATGGCATGGGTCAAGAGATAGCTAACTTCGTGTCAACGTGCGATCTATGTAATCGAAATAAGAAAACGAATAGATACGGACACTGTGGAATGAAGGAATACCAAGCAGGGGCACCCATGGAGAGAGTACACATATATTTCATGGGTCCATTGCCCCGTACACCACTGGGAAATGAACACATCCTCATGATGGTAGATCAATTCACCAAATGGGTGGAATGTGTGCCTTTGCCGTCTCAGACAGCAGAAGTGACAGCAAGGGCTGCGGTAAACCAATTCTTTTCTAGGTTCGGGTACCCGTTGCAGTTATTTTCTGATCAAGGTCGTAACTTCGAATCTAAGCTGTTTACTGCCTTGTGTGAAGCTCTACAAATCCACAAAACTAGGACCACACCATATAGAGCTTCCGCAAATGGTCAAGTAGTAAGATACAACCGCACTCTGATGGACGCCGTTCGATGTTTTATAGGCACGTCTCAAAATCAGTGGGATCTTCATTTACAACAGTTAGCTGGAGCTCTAAGAGCTTCAGTGAATCGCAATACTGGGTTTACAGCCAACAAATTAATGTTGGGAAGAGAAGTAAATGTACCAGCTTATTTGATGTTCCCACAAGCTGTAACAAAGACTGCAGACGCAGATGACTATGTAGCAAAGCTTACTAGTACATTGCAAGAAGCACATAACGCAGCGAGAAAGACTTTGAAGACTTCCTTGAAACGGATGAAAAGGAATTATGACCTGAGAATATTGGAAAGGTCATATGAGGTAGGCGATGTAGTCTATCTATTAGATACCGCTACGTTAAAGGGTAAGTGCAGGAAGTTGTCCTCCCCTTGGAAGGGCCCAGCAATAATTGAGAAGAAGTTTTCAGTCTCTCTTTTTAGGGTCAAATTGCGGAATAGCGTATTGGTAGTGAACCATGATCGACTGAAGCCATGTAATGACAGGAAGCTACCAGCTTGGATTAAACAGTGGAAAGAGGCGCCAGATGATGATACAAGTTCTGATCAAGCAGCTGGTGAGTTGTACTGTTTATGTAGGAAGCCTTGGCAGGGACGGTTCATGATCCAGTGCGACTATTGCGATGCATGGTACCATGGGTCGTGTGTGGATGTGACTGCGACACTCTGTCCATAGATAAGTACCGATGTGGAAAATGTAAACGAAAATAATCCATGTGGGTAGTTATTGTATTCTTTCAGGCATAACTATGGAATCAGTCAGAAAGAATGACTTCTTGGACGAGGTGGAGCAAAGCTCAGAGCAACGTCTGTTGGTGTCTTCCCGTGTAATTGTGGAGGGGTTGTTGTTGTGCAGACGAGCGACCCATAAGCAGCAACTCCAGGCGCTTAAAGACCAGGCGAAGATCGCGACCTTAACCAACGCAAAGATTTGGTTAAGAACAGTGGCGAAGGAGGCGGACTCCCTGAACTTCGCCGATTATGAATGGATTAGGGATAATGTCTACAACCTGGGTAAGAAAAAAGTGAGCAAGGTTAGCAAAGAAGCAACTGCAACCAAAGACTACAGGCTCGAAGTGGATCCTAGCATCCCTAGAGTCGTAGAAGATCAGGGACGGATTGCTAGGTCGCCCAGAGTAAAGTCCAGGACGAGACTCTTCTGAATGAAGATGTTCTTTCGTTGGACTCTAGTCAGGAGGATAACCTGCTGCAGGTTGTGGACGAAGTGGGTGTTGAAAAAACAGATCAAGCGTCCTCTTGGACCAGCCTAGGCTACTAGAAAAGCCCATGGAGATTGATCCGCCACGGTGTGAATCTTCTCATGGTGCCAAGACTGTGGAGACCAGGCGATATTCGGACACCCGCCCAAAGGAGACCAGAGCAACCCGGAATCGGTCACCTGTTAATTACCCGGCACGTTATGATGGAGAGCGTCACTACGCCGAATATTATCGGAGGGCACCCGTAAGGTCGACTTACCAAGGTCAACAGAAGAGGAGGGATAGGGGTCCGCGAAAAACCAGTTACACTTCTGGTGCGACACCTCATACCCGTGGAATGTCTCGGGACATACCCCTACCTAAACGATGCACACCATATTCTCGGTATCCATCCAGGGACGAGCGGTGTGCTCCGAAACCAAGGGACCATCAGCGACCCATTAACAGAGAGTACAGAACCTCTGAGATGGGAAGGCTGGAGGTTACAGTAAGGGATTCGGGAGTTGCCCGGGTCACTGGAGGGAGAACGGAGAATGCAAAGCAAAGGAGGGCAGCGGTAAAGGTCCAGAGAAGGAACGAAAGGCGGATGCCTTGCCTCGTGCCAGATTGCAACGAAGCCAATGAATATCCGAAAGTGCACGCTTTTCGATGGCACGTTCCCAATCTGTTTCACGAAGAGCAGGACCTTGGTGAAACTTCATCTCGACGGGTAGCAGCATTAAAGCTATTAGCCGGATGGTTGCTAGGAAATCGAGCAAAGCTTGAAGACCTAGTTCGGTATATAAATAGTACAGAACAGCTGCTCCAGGATGCCAACCGGGAAGTGACCAATCGGCAGGCAGAGGCGATGGTAGCTGTTTCTCGAGAGCTAATGCTTGAAACCCCGAGTGAATTCACCCTTACCCCAATCAATTCACCAGCTGTACTTGTACATTGGCGTGCCATAATTGTTGTCTTGGCAAAGTTGGAGCCACGACATAGACAGAGCTTCATGGAACAGTTTCATGACTCTGACGAAGTTCAGTATGGGGAAGTAAGTGTGAATGAGGCTACACTTCGTCCGGAGGGGTTTGATAGTCATTTTCACCTGGATCGAACACGCAATATGTTAAACATGCCAGAGGCAACATTGACGGACCTGTGTCTGAGGGTGGGCGACCCGGATGATCATTTATGTGTGCAGTTGGCTGGAGCTGTGGCCACTTTTTGTGACCCAGCTACCTTCCCGACGGAAGACGAGGTTAGACAGCTGCACCGTGATGGGATATACGTCAGTATAGGGTTGCATCCCAAGGATGTACGGAACGTTGGTGTTGGGGATCTAGGTAGGATGGAAAAACTCCTAGGAATGCCGGAGGTTATCGGGTTTGGTGAGGTCGGTATTGACCACTCTGTGTCACCAGCTCAATGGGCAACCCAACAGAAGGTACTAAGCCAGGCTTTACCCTTGCTGCAAGATCGGCATGTACTTATTATTCACTGCCGCAGTATGACTAGTCTGGAAGATACAAGTGAGGCATATAGTACCTTGTTGTTCCAACTAAAGAATGTGGTCATTCCCAATCAGGCCACGCATCTGCATTGTTTCACGGGCACGGAACAAGTAGTCCGGGATTGGTTGAATGTCTTTCCGAATACATACTTTGGGTTTACACGGGTGGTGGCTCGCTTTAGCGGACAACAGTTGGCTGGCTTGCGTAGCATAGATGATGACCGATTACTTCTAGAGACAGATGCACCATATTTCGCTTTCTCGTACAATAAGGATTATCCCGAAGATCCTGTACATGTTTCTAGAAGAACTGCTCCAAATCTGATAGGTATCACAGCAGCCATTATCGCCACCCGAAGGGGTAGTGAAACACTGGAGATTCTGCGTGTCACCACCGCGAATGCCCGATATTTGTATGGGGGAAGAAGAGCCACTCAGGAGATTACCCATTTATAATTCGGTATGCGGTGCTCAGCATCTGATAGCTTTTTGCATGGCAGTTGCTAGAGTAGCGCAGAGTAGAAGTTCAATCTGATAGTTTCTTACCTGTCAGATCAACTGAGGACACCATCTTAATCCAGCTATTCGATAGTTTCTTACATGTCGGATTACTGTGTTAATGTAAATCAAAGGAAGACACCAGCTTAATCCAGCTATTCGATAGTTTCTTACATGTCGGATTACTGTGTTAACATGAATCAACGGATTGTGTAAAATGAACAGTGTAGAGGTTCGATCTGATAGTTTCTTACATGTCAGATCAACTGAGGACACCATCTTAATCCAGCTATTCGATAGTTTCTTACATGTCGGATTACTGTGTTAATGTAAATCAAAGGAAGACACCAGCTTAATCCAGCTATTCGATAGTTTCTTACATGTCGGATTACTGTGTTAATGTAAATCAAAGGAAGACACCATCTTGATCCAGCTATTCGATAGTTTCTTACATGTCGGATTACTGTGTTAACATGAATCAACGGATTGTGTAAAATGAACAGTGTAGGCTAGAGGTTCGATCTGATAGTTTCTTACATGTCAGATCAACTGAGGACACCATCTCGATCCAGCTCTTCGATAGTTTCTAACATGTCGGAGTACGAAGTCAAAATATAAAACCCAAACTGACTGGTTCCTGTCTTACTGTATGCAAGACGCTTTGGATAAAGTGGGGGAGAGTGTGGTGATAACTACGGTACGGTAAGGCTGGAGGCCGGAGAAATATCACCACGGCAGCACGAGACGAGATTCGGGGAGACTTGGCGAGAGAGGGGGGACTCAGGACGCGGGCTGCCAACTCAACGCTCATAACAAAGCTAGAACTTGAACAGAACAGTTGATAACCGGTTATAACGGATACAGGAAAAGCAAGACTATTAGGTAAGACGCTTTAAGAAACATCGACGAGAAACTAGGTAAAAACGACCAGATCACTGATATGCCCTTGTGGTCCCGACCGGAAGACCTTATTCTATCAACAAATACTTTTTATTTCATGGAGATCGGTCAAATAACACCAGTGTCTGGTGCCTGTGCATTTAGTCCTATAATGGCTATATAACCTCTACATAATTTTTTGAGAAAAATGCCTCGATATACATCACATTTGTCATGTGGGCATCCAAGGGATGGGCTCTTTAATTAATTTCTTTCCAACAATATCTAACACGATGTATATCTAAATCACTTAACATAGTCTTGACTTTCCTTTAGGTCTATGCTGACAAAGAATAAAACGGAACATAATGATAACATTACACAAAACAGGTGGGTTTTTGTAATCCGATTTTTTCTTCCTTATACTCGTCAAATTTCATATTACAACAATAAATATATTCAAAAGCTAACAATATAAATAATGTATGTGTTATAAATAAATAGCAAATTAAATTTACCTTGTATTTATTTTGTTTCCAGCGATTTGGACGCAACCGTTGTCCTGTTCAATCTGTAACGTTCCTGTTGAAACGCACGCCGACTTGAAAAGGGCGAAGTGCAGATATTAGCGTAGGAAAATATCGGCCGCAACACAATTCAATATTTGTTTGGTCAAAAATAATGTTTAATATTGTTTATCTTAGTAAGTAAATTGTCAATATATATGCCTACTATTTAAGATACAATATTCAGTTGTACGCGAGTTATTTAGAGATAAACGTATGGACTATTAGGCGGATGTTAAATCACACAACTATATACGGATTGTAAATCGGTTAGTCTGGATGGTTCGGCGGAAGTGACGCATTATTTCAGAACATTCTTGGGATTTCCGCAAATACATAGGTGACGGTTTCTAAAAATAACTTTAAAAACGAAACTGACAGTAGGGCATATGGAAGGGATGGGGTGGAATTCAAATTGTAGGTATGACGGCCGGTTATCCGTGAAGTGTGTAGTATTGTTGACATGAATCTTGTAGAATTGTGCTCTTGTAGCCTAGCGATGGGTGCGGTAAAATTGGTACTTATAAACCCCGTGACAATTGCACGCAATAACGTGTGACGTCCGTGATCAAGTGGTAGAGCTTGGGATTTGGAATCGAACGGTCTCGGGTTCGATACTCTGTCAGGCCACGTCATTGAACAATGTACGTCACACACATTGCTTAGTTCTGGTTAACCACTTAGGTCGGCTGAGTAGGCCTATGCCCAGGAAAACATGTCTAGGTCCCGCAAGTGGTTTGGCATTAATGGAACATACATATATACATACATACAGGGTACAGTAAAATTCAGGTAACCCCGTGACCATTGTACACAATAAAAAAATCTGGTACAGTCATAATGCAGATAAGCCTGTCACCGTTACCCCATGAACAAATCTGGTACAGTCAAAATACAGAAAACCCTGTCACCGTTACCCCATGAACAAATCTGGTACAGTCAAAATACAGAAAACCCTGTCACCGTTACCTTATGAACAAATCGTGTATGGCCAAATACAGATCACCATGTCACCGTTACCCTATGAACTAATCTTGTCTAGCCAAATACAGATCACCATGTCACCGTTACCTTATGAACAAATCTTGTCTAGCCAAATACAGATCACCCTGTCACCGTTACCTTATAAACAAATCTTGTATGGCCAAATACAGCTCACCCTGTCACCGTTACCTTATGAACAAATCTTCACTAGCCAAATACAGATCACCCTGTCACCGTTACCTTATGAACAAATCTTCACTAGCCAAATACAGACCACCCTGTCACCGTTACCTTATGAACAAATCGTGTCTAGCCAAATACAGATCACCCTGTCACCGTTACCTTATGAACAAATATTGTCAAGCCAAAATTTTAATACAGATCACCCTGTCACCGTTACCTTATGAACAAATCTTGTATAGCCAAATACAGATCACCCTGTCACCGTTACCTTATGAACAAATCTTGTATAGCCAAATACAGATCACCCTGTCACCGTTACCTTATGAACAAATCGTGTATAGCCAAATACAGATCACCCTGTCACCGTTACCTTATGAACAAATCTTGTATAGCCAAATGCAGATCACCCTGTCATCGTTACCTTATGAACAAATATGGTACAGTCAAAATACAGATCACCTTGTCACCGTTACACCCAATAAACACATATGGTACAGTCAAAATACAGCTAACCCTGTGGCTATTGCATCAAATAAACAAATCCAATATAGTCAAGATACAGCTAACCCTTACACCATTACCACATGAACACAGCTGGTATAGTCAAAATACAGCTAACCCCATTGGCGTGGCTTCCTATAGGCCGTGTAGGCCGTGGCCTACACTTTCCCCCGAAAAATCGAAAAAATAAAAATGCCAAATATGCAACAAAAATCGGGAGGCTAGGATTAAATTATATACGCTATACATAGTTTTCATGGGGAGCCCCTCCCGTCTTAAGTTTAAGTTGGCCTACACATCGATTCCAGCCAAGCTACGCCCCTGAACCCTGTGACCATTACACCAAATAAACAAATCTGGTATAGTCAAAATATACAGCTAACCCTGTGGTAAATGTGTACCATTTACGCATGTCTTCGGCATCCGTCAGTCTTGTCAGATTATTGGAAGATGAGTACCGTCTGCTATGGCTGTATAGCCCGATGCGTGACCTGCAGTGGCGGTTGCAGCCTCCGCACGTGAAGACAGAGCCACTGGAAGGCGATGCAGTTGGTGGCGGCTTCCACAGTTTGGCTTTCCTCTTCCTGCGTATGTTGTCAGAGGCTGTTTGCAGAGCGAATTCTCCCATCTTTAAGCCCGTTGACAGCTGTTGTCTCCACGCTATTCTGTTTGCTGCGAGAGATTCCCAGTTGGTGGTGTCCATCCCCAGCGCTTTCATATCTCGTTTGCAGACATCCTTGAAGCGAAGTTGGTGTCGACCTTTGTATCTGTGCCCTGCGGCCAGTTCACCATACAACAGATCTTTTGGAATGCGGCCGTCGTCCATCCGGCGTACGTGTCCGAGTCGGCGTTGGCGGAGTAATGTGTACATAGATGGGATGCCGGCTCTGCTTAGGACCTCGTTGTTGGTGACCTTGTCCTGCCAGGATATGTCTAGGATGCGTCGCAGAGAGCGGAGATGGAACACTTGCAGTTTTCGCTCTTGAGTGGCGTATGTTGTCCATGACTCGCTTCCATAGAGGAGTGTGCTGACGACGCAAGCCTTGTACACCGCTATCTTGGTGTTGGTTGTCAGCTGTCTGTTTTCCCACACCTTCTTGCTGAGACTGGAGAGGGTGGAGGCTACTTTGCCAATACGTTTGTCCAGCTCCACATCGAGCGAGAGGTTGTTCGTGGCTGTGGAACCCAGGTATGTAAATTGGCTGACGACCTCAAGCTGATAGTTCCTATGACAATGGCGGGTGGGATGGCAGTTCCTTGGCACATGACTTGGGTCTTCTTCAAACTGATGGTTAGGTCGCAAGCTGCAGAGAAACGGTCCACCAATGACTGGAGCTGTTCTAAAGTATGGGTAGCAAGTGCAGCGTCGTCGGCAAATAGCATGTTTCTGATGAGGACTTCTCTTGTCTTGGATTGTGACTTAAGACGGGTGATGTTAAAGAGCTTGCCGTCAGATCATCTGGAGTGAAGGGAGACTCCTTCTGTAGCTCGCTTGAAAGCGTGCCTGAACATCATGGCAAAGAAGATGCCGAAAAGTGTGGGGGCGAGTATGCAGCCTTGCTTGATGCCGCTCTTGACCTCGAATTATGTAGAGGTTTCACCGTCGTACTGCACGGTACTCTTCATACCGTCATGAAAATACTTTACGATGCTAAGAAACTTGGGCGGGCAGCCGGTCAGAGGTAAGATCTTGAATAGCCCATCGCGGCTCACCAGGTCGAACGCTTTGGTGAGGTCTATGAAGGAGATGTAGAGAGGCTGATGTTGCTTACGACACTTTTCTTGTAGCTCTCTCAGCGAGAATACCATGTCTACTGTTGACCTCTTGGAGCGAAAGCCACACTGGGACTCTGTGTAGACCTGCTCAGCTAGTTTCTGGAGTCTAATGAGGGCTATACTGGCAAATAGCTTCCCGACTATGCTGAGCAGTGATATGCCGCGATAGTTGTTGCGGTCACTGTGGTCACCTTTGTTCTTGTAGAGGGTAACTATGTTTGCGTCCCTCATGTCTTGGGGAACTTCACCCTCATCCCAGCATTTGCAGAGTAACTTGTGGAGTGGCTCTAGCAGGGTGGACTTCGCACACTTGATAACTTCAGCTGGTATGGAGTCTTTACCTGGTGCTTTGCCAGCTGGAAGCCTGTCGATAGCCTTGGCGAGTTCATCGAGTGATGGTTTGGTGTCGAGGTCGGACATTTCTGGGAGGCGCTCGATGGCATCCAGGGCTGACTGGTGAACCTTGTTTTCTCTCGAGTACAGCTCTGAATAGTGTTCTACTTATCTTTCCATCTGCTTTGTCTTGTCTGAGATGATCTCTCCAGAGGTAGACTTCAATGGTGCTGTCTTCTTTATACTTGGGCCAGTTGCTTTCTTGATGCCGTCGTACATGGCCTTGATGTTACCAGTGTCGGACGCACTCTGTATAGAGGAGCACAGGTCGCGCCAGTATTCGTTGACGCATGACCTGACGTTCTTCTGGATGTTTGCCCTTGAAGCCTGCAGAGCCTGTTGTGACTGGGCTGTTGGCGTATCGTTGTGCTTCTGTAGCGCTGTACGTTTGGCGTCCACAAGTGGGTCGAGTTGTTCGGCGTATTGTGGATGCCAGTCGTTTTGTCGGCCTCCCTGTTTCTTGCCGAATGTGTCGATTGCGGCTGTGTACGTGGCTGTCTTGATGTGCTTCCACAGCTCTTCGGACCGCGTGTTTGCATCAACATCCTGTAAAGAAGTTGCGAGCTGAATGTTGAAGCTTGCTGCCTTCTCTGTGTTGTTGGTCAGCAGTACATTCACGCAGGGCTTGGCAGATTGGATCGACCTGTGAAATTTCTTGGGCTGCAGTCTGACTGTCGAGCAGATGAGTGAGTGATCTGTATTGCAATCAGCACTGTGGAAAGTCTTAATCTTAAGTTGGGACCTTCTGGTAATGATCAGATCCAGCTGGTGCCAGTGCTTTGACCCTGGGTGCCTCCATGATACTCTGTGCTGGGGCTTTGTGCTGAAGAAGGTGTTTGTGATGCAGATATCATGATATGAACATGTCTCCAGTAGACGCTGTCCATTGTCATTGGTTTTACCAACTCCAAAGTGTCCAAGGCATGATGGCCATGCTTCTTGGTCGGCGCCAACCCGGGCATTGAAGTCGCCAAGGATGACGAGGGGTTCCTGATCAGGATACTGTGTGATGATGCTGTCCATTTGATTGTAGAACTCATCTTTGATGTCTACAGTGGCCACCAGAGTAGGGGCGTATACACACAGCAGGTTCACATGGCCATCAGAAGTGTGCAGGCGCATTGATATGAGACGCTCTGTGCTGACGTTGCCAAGTTCAACTGTATCCAAGAGTGTGTTTTTGATAGCAAAACCCACACCGTACTCTCTTGTCTCGTTCTCATGCTTGCCTTGTCAGATGAAGGTGTAGTTATTCTCCCTTAAACTTCCAGTGTCGGCAAGCGTGTTTCTTGCAGTGCTGCAATGTCAATCTGAAGGCGAAGTAGTTCATTGTTTATGGTGACTGTCTTCCTGATATCGCTTACTGCTCATAGGTCGTTGGACATTCCGGTCGTCATCGTTCGGACATTCCAGCTTCCAAACTTGAAAACTGGTTTCTTGGTTCTCTGTGTGTTGGTTGGTGCGGTATTTACTGACAACTTGTCGGAGGTACCTTATGTCCCACGCACCCAGTGGAACAGATGGCCAGTGACCGGATAACACCTAACTGGCCGAGGGCTGCTCAGCTTAAGGCGGGCGGTAGCAATCCAGTGAAGTTGGAAAACCTCTCCCATCATCGAGTATAACCCCTGGCGCCTGGCTGTACGCCAATATAGCCTTGGTTTATAACCGGTAACTGCTATACTCCGTGTTGAGCCTACACCGAGGTATAGCTGGAGTGTCCTCTCCAGGGCGCTAGCCTGGGCACGCTTAGGAGATACTGGGTTGCCCAATTCGCAGAATCCCCCTCTCGGTCTGATCTGATGTGGTCCGAAGAAGTCAGTAGAGTTCCAAACTGCCTGTGGGGCTCCACTCCAGATTTTCTGTCAGGGTTTACTCCCTTAGATTTTCTGTCGGGGTTTTTCTCCCCTAGCCTTCTGCCACCACTAGTAAACTCACAAGGCAGTGC
>CM026403.1:50408341-50438403 GCA_014843695.1 Archivesica marissinica
TATAGGATTCTGATCTATTTGGGTGTATTTGGGTGTACTTGTGTGATTTGGGTAATAACCACCACATTAAGTCATGCTTCCGGTCACCACAACAACAACAGAGTGAACAGACAATTCTCATTGTACTAATCAATCTTTCAAAGTCTTTAAGAGGTAAATATATTATTGCAGCTATATGTCCTGCAAGTTTAGCTGGCCGCATTGTATTTTTTGAATGTTACCATTGTATTGTTTTATTTACCAATGCTTAAAGACTTCCATTATTTCTGTATTTTCAGACCGTGATCATTGTGTCAATAAAGTTCCAAATAGACCACGTTCTTATTTATGATCACCGTCTCTACCACGGAAGAATGCCAGCAGTCTCATGTCCACTCCCTGGGTGCGGGTACACGACAGATGACCTTGATGCAGTAATTGTCGCTGCACTCATAACGGCACATTCCATGACTCATGTCACACCTGCCCCAAAGCCCACTGCAGCAATAGAAAAAGTCAAGAGACCATCAGTTCGTGCTGCAGGCACAAGTGAAGAATGGTCCTACTTTCAAACGCGGTGGAGTGATTATGTGAGTGCTACTAAGACTGACGGCCGTGACAAGGTATTACAACTACTCGAATGCTGTGAGGAACACCTCCGCAGAGACCTTACCTATGCGAAGGGGGCAGCCTAGCAGACAAAGACGAAGCTTATGTGCTAGCTGCCATACGCAAACTCGCCGTGCGTGAGGAAAGTACAATGGTTGCTAGAGTTGTACTACATAAAATGTACCAGGATCGCGATGAGACAATCAGAAGTTTTGGTGCGCGAATTCGCGGGCAAGCGGACATATGCAAATACGTGACTAAGTGCCCAGGATGTGATTCCAATGTTAACTACACACAACAAATCATGCGTGATGTGGTGACTAAAGGCATAGCAGACCAGGACATTCAGATGGATCTATTGGGCGACAAAAATCAAAACATGACGCTTGTAGAAGTGTTCCAGTTTATAGAAGCGAAAGAGGTCGGCAAACGATCAGCATCCAGACTACTGGACACCCACACCGCGGGGGTCGTGAGCAGTTCATACAGGAAGAACAAGAATAACAATCAGAAAGACAATTTTAAGGCAGAAACTTGTGGCTACTGTGGCAAAAGAGGCCATGGTAAACCGGCATCTGCTGCCGTTCGCCGTAATGACTGCCCGGCATACGGCCACCTCTGTACTAGTTGCAACATACGCCATCATTTTGAAAGTGTCTGTCGTAGTAGCAGCAATTCAAAATCCAAGAACACAGACAAATGGTCTGCAAACTCTGCTACTTTTGATTTCCTATGTTCTACTTCAGACGTGATCAATTCATTCGATAACTCATGTGTGATCAGTGAACGTGGCTTCGACCGCTCATTATGCATTGATCATCACATATACGACAAACTCTCAGACACTTGGGTCAAGCAGAAATCTAGATCTCTACCTTTTGTTGATGTCACCGCTAGTGTCTCACCTGATGACTACACGGCCCTTGGATTTCACTTGGACTCCAGGAACCGTAAAGTTTCAGCGGTCCTGCCCGCCATGGCAGATACTGGTTGTCAAAGTTGTCTTGCCGGTCTCAAGGTCATACATCGTCTAGGCCTCAAAGAGTCTGATCTCATACCCGTAACCATGCAAATGCACACTGCCACCAATCATGGCATCAAAATTCTCGGTGCAACTGTTTTAAACATAAGTGCGCATGATAACATTGGCGGCAGAACCGCTGAAACTAGACAAATGACATATGTAACCGATGCGTCAGACAAACTCTTCCTCAGTAGGGAGGCGTGCACGGATTTGGGTATTGTTCCCGGGACCTTCCCCATAATCGGGTCTGAACCAGCCCAAGCCCTAGGTTGTGAACCACCCCAACAGGATCAACCAAATGTATGCGACTGTCCCAGACGCCAACAACCCCCTCCCGCTCCAACCGACATGCCATTTCCGGGGATAGAGCAGAATATCCCTCGGATAAAAGCCTTCCTACTAGACCATTACAAGTCTAGTACTTTCAATACCTGTGAGCACCAGCCACTACCTTTAATGGACACACCCCCCATGAAATTAATGGTTGACGCCCAAGCTGAGCCGGTTGCTCGCCACACACCTATCCCTGTACCTATCCATTGGTGAGACAAGGTAAAGGCTGGATTAGACCAGGATGTACGCCTGGGTGTCATTGAACCCGTCCCTATTGGTGAACCAGTTACATGGTGCCATAGGATGGTGATTTGTGCCAAGAAAAATGGAGAGCCACGACGCACTGTGGACTTCCAGGCACTCAATGTCCATGCAGTGCGTGAGACACATCACACACCCTCCCCCTTTCACCAAGCTCGCTCCGTTCCCCAAGGCAAAAAGAAAACTGTATTTGATGCCTGGAACGGATATCACAGCGTACCTATTCGTGAAGAGGACAGACACCTCACGACGTTCATCACACCTTGGGGACGATACCGTTACAAAACAGCCCCACAAGGCTACATTGCCTCTGGTGACGGATACACCCGCCGGTATGATGAACTGACTTCTGACATCCCCAATAAGACAAAATGTATTGACGATACCCTGCTATGGTCTGACACGGTCGAAGAAAGCTTCTTTCAGGCAGTTGAATGGCTGGACCTATGCGGTCGCAATGGCATCACCCTGAACCCTGAGAAGTTTGTATTTGCCGCGGACACAGCTGGGTTTGAGATAACCCCCAACTCTGTCCGCCCTGTCAGAAATACCTCCGTGCCATACTGGAATTTCCTACCCCGATGAACATCACAGATGTTCGCTCATGGTTTGGCCTGATAAATCAGGTAGCGTATGCATTCAGTATGACGGGGAAAATGCTGCCTTTCCGTTGCCTACTGAAACCCAATCCTTTTCAATGGACCAGTGAGCTAGACTCCCTATTTGAGGAGTCGAAACGCATCATTGCACATGAAATTGAGATGGGGGTTCAGATCTTTGACCCTAAAAAGACAACGTGTCTTGCTACAGACTGGTCCAAAGATGGTATTGGCTTCTGGCTATTGCAGAAACACTGCTCCTGCCCAAGGTCTGAACCATTTTGTTGCAGAGATGGCTGGAGGGTTACACTGGTGGGCAGCCGCTTTACACATGCTGCCGAGTCACGTTATGCCCCAATTGAGGGAGAGGCGTTGGCTGTCGCAGACGCCCTTGACAAGGCAAGATACTTTGTCTTGGGATGCACTGATCTGGTCGTTGCAGTAGACCACAAGCCCCTACTCAAGCTGCTTGGAGATAGGTCACTTGAGGATATCTCCAACTCACGCCTACGGAATCTGAAAGAGAAAACACTCAGGTACAAATTCCGCATGGTTTACATCCCAGGTGCAAAAAATCTGGCCGCTGATAGCATATCACGTCACCCTGCTGGCAACCCCGACATGCTACCTCTGACAGATGACATGGCCCAGATACAAGCACAATTGACAGCAGTCATACACTGCTCCTCCATATTAAATGGACTTCGCTTGAGTTCTGATGCCCTCATTGACGATTCAAACCTTGCCTCAGCGGCAGATTCCCTAGAATCCCTAAACCTCAGATCAGTAACCTGGGATAGGGTTCGGCTAGCTACATCCAGTGATGACAACATATACACTCTCTTACACCTTGTCGAGTCTGGCCTACCAGATACTCGAACAGGGTTTCCAGAGGCATTGCGCGAATATTTCCAATTTCGTGACAACCTCCACACTATTGATGGTGTTGTCCTGTACAAGGACCGGGTGATCATTCCACCATCTCTCAGACAAGACGTTCTGGCTTCACTTCATTCTGCCCATCAAGGAGTCACAGCAATGACTTCTCGGGCAGACTCATCCATATTCTGGCCAGGAATAACACCTGCCATCTCAGCACTTAGGGCATCATGCCAGCACTGTAACCGTACAGCGCCATCCAACCCCAGTGCACCGCCTACACCACTTATGAACGCAGACTATCCTTTTCAGTGTATTTGCGCCGACTACTTTCATTACAAAGGTTGCAATTACTTAGTGGTAGTAGATCGCTATTCAAACTGGCCAATTGTTGAACGAGCAAGCAACGGTGCTCGAGGGTTGATAGACTGTCTTCGCCGCACATTTGTGACATTCGGGATCCCGGATGAGTTATCTTCAGACGGTGGCCCCGAATTCACATCTGTTGCCACACGCACATTCCTTAAGGACTGGGGGGTCAACCACCGTGTATCGTCAGTTGCCTTTCCTCACAGCAACTGTCGTGCTGAGGTAGGCGTAAAAACCGTCAAACGCCTTCTTATGGACAACACAAACACAGATGGTGGTCTTGAGACTGACCCATTTCAACGTGCTATACTCCAATACCGGAACACGCCAGACAGAGATACTAAACTATCACCTGCCATGTGCGTTTTCGGTCGACCAATACGTGACTTTATCCCGATACCGCCAGGTAGATACCAACCCCATAGTACCTGGCGCGAGACCCTTCTAGCCAGAGAGGAGGCCCTCAGAAAACGACACATGTTGTCCGCTGAAAGACTGTCTGAGCACACTAAGAGGCTCCCGCAACTTTCTGTAGGAGATCATGTTCGCATTCAGAACCAGGTTGGACAACACCCACTCAAGTGGGACAAAACAGGGGTGATTATAGAGGTACGACAGTTTGACCAATACGTGGTTAAAGTAGATGGCTCAGGCCGGGTCACATTGCGCAACAGGAAATTTCTTAGGAAGTACATAGCGGTGTATCCCTCACCTCCGCATATCACTTTCAACCCTCAGCCCACCTTACCTGACCCTATATGGAAGGACCAACCTGTGTCTCGGAAACATCCTGCCATTCCAGTACGTCCAGATCTATTGCGACCGCCTGCAATTGACAATCCCCTGCGGTGCACTCCTGATGTGCAAACACCTGGTGCCGACAGTTCAGAGGGCACTCCTTCAGTGCAGCCCCCAGATCTATCGCTCACCTCTGATAATCCCAGTGACACTACCGCCCCACTAACACCGGCTATTGCGACCCCCTCCACCATCATCCCCCAGCCCAGTGGACGACCCCTACCGACGACACCTCGTCGCTCGCGTCGCATAGTCAGGATACCTACGTGGCATAGTGATTTTGAAATGTAGTCGCCCTTCATATTCATGTTCTTTTCCGCTTTTCCATTTGATCAGTTATATCAGTATTTGAGAGGAACTCAACAAATGACTTGGGGGGAGATATAGGATTCTGATCTATTTGGGTGTATTTGGGTGTACTTGTGTGATTTGGGTAACCACCACATTAAGTCATGCTTCCGGTCACCACAACAACAACAGAGTGAACAGACAATTCTCATTGTACTAATCAATCTTTCAAAGTCTTTAAGAGGTAAATATATTATTGCAGCTATATGTCCTGCAAGTTTAGCTGGCCGCATTGTATTTTTTGAATGTTACCATTGTATTGTTTTATTTACCAATGCTTAAAGACTTCCATTATTTCTGTATTTTCAGACCGTGATCATTGTGTCAATAAAGTTCCAAATAGACCACGTTCTTATTTATTAATTACATACATTGTATATAATATTCCATTAAAATAAAGAATAGTGATTTTATTATTATTTATTATAGTGTTTGTGAGCTAATATAATTAATAGTATTTGTATGTGATCTGACAATCAAGCTTGTTCATGTTTTGTCCCAAAATGAAGTGTGGGTGCATGATTTTGCTGTGACAATTTTATAATAGCAAGCTGAGTCCATATATGATGGTTAATTGGTTATTGCACATTACTGTTTTGCAGATTTTTCCGGTTGGTTGCATACAGGCAGTTCACACTTTGGATCCATGGACGACTTGGAAAAAGGAAGCGAATACCATTACCAGCATGTGCCACAGCTCGAATTCGAGATGCTTTTCCAAGCCTTGAACCTGGCAAAGAACACTATGTCGGTTTTATGGATGCAAACTGATTAATTAAATGTGTACCGGTACATTGTGTTTACAGTTATTTCCTATTCTGTCCCAGACATATATACTGCAAGATGAGAATTTAGAAAGCCCTACTCCAATAGTAACATGTCTACATGCTAATAATTGTAGTAGTAACGAAGCAAAATATTTTCCAATTTCTTCTAAATCCTTTTATTTAGGTGTGAAGTTACAGATATAGATACCATGATCTCTACAGTATACAATATCGGTACAACAATATACACTGAATATACATATATATGAACTGAAATTACCCAGTCAACAATTTTTGAAAAATCCATTCTCATTCCAACTAGGGGCGCAACGATTAATCGACTTAAAATTTGCAAATGGTCAAGATTAAAGGGTTTTCTTAGTTTTTCGATTAAAATTTATAATTCGACTTGTGTATCCAAAGCGAAAACAACACGTTCGCATATACATACTGGTAGTACAGGTATCGCACACTTGTAAATATAATTCGAAAAAGGATCCAGGTACATATACCTACTGGTAGTACAGGTATCACACACTTGTAAGTGTAAGTTCAACATCACTACTTCTTGAACCTAGACCGTTGCCACTCTAAAAGCTCTGATTTGGAAGGTCTGGGTACTGGAGCAAGGTTTGCTGGAAGGATGGGTAACTGAGCAGACTCCAGGGTCTCGCTAGCTGTTTTCAACTCTACAACTCTCTCAATCATTGGAGGAATATGTGGATACTGTTTGTTTTCCATAACTGGCTTCAGTACCCACTGTTTGTTGTGCTTCGTGCAGACACTCCTATATCACAACTGCCCTTTGTCCTTGCCACCTTTTATAACTGCCTGCTTTCTATTTACATTATGCGAGTAGTCGAGCGCAGCTAATTGTGTGCGAGCGATCATCCCCTCCATCCCAAAGTGCTGTCATTTCGGACAGTATTTTGTGATGAGAGAATGATATGATTCTAAATCCCCTGTGTGACAAAATAATGTCAGTTTACCTATATCATTGAGGAAGCGCTTGTTCAGTACGACTTGTGTAATGGCTTTGTACGCCTTACTTTCAAGTTTCAACCATTTAGTCTGCCTCTCTTCTGTGGGTTCAAGTCGGGAGTGGCTACAACTTGTGATGTAGTTTCCGGGGAATACATGTACATTGCAAACATGGTGAATTATGGATACAAAACTTTCCTTCAAAACATCTGGGTTTCCATCACAGTTAGCAGCTGACCACCATAGATGATTACAAATTGATTTTGACCATTTGGCCACGGACTGACACTGTGCTTTCTTACCTGCTGCAGACAATTTTTTAGACAACCATTTAGACATATGCCACACATCATACTGGTGTTGTATGCAGGGATGTGTATTACGGATGTGACTTGTGATTTGCACATGTCTGTCAGTGGCAAGTGTCTCTAGAGAAAACCCATCATCCTTCAAACTCTGGATACACCTTTCTAATCCGACTTTCTCCATGCCAACTGAACTACTGGCTTCAGCTACATGTATAACTTTGAAGTCGACAATCTGCCTAGTATCCAACTCCATTAAAGTGTATGTGCAATATTTTGCACAAAACCCTGGTGAATCGCATCTACCATCTCCAGACACAACCAGAGACTCTACATTGAAATTATCAAGAATTACTCGCCTCTCTAAAAGCCAGGCTTCATTTATTACTGGGCACAAATATTTATGCTGAATCGCCAAATATGTAGATTCACTAGGGAATCCAAGATTCAAAAAATGGGCAAACTGCTGCATACGGCTAAAGGTGTTACCACTAAACATAATTGCAGCTGCAATGAGAAGATTGCCCAACACCATTTTATTTACAAGTGGCTGTGAGCGCCAAACATAATCATGCGAGTTGGGGCATAACAAAGAAATCCTCATACAGGAGCCCTGCATGTTGGTGTCTGTCACCATCATGGACTGGCCACATGTGGGACAACATACCATACCACACAGCTCCAACACACATGACTTGAAAGTTATAAACTTAATATCGGACACTTCTGGTTGGGGCGAGTCAGTACTCATATCACTGCCACTGGCAGATTCCTCCGATTCCAAAACAAGAGTCATCTGATGTGTCGCATGAATCAAGATTTACATCATCTGTGATCACATCTTCAGCATCAGAAACCAGCATATGCTCTGTAGGTGGGGGTACATTGTCTTCCAATGACTTTTGCGGAGTTGAATGGATAGGAAGAATGGCATTGTACGAATGGTCTAAACTGCACTTGTCAGGCTCGGCTACTGTATTCTGTTCATACTCTGGCCACTGGTTACCCACACATGATGTCACCGTCTTCTCCACTTGTGTCTCGCCATCACACATTAGTAACATGGACAGGTCTGTGTCCCAGCCTCAACCAGACATGGCTTCACACACTTGGTCCTTGGCTTCTTTGCTACAGGTGGCTGTAAACAAAATTGACAAGCAATTTCAATAATCAAGCCCAATTTCTTGAAATTAGGTCAGAGGTCAGAATATAGGTCAGAGTGACCTAGTTTTAGCATGCAACACCGCCTTTGAAATGGTATTATGAGCAGAATAGCAAAATAGTATAACCTTCTTCCATTTATTTAAAGTAATATCATCACAAATAATATTGTGATATATCTATGAAATTTTAACTTTGTGCGCACAAAGCTAAGAAATTAAACGATCTAATGAGAATTGTAATCCTTTTCTTCTCGAAAATAGAAAGCCCCACTCCAGTAATAATATTTCTACACACTTATAATTATAATAGTGACAAAGCAAAATATTTTCCCATTTTTTCATATTTTTTAAATTTAGGTGTGAAGTTATTACTTTAATATGGAACATTTCTGATTTATGTAGTTGGTGAGTTGATCATGCACATTTTTCTCTTGAGTGTGATAAAACATAAAATGACACCTAAATAAAATATATCGATTCATACAGAGCATATTGCTTTACATATATATATATTCTAACCTGAATATTTTCCACTTCTGCCAAACAGGTTCCTTCAGATCCATGGCTGGGGGCATTTGGCTCATCAATAAGTAACTGATCCATCATCTGTTGAAATAAAAAGAATTGATAGAATTAAATGATAAATTAAATGAATATGGTAGTATCCCCCCCCCCCCTCTCCAACTGGTAACATGTGGCAAAGAACGAAAAAGAAAAAGAAAATATGTTGAAATTGCCCATGCACCTCAAACAGCCACATTAATCTAAAAAGTAAAATCTAGAATTTAGTATAATTTTACACTTCAGTGTCCTTGCACTACTAGTATAATAACAATATTGATTATGCATGAAAATTAAATTGTTAAATTAAAGTGTTATATTGTTTCAATTAGTTAACTGGCCTTTAGTAACTAAAGCAAAACTTAGAGTACCTATGTCATTAAACTATCGAAAACATGTTACGTCGAAAACATGTCACCAACAAAGGACTTACAGTTCTGCAATTCAAAACCACCGTATTCTCGATAAATTAACTATGAGCCACTGCAATGACTCATTGCGACATAGGATAGGCAGGCATAAATACGGACAAACTGATGAAAATGTGGGCTCACCGTGCTTTTCGCTTTCTTCGCCATTCTGACGTCCGTGTGCTTCCGGGGTAGAGTAGGTCGGACATGCGAAAAAATCGTTGGAACGATCGTCGCCGTATTATGCAGACCGTGCATCAGTCTAGCCTCCATATCCACTTCCAAACAACTGTCTTCAAAATGTTTCGAGCATAACACATGGTCTTTGCTCGGCATAAACTTCTTCGGGTCGATGTCCTCTCTATGCAGCCTCGTCAGCCATTCGACTCGGACCTGGTCGGGTCGTGATGGAATGCGCGTAAATATCACAGACTTGTCATCAGTCTTACCAGTTGTGTTAGCACAGTTAAAAGCCATACACGTAGGCATGTTGCCGAGCCCGCCAGACAAACTTTAACAACAAAGAGATGTGAATAATAAGCGAGAAGTGGTGCGAACAATGCGATCGATAAATGGAGTCTACCAAGCGCGAATTCCTTTTGTGTACAGCTGTCCGACTGAAGGGCACCGCGCTGTGACGTCACAGATCACTCCTCCGCGCTGAAGAGTTCCACAGTAATGGCTGCCCCCATCATTGACGCGGTGTGTATATTTATCAATATAAATGAGGCTATTATATAAAAACCTGTACACATTAAATTTTTGTTTCCACATATATGTAATCATCACTGACATACTTTATTCTTGTACTGAGAACAGGATTCCCACGGTTCCCTTAAAGCTATTAGCCGGATGGTTGCTAGGAAATCGAGCAAAGCTTTTGAAGACCTAGTTCGGTATATAAATAGTACAGAACAGCTGCTCCAGGATGCCAACCGGGAAGTGACCAATCGGCAGGCAGAGGCGATGGTAGCTGTTTCTCGAGAGCTAATGCTTGAAACCCCGAGTGAATTCACCCTTACCCCAATCAATTCACCAGCTGTACTTGTACATTGGCGTGCCATAATTGTTGTCTTGGCAAAGTTGGAGCCACGACATAGACAGAGCTTCATGGAACAGTTTCATGACTCTGACGAAGTTCAGTATGGGAAAGTAAGTGTGAATGAGGCTACACTTCGTCCGGAGGGGTTTGATAGTCATTTTTTACCTAGATCGAACACGCAATATGTTAAACATGCCAGAGGCAACATTGACGGACCTGTGTCGGAGGGTGGGCGACCCGGACGATCATTTATGTCTGCAGTTGGCTGGAGCTGTGGCCAATTTTTGTGACCCAGCTACCTTCCCGACGGAAGACGAGGTTAGACAGCTGCACCGTGATGGGATATACGTCAGTATAGGGTTGCATCCCAAGGATGTACGGAACGTTGGTGTTGGGGATCTAGGTAGGATGGAAAAACTCCTAGGAATGCCGGAGGTTATCGGGTTTGGGGAGGTCGGTATTGACCACTCTGTGTCACCAGCTCAATGGGCAACCCAACAGAAGGTACTAAGCCAGGCTTTACCCTTGCTGCAAGATCGGCATGTACTTATTATTCACTGCCGCAGTATGACTAGTCTGGAAGATACAAGTGAGGCATATAGTACCTTGTTGTTCCAACTAAAGAATGTGGTCATTCCCAATCAGGCCATGCATCTGCATTGTTTCACGGGCACGGAACAAGTAGTCCGGGATTGGTTGAATGTCTTTCCGAATACATACTTTGGGTTTACGCGGGTGGTGGCTCGCTTTAGCGGACAACAGTTGGCTGGCTTGCGTAGCATAGATGATGACCGGTTACTTCTAGAGACAGATGCACCATATTTCGCTTTCTCGTACAATAAGGATTATCCCGAAGATCCTGTACATGTTTCTAGAAGAACTGCTCCAAATCTGATAGGTCTCACAGCAGCCATTATCGCCACCCGAAGGGGTAGTGAAACACTGGAGATTCTGCGTGTCACCACCGCGAATGCCCGATATTTGTATGGGGGAAGAAGAGCCACTCAGGAGATTACCCATTTATAATTCGGTATGCGGTGCTCAGTATCTGATAGCTTTTTGCATGGCAGTTGCTAGAGTAGCGCAGAGTAGAAGTTCAATCTGATAGTTTCTTACATGTCAGATCAACGGAAGACACCATCTTAATCCAGCTAGTCGATAGTTTCTTACATGTCGGATTACTGTGTTAATGTAAATCAACGGAAGACACCATCGTGATCCAGCTATTCGATAGTTTCTTACATGTCAGATTACTGTGTTAACATGAATCAACGGATTGTGTAAAAGGAACAGTGTAGAGGTTCGATCTGATAGTTTCTTACATGTCAGATCAACTGAGGACACCATCTCGATCCAGCTCTTCGATAGTTTCTAACATGTCGGAGTACGAAGTCAAAATATAAAACCCAAACTGACTGGTTCCTGTCTTACTGTATGCAAGACGCTTTGGATAAAGTGGGGGAGAGTGGTGATAACTACGGTACGGTACGGCTGGAGGCCGGGGAAATATCACCACGGCAGCACGAGACGAGATTGGGGGAGACTTGGCGAGAGAGGCGAGAGGACTGAGGAAGCGGGCTGCCAACTCAACGCTCATAACAAAGCTAGAACTTGAACAGAACAATTGATAACCGGTTATAACGGATACAGAAAAAGCAAGACTATTAGGTAAGACGCTTTAGATGATTAGGTAAATACCGCACTGGGGAAAAGTAACTGTACGTCATTCCTGGTTTGAGCCCGGCCCGCCATAACCACCCTAGCCAAGACACAGTGATTAATCTAAAGTTGTAATAACTTCTTTTAAACTAACCATGGGGTCCGATACTTTACTATGAAGATTCACGACAGATTACATGTTTATGCACATTTATTTTAACTTTATTGCGAAACAAGTTCTTACAACATTAGTTAACCCATTCAACACCAAGTAACTCACATGGACTAGTCCATGATATTTTTAGACCAATAAAATGAATAAGAAAATTACATTTGGACCAGTTGTCCAGTTCATTTATCAAAATGGGTAATTTTGTCTAAAATAGTAATATTACTGGCAAAAAGTGCAGATCCTGATGAGACGGCTCGTCACGAGCCGGCTCATCACGAGCTGGCTCATCTGGATCTACACTTTTTGTAAGCCTATTTAGAGGTCTGTGGTGTTGAAAGGGTTAAATCACTCTCGAGACCTCATTCCTGATGGAATCCATCGCCATGAGGGAAAGAGAAGAGGCAATGTGGAATTTAAGTGCATTGCCTACGGGTAGTCAAAACCGCTACAGCTGGGCGCATACTCCGGGCCTTTCACACCTGAATAAATATACATGGATGCGAATGGGATGGTGTCTGGTCGCTGTGGTCAAAATATAAATATATAACTCATTTTTCTGATTATTTCAGCTATGATTGACAACATTGGAGGACTGGTTAGGGTCAATTATTTCCTGTCTACCATCAATATATCAACCATTTCCACCAATCAAGGATGCGTTGGACAGTTTTTGTGAGTGGATGGAAACCGTTAACAATGTAATTTTAGTGGCTCACAATGGGAGGAGGTTCGATTTTCCAGTCATTATTAGTGCGTGCTGTTGAAATGTGTGTCAGGCTTTATTGATTCTTTGTCAAGTGTTCCGTAATAAATACCCTAAACTCCCTTCGTACAAACAAGAAGATCTTGTTCGCGATATTCTACGTATGGTGCGCATGATGCTATGGAGGATGTCAAGGCATTGAGGCAACTGATATGTCATGCGTCACTGCCAAATGAAAAGTTTCTGTCATTCAGCTTTGCACCAAAATCAGTGTACTATTCACAAATATTTAGTAAAGAAAAGTCAAAGAATATCAATTCACTCGGTGTACTTGTCGCGAACAGCGTGTGTAAAAATGCCACGGCAGAGAACATTGCTGGATCTGGACTAAATCTACACCATCTGTGCGTTATTTACAACCGTGATGGAGAGGATGGACTTCTGAACACATTTATTGGCAAAAACAGTGAAGGGCAACCACGTGTTACTAACACAAAGAGAACTTTAGAGACTGTTATTCCCAAACTTGTGGAATATTTTAGGAATAAATGATTACTGTAGAAGTGGATATTTTCGTGTGACGAATAGTTCGCGAAATATCATTTTCCGAGGGGGGTATGGTAAACTATTTAGGTATATGTCACCTATTTAATCATGTACAAGTTATATTTTCCTGTTTATACGTTCAAGATAATCATAATCTATAGATAACATAGTATAAAATAATGTCATAAAGATGACAAAAATTGGGATATTTAGCACAATAATGCATTTTCATTTTCGGCGTAATTTCTGAACCGCTTTATACCCCTCACTTCAAAAACCTCAACATTGCCAAAATACCGAATGGTAAAGATGGGCATATTTTATATATTTGTTTCTCAGTATAATACAGATAATTTGTATGTATACAATAGATATGAAATGTATATACTTTTTATGATATGATCTCCTGATCATGGGCAATATCAAAAATATGTTTTCAAAAATGGTCATTTTCCGAGGGGGGTAGGGTACAACTTTCTGTTGTATTTCACTCATGTCAAAAAATATACCATATATCTTTCTTAATATTCATACAGCAAATGTATGGAGATAATTTAATGCCAAAGACATTCACTATGAATGAAACAGATAATAAATTTATTGATTTTTGTCATATGGGCTTTTATTCTTTTTCGCCACCATTTTGAAGATGGTATAATATTATGAAAATGGTCATAAATTCCAAAGGACATGGTGAACTTGTTTAAAATTCTGGAAATAGATCACTTTACTGGTACAGTTGATAAATTTTACTGGTACAGTTGATAAATATAATAAGTTTAAACAGCTTTGCAACAGGGTTGGCAAGTTTTTTTACACAGACGTTTTTTACACCGTTAATTAACGTCGTGTAAAAAACAGGTTTTTTACAGTTTTTTACGGACGGTCTCGTAAAAAACTAAAATTTAGAAATAAATATGATATTACTTCCAAAATAACTCAAGATATCATCACATTATTTATATATTTTATATATTCAAACTTTCAGTCATTGTATTAGGTGAAGCCACAAAGTAAAGTCTCATTAAACTGATCCTCACCTTCATGTGACATGTTTATGTAGCAATCATAACTAAATGTCAAGTGAAGTGAAATACACAATTACAACTACCAGCAGACAGCTCTCTCATTAAGCTGATCCCCACCTTCATGTGACATGTTTATGTAGCAATCATAACTAAGTGTCAAGTGAAGTGAAATACACAATTACAACTACCAGCAGACAGCTCTATAACCATGATAACCAGTGAAGTTGTTTTTGTGGCTGTGAATATTGCAGACTTTGTGTAAATTAGGTGTTCGGTAATTATTCTGAATATTGCCATTTTATAAGTGTCTGTCGAGTGTTACTTCATAATGCACAAGGGTGGGAGACCACAGAAATCAGTGTGGGAACATTTCCTGCAAGTCGATGTTGGAAACAAGAAGTATGCCAAATGCAAGAAGTGTGGTCGACAACAAGCCAACAATGCTGCCAGAATGCAGGCACATCATGCAAAGTGCTCAAATGATTCTGTATCGGTGTCTGCTGAACGCATCCAGATGATCGGACACAAACGACAAAGATCCAGGTCTCGCTCTACATCTACTGTGATTGGCTGTATGATAGTGCATAATGTTTGAATGAGGCGAGTGCATGACAAGATTTTACACACACACACTCCCAGTCTGATTCATATTACATCTAGATATTTTACGTTATTTACAGTTTTTTACAGTTAACAGTTTTTTACAATGCTACGTAAAAAATAGGTTTTTTACGGTAAAAAACCCAACCCTGCTTTGCAATATTGAGTATTGGGGATCTACTACCTTAAACTCACTTTATATACTCGCATAAATTGCATGGTCTTTGTCTGCACAATGCATGAAAGACAGTGTTTAGCAGATTTAATTAGCGGATTAGCTGCGAGATATAATATGATATATTAACATAATTGAGTAGATGGAACTTCTACAGATATCAAGTGGACAAACGGGAACACTTTTGGCCTGTTGCACAGTAAATGGGACAATTGCATTAAAAAACATGTACACCCCCATAAATTTAACAACAGTGGCAACAGTATTTTGCATTTGAACTTGCAGCTTATGTGTAACCATACAGGGCCATGTGAATTTTATAACAATCGGATGAAGATAAATATATTTTTTATCGTGTTAAAGTAACAGAAATAGGCACTTTTTGCATGTAACAAATTAGCATCTACTTTTTTAATGTTTTTCTTTTGAATTATATGAATATTAAACATCATTATTATTGAATGTCATGTTCTGAGATGCATGGGGAATTCTACAAGCTTTATTATGGTATATTCCTTGTAAATATATCTCGTCTAGTTTTCTTGCGGGAACATTTTCATTGTAAATACACCACATGTAACACTTTGATCATAAGGATCATTATACACATCAATCTACCAAAATAAAAATACTATAGAAGTATATGTATTCAGTTGTATTGTCATTAAACTAAGTGTCTATGATATTATAATCATGTAATCAAAGCAATATTTTCCGGAAGATTGGACATTTCATAAAAATTTAAAAAATATTGATTAATTCTGCCGTGGTTACAAAAATGTGTAACATCCGTCCCCTATGATTATTTTCATAAAACAACAGCACACAAGACTAAGAATATATTTATATTATAGGTATTGATGGATAATGTTAAAAATACATCAATATGTAGGGGCAAATCAGGTTTTATACAAATTATGAGACTACAATTGAAAGTTATGTGTAACATCCGTCCCCGTAACATCCGTCCCCAGCATGTGCTAGCTTACCAAGTCAGTACTGTTGGCCTTTACACATACTAATTCTGCAGGTTTTTATGTGTTTTATGATTGAATATGAATATCCCATGTTTACAAAAGAAAAATAGCCTGTGGATAGACTAATAATATTTATATATATTAAGACTACGTGTCAAATTTATATAAAAAACACAATTTTAGCTCAATTAATGTAGATTTCTTACAAATATGGCACAAAATTGTTGAAAAATATGTTTTGTGTGTAAGCATTGTGTATGCATGTTGTAAATAAATACAACATTGCTTCTGTTTCAGAGACCATTTAAAGTTTGTACGTAGCATTATTTATGAGGGACGGATGTTACACATATATAGGATGCTTTTCATCATGGGTTCAGAAGAAACAATTCATCTGACTATCCAATTAAAATATATCATGGAATTCATGGAAGTGATATTAGTTGCGCAATATGACAATTTCAAGCAGTTTGTGTATTCAATGGTCACAACATGTCATGATTTAGTTGACAGGGCATGTACCTGAATTTTCACAGATAGAATGCACTTAGTCTAGACAATGGTATTAAATATGACACATTTGGGATTTGTGAAGTACATGTATATACAGGTAATGGATATCACATGGTACATCAGGTATATTATGTATTGCATGCCATTATGACAGATGACCATATGTAGCAGATATTTAATATCACAATACACAGGTATGACATGACATGTCAGGTTCCAGCCATTATCTGAATTCTGAAATTGCGCATGGAATACACATGTGTCAATGGATTCATGTACATATTATTTGAAACATGTAAATGAAACTAAGAGTTCTCATTCACAAAAATGGATGCAGTAAGCTTGAAGCGAGAAAAAGAGAGAGAGAAGAAAAGAAAACAGACAAAAACTGAAAGAAGATAAGGTACAAATACATGTAAAAAATAAATGTAACCACTTTAATTACAGAATCAGCAGTGTGATTTCACTTGTAACTATATACTATTTCCTAATTTGTTTGATTAAGTACCTGGCACAAAATCAGAATGTTGTAAATTTATAATATGCGGCTCTAAATTAGATATTTCGATCACATTTGCCAATTAACAGTTTAGGTACTGGTTCTACCCAGTCGCCAATTTAAATACACATACCAAGAATACATGTATGTAAAATTACTATCTATCATTTCAGGAAAAACACATTGAAGCCAAGAAAAAGGATGCCGAGAGGAAACGAACAGAACGACTCGGTCTGAAAACCAACATCGAGAACCATCCTCAAAAATACAACGGTGTCGCAGAGAAAATTAGGATGGAGACGGCTGAGCGTGTACGTAAACATCGACAAGCCAAACGAATACGAGAAACAAACGAGTCTCAAGAGACAACACCCATTCTCCATCCTCAAAAGCGTTGACGGTTGAATGAAAATCGGCGGATATTACATGCTGAAAAACAAGAAAAACACGAGCAAAAGCAGTCCACCAGAAAACGTGTGAAAGACTTTCGTTTGAGAATAAAACTGGGTGCCGCCTTCTTCGGTACAGATGGCAACTCCCCAACAACACAACATGATCCCAAAACGCCCAGTATTGTTGACAATCCCAGTGTACTTCTCACCACGCGACAGGAGTCTTTCAGTAATTTCTTTGGTGAACATTTGTGCCCTGCAGTAGAATGCCATGCTGAACACTTGTTCTGCGCTTCATGGCAATATGACCAGTTCCGCAATAATGTTAATGGATTGAAAGAAGACAAACTAGTAATCGCCATGGACTTCTCCGAGAATTATACGTGCAGACATGATAGAGAAATACAATCTTTCCACTGGAACCAGAAACAAATCACGCTACACCCAATGATGCTGTACTATAAAGAAAATGAAGACACACAGAAGGAAGGCTTTGTCGTAATTACAGATGATCTAAAGCATGACACTCGTGCAGTTTCGCAGTTTGAGAAAGCAGCCATTGAGCACGTTCGCGGCAAGGACGTTACTATCAATGAAGTACATGAGTGGACAGATGGTTGTGCGTCACAATATAAGGGAAAGAACAGTTTTGCCGCGATAAGTGATGTTAACAATTCATGTGGCATACCAATCAGTCGTAACTATTTTGAAACGAGCCATGGTAAAGGGCCATGTGACGGTTTGGGTGGTATTGTGAAACGAAAGGCATCCAATGCAGTGCTGCAAAATCCAGACGTGTCAATCGCGAATGCTGCGGAGATGAAGACATTTTGCGATACAAACCTGACAAAAGTTGGAGTCAAGTTTCCGCTCACGGATTAACCGCTATGCCGCAAGTAAACGAACCTTCAAATTAGTTGAAAACATTGATCACACAAGCACAGTGTGCGACATTAACATTTTGAACATCATAGCCAATGGGGCTATGAAGTTTGGACTTTCATAGCCCTAGCCAATGTTTCATAGCCCCACAAAATTTATGAAATTTGTTTATAAATTGGTCTAACAATAAACAGATATCGTATTTATTTGATATGTATTTTTAATTTCAGTTTGAATATTGTATGATTTTGAGGCAGTTTGATGAGTAGGCTTCATCAGAATCATAATCTGATTCCTGTTCAGAGTCAGACTCGTAACCGTCTTCTTCCTGTGAGGTTTCTTGTATTGCTGGAGATTTTCTTGAATCAGGCAGAGCCCGAGGCCTGCTAAAATCTGGCCGCCTTGGACGTGTACTGGATGCCTACAATATATAGATATAAGATACGATATAAAACAATGAAACTAAATAAACTGTGTTTATTATGACGTAGGCTACAAACTCCTCAGTGGTCGTATAGTATGGCCAATGAGTGGCATTCTGTTCTGGCTAGTTGGACGTTTTGTGAATATTGCAATACAATGATTATGTGATTATGTAATATATTATGACTGTAACATACCTTAAAATTTTAGTAGGGACATACTTTATTGGGATCATTCCAATGAAATGAATTTATGACAGGTGACAGATATGACATCATATGTTGTTTCCTATCTTCAGATACAAAACATAATTTACATTATAGGACTAAGGTAAACAGAGTTTCATCAATAAAAAATGGTAACGCTCAATTCAGGACATTATTATTAAAAGTAGAAGTACTTACAGACCAAAGATCAATGGCGGGCAAAGGGTCAAATTCACTCACATCCGGCGTCTCTAATTTCACAACCATTAGTTATGTCATTGTTGTGCTCTTCAAACGGCACCGTCGGTCTTAAAAATAAAAATTATATTAAAAGCCAATACTAGTTAGTAGTATATTAATATTATTACATAACTTCTAAGAACAGAGTAATTGTATAATAGGTAAATTTAAAAAATAATAATGAGCATACATGTAGGTTTCACAATAGTGAGTAAACTATGTAGTTACCAGTTTTCATTAATTTCATGTGTGAAAATGACCTCTCATTGAATACAGATGTTGGTGGTAAACTTAAAATCAAGTCTACCATATCCAGGCCAGTGTCAACACAATGTCCACATAAAGCCCTAGCCACCTCAGGCCACTTCAATGTTTGCAGTTCACTGCCATATCTGCAATAATAAGCAAAATCCATAAGTCAAGTGTTGGACAAGTTGTCACAACATGATAGAGGTTAAATACAAATGCCAAACACGGTTGATTAAATTATAGATATGATAAAATGCTCAATATACCTTTTGTATATGATGTTTTTCATCAATGACCATTCAGACTTCAACTGATATATGTCTAGTTCCTTGGACAGATATGACTCAAAATATATCCGAAATCGTACATAGTCCGAACATTGATCATGTAACGGAAAAGGGCACTGACAAATTATTACCTCTTTCTCATATCTTCGACGTTTTGTAGACGTGTCGCTCGTGTCCGCCTGTCTCTTCGCCTTTCCTGGTATTGCTCCAGGGACATATTTGAGCATATTCAGCATTAATGTTATGCGTGTGCAGACAGCGATATCGTGCGTCTGCAAGTAACGGATCGAGCGGAAATCGAGAAACGGCGTTAGGGTAAAAACTAACAAAATACGAAAATGCATCGATGAACTTCGCTGCAAGTTGCGAGTAATTTAATATATTTTGCTGTGATTCTGGAATGTAATTTTGAAGATTACGGGTAAATAACGTCATTTTCAAGTGATTGTCCTGTCCCATAACAAAAATTTTTTTTTTTAGATACAACTTTTTTTTCGTCATAGCCCGACGGGCTACCGTGACGATTTCTTTGGTCGCCCGAGCAGTTTTTTCATCGCCTCGGGCGATCGGGCGACTGTTAATGTTGCACACTGCAAGCAACACAAACGTGAAAACATTGCCTGGCAGCAGGAAACTTCAGTGTCGCAAGCACTGGGGAGAAGTTTCACCTGAATGTTCGCGAGCTGAGCTGCTATTGTGACGGTTGCAGAACAGGTGCGGCGTGCAAAAATACGGAGTATGTAAGTGAATGGAAACCGACAGTGTTAAAGAACGATGAAAACCGCCTAGTGTCAGACAAATCTCCCCCCAAGACCAACAACACTCCTCCTAAGATGGATAGTAACCCCCCTGTGACAGAAGAGAACCCCATAGAAACCCCTGAGAATCCCCCACAACACATCGATCAACCGGTCAACAACGCGCAGTGCAGTTCCTCCAGTGACAATATTACAGAACACTATGAAGTAAATGATTTTGTTGCTGTGTCGATTGAAACCAAACGATCCAAATTTTGTTACTTCGCCAAAGTGGTTGAAATCGAAAGTGACGATCTTCGTGTTGAATATCTAGAGAAACGCGGACAACATTATCAATATCCCGAGTTGCCAGAGGATTCTTGGCAACCAAAACAAGAAATTGTGTGCAAATTACCGGCACCAGAGACAGTGATAACAGCTTCGCGTGTCAAATGCATATTCAGCTTAAATGATCAGCAGAAAAAATACTTGAAATCTTTCCAATTGAAATGAGAAACAAAGTATGTGTGATTTCTGTAACATCCGTCCCCGTCAATATGATGTTAGATATGTCATCAGGATTATGGATTACAAACTTATTTGTATAATTAATATCTGTATGTGGCAGTACTTACATGTAAACATTGATTGGATAGTCAAATGATGGATGTTCACCTGTTAATGCACCCAACTACAATTGCACAGTTCTGTATTTTGTAATATTGTGTGCACTTCCATGGAATCATTGGTGTATATATGTATAAAGAGACTGCATTGTGTAATATATCCAAAACTGTTCTACCTGTGACAAAACTACAATATTAATTAATGACAACCATATTTGAGTGTTTAATTTGAGTAAGTTATAGACATACTGCTTATGTAACGTCCGTCCCCAAAATTGTAACGTCCGTCCCCTATACGTCAAGTTTCAAAATAACTTTTTTTTCAAACATACATTAATTATGACATGTTTAATATGCTTTTGATGTGTTAGTGACATCGTACCATTGTAGTTAACAGCACTTTAGTCCTTGGCAGACATTCAATCAATATTGCAGTGACAATGACTTATGCCGTCTTTAGTCAAAATTTAGTAGAACAAAATGTGAATCATGTTTAATCACTGTCAAAAAGTAAAAAATTGCATGTGATAGGTGTAATATCTTATTTTCTCATATGATTCAGCATATGTACAAAGTATTATGAGCAAAAGGGGGTAAAATATGACTTTATGCTGTCTATATGTATGTGTTTTATTATTATAATAATACTGAATGTAATGTCCGTCCCCTTGTTTACATACCCTGCTTTGAGAGAAAAAAATAAATAATATGGACCTCATGTTATCTTCCCATGTATTATTTCTTGTCCAGGAGACATGTACAAAATAAAAATTCACATATATTGGAAGATTGTAATGAACTTTATTTTATGACTGATGCTAACCCAATTGTCCCATTTACTGTGCAACAGGCCTTTTGTGGTCTATTTCCATCCACAAGTCATGACTCAATATATCCTGAATGAGTACATGGACTTTAAGTTACTTAAAATGTACATGGCAACACCAACTCCAAATGATAGTGTATGCCAGTGTAATAAGAAAGTATGGTGGTCAGCAAATAAAGACTGCTGGAAATAATGCTTGTGGTAAGTCCACAATGCATGAAAGACAGTGTTTAGCAGGTTTAATTAGTGGATTAGCTGCGAGATATGATATATTAACATAATTGAGTAGATGCAACTTCTACAGATGTCAAGTGGACAAACAGGAACACTTTTGTGATCTATTTCCATCAACAAGTCATCACTCTGTCCTGAGCGAGTACATGGGACTTAAGTTACTTAAAATGTACATGGCAACACCAACTCCAAATGATAGTGTATGCCAGTGTAATAAAGAAAGTATGGTGGTCAGCAAATAAAAAGACTGCTGGAAATAATGCTTGTGGTAAGTCCATCAACAGCTGAATGTGAACGGGGTTTTAGCCTAATGAACAATGTAAAAACTATGAAAAGATACTGTTTAAAACTTCCTGTTCCAGGAGGTGTTCAGGAGTAGGGAGGAGGCCGATGATGGGGTGGCCATCACCGAGGATGTCCCATCTGTGGATGAGACGGAATCTGATGATGAGGGTCTGGTGGGGCCTATCCCAGTGCATGCAGACCAAGCTGTGTTTCTGGACCAGTTTGTGGATGTAGGTTTGTTGTGGGATCCCCAGTTCATCCTGGCTGATGAGGTTGTCCCTGTCCTCGAGGCGTTTGTCCCTGTCCCCGAGGTTGACCTGCCCTACTTGATCTTCCGCAGATACTCTGGAACCTGTTCCAGAGCTAGCAGAGCCCGAAGAGGTACCTACCTCTGCTCTTCCACACAGGTCTCTTCGGGTTCGTAGACGTCCTGATCGGTGTTAGATCTAACCTGCTCTGAACAGGTATCAGTGCCTTGGTTCATACCCTTCCCTGCCCATCGTCGGACTCCTTGAGGTGGAAGATATTATCAAGAGGAAACTGGATTATTTGGTAACTTATTATTAAATGTAGAAAATGACAAAGCTTGAACGTCATTTATTAAAATGAGCGCGTTAACTATCATCTTAAACTCACTTTATATACTCGCATAAATTGCATGGTCTTTGTCTGCACAATGCATGAAAGACTGTGTTTAGCAGGTTTAATTAGCGGATTAGCTGCGAGATATAATATGATATATTAACATAATTGTCAGAGTAGATGGAACTTCTACAGATATCAAGTGGACAAACGGGAACACTTTTGTGATCTATTTCCTTCCACAAGTCATGACTCGATATATCCTGAGTGAGTACATGGACTTTAAGTTACACTTAAAATGTACATGGCAACACCAATGCCAAATGATAGTGTATGCCAGTGTAATAAGAAAGTATGGTGGTCAGCAAATAAAGACTGCTGGAAATAATGCTTGTGGTAAGTCCATCAACAGCTGAATGTGAACGGGGTTTTAGCCTAATGAACAATGTAAAAACTATGAAAAGATACTGTTTAAAACTTCCGGTTCCAGGAGGTGTTCAGGAGTAGGGAGGAGGCTGATGATGGGGTGGCCATCACCGAGGATGTCCCATCTGTGGATGAGACGGAATCTGATGACGAGGGTCTGGTGGGGCCTATCCCAGTGCATGCAGACCAAGCTGTGTTTCTGGACCAGTTTGTGGATGTATGTTTGTTGTGGGAACCCCAGTTCATCCTGGCTGATGAGGTTGTCCCTGTCCTCGAGGCGATTGTCCCCGTCCCCGAGGTTGATCTGCCCCTACTTGATCTTCCCGCAGATACTCTGGAACCTGTTCCAGAGCCCAAAGAGGTACCTACCTCTGCTCTTCCACACAGGTCTCTTCGGGTTCGTAGACGTCCTGATCGGTTACAGATCTCCTGCGACTGAACAGGTATTCAAGTCTTGGTTCATACACGTCCCTGCCCATCGTCAGATTCCTTGAAGTGGAAGATATTATCAAGAGGAAACTGGATTATTTGGTAACTTATTATTAAATGTAAAAAATGACAAAGCTTGAACGTCATTTATTAAAATGGAGCGCGTTAACTATCATCTTAAACTCACTTTATATACTCGCATAAATTGCATGGTCTTTGTCTGCACAATGCATGAAAGACAGTGTTTAGCAGGTTTAATTAGTGGATTAGCTGCGAGATATGATATATTAACATAATTGAGTAGATGCAACTTCTACAGATGTCAAGTGGACAAACAGGAACACTTTTGTGATCTATTTCCATCAACAAGTCATCACTCTGTCCTGAGCGAGTACATGGGACTTAAGTTACTTAAAATGTACATGGCAACACCAACTCCAAATGATAGTGTATGCCAGTGTAATAAAGAAAGTATGGTGTCGCCAATAAAAAAACTGCTGAGAAATATGCTTGTGTACGTCCATCAACAGCGGAATGTGAACGGGGTTTAGACCTAATGAACATGTAAACTATGAAAGATACTGTTTAAACTTCCTGTTCCAGGAGGTGTTCAGGCGTAGGGAGGGCCGACTGATGGGTTGCCATCACCAGGATGTCCACATCTGTGGATGAACGGATCTGCAATGATGCCGGTCTGGTGGGGCCTGTTGGAGTGCATGGAGAGCAAGCTGTGTTACTCGACCAGTTTGTGGATGTAGGTTTGTGGGAAACTCAGTTGATCCTGGCTGATGAGGTTGTCCCTGTCCTCGAGGTGGTTGTCCCTGTCCTCGAGGTGGTTGTCCCTGAGGTTGATCTGCCCCTGCTTGATCTTCCTGCAGAGCCCGAAGAGGTACCTACCCCTGCTCTTCCACGCAGGTCTCTTCGGGTTCGGAGACGTCCGGATCGGTTACAGATCTCCTGGGACTGAACAGGAATTCTTCGTTCATGCACTTCCCTGCCCATCGTCAGACTCCTTGAGGTGGAAGATATTATCAAGAGGAAACTGGATTATTTGGTAACTTATTATTAAATGTAGAAAATGACAAAGCTTGAACGTACATTTATTAAAATGAGCGCGTTCACTATCATCTTACACTCAATTTATATACTCGCATAAAATTGCATGGTCTTTTGTCTGCACAATGCATGAAAACTGTGTTTAAGCAGGTTTTTTAGCGGATTAGCTGCGAGATATAATATGATATATTAACATAATTGTCAGAGTAGATGGAACTTCTACAGATATCAAGTGGACAAACGGGAACACTTTTGTGATCTATTTCCTTCCACAAGTCATGACTCGATATATCCTGAGTGAGTACATGGACTTTAAGTTACACTTAAAATGTACATGGCAACACCAATGCCAAATGATAGTGTATGCCAGTGTAATAAGAAAGTATGGTGGTCAGCAAATAAAGACTGCTGGAAATAATGCTTGTGGTAAGTCCATCAACAGCTGAATGTGAACGGGGTTTTAGCCTAATGAACAATGTAAAAACTATGAAAAGATACTGTTTAAAACTTCCGGTTCCAGAAGGTGTTCAGGAGTAGGGAGGAGGCTGATGATGGGGTGGCCATCACCGAGGATGTCCCATCTGTGGATGAGACGGAATCTGATGACGAGGGTCTGGTGGGGCCTATCCCAGTGCATGCAGACCAAGCTGTTAACTTTCTGAACCAGTTTGTGGATGTAGGGTTTTGTTGTGGAATCCCATTCATGACCTGGCTATTATCTTGTCCCTGTCCCCGATCTTTGATCTGCCCCTACATTGATCTTCCCCGGGATACCTGGAGACGCTGCTCCGAAGCTTGCTAGAGCCCAAAGAAAGGTACCATGACTCTGCTCTTCCGCACATGTCTCTTCGGTTCGTAGACGTCGTGATCGTTTACAGATCTCCTGCGACATGAACGGTATTCAAGTCTTGGTTCATACACGTCCTGGCCATCGTCCAGATTCCTTGAATGGAAGATATTATCAAAGAGGAACTGGATTATTTTGGTCACTTATTATTAAATGTAACAAATGACAAAGCTTGAACGCATTTCTTAAATGGAGCGCGTTAACTACTACTCTTAACTCACTTTATATACTCGCATCAATTGGCATGGTCTTTGTCTGCACAATGCATGAAAGACAGTGTTTAGCAGGTTTAATTAGTGGATTAGCTGCGAGATATGATATATTAACATAATTGAGTAGATGCAACTTCTACAGATGTCAAGTGGACAAACAGGAACACTTTTGTGATCTATTTCCATCAACAAGTCATCACTCTGTCCTGAGCGAGTACATGGGACTTAAGTTACTTAAAATGTACATGGCAACACCAACTCCAAATGATAGTGTATGCCAGTGTAATAAAGAAAGTATGGTGGTCAGCAAATAAAAAGACTGCTGGAAATAATGCTTGTGGTAAGTCCATCAACAGCTGAATGTGAACGGGGTTTTAGCCTAATGAACAATGTAAAAACTATGAAAAGATACTGTTTAAAACTTCCTGTTCCAGGAGGTGTTCAGGAGTAGGGAGGAGGCCGATGATGGGGTGGCCATCACCGAGGATGTCCCATCTGTGGATGAGACGGAATCTGATGATGAGGGTCTGGTGGGGCCTATCCCAGTGCATGCAGACCAAGCTGTGTCATTTCTGGGACTCGTTTCTGTGTATTTAAGGTTTGTTGGGGGAACCTCAGTTGATCCTGGCTGATGAGGTTGTCCCTGTCCTCGAGGTGGTTGTCCCTGTCCTCGAGGTGGTTGTCCCTGTCCTCGAGGTGGTTGTCCCTGAGGTAGATCCTACCCCTGCTCTTCCACGCAGGTCTCTTCGGGTTCGGAGACGTCCTGATCGGTTACAGATCTCCTGGGACTGATCAGGAATTCTTGGTTCATGCACTTCCCTGCCCATCGTCAGACTCCTTGAGGTGGAAGATGTTATCAAGAGGAAACTGGATTATTTGGTAACTTATTATTAAATGTAGAAATGACAAAGCTTGCAACGCATTTATTAAAATGAGCGCGTTAACTATCATCTTAACTCACTTTATATACTCGCAGAATTGCATGGTCTTTGTCTGCACAATGCTGAAAGACTGTGTTTAGCAGGTTTAATTAGCGGATTAGCTGCGAGATATAAATATGTATAAATTAAACATAATTGTCAGAGTAGATGGGAACTCTACGCGATATCAGTGGACAAACGGGAACACTTTTGTTGATCTAATTTCCTTCCACAGTCAGACTCGATATATCCTGAGTGAGTACATGGACCTTTAAGTTACACTTAAATGTACATGGCAACACCATGCCAAATGATGTGTATGCCAGTGTAATAAGAAAGTATGGTGGTCAGCAAATAAAGACTGCTGGAAATAATGCTTGTGGTAAGTCCATCAACAGCTGAATGTGAACGGGGTTTTAGCCTAATGAACAATGTAAAAACTATGAAAAGATACTGTTTAAAACTTCCGGTTCCAGGAGGTGTTCAGGAGTAGGGAGGAGGCTGATGATGGGGTGGCCATCACCGAGGATGTCCCATCTGTGGATGAGACGGAATCTGATGACGAGGGTCTGGTGGGGCCTATCCCAGTGCATGCAGACCAAGCTGTGTTTCTGGACCAGTTTGTGGATGTATGTTTGTTGTGGGAACCCCAGTTCATCCTGGCTGATGAGGTTGTCCCTGTCCTCGAGGCGATTGTCCCCGTCCCCGAGGTTGATCTGCCCCTACTTGATCTTCCCGCAGATACTCTGGAACCTGTTCCAGAGCCCAAAGAGGTACCTACCTCTGCTCTTCCACACAGGTCTCTTCGGGTTCGTAGACGTCCTGATCGGTTACAGATCTCCTGCGACTGAACAGGTATTCAAGTCTTGGTTCATACACGTCCCTGCCCATCGTCAGATTCCTTGAAGTGGAAGATATTATCAAGAGGAAACTGACATTATTTGGTAACTTATTATTAAATGTAAAAAATGACAAAGCTTGAACGTCATTTATTAAAATGGAGCGCGTTAACTATCATCTTAAACTCACTTTATATACTCGCATAAATTGCATGGTCTTTGTCTTCACAATGCATGAAAGACAGTGTTTAGCAGGTTTAATTAGTGGATTAGCTGCGAGATATGATATATTAACATAATTGAGTAGATGCAACTTCTACAGATGTCAAGTGGACAAACAGGAACACTTTTGTGATCTATTTCCATCAACAAGTCATCACTCTGTCCTGAGCGAGTACATGGGACTTAAGTTACTTAAAATGTACATGGCAACACCAACTCCAAATGATAGTGTATGCCAGTGTAATAAAGAAAGTATGGTGGTCAGCAAATAAAAAGACTGCTGGAAATAATGCTTGTGGTAAGTCCATCAACAGCTGAATGTGAACGGGGTTTTAGCCTAATGAACAATGTAAAAACTATGAAAAGATACTGTTTAAAACTTCCCGTTCCAGGAGGTGTTCAGGAGTAGGGAGGAGGCCGATGATGGGGTGGCCATCACCGAGGATGTCCCATCTGTGGATGAGACGGAATCTGATGATGAGGGTCTGGTGGGGCCTATCCCAGTGCATGCAGACCAAGCTGTGTTTCTGGACCAGTTTGTGGATGTAGGTTTGTTGTGGGATCCCCAGTTCATCCTGGCTGATGAGGTTGTCCCTGTCCTCGAGGCGTTTGTCCCTGTCCCCGAGGTTGACCTGCCCTACTTGATCTTCCGCAGATACTCTGGAACCTGTTCCAGAGCTAGCAGAGCCCGAAGAGGTACCTACCTCTGCTCTTCCACACAGGTCTCTTCGGGTTCGTAGACGTCCTGATCGGTTACAGATCTCCTGCGACTGAACAGGTATTCAAGTCTTGGTTCATACACTTCCCTGCCCATCGTCGGACTCCTTGAGGTGGAAGATATTATCAAGAGGAAACTGGATTATTTGGTAACTTATTATTAAATGTAGAAAATGACAAAGCTTGAACGTCATTTATTAAAATGAGCGCGTTAACTATCATCTTAAACTCACTTTATATACTCGCATAAATTGCATGGTCTTTGTCTGCACAATGCATGAAAGACTGTGTTTAGCAGGTTTAATTAGCGGATTAGCTGCGAGATATAATATGATATATTAACATAATTGTCAAGAGTAGATGGAACTTCTACAGATATCAAGTGGACAAACGGGAACACTTTTGTGATCTATTTCCTTCCACAAGTCATGACTCGATATATCCTGAGTGAGTACATGGACTTTAAGTTACACTTAAAATGTACATGGCAACACCAATGCCAAATGATAGTGTATGCCAGTGTAATAAGAAAGTATGGTGGTCAGCAAATAAAGACTGCTGGAAATAATGCTTGTGGTAAGTCCATCAACAGCTGAATGTGAACGGGGTTTTAGCCTAATGAACAATGTAAAAACTATGAAAAGATACTGTTTAAAACTTCCGGTTCCAGGAGGTGTTCAGGAGTAGGGAGGAGGCTGATGATGGGGTGGCCATCACCGAGGATGTCCCATCTGTGGATGAGACGGAATCTGATGACGAGGGTCTGGTGGGGCCTATCCCAGTGCATGCAGACCAAGCTGTGTTTCTGGACCAGTTTGTGGATGTATGTTTGTTGTGGGAACCCCAGTTCATCCTGGCTGATGAGGTTGTCCCTGTCCTCGAGGCGATTGTCCCCGTCCCCGAGGTTGATCTGCCCCTACTTGATCTTCCCGCAGATACTCTGGAACCTGTTCCAGAGCCCAAAGAGGTACCGACCTCTGCTCTTCCACACAGGTCTCTTCGGGTTCGTAGACGTCCTGATCGGTTACAGATCTCCTGCGACTGAACAGGTATTCAAGTCTTGGTTCATACACGTCCCTGCCCATCGTCAGATTCCTTGAAGTGGAAGATATTATCAAGAGGAAA
>CM026403.1:50439403-50480119 GCA_014843695.1 Archivesica marissinica
ATAAAATGTAGAAAATGAAAATAAATGTTAATAGTTTAGGTAACTTGAGGATTGAATTTTGCAGTGCACATTGTAAAATAGGTATTATACAGCTTGCTACTATATCCAAGTTCTTTGTTGCAGGGGTTTAAAGCCGCACAAACAGCTTAGGTCATAATAGCGACTGTCCAGCAATTTTTGATAGAGGTAGACCATGGGTGATCTCCCTTTGCACTTCTACTGTAGGATAACCTTGTAACATGGGAAATCGCGATCCAGTTAATACAGACATTTAAATATATATCATAATAAATCTTCCCAACTTCTGTAACTTTGGACAGTGTAGTTTATTGGTTATTCCGTATTATAGATGAATGAATTAGGTATGAAAAGTATGAATTTAAAAAATCTGGTCCAGGTTTTCTGCATGTAAATAATACTACTACCGATAGTATTGATAATCACACTCGTCGACGAACGTTCAATTATGTTAGCCTGGGTTCCAGTCTTTAACTTCTGGCAAAATGACAGCCTGGGGAATCTTGATTTCCGATCGTAGCGCCATCTACTTACACCCTCATTTTTCAGGGTGTAGATTTGAAGAGTGACAACTCTTCTCTACAAGATCGGAAATCGCCGAACAGGCACGATTATACACGATCATTTCCGAATATACACGAATGCTCCCGTAGCTTCATTTACATTGCAAACATATTATTTCCCGTTTCTGTGTTATATCGACGAGATGGCAGATTTTAACTATTACATTTAGGTGATAATGGGTCTATTCGGTGTAATTGAAGTAAGGACAACTTAAATCAGGAGTACATGTAAATATGTCAAATCAGACGCACATTACGGTAACCGGAAAATATTTTCTTGCTTCTTGTGTGGAATGAGAAATGCATACCGTATTTAGCTATGTATAGTGCGCACATTTCTTACTGAAATCCTCATCCATTTTATCTACTGCGCATTATACACCAGTACAGACATCAGGACATTTTTTTCCGGACCAATATTTCATGAAATTCGACCCGAACGGCCCCACAGTCATTCTATAATTTGTTACATTCGACAAACGTTATAAACTAGCTATTAAAACCAGTTGCCGATAGTCTATATAAATAAATGAAATGAATAAGACCACAAAATTAGCATATATTGCGTTTATTTTGGCAAACTTTGAAGAATTTAATATCATCACGTGGTTTTATCGTATGTAATAATAATATTTCCCGTACTTTTCGCGTACTTCGCCGCATAAAGCGACGCTGCCTTCGTACGATATCATAAGAGGTAAAGAAACTTTGTAATTATAGTTTATTTGATTTAATATACCGTATGTTTTTTAATACGACATGATTAAAGACACAATGTGTTGGTTATTTTTACGGGAAATATTTACTATGTACAATGCATTGCATAAAAAAAAACTTTTTTTGGCTGCAGTATTTCAATTGTTTGTAGCGATAATTAATTTCGACAAACCATTCACAATGGGTCCCAGTTAATTAGGTAGGCTACACGTGTTGAGAAGTTTGAGCATCTGCTGACATGTTTGAGAACGTGTTGAGATGTTTGAGAACGTGTTGAGATGTTTGAGAACGTGTTAGAGATGTTTGAGAACGTGTTAGAGATGTTTGAGAACGATATGCATGTAATTTTCATGAAATCATGCCCGAGTGCGTTATCGTTCCTCGATGAGGTATCTCGAGTGATTAATATAAGTTGTAAAAATCACGAAGCACAATTTTTAGCGATTCTTGAGAAATGTTAAATTTTGACTTGGAAAATTGCGTTTTTCACGTGCGCAGTATACATTGGAACTCAGTTTCCCCCCCCCCCCGATTTTCGTGCCAAATCGTGGGTGCGCATTTTACACGATAGCGCACTCGCTATACATAGCTAAATACAGTAGATGTGCACTGTACTGTACTTTAATTATGTTAATCCTGAATTATATAGTAAGATGCTATTTAGTAGCGACATTATAATAACATTGAAAGCATCCGACTTGTTCATTACATTCGTACACCCATCTCGAACCTCTTCCTCCGACATATTATTTAAACTATTGATATACTATGAACAATAGTTCTAACATTAAACTATTTCAACATCAAACCTTGTCGCTGGTGAGCGCAGTCTTCCGACTTCCTTCTTGTCTTTTGTTTCAACTGGATAATTATATTAGTCACTTGTTGTCTGCAGACTTTCTTTGCTCAGGAATCATCGAGTATGTCAATTATGTCATGGTGTCCCTCACGTCTGGAATCGGAATCACTATTAGTTAATTCTGAGCTTTCTTGCTCTGACATCATTGCGAGATATTCATCTGCTGTTTCCGGGTTTCCCTCGCACTGGAATCACTATTGGTTAGTCACCTGTTGGTCCCAGCTGTTTTTTGCTCCGAAATCATTGAGTATGTCACTAGTTTCTTGGTTTCCCTAGCACTGGAATCATTAGGGGTTACTTAATTGTTGATCCCAGCCTTTATTTGCTTCGGAATCATCGAGTTATATCACTCGTTTCCTGGATTACCTCGCACTGGAATCACTATGGGTAAATCACTTGTTCATGAATGGCTATAATATGATTTGTTAAATTCAATCATTGGTTAGAAATATTCTCAAGTGGAAGTTAAACAGAGAAATAATTTCTTATGGTGAAGTATACAGTTTTCAAGGAATATTTCTTACATTTTGCAAACAACATTATTTGTTCCTTCTCGTTGATTCTGGTCTGGTTTTTATACATAAGGTGATGGATTCAAACCTCCTTGCAGTTGTTTAGAAGGATTCAAACATCCTTGCAGTTGTTTAGAAAGATTCAAACCTCCTTGCAGTCGTTTAGAAAGATTCAAACCTCCTTGCAGTCGTTTAGAAAGATTCAAACCTCCTTGCAGTTGTTTAGAAAGATTCAAACCTCCTTGCAATTGTTTAGAAAGATTCAAACCTCCTTGCAGTTGTTTAGAAAGATTCAAACCTCCTTGCAGTTGTTTAGAAAGATTCCAACCTCCTTGCAGTTGTTTAGAAAGATTCAAACCTCCTTGCAGTTGTTTAGAAAGATTCAAACCGCCTCGCAGTTGTTTAGAATTAACCAATATGTTCATGTTTACAGAAGATAGGTTATGAACTTGCATCATCACACTCGTGTTGCCTATCCAATATTTCAATGTTCATCCAGAAACCCAATGTTGATACTGTACAGCAATGCTCGGCTTTCACAGTTTACTTTTATTTCCATGTGGATCTAGAAAGACTGGCAATGTTCAATGTCAAATAGCAAATAACATATGATTAAGCTAAATCCCCTGACTGCCAGAATTTGTAAGAGCTACACATAGTAAGCGGAACACATATGTGTACGGTAGTTTTAATATCTAGTTATTTAAACAACTGCTCCAAACTTAATTGTTTGATATCCTTAGCACCGAGTGTAGCCTCAGTTGTGTAACTATGGTTAATAATTGAGCCCAAATGTGCTAATCAGCAGCACCAGCAATCAGCCATGTACAAATGCATATCCTTCTGAAGTTCCCACACGCCTGGTATGCCAACTCTGAAAAACAAAATGTGATGCTAAGTTGTAACGGTCTCGGGTCATTGAATCTGGTACCATAGCTCCAGTTAAGGTGCGTATTGGCGTGTACCAGAGCTCCAGTTAAGGTGCGTATTGGCGTGTACCAGAGCTCCAGTTAAGGTGCGTATTGGCGTGTACCAGAGCTCCAGTTAAGGGTGGTGCGTATTGGCGTGTACCAGAGCTCCAGTTAAGGGTGGTGCGTATTGGCGTGTACCAGAGCTCCAGTTAAGGTGCGTATTGGCGTGTACCATAGCTCCAGTTAAGGTGCGTATTGGCGTGTACCAGAGCTCCAGTTAAGGTGCGTATTGGCGTGTACCAGAGCTCCAGTTAAGGTGCGTATTGGCGTGTACCAGCTCCAGTTAAGGTGCGTATTGGCGTGTACCAAGCTCCATTAAGGTGCGTATTGGCGTGTACCAGAGCTCCAGTTAAGGTGCGTATTGGCGTGTACCAGAGCTCCAGTTAAGGTACGTATTGGCGTGTACCAGAGCTCCAGTTAAGGGTGGTGCGTATTGGCGTGTACCAGAGCTCCAGTTAAGTGCGTATTGCGTGTACCATAGCTCCAGTTAAGTGCGTATTGGCGTGTACCAGAGCTCCAGTTAAGGTGCGTATTGGCGTGTACCAGAGCTCCAGTTAAGGTGCGTATTGGCGTGTACCAGAGCTCCAGTTAAGGTGTGTATTGGCATGTACCAGAGCTCCAGTTAAGGTGCGTATTGGCGTGTACCAGAGCTCCAGTTAAGGTGCGTATTGGCGTGTACCATAGCTCCAGTTAAGGTGCGTATTGGTGTAATGACGCATTAAGAATATAACAAAATATAATGCTAAGTTGTAACGGTCTCGGGTCATTGAATCTGGTACACCGATTTTTGTAAATTTTAGTTAGTGGGACACAAGACTCTAGAATATTCTAGCTTACATTATGACTGTACGTCAGACGCGACACGTTTTAAATCATTAGTCTAATTTGTGACACGTTTAATAACTGCCGACATCCCTTAATTCTCAGAATGACATTTCTAACACACGACCTGGTTGTCCGATTAGCGCAGTGATTCGCACCAATGCAACCTGGGTTCGATCCTCGGAGTGGGAAGTATGCTAGATAGTATGGTGGGCATAGCATCAGTCAGGTGGGTTTTCTCCAGGTGCTCGTTTCCTCCCACACGAAGGACCACATATATGTTAACAATCGCACCAACAGGTGATTAATATACAAAATGTAAGTTGCTAAAGCTTGTTTCACAATTGTTGTAAAATAAATAGTTTATACTTTTAACACACAACCTAATATACAACAGGCAATTAATGGTACAGACAGTAACAAGACAATAAGATCACATGTCCGGAAATAGGCAGCTGTCTGTAAATCATACTAGATTAACCAATCGTGGTAGGGATTATGATGTACCCGGCTGGATAGATTTATGATAAAACATCTTGGGGGGAAGGCATAATTTTTCTAGAACAGTCCATTTTGGCTTTATATAGAAGCTATACCATGATTCATTCATACACATGAAAACTAATCTTTCAACATTACTTCTTTACAATGAGTTATGGTTTCACAAAAATACAAGATTGCAGGCCAAGTTAATACAAATTTATTTTAGCTCGATTGCGAAACAAGTTCTTTCGACTTATATTAATCACTCTCGAGACCTCATTCCTGATGGAATCCATCACCATGATGGACAGAGAAGAGGCAACGTGGAATTTAAATGCCTTGCCTAAGGGCACAATCGTAACAGTTCCAGCGGGGCTCAAATTCCGGACCGTTCGCACCTGAAGCGAATGCGCATCCACTGCGCTATCACGACTTCCAAAAGATTGCAGGTGTTTCCTTATTTGTAATAAAACATTTAAATGCTCCCCCCCCCTCCCTTGTACATGTAATGAGAAATGTCCTACTTGTGTGTGATCGTGAAATGGCTGTTTTTGTTTGTATGTTGTATGGGGGGGGGGTTACGGTCGCGCGAACAGCTTAGGTCACATAGCAACTCCAGCTATTATTGGTGATGGAAGACCGCAGCTGCCTTCCAAGCAGTATTTCCGACACGGACGGGCACACAGGTAGCACCACCAAACTTCTGCAAGTCAGCTGGATAGCTTCCTCACTTGAAATACTTTGGTCCTGAAAGGTCGACAGGTTTGTTGTCCTACTTACATTTGCAAGGAGCATCCGCAATAGGTCACTAGATGAGGCTTAAGTGATATCCATCATTCTGTACTATTGATGGGGTCAGTGATATACACCATTCTGTTCTATATGTCTTCTCCATGGCAGGTTGAATTTTGAAACTGGTGTTGCAGCAGCTGCTGCTCTGAAGTAGAGGGCATTCCATATAAGGGTAAAACATTTGATATCATTTCACAGGCCAACAGGTACGTGTATTTACTTACAAGCATTCACTTTTAATTCTTGGAAGTCCCAGTCAAGATATATACCTACTGGTATTATCAACATTTTACACAGCGCTTATTTTCGTTAATTGGGGCGATACCTCCAGAAATATATTCGTTATTTTATCAGTCTGCGAAATGTTTTACGTTTATTTATCGTCGCTACTGGTCGCCCATATGAGCGACGCCTCCTGAAGAGATTAGTCATTTTAGATTGTTGGAGGATAGTGCAATGATACAGACAGAGACCCATTCCAGAGTCTCCTCTGATTCTTTTATGTGCACGGTGTAAAGCACACACACAAGACATCGGTTTAACGTCCCATCTGAAAGACTGTTAATTTTATTATGGTAAGACAGGGGATCGAACCTGCGATCCCTTGATTACCAGTCCAGCGTATTACCACTGGACTACAGATCCGTCTGCAGGGCGATTTGGACATTCACTTTTTATAGTAAAAATCATATTTTTCACAACTACTACCTTTGATCTTATTTGTGAAAAACATTTTCAATTTCATTTTTTTAATTACTTACACAAGTTACGGTCATTCGGTCATCCGATCATGTTTACACGATCTTCAAACGATGTCATCATTTCATCAAGTACTGCCGTTTTCATAAAGGACCTCAAATATCTAATCATTCCCATCATACAAAACTGTAAATGTGTGATAATATACCGCTAAATTAACAAGTTTGTTTTTATTGCAATTTATGAAGGGAATATGCCTCCAGCACATGTACACAGCTGTTATGACTGTGAATCGATTGTTTCTCCAAACGATAGTGTACACATGAGCAAAAAAATTGTAACCTAAGATACAATGAACACAAGACTGTATCGATTTTTCTTTAACTGGACAGCGCCGGCGTCAATAAATGGTAAATAAAACCAGTCGAGTACTAAAGGTTACAATATGGCACAAATGTTATTTATGCTGATTTTTTGTCCAATTTTCTGAAAATCGCCAAATTGAAATTTTAGAAGCCATTTCTACCGCAAAATCGCCATTTAGCTCTTGTGGCCTCTGCTCATCCCCAACAAAAGAACTTGCGTACAAGTCACTGGTCAGACCCACTGTAGAATACACCTGCTCAGTATGGGATCCCCAACAAAAGAACTTGCTTACAAGTCACTGGTCAGACCCACTGTAGAATACACCTGCTCAGTATGGGATCCCCAACAAAAGAACTTGCTTACAAGTCACTGGTCAGACCCACTGTAGAATACACCTGCTCAGTATGGGATCCCTACGAAACAACAGACATCAACAAACTGGAGATGATTCAACGTGACCCTAGCCTATATAAACGACCTCCCACAAAACATCAGTTCCAAAGTCTGTATCTTTGCAGATGATACTGCAGTCTATCACTGACATCTGCAAATGAATCGGTCACACTCCAAAACGATCTTAAGAGATTAGAAGAGTGGGAGTTGGACATGGAATTTAACCCCTAAAAATGTCAAATTATCCACGTCACCAGAAGGAAACATCCTATTCCAAGTCAATATAAACTCCATGGAGACCTACTTTGAGTCGGTCACCTCAGCCAAATACCCTGGCGTGAATATCTCAAATAACCTGTCGTGGGACACTCACATAAAAAGGTCAACTAAGAAAGCAAACCAAACATTAGGATTTCTACGTAGAAACCTCCAGGTCAAATCCGAACCTCTTAAGTCCATGGCTTACCAGACACTAGTGAGATTCCAGCTTGAATATGGCTCAAAAATCTGGTCACCCCATACCCAAACATTGATAGACCAAATTGAAGGTGTCCAGCGAAGAGCAGCCCGTTGGATAACGGCTGACTTCTATCGTACCTCTAGTGTTACAGACATGCTACATTCCCTAAATCTACGCAGACTAGATCAACGGCGTATTGACAATAGGTTATCCATTATGTATAAAATTCATAATGATCTTGTTGATATTCCCATTGAAAATTACCTAGTTTCCCTCTCCCGTCCTGCTCGCCATTGCCATTCCTTAAGCTATAGGTTAATTATACCAACTACATACTACTACAAGTTTTCCTTTTTTCCAAGAACAATCTACCATTGGAACCATCTCCCTCCTGACATTGTCCATCTCCCTACCATAGAGCAATTCAATACGGTGCAATTCTGTTAGGACAACTGTAATGTGAGCAACGTACGTCCGTGAGAATTGAAAGTTCGCTACTTGCGACTTACGGGGCTCACGCTACGGGTATAAGAAACTTTGCCATATTGATCATGCCAGTCCCTAGTTGTTCTGCGCAGCTGCTTTAAAACTTTTACCACAACTTATTTTTCACTACTTTCTTAAATTATGCTTTTAACTTCTTTGCAGTTTTTGACGCGCAACAAGTCTACATCCCACGCGAGGGGTTTGACATTAGAGGAAGATATAGATAGATAAATTTTGTAAACATTTTCGTCTAATGATTCTATTTTTGTTTTTCACAATAATCAAATATTCAAACGCCAACAATTCCACGCTGTTCTACTAGCTATCGCCAACAGTCATTCTTTCCAAGACAGGGGCGGCGCCAGGGGGGGTAGAAATGATAGCAGAAAAACGTCACGTTCACAATGCCACCACTAGAAAAGTGATAATTGGCATGTGCAAGACCCGTTGGTCAGAGCGCGATACCGCTTAGGAGCATTTCTACCTGGCCCTACCATTCCTGGTAGAGTGCTTTGATATCATCAGTGGTACTCACCCGGACATGGATGATTTTGATAAGGCGTTTACGGAAGGCTGGTACTCGGAATCAAAGAAAGCTAAAGCTGTGACGGATTTTTGTTGGTCTGGTGTCGCTGTATTAACTGTTGCACCCTCTTCACGGCGTTACCGTCTACCTTCAGGGTCGAACGATAGACATTGTAAAAGCTTACCAAGTTACAGGGTTGGCCGGGAAATACCGGGGGCGGGAAATACCGCCGGGAAATACCGGTATTTCTTATTTCCGGTATTTCCCGCCCCGGGAAATAAGCCCAGAAGTGGGAAATACCGGGAAATAAGATTATGTGTCTTCCAAACACGTTTTTTGCTCATTTTTATGCATTGCTACCACTCTATAAGTGCTTAAACTATTTCGTCCCTGCCAGGGGTACTCATCAGGTGGCATCATTGGCAACCACAACAGTTTTTTTTGGGTTTTATTGTTTTTTTTTATTTTATTGTTTTTTTTTCCATTTATTTTTTCGTTTTTCTTGTTGGAATGTTTCTTCAGCCAGTAGTCTGTCTTCACCAGTCGATTTCCTCGCTACCTCTCAGGAAGCAGTAGCATAGCACCAGCTTCGCTGCTTTCTCAACGCCCAGTCTGTTGCGTAGTTTCGTCTGTATGATGCCGAAGTTGGAGAACACACGTTCAATGGCGGCTGAACTTGCTGGCAGTACCATCAATTTCCTGGCGAGCTGACTGAAGTCTTTGGTGATCACGCCCGACCTCTCCACACATGACCACCATACAGCTGGCTTCGAGTTGTTGATGGAGGATTCCTGTTGTAGCACCTTAGGAATTGGCAGTGTCTCGGACATGTAGTTGAGGAGTTCGGGTACAAGTTCCGGCTTGGTCTCATGAAGAAGCTCCTGGGCACTGGTGACGTGTTGAAATTGTGTACAAACAAACAGTGTGGGTCATCTCAAATTATGATTCTGACTTCTTTAATAACAGCTATATTATGAACACATTTCAGGGATAATCCTAAAAACATTTGCATTTTGCCTACTACATTAAACATTTAAAATACCTCCAATAAATGTATGTATAAACTCCTTAAACTGTGTTTGTATACAATGTATATTAGAGTAATAATGAACAGTCTCAATAATGTTAGATCTCTAACATTTATATAAAGATTATAAGCAATGCGTAAATGCCACTATGAATGCCTGTATTTTTCGTCATATTCTTCAAAAGCAGTTCATTTTCATCCTGCACACATGATACTACAATCAGTACACCGGGTAATAGAAATTGTATGGTATATATACCTGTATTTACCACCAAAATCATCCAAATTCTTATTTCCCGGTATCCAAATTCTTATTTCCCAGTATTTCCCGGTATTTCCCGCCGTCCCGGGAAATACTCTTATTTCCCGGGAAATTGCCAACCCTGCCAAGTTACCAGTTGATTGATGAAACCGTGTCTGATATGAAAGCGACACGCGACAACGTTGAAGGTTTCAAAAAGATCTATAAACAAGCCGAACGCATCGCAGAGAAACTAAACGTTGATCAGTCTTTACCACGCATTGCCAAATGCCAGATCCATCATCAAAATCAGCCCGCTGATACGCCAGAAGAATATTATCGCTGTACAGTTGCCATTCCACTTCTTGACTGCATCATCAGTGAGATGGATACACGATTTAACAAACTTTCACAGAGAGCTGTGAAGCTGCAGATGCTTGTTTGTTCCTGCCATCTGTTATACCATACATTTTGAGCTCTAGAATGCAGGAAATGCCATTTCAGAGCTTCCAGATTTAAAATTTTCCGGAGGAGCATGCCCCCTAGCAGGCTCCTGCCCTACGGGCTGTCGCACTTGCATCAAACCCCCTCCAGAAATTCATAGCGCCGCGCCTGCAAGAACCATCAACTGATCAAGGAGTGGAACAGTCTTCCTCCGGACACGGTATCAGCTGGCACAGTCGACACCTTCAACTGGTCAAGGCTCAACTAGCCACTATGTTCACGGCTCAACTAGCCACTATCTATCTAATCTCCTAGCAGTCTTCTATTTTTACATACTTAATCTCCTAGCAGTCTTCTATTTTTACATACTATCACTTTTATTTCAATTCTTTCTCTATGCGCACCCACCTGGCAATGTTCAGTTTGTTGAATTTGGCCAGTAACTGGTAGAAGTAGAATACCCCACATACCAAAAACAAAGGATTTGTATAAAACCCAGGGATCATTCTAGAGGGCGATGTGGGCGAAATAGTCGCCATAGGAACCCTGACTTCGCCCTCTGGGGGCCACACTTTCCCTAATAAAAAAATTAATATATATATTTATTTTTTTACGATTTTCAAACCAAATGTCTAGTATACACTGGCCCATTATAAAGCATTCCTTCTATTCAAATGTTGTATTTAATGGTTGTACTGTGCATTTTGCAGAAGTATATTAAAGAACACCATTTAATTTTAAGGAAGCGATCACGCGCTTTCATTTTCTCACTTCTACCAAAAATTATGACCTAGAATGAACCCAGCACCTAATCTTCATAAGTGAAGGAGTGCTGTTTAAACAAAGAAGAACCCTGAAAACCAATTTACCAGTTCCGAGTATCGGATTGACATGGTGGGAAATAATAATTCACATAAATAAAACAGTAATGTTGCTTGTATATAAAAGAAAATTATATGAATTAGTGTACCAACCATTCGGCAAGTGATTTTCGTCATAATCACTTTCCAGACGATCCCTTGGAGAACTTCATCTTTCTTGTTTCCCTGGCTCGTAAAAATATGGAGCAATCTCGTTCCTTGCCATCTCCAGAACATCGTCAAGGTCGCTGTCCATTTCAAAATCCATCATTAAACTAAAAGCGACTGATGATGAATGAGCTTATTTACCCTCGCCTACGGCGAACCGTGTGATAGATAGATAGACAGTGAATAGAATTTAAAATGGTTCGGGTGTGACGTCACGAGCAAAGGGACATAAGTCATGGTAACATTAGGGCAGGTAAATTGCGCGTAAAATCTTTATCTCAACCAGCCGATCAGAATATAGTATCAACCACGCATAAAGCGCCTTCATCACTTGCTCCGCCCAGGGTTAGGGTTTGGGTTAGGGTTAGGTGCAAAACTCGTGGTTGATGTCATTATTCAGTTGGGTGGTTGAGAAAAAAGACTTACCTAAATTGCTTGTGTTTTACGTTTATTTATCATCGCTACCGGTTGCCCATATGAGCGACGCCTCCTGAAGAGATTAGTTATTTTAGATTTCTGGAGGATAGTGCAATGATACGGAGAGAGACCCATTCCATAGTCTCATCTGGTGCGTTAACGTGCACGATGTAAAGCACCGACACGAGACCTCGGTTTAACGTCCCATCTGAAAGACTGTTAATTTTATTAAGGTCAGACGGGGATCGAACCTGCGATCCCTGGATTACCAGTCCAGCGTGATACCACTGGACTATATATCCGTATGTCAGGTAAATTGCTTACCTGTAAATAAACCCATCCGAACAACGCATTTTCAAAAAAATAACGGAACTTTTAATTTTCAGTTATAAGCTATCATGAAAAATGACTGGATAGTAAAATGTCACATTTTTCAAGTCTAAATATTTGGACTAAATTTCTGTATGAAAAGAGTGCTAAACTAATCTGGTATAATATTAATACGCTAGTAAGCCCAAGGTATTGCACAGGAACATAAGCTATCTACCAATGCAACCCGGGTTCGATCCTCGGACCGGGAAGTATGTGAGATGGTACAGTGATCGCCAGATCGGACAGGTGGGTTTTCTCTGTGTATTCCGGTTTCCTCCCACACGAATGACCACATATACGCTTTCATCCGCACTAACGAGAGTGATTAATATAAGTTGTTAAAACTTGCTTCGCAATCGTTGTAAAATAAATAAAGTTAAAAAAGTTATAGAAAAACAAACATAAAATTAACAGGCTTTAATTCAGATGGGACGTTAAACCGAGGTCTCATGTCGGTGGTGTAGCCTACACCGTGCATGTAAAAGAACCAGAGGAGACTCTGGAATGGGTCTATGTCTGTATAATTGCACTATCCTCCAAAATCTAAAATGACTAATCTCTTCAGGAGGCGTCGCTCATATGGGCAACCGGTAGCCACGATAAATAAGCATAGAACACACACACGCACGCACGCAGGCTGGCAAACAGGCAGGCATGCAGGCAGATCTATTGATGGTACGGACATGTCACTAAGTGATGGTACGGACAGGTCACTAAGTGGATTTCAATATCGTATGTCTTGCCGGTTTTCATAATGCTGTGGATTTACATGTAAATAGCTAGTATTTCAACCCCGTCCGTTTGATTCCGCAATGACCTAATCAACTCTACTCTGACTTGGGTACGTTTTGACCAGCACACATATATTTCATATATGTATTTCTATTGGTTGTTATTGTTATAACAGGTCTTTTCATTTATTCATACGATGTATAAACTACGTTGAATCTCGGTTACGGGTTCTGGTTGAATTATTTACTCCCATGAAGACCCGGTGGCATTTAAACAAGATGGAAAATACACGATCGGTGTCGAGTAGTTACGATTGTATACGGCACTAGACGGGAATTACCGAACACAGACGAGTTACCACGACTACATTATTAAACAAAACGTTTATTTGTGGGGGTTACTCTTTGAGGATACTACATGTACAATGTATTATAATTAACTAAAGCTACATGTGCCGATTATAGGTAATAATTCTACATGTGGCATGCGGATTATGAGCAATAATACGATAAAGTCGTAATATACGTGTACTTGGGTTTATTGAGCGGTTACTGGGGTTATGGATATATCCAACAAATCCAATATAGGAATATTACTCTCTCTATAGATATAGCAGTTTATCAGAGGTAAATGTATGCAGTGGAATGCAATATGGACAGGTTTTCATTAACTGGATCATCAATACACGTCCCTGGATTGCTTTGTCATCAATGTCAAGCGGGGGCTGTCGGATTATGTATGCATTGTGAGGCGTTTCTATGTGCAGCGTGCTTTAAGTACGTGTCACAGAAGGCCATCGATACATCACGCAAGACACATCTAAGCGATAGTACCATGCAGCAACCGCAGCAGCAGAAAACGCATCGACACGATTCACTACCGCCAAGAAACACAAAGCATGAATGTACAAGTACAATAACAGGCTCACAGGCTGACATAGAATGTACAGAGTTATTCTGTATGCATCATGCCATGAATGGATGCAAGGAGTGTAGTCTACATCGGCGGAAACACTGTAAGACATATTACGCTCCGGATACTGCTGGTGACGTTAATGGTGTAACGGAGTATAATGCAGTGGTAAAGCATATACAAGATCTATTGAAGGAAGTTCACAGCAGAGAGCAAGACATTGAGACGATTTCAAAAGAAGCTGAAACGTCGTACACCAACGCTCGGACTGAAATTCGAATGTTTCGAAGAGAACTGGACGCTTACCTTGACAAGAAAGAACAAGATATTATGAGTGAGTGTGATACTATTAAACGTGAAAATGAGAGTAGGACAAAAGAATTAAGAGTTAAATACACGACCATAAAGTACAAACTTGATCAGTTTCATATACAACTATCAACACACTCCAAGCAATCACCAGACGTGTTAATGTTGACGAAGGAGACGGGCATATCTCTGAAACACATAGAACAAGACATGACACTTATCAATGACTCAAATATCCTTCAAAAGTGCATATTTAGAAAAAATGAATTTATAAATGATATCGTACAGACGAGCTATTTTGGAAAAGTGGCAACACCGAACATTAATAAATTACAAGCGGTGAACAAACAGCACATTTCTCAACTAAGACCAAAATATTCAGGAGAAATAGATATTGAATCATTGCCGAGATACCAAAGTTGCCAAATTACGGGCATAGTTGCTGTATCCAAAGGTGTAATTGCATGCGTCGATACCGGTGATAATTCAGTGAAAATAATTGATGTCAAACGACATATGATAACCTCGTCTGCTAGCTTCACGTCTCATCCGTGGGATATCGCGTCAATCAACGCTGGACAACTCGCAGTTACTATTCCTGCCGAGAAAACCATCCAGTTTATATGCTCAGTGGATGGCCTTGGTAAAGGACACACCATTGATGTTAAAGGCGAGTGCCGCGGATTAGCGTACAGTAATGGCAAGTTTGTTGTGTCCTTTACTAAGCCACCCAAGGTAAGCATTCTGAGTGTCAATGGCAAAGTTCTAAGGAACATAAAGAAGGATTGGACTGGGGTTCCATTGTTTAAATGGCCGCTTTACGTGTCTGTAAGTAGTGAAGGCGACTGCATATACGTATCGGACAATAATTACTGCCTTGTTATTAAGCTGTCTTTTACTGGTACCGTTTTGGCTCGGTATAGTAATAAAGACCTGTTGTTTCCAAGAGGTTTAGCCGTGTGTGAAGATGGATCTGTGCTTGTGTGCAGCTCGGGAAGTGACAGCGTACATCACATTTCATCCCAGTGTAGGAACATGCGGATCTTACTGACTGAGCAGGATGGCATTAACAACCCACAATCACTGTGTTTAGATGATGGAAGTCAAACTCTCATTGTTAATCATAGTGACTACCTGAAAGAGAAGTTCAGGATATACGATTTACAATGATGGTGATTACTACACACAAAGCACAATTCCTAACAGGTCACCTGCTGTTTTACAGTATTTGGAGCAAACTATTAACCAAATAGTATCAATATCCATATATTATTGGTTATATTTCATTATAGATCGATATGCATGGTTTTCTGTATAATCATTTCAGATAAAAATGCACTAAATGACAATAAGAAAATATTTGATATAGTATGATTATTAATTGGCTCCAAATATTATGAAATACTGATTAGGAATGTTATTGATATATTTGTCTTTTTGCAGAAACAGCTAAATCATATAGCTATGGTAGGCCTACATTGTGTGATTCTATTTTGCTGTCCGATTAGCGCAGTGGTTAGCGCGCTCGCTTCTCACTAATGCGACCCGGGTTCGATCCTCGGACAGGGAGGTATGTGAGATGGTACGATGGTCGCCAGATCGGACAGCTGGGTTTTCTCCGTGTACTCCGGTTTCCTCCCACATGAATGACCACATATATATACGCTTTCATCCGCGCCAACGAGAGTGATTAATATAAGTTGTTAAAACTTGCTTCGCAATAGTTGTAAAATAAATAAAGTATAAAAAAAAAAGTACATGCACATTTGTATTTGTTTGTTTTTTCATGTCACACATTACACCATTTATTAGTATTATATACAGAGTCATAGACCTGATATACAGTCAAACCTGTCTTAAGCAGCCATCCAAGGGAATCACAGAAAGTGGCTGCTTAGCACATGTGGCTGCTTAATAGAGGTCAAATGTATAATAAAACAACATATTGGGTATCTGGAATTTGGCTGCTTAATACAGGTTGGCTGCTTAATGGAGGTGACCTCTAACACAGGTTTGACTATAATATAATAACGATATTAATACAATAACATGTTTCATTTTTTCACAAGTACTCACCACGACTCGGATACCCCATCACTCGAACATACTGTATCCCAGGAGGTGCATGGCAGAGTAGGACCGATCCAGTGAGTGGGGATTGGGTCTATCACTACCTACGAGGCTTCCGCCACACCTGCCACACACTTCTTCCAAGAACACGAGAATCCCATAACCAATCAATGCAGCATGAGATTTTATTCTTGTTGAGATTACGAAAGTATCGAAATGATCACCAGTTTACTATTCTTGTGTGAAACGAATTAGAAAGTTGTATGTGTTTTACGTTTATTTATCGTCGCTACCGGTTGCCTATATGAGCGACGCCTCCTGAAGAGATTAGTCATTTTAGATTTTGGAGGATAGTGCATGATACAGATAGAGACCCATTCCAGAGTCTCCTCTAGAACCTGCGATCCCTGGATTACCAGTCCAGCGTGATACCACTGGACTACAGATCCGTCTGTAATTCGAAAGTTACACGATGAAACCATTTTTGCAGTTAATAATTTCATTCAAAACAGTACATTTGTAGACATTTGGTTTAAACATATTTATTTTCTATCATGTTCATGATTATTTATATAACAATTGAAATAAGGAATTGGACAGAAAGCTATAGAGCTTATGGTTGTCCCCTCCTTTTAATGTAGACGTTTATCTTGTTTGTGACAAGTAGAACCAAATGAACTAGATAACTCTTCGTAATTACCTCCCCTTTACTAGTGCTCTCCTGTATGGGTTAAATGTAAACTTTATTTATTTTTTTCACAACGATTGTGTCGTAGGACAGAACTTAATGCCGTTTGAATTTATTGAAATAATTATATCGGAAAACATGGTGGTATTAAATTGCAGTGTATAATTGACTTGACTTTATTTTACCTGACATCCTATTGTCGTGACCAAATAATCCCGTTATATACTTACCCTATTATATTCCCCCAACGCTAATCTATACTAACTGAATACTAACCTGTCACCCGTAGCTAAACCTATGATGCTCGTGTATCTTGTGCAATGCCCCGTTGCACTTGCTATCTGGACATTGTAACGTCTAGTTACGATATATATTGGTAATATAAATTATAATACATATCTAGGATATTTATATCACTTTCAGGTTAGTTACATTTTGTCATATCATGGTTAATGTTTATAGACCATTTCTGTAAGAACCTTGTGTTAATTACCTTTTAAATAACGTAGTGTCGAATATGTACATACGACACTATAGTATACATGTATATAATCAGCCTGGAGTATAATGAAGCATACTGTTTTATATTGTTTTAATATTCGTGTAGCTTGTGCAATGCCATATCTGGACATTGTAACGTCTAGTTACGAGATATATATTGGTAATATAAATTATAATAAATATCTAGGATATTTATATCACTTTCAGGAGTTGTTGTCTATTGGTCCCTTGGTAACACCACAGAGAACTCCTCAACACATATATGCCGACTGGGCTAACAAAGTTCTAATAACTTATATTAATCACTCTCGAAAGCGTATATATATATGGTCATTCGTGTGGGAAGAAACCGGAGTACCCGGAGAAACCCCACCTGTCCGATCTGACGACCACCGAACCCAGGTTGCATTGGTGAGAAGCGAGCGCGCTAACCACTGCGCTAATCGGACATCCCTATACTTATGGATTACTAATTGTGTATCTTAGCGATCCATATGTTGATATGTGAATAATTCTTTCATACAGTAAAATATTTTCATTTTAAACTCTGCAAGCGATTTCATTGCTGTGTCTCCAAATGTCGGATGAGCTTGGTTTCAAATAAAAACGTGTTTAAAACGTTTGCATATTTTGTATCTGTTGTATTTGGTATTTATTGTAATCACCATATTGTGTGTCGCGTGATTAACATGAGTAGTGTATGTCCATGCCAAATAAAATATATTGATATATGCAAATTGTGTTGCGCGTATATCATTTTATAAGAATGCTCACATACTCATATACTCTGTTTGGAGGTCGGCCAGTTCAGCATAGTTTTGATTGGCCATTTTAAAAATCTGAAATATTTAAATGGTTGATGCAATGAAATATCCTATTTAGATAAATTACGTCTATTTTATTGCTTAAATTGTATGCGTTTTAACGATGTTTTTTAAAAGCCAGACCACAGGGATTCGGCACGTTTGGGGGTACTAGTATATATATTTAAGTACAGGGATTCTACTCTGTGGGATGTCAGATTTCGCATCGATCAGTAAAATGGCCCTATCTGAAACAATTGTGTACACATCTGTCCAAATATAACGCCTATCCCGAGTCTTTATATTGTTCTTCAAATAAAATACAACTTTAAGATGCATGCATGTATACTTTGTAAACAATTGCCACATACATTGGCCATAGCAGGTCACATTTCCATACTAGGACACGCGCGGGTTCTGTCAGCAACCAAAATAAATCTTCGACGGGAGAGTTTTAACTGTGAATAACATTATCAATAAAATGTGTTTCCACTAACGTGTAGGTTTATTCGGCAAAAATGTACGTCAAAAAGAGATTTCGTAGCATTTACTTAAATATATATACTAGTACCCCCAAACGTGCCAAATCCCTGTAGTCCAATCATATAGCTGTATTTGGTTTAAAATTTGAAAAATATATCACATAAAATACAAGTTGGCTGATATATGAAAAAATAAGTAACATATTTTATGTGATATGAGCATCACGTGACGTGAACTTTGCTAAGCTCTTGTGGGCGGGCCTTATGCAAAATTAGCACGTGGGCTATTGACTGCAATAGTATACATGTAAACAATACGGGAAATGTAAATTCAGCAAATGTCGGATCGTCATCTTTAAAGAAATTGACATGCATCGATTTCTCAATGCGCAAGTATCGCTGCAGTCCTGCCGCAATATTGTTCAAAGTTGCAGGGGGATAGGATCTCCATTTTTCCTCTGTATTTCGCATATAAAGCGCTGTAGCCAATAGTCCATTTCTACATATGAGCCAAACTTATCGAATTCCACAGGAATGGGAAATCCTGGCTCGGAAGTAGTCTCCACCTGTTTGTTGCGACATTCAGCCCATTCCCTCCATACATTAATTGCCCAATGGTTATTTCTACTTGTATTTTGTGGAACTGCATTTCTCTGCTCTTAATATCAGCTGCAGACAGTGGTTTCTGAAATCGACCTAAAATAGACAAAGAAACAATAATGATAAAATCTCATTTCACGTCTGTCCACGGCCTGGATCCATGTTGCTCTGTAAAGTTCTTTCTTATTATTATTGTACATGATAGTTTATATAAAAAATATATGTGTGGTTCAGGTGAAAATGTGATATTTAATTTGTTTAGTTTCTTGATACTAGTCGATACCACCACAATACATCCAAATATTGGCCAATTTGGCTTCAACGTCAAAACCTGTCATGAAGGTTTCTAAAAAACACAATCTTGGGGTTGCACCCTGTTTTGGATACGGATCCGCACACTACCACAACATATATCAGTAGTCCCTACCTGGAAAGACATTTTCCTTGTCTCGAGTCTCAGCAGCGTCCCGGTATAGCTGTTGCGTGTCAATTGTCATTAATTGTGACACGGTCACATCTTTAATTCCATCCATTTCAACAGGTGAAAATATATAATCCGTGTAAAAATCGTCATCATTTAATACTTGAAACTGCCCAGTCTGGGCGTCACTGTTTTCTGCCATGTTAAAATTCACAAAAATCGTACATGTACTGCACCAGCTGAATTCAATTTGTGAAATGAAGCCTTGAGTTGAAACGATGTGTTTGTGTTTTTACGTTTATTTATCGTCGCTACCGGTTACCCATATGAGCGACGCCTCCTGAAGAGATTAGTTATTTTAGATTTTGGAGGATAGTGCATGATACAGATAGAGACCCATTCCAGAATCTCCTCTGGTTCTTTTACGTGCACGGTGTAAAGCACCGACACGAGACCTCGGTTTAACGTCCCATCTGAAAGACTGTTACTTTTATTAGGGTCAGACGGGGGATCGAACCTGCGATCCCTGAATTACCAGTCCAGCGTGTTACCACTGGACTACAGATCCGTCTGTGTTGAAACGATGTGATTGACAAGGTCATGTGACCTCGCGACGCTCTTTTTCTGGTCTGAAGCTGTCAATCAAGATTAATGGGCGGGCCGATATGCACCTCAAAGACTAAAGGCGGCATGCGTACGTGACTAATATTACAATCTGTAAGTCGGTTATCGGTCTGATATCACATTTTATGGAACTTATTGCTGCGGTCGGCTATCGCCTCCCTTGCAATAAATACCATAAAATGTGATATAAGACCAATAACTAATACTTAATTCCTATATTGTGTGTTTTACATTTATTTATCGTCGCTACCGGTTGCCCATATGAGCGACGCCTCCTGAAGAGATTAGTCATTTTAGATTGTTGGGAGATAGTGCAATGATACAGACAGAGACCCATTCCAGAGTCTCCTCTGGTTCTATTACGTGTACGATGTAAAGCACCGACACGAGACCTCGGTTTAACGTCCCATCTGAAAGACTGTTAATTTTATTATGGTCAGACGGGGGATCGAACCTGCGATCCCTGGATTACCAGTCCAGCGTGTTACCACTGGACTACAGATCCGTCTGTTAATTCCTATATGCATGCATAGTATATTATATCTATAAGGTGTGCAATAAATGCTGGTTTCACAGCAGTTGTCATTAAATGTAACATGCCAAAATTATGCAAACAACCCAACACACCATAACAGTTGATAACGTTTGGTGTAGATGTATTTCGTAGTACAAATACTTTTTATGTCATTTAAAAATCAGCTAATCTTAAAGTTAGCGCTTTCATCTTGTGGAAACCGATCAAATTCTCAACGATAGAGCCAATTTTCGAAGAAGCCAGCTAAACATGTTCCTTCAATTTCAGCTGTTGTCGTCGATTTTCTACGAAGACGGCAGATAATGTAATCTTCATAATTATGACACTTAAATAGTTTGCATTGAACACATTATCCTTGAGGATGATATGGTATATACATTACAGCAGTGTTTAGTACACCTTGTGTGCTTTACGCTTATTTATCGTCGCTATCGGTTGCCCATATGAGCGACACTTCATGACAAGATTAGTCAGTTTAGATTTTTGTAGGATAGTGCAATGATACAGACAGAGACCAATTCCAGAATCTCCACATGTTCTTTTACGTGCATGGTGTAAATCACCGACACGAGACCTCGGTTTACAGTCCCATTGGAAGACTGTTAGTTTTATATGGTCAGACGGGGATCTAACTTGCGATCTCTGGATTCCCAGTCAATAGTGCTAACCACTGAACTACGTATCCGTCTGTAGTACACCCACTGTCACGCAAAATAGTTATTATAACCCTGGACATACTCAGTATTGAGTGTTTGGAGTACACTGCAGATGTAGATACATGTACGTGTAACCAAATAATTAAACGGATTTTTTCACGTCCGAAACAATTTTGCTTGGCACATCAAATTAATTAAAATCACAATTTTCAAACAATATTCAAGTCTATCAAGCTTGAATAATGTCAATGCCAGAGCTTTTTGAAATCACCAAAAGTTAGCTCGCACGCCAAAGATTAAAATGACAAAACTTAACGCGTGGTGAACATTAAACCTGAAGTTTCTGCCACTGCAGTCGGAAAAGCAGATATGTTGATTCAAATATGCTTACATAAAAGCCATTAATAAGTACATGGCTATATAACTAGTTTGCGTGACCGAGGGTGTACTAAACACGACTGTAATGTAAACCTGTGATAAATGCACCCATGTAATTGTATTCACAGTAAAGCCGCTAAAAATTAAAATAACAATAAGAGAGATTTCAACACCAATAACGGTAAGCCGTCTAGCCAATGTCGGCATTCTCCGGCGGAATGCCAGAGAAATGGAAAGCCTGACTTATTGAACAACCGAAACGAAGCTGTTCATAGCACTTTATGTATAGACTATAAGCCGAAAACGATCCAATATGTAAAATATTGGACTGTGTGAGGCGCGTAGCGCCGTACACAGTACCAATCGTTTACATATTGGATCCGTTTGAGGCTTGTATCTTACTTAAAATACACACTTATATGATAAGATCCTACTAATTAATATTGTTAATTTTGTACATGTACGCGTAGGATTTAATATAACTCTAGCCTATTGACAGCAGTCCAATTGCAGTCGCCCAAATGCATTTATACGGTGGCGACTTTAAATACATTTATTATAGTCAGTCAGTCAGTCAGTCAGTCAGTCAGTCAGTCAGTCAGTCAGTCAGTCAGTCAGTCAGTCAGTCAGTCAGTCAGTCAGTCAGTCAGTCAGTCAGTCAGTCAGTCAGTCAGTCAGTCAGTCAGTCAGTCAGTCAGTCAGTCAGTCTCAGTCAGTCCAGTCAGTCAGTCAGTCAGTCAGGTCAGTCAGTCAGTCAGTCAGTCAGTCCAGTCAGTCAGTCAGTCAGTCAGTCAGTCAGTCAGTCAGTCAGTCAGTCAGTCCAGTCAGTCAGTCATCAGTCAGTCAGTCAGTCAGTCAGTCAGTCAGTCAGTCAGTCAGTCAGTCAGTCATTCAGTCAGTTCAGTCAGTCAGTCAGTCAGTCAGTCAGTCAGTCAGTCAGTCAGTCATCCATCAGTCAGTCAGTCAGTCAGTCAGTCAGTCAGTCAGTCAGTCAGTCAGTCAGTCAGTCAGTCAGTCAGTCAGTCAGTCAGTCAGTCAGTCAGTCAGTCAGTCAGTCAGTCAGTCAGTCTCAGTCAGTCAGTCTCAGTCAGTCAGTCAGTCAGTCAGTCAGTCAGCAGTCCAATATTAATAATAATTGGCTGCACGTATAAAAGTATGACGTCACGGCAGTATTTTAAGTATTCATATTAGATATGCAACGCCAACTAATTGAAATGCTCAGTGTGACAGCGATTGATATTGGAATATATCGCGACATATTGGACGCCATTAAAATATACATGTAGTAAATTAGAACACAAAACAAAGGTGAATTACGATATCAAAAGTCACAGGTTCCAAGCAATTGAAACACATGCCATGCACATAGATACTGACATTGTGATCTTATTTCATTGTAATTAAATATGTAAAACTAAATGAAAACATAACACATATCTGAGTTTCATGGATTATGTGAGCTAGACTTTAGTAGCATTTGATGGAAGGTTCAGCAGCGTTTGTGATGCAGGCATACAATGTACTGTCGTGTAGAATTTGGTGATAGTCACCTCCATTGATGATTGATGCATCTGCAGGGTAACTAACTATTCTAAAGCGTGCGTCTACGTAGAGTTGATGGAATGAAGCTGTTTAGGTCGTTGCGGAATCAAACGGACGGGGTTGAAATACTAGCTATTTACATGTAATTCCACAGCATTATGAAAACTGAGAAGAGATACGCATTGAAATTCACTTAGTGACCTGTCCGTATCATCAATAGACCTGCCTGTATGTCTGTGTGTGTGTGTTTTACGTTTATTTATCGTCGCTACCGGTTGCCCATATGATGAGATTAGACATTTTAGATTTTTGGAGGATAGTGCAATGATACAGACAGAGCTCCATTCCAGAGTCTCCTCTTGTTCTTTTATGTGCACGGTGTACAGCACCGACACGAGACCTTGGTATAACGTTCCATCTGAAAGACTGTTAATTTTATTATGGTCAGACGGGGGATCGAACCTGCGATCCCTGGGTTACCAGTTCAGCGTGTTACCACTGGACTACAGATCCGCCTGTTAATGCTAGCTGCCTACCTATAATGTATACCTAATAGGTTAACCAATCACACAATCCAATAAAGATAATTAGTTTGTTTTGTTATTTTGTGGAACCGTACCACGGATCTACCTTCCTGTCATACCAGTCCCGCCTATACCAATTTTTACTCTATGTTTTTTGATTGACAGATCTATGTTGTTTGGAACCCGCTTTAGGATAGGACAAATCTGTATATTTCTCCTGTATATACATAATTGCAAAGCTATTTATAATACAAGCACTAGGAAATACCGAGGATGTGTTCAATGGAGACATATGGCTTATATCTAGTTATGATAATTGTTAATTGATTTGGAATACATCGGCATGAGTAAGCGGATAGGCAGCTATTCTGGATATATGGTAACTGTTTTGTTGTTGTTTTGCTGTTTGTGAGTTTGGTTTAGCAACATAATATTTTTTATTCAAATAGCATTTCCATGAATATCTGTATGGAGTACACTGCATAATCCAATTGCTGGCTTTAATACAGTGGGAGAGAGCCTGCGCGTTTATAATTGTATGTATGTTCCTTTTAATGTCAAACCCCTCACGGGGACGTAGACATGTTTTCCTGGGCAGGCTTAGCCGACCTAAGCGATTCACCAGTACTAAGCAATGTGTGTGAGGTGCCTTGCTCAATGGCACTACATACGTGGCCTGACCGAGTATCGAACCCGGGACCGTTCGATTCCAAATCCGATGCTCTACCACTGGACCACGGACGCCACTGGACGCCATAATTAGTCACTAGTTGGTGTGAGGAGTACTTTGAAGCCCTTCACTTATTCAGCACACACTATATTATCCTCCAATTTATTCCAGTCCAGCACAGTCCTTGGAAAGAAAGAATATTTGTAGGTGTCTGTGCTAGCTATGATAGGTTCAAAACACTTAGAGACTGAGTTGTTATTCACTGAATTTTCTACTATGTTTTTAGACACAAACTGTTTGAATCGTTTTGCCCGGATTGTTCTTTTGGTCGTTGTCTCCGTAGGTAGTCGTTGATGTCTATCGCTGGTACCAGCCCTTCCACCACCTTGAACAGGAATGCCAGTCGCTGGTCGCGCCGTCGATCTTGTAGCGGTGGTAGACCTAGGTTGCGTAGTATGTTATAATATTATGAATAATGACGCCTATGAAGGCAGAAATGAGTAGCATAATATTATATCTAATAATGGTCCTGCTATGCAATTCATCAGATCTATACAGATCAATGAGATGTCAAAGTTCATGGATAGATCTGCCTGAATGCTGATTAGGTTGTAGTCCTATATATAAGACCTCTACATAAGTGTGTTTCTGTTATTTGAAAAATACCTTGATAGTAAAATGTCACATTTTTTCAAGTCTAAATATTTGGCCTAATTACAATGTATATTGATATTCGCATACCTAATTACATGAAGCTGGTGCAATTATGCTGACAAGTCACAGGTACCTGTGTGGCGTCCGTGGTCCAGTGGTAGAGCGTCAGATTTGGAATTGAATGGTCCCGGGTTCGCTACTCGGTCAGGCCACGTATGTAGTGTCATTGAGCAAGGCATCTCACACACATTGCTTAGTACTGGTTAACCACTTAGGTCAGCTAAGCCTGCCCAGGAAAACATGTCTAGGTCCCCGCAAGGGGTTTGACATTAATGGAACATACATACATACATACATACATACATACATACATACCTGGTAAGTCATAGTGATCATGATATCATTGTGGTATTCATGCTTGGGAATAGTCCTATATATAATACAGTAAAACCCCTATGGGACTTCCAAAAAGTGGCCTTATTAGCAGGGTGGTCTCTTTATCGAGTTTGGTCAAGAAATCCAAATTATGATAATTGTACTATGTACATGTACAATGTACTTTCACACACGATAATTTCTTGGGTTTGTTTCTTGGTTTTTCTGTTTTAATTACAGAAGAGTTGGTTGTTTCTATGGTTTAGGATTGTACTTCTGAAATCCATTCATATACAACTGTATATCACAATTAATTACTTTATACAAATTTATTTTAGCTCGATTGTGAAACAAGTACTTTCAACTTATATTAATCACTCTCGAGACCTCATTCCTGATGGAATCCATCGCCATGAAGGAGAGAGAAGAGGCAATGTGGAATTAAAATGCCTTGCCTAAGGGCACAATCGTAACGGCTCCAGCGGGGTTCGAACTCTGGACCTTTCGCACCTGAAGCGACCGCTCATCCACTGCGCTATCATGACTTCCACAATTAATTAATTAATTAATAATAAAATAAAGTACAATGTAAATAAGTTAATCCATTTATTTTCAAAATTTATTTTCTTGTTTTCATTAATTATATTGTGATGCATACCAGCACAGTAGTTTCCTTGAAAAGTACATATCATCATCAATCATTCATTATTTAAAAAAACTTTCAAGGGTTGACTGCTTATTTAAACACTTCACTTTCATGGATTGTTTCTCGATCTCATCTTGGACTTTAGCTAAGTCCTGTGACAGAGTGCCCAAGTCCTTACACATGCAACATTTTGTACTCCAGACAATATACAAAAATTAAAAGCAATCAAAAGCAATCATTTACAATCAACACTTCTGTGTTTATCTCACTTAACCTTGACCGATACCATAAAGTGGTTTCTTAATTGTCGTAAAACTGGGACATAATTATAAATGTTTTATCATCGCACCGATCAAGTGAGAAAATCGCCCGCGGTCATATTAGGGGTTCAATTAGCATAGGATTAATGGCATTTGTCTGAATTAACTGGTCGTATTACTGAATAACGGGGTGGTCTGGTTATCGGGGTCAACGACCATTGCAATATATAGTGAAATATTCCATTCTGAATAAATCCTTCGCAATAGCGGGGTTTTGCTGTACCTCTACATAATTTGGTTCCCGATCTGTTATTTCGATATTTCGAAGTTTGCTGTATGAGGAGTAATCTGGCTGTCTAGTTGTGCATATTTCACTAAGCTTGGCATGAAGCACCAGTATGATGTCTAGTTGTGCATATTTCACCAAGCTTGGCATGAAGCACCAGTATGATGTCTAGTTGTGCATATTTCACCAAGCTTGGCATGAAGCACCAGTATGATGTCTAGTTGTGCATATTTCACCAAGCTTGGCATGAAGCACCAGTATGATGTCTAGTTGTGCATATTTCACCATGCTTGGCATGAAGCACCAGTATGATGTCTAGTTGTGCATATTTCACCAAGCTTGGCATGAAGCACCAGTATGATGTCTAGTTGTGCATATTTCACCAGGCTTGGCATGAAGCACCAGTATGATGTCTAGTTGTGCATATTTCACCAAGCTTGGCATGAAGCACCAGTATGATGTCTAGTTGTGCATATTTCACCAAGCTTGGCATGAAGCACCAGTATGATGTCTAGTTGTGCATATTTCACCAAGCTTGGCATGCAGCACCAGTATGATGTCTAGTTGTGCATATTTCACCAAGCTTGGCATGAAGCACCAGTATGATGTGTAGTTGTGCATATTTCACCAAGCTTGGCATGCAGCACCAGTATGATGTCTAGTTGTGCATATTTCACCAGGCTTGGCATGAAGCACCAGTATGATGTCTAGTTGTGCATATTTCACTAAGCTTGGCATGAAGTACCAGTATGATGTCTAGTTGTGCATTTTTCACCAGGCTTCGCATGAAGCACCAGTATGATGTGTAGTTGTGCATATTTCACCAAGCTTGGCATGCAGCACCAGTATGATGTCTAGTTGTGCATATATCACCAAGCTTGGCATGAAGCACCAGTATGATGTCTAGTTGTGCATATTTCACCAAGCTTGGCATGAAGCACCAGTATGATGTCTAGTTGTGCATATTTCACCAAGCTTGGCATGAAGCACCAGTATGATGTCTAGTTGTGCATATTTCACCAAGCTTGGCATGAAGCACCAGTATGATGTCTAGTTGTGCATATTGTAATCCCGTTCCGGTTGGATGATGTTTTGTGGATTTACGGTCATTTGAACCCATTACTCTACTGAAGCAACAGTTAGTGGGGAGACATGCGGTTTTTTTCCCAAAATAATATCTAGTTTTAGTATGGTATGGTGGGGGTTCGAACCTGTGACCCCTGGATTACAAGGTCCAAGGACAACTGATTCACTACAGGATTTAGAGTGTTTCTAGGGTGTTATTTATATAATCTGTACAGAAACTACATTAGCACTGAAAACATGTTTGACTTGGTTTTGTTTGTGAATTAAGTGACATACATGTACGAGGGCTCATCAATCGAACTAATTCTATGTTACGAGTATACGTAATCTAGCATACTTTTGACCACTACTCATTTCAAAGTTACGTCCCTTGCATAGTTTGCATTTATTCCCCCGCTCGACCCGTGACTGGAACACGTGCTGCAGGCCATCAGGCAACACCCGCCAATTTTTGTTAATGGCGCACCTCAACTCCTCTCGGGACTCGTATTTCTTACCACGCAGCCTGTTTTTGAGATTTGGAAATAGCCAGAAGTCACAAATTGCCAAATCTGGGCTGTATTGCGGGTGCGGTAGCAGTTCTATACCCAGTTCATTGATCGTGTCCGACACAACGCGGCTGCTATGGCTTGGTGCGTTGTTATTGTGCAGCAGAATGCCAGACCTCTCAAGCTGTGGGCGCTTTTTTTTAATAGCTGGCAACAGGTCATATTTAATTACTGAACATAATCGTCCAGTTGAGTATCTAGTTTTCGTAGGAACAAAGTGAATTAAAATTATATCTTGTATATCGCAAAATATAATGGCCATAATGCCCATTACTTTACCTGCAGCCACTTTGGTTTCATTTGTAAGTCATTTGCCTGACAGTATGTTTATCATCTTCGGTTTTTCTCTACCGTCCTTAAAACGATTCACCCACTTTGAAATAGCACCATTCGATAAACAAGAGTCCCCATAAACTGTATGCAAATTCTCCCGGTTGTCAGGGGAAAGATTTTCCGAGTAATGTATAAATCTATATCTCAACACGTTGCTTCTTAACACTGCCACGTCATATTACAACAAACTGTCTTTGTTTGATGTTAGAATATTGATATGACGTCATTAATTGTGACATCATCAATGTCGGCTCATGCTGCATTAATTGGTGAATCTATGTGAAAGCGTTGTGAAATAGTGAAACTCACAATTTATGTTTCTAAGAATTGTGTTTGGCCAAACAGTTAATTTAGCAAAGCAAGATGCATGTTAACAGTTTATTTGTTTATTTTCAAAGGTACTCATTTTTTGGGTCAATATCTAGAAGAGTTTACCGGTAATGAACAGAACAGAACAGAACAGATAATTTATTTGTACAAAGTACATCATCATATACAAATTATTACATACAATATATATATATTATCACGTCATAAACAGTGAAGTGCTTAAACAAATTTACTCATACATAGAGGATGAACAAAACTGGTCTCTTAGAATGAAGACTGCATAATGGCATATTCATATTTCTAAGTGGTATAGATTTTAAATTAAGCATGTGTAATAGCATTCAAGTAAACATTTCTTTCTTCAATGGCTCGTTTGTAAAAAATTGCGAGTTTACATAGTGTATGCTTATTTTCGGACTTGAGTAATTGTATAAATTTAAACATGCTAGTGTTGTTACGGTAATATTGTTTTACATAGACAATTCTTAAATTTTGATAATATGGGCAAACAATGATAAAATGATATTCATGGTAAAGCCATGCCTCCATTTGCCCTTTACTCCACTGTCTCCACATAGTACAGTGTGTAAATTGCTTATTAACCCTTTCAACACCACAGACCTCTAAATAGGCTTACAAAAAGTGTAGATCCAGATGAGCCGGCTCGTGACGAGCCGTCTCATCAGGATCTGCACTTTTTGCCAGTGATGGGACTATTTTTAGACATAATTACCCATTTTGATAAATGAACTTGGCCAAATGTGATTTTCTGATTCATTTATTGGTTTATGAATATCATGGACCAGTCCATGTGAGTTACTTGGTGTTGAATGGGTTAACAGTCTAGAGATAAAATGAGTAATTGGCCTCTTCTGTTTAAAAGTTTATTATTTTACAACGATTGCGAAGCAAGTTTTAACAACGTATATTAATCACTCTCCTTGGCGCCGATGAATGCGTAAATGTGCTCATTCGTGTGCGAGGAAACCGGAGTATCCGGAGAAAACCCCATCTGTCCGATCTGGCGATCACCGTACCATCTCACATACTTCCCGGTCCGTGGATCGAACCGGGTTGCATTGGTGAGAAGCGAGCGCGCTAACCACTGCGCTAATCGGACAACCTCTTCTGGTGTGGAGTAAGGGGTTAAATAAGCACATGGTCTTGGGTGTTCCCAATGTACATGTACAATAAGCACAGGGTGTTCCCAATGTACATGTACAATAAGCACAGGGTGTTCCCAATGTACATGTACACAAAGCACAGGGTGTTCCCAATGTACATGTACAATAAGCACAGGGTGTTCCCAATATACATGTACAATAAGCACAGGGTGTTCCTAATGTGCATGTACACTAAGCACAGGGTGTTCCCAATCTACATGTACAATAAGTACAGGGTGTTCCCAATGTACATGTACACTAAGCACAGGGTGTTCCCAATGTACATGTACAATAAGCACAGGGTGTTCCCAATGTACATGTACAATAAGCACAGGGTGTTCCCAATGTACATGTACACTAAGCACAGGGTGTTCCCAATGTACATGTACAATAAGCACAGGGTGTTCCCAATGTACATGTACAATAAGCACAGGGTGTTCCCAATGTGCATGTGCACTAAGCACAGGGTGTTCCCAATGTACATGTACACTAAGCACAGGGTGTTCCCAATGTACATGTACAATAAGCACAGGGTGTTCCCAATGTACATGTACAATAAGTACAGTGTGTTCCCAATGTACATGTACAGTAAGCACAGGGTGTTACATGTACAATAAGCGCAGGGTGTTCCCAATGTACATGTACAATGTATGTACAGGGTGTTCCCAATGTACATGTACAGTAAGCACAGGGTGTTCCCAATGTACATGTACACTAAGCACAGGGTGTTCCCAATGTACATGTACAATAAGCACAGGGTGTTCCCAATGTACATGTACAATAAGCACAGGGTGTTCCCAATGTGCATGTGCACTAAGCACAGGGTGTTCCCAATGTACATGTACACTAAGCACAGGGTGTTCCCAATGTACATGTACAATAAGCACAGGGTGTTCCCAATGTACATGTACAATAAGTACAGTGTGTTCCCAATGTACATGTACAGTAAGCACAGGGTGTTACATGTACAATAAGCGCAGGGTGTTCCCAATGTACATGTACAATGTATGTACAGGGTGTTCCCAATGTACATGTACAGTAAGCACAGGGTGTTCCCAATATACATGTACAATAAGCACAGGGTGTGTTATGATTGTGCCCTTAGGCAAGGCATTTAAATTCCACGTTGCCTCTTCTCTCTCCCCCGTGGTGATGGATTCCATCAGGAAAGAGGTCTCGAGAGTGATTAATATAAGTTGTAAGAATTGTTTAGTGTAGGCCAAGTCTGATTTTGATAAAAGGCGCAAACCCTATCAGATCCGATTATGATCAAAAGTGCAAGCCATGTCAGATCTGATTTAAATCCAAAAAGCAAGCAATTCAACGCCTGATTTTGATCTTTAAAAAAGTTCAAACCATGCTACATCAGAGTCTGATAATTAGTGCAAGATGTGTCGGATCCGATAAAAATCGAATGAGCAAGCCATGTGACATTCAAGGTTGATGACAATACAATGTGTACAAGCCATGCCACTTACATATTTGAATAAACTACACATAGGAATCTATTTCTAATCATTTTATAGCAGAGATTTTCTTGCCTGTATTTCAGATTAGACTGGTGTCGAGCAGACCCATCAATAGGAGTATTCTCCCAGAGATGCTGTGACAGACGACATCGTGCATTATCTCCATCTCGAAATACAAGGAAGCTGTGATACGAAACCTGTAATTACATAGTAAACGAGAAACAATGATGCGATCATGTTGTGATTCATTGAGGAGGTAAAGGATAATGGAAGACTGGAAGAACATACTTTAAATACTTCATGTGATATTCTTTGTTCTAACGGTGTCATTGAAGCATTTATTGGCTTAGTCTATTGAATTAACTGATTTTAAAAAAAAACAAAAACAAAAAAACATTGAAGTGGGATTTATAGAAATTTATGGAGGATTTCGATATAGGAACTTTGTCTTTGCTGTACACTGAGACATATTAGGAAGAAGAAATGTTTTCCCGTCTGGCAAAGTTACGTAAGTCGGACGACTATGAAGATCTTGATGGTGCTGATCGTGTGGAGATGGATATCACGGACCCCGCAATGAGGCGCTATGCAGGGTTGGGAGAGCCGGAACCTGCCATAACCGAAACGGTGCAGCCCCAGGAAGAACCGCCGGACGGTAAGGCGCACAAATATTGCAATAATAAGCTGCTGTTTATTGGTTGTTGGTGTAATATTTTACCTTCAGTGACTTGCTGCTCACCACTGTGGTTTCGAGCGATGGGTCAGGATTCCTTCAGATGGATGTGCTTTCCAATTTGCAATCAGGAGGAAATGCTTTCAAAATGGCCTTTTATTTCCGAGAAATTGTGAACTGTATTTTAACATATGGAATTAATGGTTAACTTAAGTATCTGTTTAGTTTCAAACTGCTGAGCGGACGGTCTAATGATTTAAGAACTTGTTTCGCAATCAGGTTAAGATAAATTTATATAACTAAGCATGTATTAAGGCACGCTACTTGATAGACACATGTATCACAAACATATGTTCTTCATGTCTTTAACACTTTCAACACCAAGTAACTCACATGGACTGGTCCATGATATTCATAAACCAATAAATGAATCAGAAAATCACATTTGGACAAGTTCATTTATCAAAATGGGTAATTATGTCTAAAAATAGTCATATCACTGGCAAAAAGTGCAGATCCTGATGAGACGGCTCGTCACGAGCCGGCTCATCTGGATCTACACTTTTTGTAAGCCTATTTAGAGGTCTGTGGTGTTGAAAGGGTTAAGTCAGGATAGATTGCTTCAAAATAATGCCAGCTTTGCTTAGCTTGGACGAATTAATTTAGTTCCATTAACATTTCTTTCAACATACAACTAAGCATGCTTGAGACTTCATTCCTATTGGAATCCATCGCCATGAGAGGGAGAGAGAGAGAGACTAGGCAGATTTAAGTGTGTTTTGTCAGTATAAGTGTTTCACAAATTGATTTGGGATGAGTACCCGCAGCTGGAATGTGGTACCTGCAGCTGGAATGGGTACCATGCAGCTGGAATGGGTACCCTGCAGCTGGAATGGGTACCTGCAGCTGGAATGGGTACCTGCAGCTGGAATGAGTACCTGCAGCTGGAATGAGTACATGCAGCTGGAATGAATACATGCAGCTGGAATGAGTACCTGCAGCTGGAATGAGTACCTGCAGCTGGAATGGGTACCATGCAGCTGGAATGAATACCCGCAGCTGGAATGGGTACCCTGCAGCTGGAATGAATACCCGCATGAATACCCACAGCTGGAATGAGTACATGCAGCTGGAATGAGTACCCGCAGCTGGAATGAATACCCGCAGCTGGAATGAATACTCGCAGCTGGAATGAGTACCTGCAGCTGGAATGGATACCATGCAGCTGGAATGAATACCCACAGCTGGAATGGGTACCCTGCAGCTGGAATGAATACCCGCATGAATACCCACAGCTGGAATGAGTACATGCATCTGGAATGAGTACCTGCAGCTGGAATGAATACCCACAGCTGGAATGAATACCCGCAGCTGGAATGAATACCCGCAGCTGGAATGAATACTGGCTTACCAGGAGCTGGGATGAGCAACCATAGAATGGACAAGTACCTGGGGCTGGGATGAGTACCCAGAGAATGGACAAGTACCCGGGGCTGGGATGAGTACCCAGAGAATGGACAAGTACCCGGGGCTGGGATGAGTACCCAGAGAATGGACAAGTACCTGGGGCTGGGATGAGTACCCATAGAATGGACAAGTACCCGGGGCTGGGATGAGTACCCATAGAATGGACAAGTACCCGGGGCTGGGATGAGTACCCAGAGAATGGACAAGTACCTGGGGCTGGGATGAGTACCCAGAGAATGGACAAGTACCCGGGGCTGGGATGAGTACCCAGAGAATGGATAAGTACCCGAAGCTGGGATGAGCAACTATAGAATGGACAAGTACCTGGGGCTGGGATGAGTACCCAGAGAAAGGACAAGTACCTGGGGCTGGGATGAGTACCCAGAGAATGGACAAGTACCTGGGGCTGGGATGAGTACCCAGAGAATGGACAAGTACCTGGGGCTGGGATGAGTACCCAGAGAATGGACAAGTACCTGGGGCTGGGATGAGTACCCATAGAATGGACAAGTACCCGGGGCTGGGATGAGTACCCAGAGAATGGACAAGTACCTGGGGCTGGGATGAGTACCCAGAGAAGGGACAAGTACCCGGGGCTGGGATGAGTACCCAGAGAATGGACAAGTACCCGGAGCTGGGATGAGCAACCATAGAATGGACAAGTACCCGGGGCTGGGATGAGTACCCAGAGAATGGACAAGTACCTGGGGCTGGGATGAGTACCCAGAGAATGGACAAGTACCCGGGCTGGGATGAGTACCCAGAGAATGGACAAGTACCCGGGGCTGGGATGAGCAACCATAGAATGGACAAGTACCCGGAGCTGGGATGAGTACCCAGAGAATGGACAAGTACCTGGGGCTGGGATGAGTATCCAGAGAATGGACAAGTACCCGGGGCTGGGATGAGCAACCATAGAATGGACAAGTACCCGGAGCTGGGATGAGTACCCAGAGAATGGACAAGTACCTGGGGCTGGGATGAGTACCCAGAGAATGGACAAGTAGCCGGGGCTGGGATGAGTAACCAGAGAATGGACAAGTACCCGGGGCTGGGATGAGTACTCAGAGAATGGACAAGTACCCGGGTCCGGGATGAGTACCCAGAGAATGGACAAGTACCTGTGGCTGGGATGAGTACCCAGAGAAGGGACAAGTACCCGGGGCTGGGATGAGTACCCAGAGAATGGACAAGTACCCGGGGCTGGGATGAGTATCCAGAGAATGGACAAGTACCCAGGGCTGGGATGAGTATCCAGAGAATGGACAAGTACCCGGGGCTGGGATGAGTACCCAGACAATGGACAAGTACCCAGGGCTGGGATGAGTACCCAGAGAATGGACAAGTACCCAGGGCTGGGATGAGTATCCAGAGAATGGACAAGTACCCGGGGCTGGGATGAGCAACCATAGAATGGACAAGTACCTGGGGCTGGGATGAGTACCCAGAGAAGGGACAAGTACCTGGGGCTGGGATGAGTATCCAGAGAATGGACAAGTACCCAGGGCTGGGATGAGTATCCAGAGAATGGACAAGTACCCAGGGCTGGGATGAGTATCCAGACAATGGACAAGTACCCAGGGCTGGGATGAGTACCCAGAGAATGGACAAGTACCCAGGGCTGGGATGAGTATCCAGAGAATGGACAAGTACCCGGGGCTGGGATGAGTACCCAGACAATGGACAAGTACCGGGGCTGGGGTGAGTACCTGGAGATAGAACGAGTACTTGAGTACGTTGGTATTGAGTGTGTTAATGTTAATGTAATTTCTATACCTGCAGGCATATACAGTCTGTTTCATTCTGCTCTACAGTAACACCCATGCTGCACAAATGTTCACAGTCATATGCTGATAAAACAACATGCACATTTTGTTGTTGTCTTATGGTGTTGCAAATCTGCTTACTGGTACTGAGAATATGAAATAAACTTTGAAACTTGATTCAGGCGGTGGCCGTGGGTATATTGTGAGTGTCTGCTCATTTTCTCTAGTGTATTCTTGCAGTAAATATATATAAAAAAACACAAATGTGACTACTTTTCGACTAAATGAATAATAGAATATTGCAATTGGCTGTGTAAATGTTTAATTATGCATGGCTTCTTTATATACCTTGCGAGATCAATCCACTTTTTGTGGAAGTCGTGATGGTGCAATGGTAGCGAGGAGTTCAGGTGTGAGAGACACAGAGTTTGAGCCCAGCTCTACAATGTAGCCGTTACACTTGTGTCCTTAGGCAAGACACTTAAATTTCACATCGCCTCTTCCCTCTCCCTCATGGCGATAGATTTATCAGGGAATGAGGTCTCGACAGCCATTAATGTTGTCAAAACTTGTAATCAAGCTAAAAAATGCATTTGTATAAACTATTCACTTGGACTCTGTTTTTATTCGAGGAATTAATGCGTTCCTGGTATGAGAAACCGTCACCAAAATGCATCAGATCACTACTGCGACATATTCCATACAATCAATAATTATGATCCATCGTTAGACACGAATCTCTACTTTGCTAAATCTGGTAGCCCTTGTGTAATTAACAAATCCACTTCAGACAGATCACAATGTTCTTGTCTCCAAAGCCTGAACATGTAACATATCCAGTAATAAGCCGAGTTTGTTTTTATCATATTCAGAGTTTCTTACATATATTTTATATAGAACAAGAAAAACTATTACATATAAATATGTAATAGAAGGACAATTGAAAACTCACTGTGCATAATATACACTCGGATAGTGTATTGAGTGAATGTATATACAGTCAAACCTGTCTTAAGCAGCCAGCCATGGGAGTCACAGAAAGTGGCTGCTTAGCACAGGTGGCTGCTTAATACAGGTCAAATGTATAAGAAAGTAAATATTTGGGAATCTGAAAGCTGGCTGCTTAATGCAGGTTGGCTGCTTAATAGAGGTGACCACTAACACAGGTTTGACTGTAAATTATAAAGTGCATAATTAGTACTTAAATGCAAACATGTTGACAATAACATGAAACCCTGTCCAACATAATAGTATATACCACATCCCTGCTGGAATATCTGCGAATCATATGGGAACCAAATATTGTTGCAGAATTTCAACTACGTGAATAGATTGACCTGGCCATTTCTGGATTCCAGCTCAAGCCTGTATTTCTATGCACACATCAGTGAAAGCTTGGAACTAGTTCGCTGAAAACAATTGGACAATTCTAATACCTATAATACGAATACATAGCAGTAATTCTTATCACATAAATTCCGATTCGTCCAGAAAATCTATGCCGGGAACTCCATTTACTAGGAAGACTTGTAACTACTCCATTGTTAATTGCCTGAAACTCGAGATCCATTTGTCAGGGCTAGGCCTAGGTCAGAATGTTTTGGAGAAGTGAGAAAGCGCATAATTGCGTCCTTGAATGGTATTATTCAATAAATTTCAACAAAATATTGTTAAAATACACAATGTGACTATAAATGCAACATTTGAATGCAAGGAATGCTTTACAGTTGTCAGCTTACTGGACACAATTTGGTATAAAATTGTAAAAAAACCAAACAAACAAAAAAAAAACCCAGTATTTTAGGGAGAAGTGGGCCTCCTAGGGGGCGATGTCAGGGTCCTTAGGGTGACCCCATATCACCCTCTAGATGTCAGGGTCCTTAGGGTGTCCCCATATCACCCTCTAGATGTCAGGTTCCTTAGGGTGACCCCATATCACCCTCTAGATGTCAGGGTCCTTAGGGTGTCTCCATATCACCCTCTAGATGTCAGGGTCCTTAGGGTGTCCCCATATCACCCTCTAGATGTCAGGGTCCTTAGGGTGACCACTTCCCCCATATCACCCTCTAGATGTCAGGGTCCTTAGGGTGTCCCCATATCACCCTCTAGATGTCAGGGTCCTTAGGGTGACCACTTCCCCCATATCACCCTCTAGATGTCAGGGTCCTTAGGGTGTCCCCATATCACCCTCTAGATGTCAGGGTCCTTAGGGTGTCCCCATATCACCCTCTAGATGTCAGGGTCCTTAGGGTGACCACTTCCCCCATATCACCCTCTAGATGTCAGGGTCCTTAGGGTGTCCCCATATCACCCTCTAGATGTCAGGGTCCTTAGGGTGACCACTTCCCCGTATCACCCTCTAGATGTCAGGGTCCTTAGGGTGACCACTTCCCCGTATCACCCTCTAGATGTCAGGGTCCTTAAGGTGTCCCCATATCACCCTCTAGATGTCAGGGTCCTTAGGGTGACCACTTCCCCGTATCACCCTCTAGATGTCAGGGTCCTTAAGTGTCCCCATATCACCCTCTAGATGTCAGGGTCCTTAGGGTGACCACTTCCCCCATATCACCCTCTAGAATGAGCCATGTTGGTTGTATACATTTTTGACTGCATCTCGGCTTCTGTGAGCTTTTTACCACATACATAGTTCAAATAATTGTTTCAAAACTACAATTCATTAACCCTTTCAACACCACAGACCTCTAAATTGGCTTACAAAAAAGTGTAGATCCAGATGAGCCGGCTCGTGACGAGCCGTCTCATCAGGATCTGCACTTTTTTCAAGTAATATAACTATTTTTAGAAAAAAAATTACCCATTTTGATAAATGAACTGATCCAAATGTAATTTTGTTATTAATTTATTGGTCTAAAAATATCATGGACCAGTCCATGTCAGTTACTTGGTGTTGAATGGGTTAATATCATGCACCAGTCCATGTGAGTTACTTGGTGTTGAATGGGTTAATGTGTGTTTCTTACCTGAAAACTCTGAAAATATGCTATGAAAGTTCACACACTTCTATAGTGATACCAGTCGTGTGGAAATCTCCACATTTTTCACTTGTCCATGGATAAGCTTTAAAGCAGCATTACATCGTAATAAAGGATGTTTTGGGTAAAATATAAATACTAATGTGTGTGTATTTACAAAATTCGAAATAGTCGCTCAGAAACGATAAAATTCCAATAAATATAAACCGTCGTATACGTGAATTTGTTTATCAACACACGAAATTAAAACACGCACATCGCGCATGCGTGAAACAACAGAGGATGTAGAACAATGTATATATTTTGAACATGAAAGACTATCTATCTACCTTCCTCTAATGTCGAACCCCTCGCGGGAATGTAGACATGTCCCTAAAAGACTTAGATAACAGAGGTAGGAATCAACATCTTAAGTAATTTAATTAAAAAAGACAACGTGGGACAAATGGGGACGGGACAATGCATTCCGAATGTAAACAAGTGCGGACGATGCGTTCCGGTTGTAAACAAATGCGTGACTCGGAATGTCCTACTTTCGGTTTCGAGTTTGTTTTATCGCAAAAAAAACACTGTTTACCAATTGAACATAAGTATACAAAGTATAATGTTAGAATGTGTAGCAGCATTGCTACCCATACTAAAAATTTGATTTGTTCAAATATCTTTTATTTCATACGATGTAATGCTGCTTTAAGCTTTCGATCAAATCCATTTTCATTCTGTATTCAATAGATATGTACTGTACATTATGAATGAATAAATATGTTTAAACCAAGTAGACAGCAAAAATTGACTTGTCAGTCACTGAATCCTACTTGTCACAAACAATACTACCAAACTTCCAAACTCGACATTGCCATTTCATTCAGATTCTGACATACACATTTACATGCTTGGCAGATATTTGATGTGCTACAAATGTGTCTCATCTTTCAACCTTCTTGCCGACATATGAATTGGATATTTTGTCTGCTAAGTGTGGGTACTGTGTGCAACATGTAACTTTATCAGGATCGCCTGATTTGGGTATCCATGGAAACTCCGTAATCCAGGAATCAACAAACCCACATTTTCGTTGTTGTTGTTATTTTAACCATTTCAACACTACAGGCCTATAAATAGACTTACAAAAAGGGTAGATCCAGGTGAGCCGGCTCGTGACGAGCAAGTTTGTGAAACAAGTTCTTACAACTTATATTAATCACTCTCGAGACCTCATTCCTGATGGATTCCATCGCCACGAGGGAGAGAGAAGAGGCAACGAGGAATTTAAATGCCTTGCCTAAGGATAGAATTGTAACGGCTCCAGCGGGGTTCGAACTCCGGACCTTTCGCACCTGAAGCGAACATGCATCCACTGCGCTATCACGACTATCACCAACCCTGAGGATTATTTTGGAAGCATCTTTCTGGAATCTATGTGAGTGAGTGCCTCCATGTTTCTGTCCATCTGGAATCTATGTGAGCGAGTGCTTCCATGTTTCTGTCCATCTGGATTCTATGTGAGCGAGTGCTTCCATGTTTCTGTCCATCTGGATTCTATGTGAGCGAGTGCCTCCATGTTTCTGTCCATCTGGAATCTATGTGAGCGAGTGCTTCCATGTTTCTGTCCATCTGGATTCTATGTGAGCGAGTGCTTCCATGTTTCTGTCCATCTGGATTCTATGTGAGCGAGTGCCTCCATGTTTCTGTCCATCTGGAATCTATGTGAGCGAGTGCTTCCATGTTTCTGTCCATCTGGATTCTATGTGAGCGAGTGCTTCCATGTTTCTGTCCATCTGGATTCTATGTGAGCGAGTGCCTCCATGTTTCTGTCCATCTGGAATCTATGTGAGCGAGTGCTTCCATGTTTCTGTCCATCTGGATTCTATGTGAGCGAGTGCTTCCATGTTTCTGTCCATCTGGATTCTATGTGAGCGAGTGCCTCCATGTTTCTGTCCATCTGGATTCTATGTGAGCGAGTGCCTCCATGTTTCTGTCCATCTGGATTCTATGTGAGCGAGTGCCTCCATGTTTCTGTCCAT
>CM026403.1:50481119-50529412 GCA_014843695.1 Archivesica marissinica
ATACTGCTAAAACTGTAGTACATAGTTTATATACTGCTAAAACTGTAGTACATAGTTTAAATACTGGTAGGACTGTAGTACATAGTTTATATACTGCTAAAACTGTAGTACATAGTTTAAATACTGGTAGGACTGTAGTACATAGTTTATATACTGGTACGACTGTAGTACATAGTTTATATACTGCTAAAACTGTAGTACATAGTTTATATACTGCTAAAACTGTAGTACATAGTTTATATACTGCTAAAACTGTAGTACATAGTTTAAATACTGGTAGGACTGTAGTACATAGTTTATATACTGCTAAAACTGTAGTACATAGTTTAAATACTGGTAGGACTGTAGTACATAGTTTATATACTGGTACGACTGTAGTACATAGTTTATATACTGCTAAAACTGTAGTACATAGTTTATATACTGCTAAAACTGTAGTACATAGTTTATATACTGGTACGACTGTAGTACATAGTTTATATACTGGTAGGACTGTAGTACATAGTTTATATACTGGTACGACTGTAGTACATAGTTTATATACTGGTAGGACTGTAGTTCATAGTTTATATACTGCTAAAACTGTAGTACATAGTTTATATACTGCTAAAACTGTAGTACAGTTTATATACTGGTAGGACTGTAGTACATAGTTTATATACTGGTAGGACTGTAGTACATAGTTTATATACTGGTAGGACTGTAGTACATAGTTTATATACTGCTAAAACTGTAGTACAGTTTATATACTGGTACGACTGTAGTACATAGTTTATATACTGGTAGGACTGTAGTACATAGTTTATATACTGCTAAAACTGTAGTACATAGTTTATATACTGGTACGACTGTAGTACATAGTTTATATACTGGTACGACTGTAGTACATAGTTTATATACTGGTACGACTGTAGTACATAGTTTATATACTGGTACGACTGTAGTACATAGTTTATATACTGGTAGGACTGTAGTACATAGTTTATATACTGGTACGACTGTAGTACATAGTTTAAATACTGGTACGACTGTAGTACATAGTTTAAATACTGGTACGACTGTAGTATATAGTTTAAATACTGGTAGGACTGTAATAGATTGGTCATTTTAGATTTGTGGAGGATAGTGCAATAATACAGACAGAGACCCATTCCAGAGTCTCCTCTGGTTCTTTTACGTGCACAATGTAAAGCACCGACACGAGACCTAGTCCACACACTACTGACTACAGATGTCCAATAACAGCACGTGTATCTCTATTCCAAACAATACTGACTACAGATGTCCAGTAACAGCACGTGTATCTCAATTCCACACACTACTGACTACATATGTCCAGTATCAGCATATGTATCTCTAGTCCACACACTACTGACTACAGATGTCCAGTAACAGCACGTGCATCTCTAGTCCACACATTACTGACTACAGATGGCCAGTAGCAGCACGTGTATCTCTAGTCCACACACTACTGACTACAGAGGGCCAGTAGCCGCACGTGTATCTCTAGTCCACACACTACTGACTACAGATGGCCAGTAGCAGCACGTGTATTTCTAGTCCACACATTACTAACTACAGATGTCCAGTAACAGCACGTGTATCTCTAGTCCACAAACTACTGACTACATATGTCCAGTAACAGCATATGTATCTCTAGTCCACACACTACTGACTACAGATGGCGAGTAACAGCATGTGTATCTCTAGTCAACACACTACTTACTACCGATGTCCAGTAACAGCATGTGTATCACTAGTCAACACACAACTTACTACAGATGTCCAGTAACAGCATGTGTATCTCTAGTCAACACACTACTGACTACAGATATCCAGTAACAGCACGTGTATCTCTAGTCCACACAGTACTGACTACAGATGTCCAGTAACAGCACGTGCATCTCTAATCCACCAACTACTGATTACAGATATCCAGTAGCAGCACGTGTATCGCTAGTACACATTACTGACTACAGATGCTCAGTAACAGCATGTGTATCTCTAGTCCACACAGTACTGACTACAGCTGTCCAGTAACAGCATGTGTATCTCTATTCCACACAGTACTGACTACATATGTCCAGTAACAGCATGTGTATCTCTAGTCCACACACTACTGACTACATATGTCCAGTAACAGCATGTGTATCTCTAGTCCACACAGTACTGACTACAGATGTCCAGTAACAGCATGTGTATCTCTAGTCCACACACTACTGACTACATATTTCAACAACAGCATGTGTATCCCTAATCCACACAGTACTGACTACAGATGGCCAGTAACAGCATATATATCTCTAGTCCACACACTACTGACTACAGATATCCAGTAACAGCATATGTATCTCTAGTCCACACACTACTGACTACAGATGGCCAGTAACAGCATGTGTATCTCTAGTCAACACACTATTGAATACAGATGTCCAGTAACAGCAAGTGTATCTCTAGTCCACACAGTACTGACTAAAGATGTCCAGTAACAGCATGTGTATCTCTAGTCCACAAAATACTGACTACATATGTCCAATAACAGCATGTGTATCCCTAGTCCAAACAGTACTGACTTCAGATATCCAGTAACAGCACGTGTATCTCTAGTCCACACAGTACTGACTACATATGTCCAGTAACAGCACGTGTATCTCTAGTCCACACACTACTGACTACAGATGTCCAGTAACAGCACGTGTATCTCTAGTCCACACATTACTGACTACAGATGGCCAGTAGCAGCACGTGTATCTCTAGTCCACACACTACTGACTACAGATGGCCAGTAGCAGCACGTGTATCTCCAGTCCAAACACTACTGACTACAGATGTCCAGTAGCAGCACGTGTATCTCTAGTCCACACATTACAACAACAGATGTCCAGTAACAGCACGTGTATCTCTAGTCCACACATTACTAACTACAGATGTCCAGTAACAGCACGTGTATCTCTAGTCCACACACTACGACTACAGAGTCCAGTACCATCATGTTATATCTAGTACACACAGTACTGACTACAGATGCCAGTAACAGCATGTTTATCTCTAGTACACACAGTACTGACTACATATGTCCAGTAACAGCATGTTTATCTCTAGTACACACACAACCGACTACATATGTCCAGTAACAGCACGTGCATCTCTAGTCCACACATTACTGACTACAGACGTCCAGTAGCAGCACGTGTATATCTATTCCACACACTACCTACTACAAATGTCCAGTAGCAGCACGTGTATCTCTAGTCCACACACTACTGACAACAGATGTCCAGTAGCAACACGTGTATCTCTAGTCCACACATTACTAACTACAGATGTCCAGTAACAGCACGTGTACCTCTAGTCCACACATTACTGACAACATATGTCCAATAACAGTGCGTGTATCCCTAGTCCACAAACTACTGACTACAGATGTCCAGTACCATCATGTGTATCTCTATTCCACACAGTACTGACTACAGATGGCCAGTAACAGCATGTGTATCTCTAGTCAACACACTATTGTCTACAGATGTCCAGTGACAGCAAGTGTATCTCTATTCAACACACTACTGACTACATATATCCAGTAACAGCATGTGTATCTCTAGTCCACACACTACTGACTACAGATGTCAAGTAACAGCACGTGTATCTCTATTCCACCTAGTACTGACTACAGATGGCCAGTAACAGCATGTGTATCTCCAGTCAACACACTATTGTCTACATATGTCCAGTAACAGCAAGTGTATCTCTATTCAACACACTACTGACTACAGATATCCAGTAACAGCATGTGTATCTCTAGTCCACACACTACTGACTACAGATACCCAGTAACAGCATGTGTATCTCTAGTCCACACAGCACTGACTACAGATATCCATTAACAGCATGTGTATATCTAGTCCACACATTACTTACTACAGATGTCCAGTACCATCATGTGTATCTCTATTCCACACAATACTGACTACAGATGGCCAGTAACAGCATGTGTATCTCTAGTCAACACACTATTGTCTACAGATGTCCAGTAACAGCAAGTGTATCTCTATTCAACACACTACTGACTACAGATATCCAGTAACAGCATGTGTATATCTAGTCCACACACTACTGACTACAGATACCCAGTAACAGCATGTGTATTGGGGGTGTTTCCTCCAATTCTCATGTGACTTGCCTTGTTCACAGACCTGTATGTTGGGGGTGTTTCCTCCAATTCTCATGTGACTTGCCTTGTTCACAGACCTGTATGTTGGGGGTGTTTCCTCCAATTCTCATGTGACTTGCCTTGTTCACAGACCTGTATGTTGGGGGTGTTTCCTCCAATTCTCATGTGACTTGCCTTGTTCACAGACCTGTATGTTGGGGGTGTTTCCTCCAATTCTCATGTGACTTGCCTTGTTCACAGACCTGTATGTTGGGGGTGTTTCCTCCAATTCTCATGTGACTTGCCTTGTTCACAGACCTGTATGTTGGGGGTGTTTCCTCCAATTCTCATGTGACACGACTTGTTCACAGACCTGTATGTTGGGGGTGTTTCCTCCAATTCTCATGTGACTTGCATTGTTCACAGACTTGTATGTTGGGGGTGTTTCCTCCAATTCTCATGTGACTTGCATTGTTCACAGACCTGTATGTTGGGGGTGTTTCCTCCAATTCTCATGTGACTTGCATTGTTCACAGACTTGTATGTTGGGGGTGTTTCCTCCAATTCTCATGTGACTTGCCTTGTTCACAGACCTGTGTGTTGGGGGTGTTCCCTCCAATTCCTATGAGACTTGCATTGTTCACAGACTTGTATGTTGGGGGTGTTTCCTCCAATTCTCATGTGACTTGCCTTGTTCACAGACCTGTATGTTGGGGGTGTTTCCTCCAATTCCTATGAGACTTGCATTGTTCACAGACTTGTATGTTGGGGGTGTTTCCTCCAATTCTCATGTGACTTGCCTTGTTCACAGACCTGTATGTTGGGGGTGTTTCCTCCAATTCTCATGTGACTTGCCTTGTTCACAGACCTGTATGTTGGGGTGTTTCCTCCAATTCCTATGAGACTTGCATTGTTCACAGACCTGTATGTTGGGGTGTTTCCTCCAATTCCTATGAGACTTGCATTGTTCACAGACCTGTATGTTGGGGGTGTTTCCTCCAATTCCTATGAGACTTGCATTGTTCACAGACCTGTATGTTGGGGGTGTTTCCTCCAATTCTCATGTGACTTGCCTTGTTCACAGACCTGTATGTTGGGGGTGTTTCCTCCAATTCCTATGAGACTTGCCTTGTTCACAGACCTGTATGTTGGGGGTGTTTCCTCCAATTCCTATGAGACTTGCCTTGTTCACAGACCTGTATGTTGTGGGCCTTTAATTTATGGAATCAGATTTTTTAGTTAAGTTTTAAAAACTTCAACAACGTATCAGGAACGCCATGCGAGGACATATTTGTGTAACAGGGCCCTTAATTTGTTGAATCAGATTTTCTATTCAATTTTTAAAACTTAATCAGGAACGCCATGCGAGGACATATGTGTGAGACAGGGCCCTTAATTTGTTGTTCAAATCAGAATTTTTATTCAATTTTTAAAAACTTTAACGCCATGCGAGGACATATGTGTGAGACAGGGCCTTTAATTTGTTGAATCAGATTTTTTATTCAATTTTTAAAAACTTCAACGCCATGCGAGGTCATATTCGTGTGACAGGGCCTTTAATTTGTTGAATCAGAACTAGTATAGACAGCTAGAAGATTTAGTATGAAAGATATGTTACAATGACAGTGCCATATTTGCCACATTTCTGTTTTGATTGCCGCTTGCATGCAAGACGTATACGGTATAATGATTATAATAAATAGGTAATACTCAATCAATACAGACTGAAACGAGGCATTAATGTCCAAGACATTTGATTTGGGATCCGCAGGACATTCTATCGGTGATCAATACGTTATTGTAAAGTCAGGAGCAAGAATAGCCACCACGTATTCACTTTGACATTTAGACACATGAATGATCGACGGTGACAGCTGCATCAATCTGTAATTACAACCAACCATCAACATGTATTTATATCGTATTATCTGTTGTGGACAAACATTGAAATGACATGGCATAGTTGCGTTGGGTTAGCTTCTTTGTCGAAAATAATGTCAATTATAGTGGTAACAGTGCATTCCCGTTATTTGCATACCCAATTTGTCTGAGTAAAGTATGCAATTAAAGGCATTCTCTATAGATTTGTTAAAAAAAAGTTTGCAATAATAGAATTTGTTCATACTTTGTACATACATCACTAGTACTTCATGTATGTATCACAAACCAAAATATGAAATAAAATTGATATGCTAATGACTTCGGTTTTTATAAAAATTAATATTGTAACATGCCCATTTTCAATTTTGTGTAATACATGTAAATGTAATTTCTAATTTTGGAGACGAAGGGAAAATATAAAACTATTTGCAATGATTACGTGCGTGTATGTGCGTATTGCTACGGTATACTAATATGTCACATAATTATCACTATTGATCATAATTGCCTGCACCTACAAACATAAAATATGCCTTAAGCAGCCAGCTAAGGTAATCACAGAAAGTGGCTGCTTAGCACAGGTGGCTGCTTAATAGAGGTTAAATGTATAATGAAGCAACATATTGGGAATCTGAAAACTGGCTGCTTAATGCAGGTTGGCTGCTTAATAGAGGTGACCACTAACACAGGTTTCACTGTATAAATATGCATATTTTGCATACAATAATCCTAAATCATAGTTTCCGTGTGCGAATACTTGATTTTGGTACAAATGTAAGATTGTTTGTGTTTTTTCATGTAATATTTAAATAAATAAATGTTATAACCTTTTATAGTAGATAAGTAAAGTACGGTAATTTTTCCATCATAAATATGCAAATATTGTTGATAATATTTAAGACTAACTCCATAAATTGTAATAATATTCAGGAGGCCAATTTGTTTTTACGTTTATTTATCGTCGCTATCGGTTGCCTTCGTGAGCGACACTTCCTGAAGAGATTAGTCATTTTAGATTTTTGGAGGATAGTGCAATGATACAGACAGACACCCATTCCAGAGTCTCCTCTGGTTCTTTTCCGTGCACGGTGTAAAGCACCGACACGAGACCTCGGTTTAAAATCCCATCTGAAAGACTGTTAAATTTATTAGGCTCAGACGGGGGATCGAACCTGCGATCCCTGGATTACCAGTCCAACGTGTTAACCACTAGACTACGTATCTGTCTGTAGAGGCCAATTTATCCTTTATTTCTTTGTAAATGGCATGTTAAATGGAATCTTTTAGTTTGTTTTTATTTTGCAAGCGGTGTGAGCGTAAAATGTACACACCATTATAATGTTCTACCGCGAATGTCTTTAAGACCTAGGAATATGCAATAAACAGAACTTGTTTTTATATGCGGTGTCCGGCTGAGCATATATACTGACACCCTGTGCGAACAGTAGTTACTACACTTTAAGCATTGTAGAAATTATAAACAAATTTACATTATACTATTGTAAATTGCGTTTTTATATACTGAAATATAGCAGCTTGTTCTGCTGTTCATAAGAGGTGTGTTTGGGGAGAGCAGTTTACTAATGTTGTTAGATCTTGTTGCCCAACCCATCTTGCTTTTTCTTTGCTTTGTCATGATTATGTATGTAATGTAAATGTTAAATAGCAAATAAAATATGATTAAACTAAGAGGTGTCTCATAAGTCAGAAATGGCTGGCTCATTCAACATGGGTGACACTATAATATAAACCAAACCCTACTTTTCTCTACTTATTTACATGCTCAGCAAGCAGTATTGGAACAAACGCCCGTTTAATGTTACGTGAAGATTGGTTCATATTGAATTTTTATAACAGAATGAAGTGCACAACGTGGGTAACAATGAATGTTATCTATTCAGTTGACCAAGATTTTAAAATGTCACGCAAACGTCTCTAGAATGCGTCTTTTTTCATATGTGCTGCTACAACACGATGTCTCATGTGTGAAAATGCAAAAGAGGAAGAATGTCATTTTCTGTAATTATGTGAAGAATTACTAGTGCTGTCTTCTTGGAAACATGTGCCTATTTAAATGGATCTCGAGAGAAAGCAGAAGTGTATGGAGACTGCTCATGTATGACTAATGCTTGCATGCTAGTAGTTATAAAAGAATAATGGTGTCTGTGCTGTTATTATTTTTCTCAATATGTTATTTGCGAAGCAAGTTTTAACAACTTATATTAATCACTCTCATTGGCGCGGATGAAAGCGTAAATGTGGTCATTTGTGTGGGAGGAAACCGGAGTACCCGGAGAAAACCCACATGTCCGATCTGGCGACCACGGTACCATCTTACTTCCCAGTCCGAGGATCGAACCCGGTTGCATTGGTGAGAAGCGAGTGCTCTAACCACTGCGCTAATCGGACAGTCTGTGTTGCAGACGGATCTGTAGTCCAGTGGTTAACACGTTGGACTGGTAATACAGGGATCGCAGGTTCGATCCCCCTTCTGACCCTAATCAAATTAACAGTCTTTCAGATGGGACTTTAAACTGAGGTCTTGTGTAGGTGTTTTACACCGTGCACGTAAAAGAACCAGAGGAGACTCTGGAATGGGTCTATATCTGTATCATTGCACTATCCTCCAAAAAGCTAAAATGACTAATCTCTTCAGGATGCGTCGCTCGTATTGGCAACCGGTAGCGACGATCAATAAACGTAAAACACACAAACAAAAATGTTTTGTGTTTATACCGTGTCGGTGGCCTAGTGGTTAAGTCAGATATGGCTGACCCTTTCAATAGTGGCTACACAGTAATAAATAAACACTTTACTTTAATGTTATATAATATTATGTAGTTGGTGTTGATTCAACTGTCCCTGGGTCCTATTACTCTCATACAACTATCTCTTTAGTAATACGGGTATTTATATAAATTTACTTTAGCGCAATTGCGAAACAAGTTCCTATAACATTAGTTTAATCGCTCTTGTGACCTCATTCCTGATTGAATCCAATACCGTGAGGGAGAGAGAAGAGACAATGTGAATTTATGTGTCTTGTCTTACTGTGGTTCTGACGACATTCAAACTCAAACATCTAGATAATTAGGCGAACACCGACCATATCCATTACACCACGGAGGCGCCACAAACGAGTATTACTGTATTATGGGCAATTGTTAACAATACCTGAAATGGAGTGGAAAACATTTAACTGTTACTGCATAATTACTGGTTTACAGTTATAGACTATACATGTACCTTATGTATATTCGAATGACCCTTAAATACAGGTCAATCCATATCTATTATTCCATATCGATGAACAAGCAAGGTCAAATGTTCGTATTTTAACTGCATCTCCGGTGATTATTCATGTAACTTATAACTTATATTTTGTTTTCCGTTTAAATTTAAATATCCTTTTATATGAGACATGTGCAACGCTTACTCAAATACCAGAACACTGGCTTGTTACTCGCTATGTATCCCTTCAGCTCTATAATTAGTACTTGTTCACAAGTTGTGTGTCTTATTACCTGTTATTTTGGTTTTTATCGTTACCACAGATCGTATATTTGTATTTCCAGACACATTCACAATACAGGAAGCCATTGACAATATAGGGTTTGGGAAGTTCCAGGTGAAACTGTCCATACTTACAGGAGTAGCATGGGTAAGTTGTACCACAGGTGTCTCAACAATACCTAGACCTTTACTGTGACCTATTGACCTACTTTCCAGTTTTTGAGCTATGTTTGAACCATGTTTTTTAATACATATTTGAATATTGACCTTTAATCATCTTGACCATGACCTTCTTACCAACATTCTTGCATTAGATGCCTGTCATGAAATTTTGACCAGTTGTACAGTTTTGTAAACATATTTCAATATTTACATTAAATGACCTTGAATATGACCTATTGACCTACTTTCAGATTATGAAATCTTGACAATGTTTATTGATTTTAATATTGAAATTGTGACCAAACATACATAGACTCTTATAGGAAAATATGTTAAAAATAGTCTTGTCTTAAGTGATGTTGGAAATTTTCTGTCGGGTTCATAAGTGGACTGTTTTACAAAAGTGAACGAAATAGGGCTATCTTGACCCTCTTGCTTTTGTATTTTCCTCACTTAAACATGCCAATAATGATTATTGTTGTGAAATTGTTCTAATATTCTGATTGACAGATGGCAGATGCCATGGAGATGATGATCCTGTCTATTCTGTCACCAGCACTGCATTGTGATTGGCAGATAAATGAATGGAAACAAGCTCTTATCACTACGGTAACATGTTTTATCATTCTGTATGCTATCACCACGGTAACATGTCTTATCATTCTGTATAATATCACCACGGTAACATGTCTAACCATTATTTATGCTATCACCACGGTAACATGTCTAACCATTATTTATGCTATCACCACGGTAACATGTCTAACCATGATGTATGCTATCACCACGGTAACATGTCTAACCATTATTTATGCTATCACCACGGTAACATGTCTAACCATTATGTATGCTATCACGACGGTAACATGTCTTATCATTCTGTATAATATCACCATGGTAACATGTCTAACCATTATGTATGCTATAACCACAGTAACATGTTTTATTATTCTTTATGCTATCACCATGGTAACATGTCTAACCATTATGTATGCTATCACCATGGTAACATGTCTAACCATGATGTATGCTATCACCACGGTAACATGTCTAACCATGATTTATGCTATCACCACGGTAACATGTCTAACCATGATTTATGCTATCACCACGGTAATATGTCTAACCATTATGGATGCTATCACCATGGTATCTTGTCTAACCATTATGTATGCTATCACCACGGTAACATGTCTAACCATGATGTATGCTATCACCACGGTAACATGTCTAACCATTATGTATGCTATCACCACGGTAACATGTCTAACCATGATGTATGCTATCACCATGGTAACATATCTAACCATGATGTATGCTATCACCATGGTAACATGTCTAACCATTATGTATGCTATCACCATGGTAACATGTCTAACCATGATGTATGCTATCACCATGGTAACATGTCTAACCATGATGTATGCTATTATCATGGTAACATGTCTTATTATTCTTTATGCTATCCCCATGGTAACATGTCTAGCATTCCATCTGCTGTCCCACGATAAAATATTAATGTATCCATCTGCAATCACCATCGTAACATGTCTAGCGCTCCGTCTTCTATCACCATGGTAGCATGTTTAACGTTCTGTCTGCTATCATGGTAACCATTATGTATGCTATCACCATGGTAACATGTCTCATGTTCCGACTGCTATCACCATGGTAACATGTCTAACATTCCATCAGATGTGATCCACCATGGCAGTATGCATTAACATTGCATCTACTATCACCAAGGTAATAATGTCTTAATGTTCCGTCTGCTATCACCATGGTAACATGTTTAACATTCCATCTGTCATCACCATGGTAACATGTTTAACGTTCCATCAGATGTGATCCACCATGGCAGTATGCATTAACATTGCATCTACTATCACCAAGGTAATAATGTCTTAACGTTCCGTCTGCTATCACCATGGTAACATGTTTAACATTCCATCTGTCATCACCATGGTAACATGTCTAGCGTTCCATCAGATGTGATCCACCATGGCAGTATGCATTAACATTGCATCTACTATCACCATGGTAACATGTCTAATACTCCGTCTGCTGATAAAACATTATGAGCCATGTTGTTCGGTTATGTGTAATTAATGTCATAGATTGTGTATAAAACTGAACTAAATATTCAGCGATACTCTTAGAGGAATTGGAGTAAATAGTAATAAATAGTAATTGGTCGCAATAACCAGTCATGTTGCCATTGTCTACAGTAATGCTGTTAATGTTTTGTTGATGTTGTGTTCAGTTCTATGACATGCATTTAGAACCCATTGGGGAAATTGAAGCCATAATATAAAATTTGACAGATATTGATTTAACCAAACCATAGAATTTGTTTATTTATGAATTATCTTCAAAGCTTGTGGTATTAAGTACCAATAGGAATTAGTATGATTTTAACAATGAGAGACATTTGTCATTTTCTATTACCTCCCTTGGCAGATAAAGTCTGATTTATCCCAAAATGTAAATAGGTCCTTTTAGTTAGAATCCTTTGTTTTTACTGATGTTCCCTTACCAGATTTTGCGGTATGATAAATGTGATTTTATCAAAATCATGTTAATTAACTGATGACATTGTTTTACAAATAATTACCCATTACATACATATACTGTAGGAGATCTGTCGAAAATATAGTATTTTAATAATCATAAGAAGCGATAGTGGAATAAAATTGCTAGAATCTTGTGCAAAGGAAACAACGACAAAAACAGAGGAAAAGACTAAATAGTACCTATCTCCTTTTAGGGAGTATTCAGGGGCAGTAACTGACAGATGTCTCTCATTGTAATAATGGTTTTAATGCGTACACACACAAATGATTTCTATAAAATGCATGCATGTTGTACAACCTTTCGACACTGTTGATTTTAAATACATTATTGCATTTTTAAAAGAATCACATCTTTTCCATAAATTGTAAAGTTTTACAACTGACGTTTTTTATCATTTGTACAGCTTGATAAATTTGGTTGCAATTAACCTTTCGCCATTACAATTTTAATACTTACAGTATGTTATCTACATATATTTTTAATTGTAGATATCTTGTATACAATATACTTAACCCAGCGCGATATAGCCTGAACTGTGCTGATGCGCCGTTAAACCAAATACTCACTCACTCACTCACTCACTCACTCACTCACTCACTCACTCACTCACTCACTGTACAACCTTTGGTCATTGTGAACCAACCATACAGCATTCCATATACCAGAAATGTAGCAGAGGATACTTTCAACAATGAAAACTAATTATCAATGTCCACATTCACTCGTAAACAATTGTTCAGCAGGATGACCGGCCTTTATCAAGGCCACCGTAGAATGATACTCATTGTGTCAGCCAGCTGAAACGTTGGTTCTGAGTGTTGTGTGGACATTGATTCCTTACTTTAGCAGTAATTGCAAACTATTAGAAAAATAATGAGTTTGGCTGCCTCTCCCAAGTCGAGATGCACACATCGTCCATCATGCTATTATATTGGGACATCCAATGAAATATGTGTATAAAATCATGTTCCCGTTCAACATGACTACTGTAAACTACTATAATTTCGTGAAGTCTTTATTTCACGATTTTGAACATTTTCAATTATTTTGCAGTTTTGAATTTGAATTCACGACTCTGTGATGTATCATGAAAAACAAAGGTGACTTCTTATGTATATCGCTTACAATTGTATTGTCTTTCAAAAATTTGGATAAAATGTGCATATTTAAGGATATAGTTCTACATTCTGACACAGTATTATTCACGAGAATCATGAATTCGCGATTTCCCTTTTAGGTCGCGAAAATTAGCGAAATATAGATGTTCTCGAATAAATAGTGCTCTACAGTATCACAATTTCTGAAATGGTTGTTGTTACTATGTAATTGTACTCATTATAAAATCAGTATTACCCAAGTGTTTCAATAAAGGAATCCAGTCCAGTCTTTTAAGCTCTGCATGCTGGGTAAAATACAGCTATAAATAGTTCTCTAATGCTTGTAGCAGACGGCAATTTATTAACCCTTTCAACCCCAAGTAACTGACACGGACTGGTGCATGCTATTTTTAGACCAATAAATTAATATGAAAATTACATTTGGACCAGTTCATTTATCAAAATGGGTAATTTTATCTAAAAATAGTAATAATTATTACTAGCAAAAAAATGCAGATCCTGATGAGACGGCTCGTTACGAGCCGGCTCATCTGGATCTACACTTTTCATAAGCCTATTTAGAGGCCTGTGGGGTTGAAAGGGTTAATGTGTTTTTCTTATTTGTAACTGAAAACTCAGAAATATTTCATGGAATTTCATTAGAATTGAATCATTATGACATATTTCTAAGGAAATTCTGTGATATATTTGACATATTTTCACTGCTAGCGTGCAAAGTTTTAATTAAATAATTAAATTTTTAATGTACTAGAAACATAAATAATATGTTTTTGACTAGGATTGTCTTATTTGTTTAGTTTTCAGTTTTTAGTTCTCTTTGTGCCTCCCATTCCTCTGAAACAATTCCTAATAGCGAAGAATTTAATGCACATACATCACGTTTTAGCATGTTTTTTTAAAACAATTGTTGCCATAAAAAACAGTGCAATATCTTCTTTCTGAGCAGGTCATGATTATGACTAATATTTGAGAAAGCGTGCTGTACTATATCCGGACATATAGTGGCATGTATCAGCATGGATAATCACTTCCAAGGGGTGAATAATGTGCTGTACTATATCCATAGCATGTATCAGCATGGATAATCACTTCCAACGGGTGAATAATGTGCTGTGCTATATCCGGACATGTAGTGGCATGTATCAGCATGGATAATCACTTCCGAGGAGTGAATAATGTGCTGTACTATATCCGGAGCATGTATCAGCATGGATAATCACTTCCGACGGGTGAATACTGTGCTGTACTATATCCATAGCATGTATCAGCATGGATAATCACTTCCAACGGGTGAATAATGTGCTGTGCTATATCCGGACATGTAGTGGCATGTATCAGCATGGATAATCACTTCCGACGGGTGAATACTGTGCTGTACTATATCCGGATATATAGTGGCATGTATCAGCATGGATAATCACTTCCAACGGGTGAATAATGTGCTGTGCTATATCCGGATATATAGTGGCATGTATCAGCATGGATAATCACTTCCAACGGGTGAATAATGTGCTGTGCTATATCCGGACATGTAGTGGCATGTATCAGCATGGATAATCACTTCCAATGAGTGAATAATGTGCTGTACTATATCCGGACATGTAGTGGCATGTATCAGCATGGATAATCACTTCCAAGGGGTGAATAATGTGCTGTACTATATCCGGACATGTAGTGGCATGTATCAGCATGGATAATCACTTCCAAAGAGTGAATAATGTGCTGTACTATATCCGGACATGTAGTGGCATGTATCAGCATGGATAATCACTTCCAAGGGGTGAATAATGTGCTGTGCTATATCCGGAGCATGTATCAGCATGGATAATCACTTCCAACGGGTGAATAATGTGCTGTGCTATATCCGGACATGTAGTGGCATGTATCAGCATGGATAATCACTTCCAACGGGTGAATAATGTGCTGTGCTATATCCGGACATGTAGTGGCATGTATCAGCATGGATAATCACTTCCAAGGGGTGAATAATGTGCTGTACTATATCCGGACATGTAGTGGCATGTATCAGCATGGATAATCACTTCCAACGAGTGAATAATGTGCTGTACTATATCCGGACATGTAGTGGCATGTATTAGCATGGATAATCACTTCCAACGGCTGAATACTGTGCTGTACTATATCCGGAGCATGTATCAGCATGGATAATCACTTCCAACGGGTGAATAATGTGCTGTACTATATCCGGAGCATGTATCAGCATGGATAATCACTTCCAACGGGTGAATAATGTGCTGTGCTATATCCGGACATGTAGTGGCATGTATCAGCATGGATAATCACTTCCAATGGGTGAATAATGTGCTGTACTATATCCGGACATGTAGTGGCATGTATCAGCATGGATAATCACTTCCAACTAGTGAATAATGTGCTGTACTATATCCGGAGCATGTAGTGGCATGTATCAGCATGGATAATCACTTCCAACGTGTGAATAATGTGCTGTACTATATCCGGAGCATGTAGTGGCATGTATCAACATGGATAATCACTTCCAACAGGTGAATAATGTGCTGTACTATATCCGGACATATAGTGGCATGTATCAGCATGGATAATCACTTCCAAGGAGTGAATAATGTGCTGTACTATATCCGGACATGTAGTGGCATGTATCAGCATGGATAATCACTTCCAAGGGGTGAATAATGTGCTGTACTATATCCGGTCATGTAGTGGCATGTATCAGCATGGATAATCACTTCCAATGAGTGAATAATGTGCTGTACTATATCCGGACATGTAGTGGCATGTATCAGCATGGATAATCACTTCCAAGGGGTGAATAATGTGCTGTACTATATCCGGAGCATGTATCAGCATGGATAATCACTTCCAAGGAGTGAATAATGTGCTGTACTATATCCGGACATGTAGTGGCATGTATCAGCATGGATAATCACTTCCAAGGGGTGAATAATGTGCTGTACTATATCCGGAGCATGTATCAGCATGGATAATCACTTCCAACGAGTGAATAATGTGCTGTACTATATCCGGAGCATGTATCAGCATGGATAATCACTTCCAAGGGGTGAATAATGTGCTGTACTATATCCGGACATGTAGTGGCATGTATCAGCATGGATAATCACTTCCAACGGGTGAATAATGTGCTGTACTATATCCGGAGCATGTATCAGCATGGATAATCACTTCCAAGGGGTGAATAATGTGCTGTACTATATCCGGAGCATGTATCAGCATGGATAATCACTTCCAACGAGTGAATAATGTGCTGTACTATATCCGGAGCATGTATCAGCATGGATAATCACTTCCGAGGAGTGAATAATGTGCTGTACTATATCCGGACATGTAGTGGCATGTATCAGCATGGATAATCACTTCCAACGAGTGAATAATGTGCTGTACTATATCCGGACATGTAATGGCATGTATCAGCATGGATAATCACTTCCAACGAGTGAATAATGTGCTGTACTATATCCGGAGCATGTATCAGCATGGATAATCACTTCCGAGGAGTGAATAATGTGCTGTACTATATCCGGACATGTAGTGGCATGTATCAGCATGGATAATCACTTCCAACGAGTGAATAATGTGCTGTACTATATCCGGACATGTAATGGCATGTATCAGCATGTATAATCACTTCCGAGGAGTGAATAATGTGCTGTACTATATCCGGAGCATGTATCAGCATGGATAATCACTTCCAACGAGTGCATAATGTGCTGTACTATATCCGGAGCATGTAGTGGCATGTATCAGCATGGATAATCACTTCCAACGTGTGAATAATGTGCTGTACTATATCCGGACATGTAATGGCATGTATCAGCATGTATTATCACTTCCGAGGAGTGAATAATGTGCTGTACTATATCCGGAGCATGTATCAGCATGGATAATCACTTCCAACGGGTGAATAATGTGCTGTACTATATCCGGAGCATGTATCAGCATGGATAATCACTTCCAATGGGTGAATAATGTGCTGTACTATATCCGGACATGTAGTGGCATGTATCAGCATGGATAATCACTCCCAACGGGTGAATAATGTGCTGTACTATATCCGGAGCATGTATCAGCATGGATAATCACTTCCAACGGGTGATTAATGTGCTGTACTATATCCGGAGCATGTAGTGGCATGTATCAGCATGGATAATCACTTCCGAGGAGTGAATAATGTGCTGTACTATATCCGGACATGTAGTGGCATGTATCAGCATGGATAATCACTTCCAAGGGGTGAATAATGTGCTGTACTATATCCGGAGCATGTATCAGCATGGATAATCACTTCCAACGGGTGAATAATGTGCTGTACTATATCCGGACATGTAGTGGCATGTATCAGCATGGATAATCACTTCCAACGAGTGAATAATGTGCTGTGCTATATCCGGACATGTAGTGGCATGTATCAGCATGGATAATCACTTCCAACGTGTGAATAATGTGCTGTACTATATCCGGACATGTAATGGCATGTATCAGCATGTATAATCACTTCCGAGGAGTGAATAATGTGCTGTACTATATCCGGAGCATGTATCAGCATGGATAATCACTTCCAACGGGTGAATAATGTGCTGTACTATATCCGGAACATGTATCAGCATGGATAATCACTTCCAACGGGTGAATAATGTGCTGTACTATATCCGGACAAGCATGTATCAGCATGGATAATCACTTCCAACGAGTGAATAATGTGCTGTACTATATCCGGCATGTAGTGGCATGTATCAGCATGGATAATCACTTCCAACGGGTGAATAATGTGCTGTACTATATCCGGACATGTAATGGCATGTATCAGCATGTATAATCACTTCCGAGGAGTGAATAATGTGCTGTACTATATCCGGAGCATGTATCAGCATGGATAATCACTTCCAACGGGTGAATAATGTGCTGTACTATATCCGGAGCATGTATCAGCATGGATAATCACTTCCAATGGTGAATAATGTGCTGTACTATATCCGGACATGTAGTGGCATGTATCAGCATGGATAATCACTTCCAACGGGTGAATAATGTGCTGTACTATATCCGGAGCATGTATCAGCATGGATAATCACTTCCAACGGGTGAATAATGTGCTGTACTATATCCGGACATGTAGTGGCATGTATCAGCATGGATAATCACTTCCAACGAGTGAATAATGTGCTGTACTATATCCGGACATGTAGTGGCATGTATCAGCATGGATAATCACTTCCAAGGGGTGAATAATGTGCTGTACTATATCCGGAGCATGTATCAGCATGGATAATCACTTCCAACGGGTGAATAATGTGCTGTACTATATCCGGATGTAGTGGCATGTATCAGCATGGATAATCACTTCCAACGAGTGAATAATGTGCTGTACTATATCCGACATGTAGTGGCATGTATCAGCATGGATAATCACTTCCAACGTGTGAATAATGTGCTGTACTATATCCGGACATGTAATGGCATGTATCAGCATGTATAATCACTTCCGAGGAGTGAATAATGTGCTGTACTATATCCGGAGCATGTATCAGCATGGATAATCACTTCCAACGGGTGAATAATGTGCTGTACTATATCCGGAGCATGTATCAGCATGGATAATCACTTCCAACGGGTGAATAATGTGCTGTACTATATCCGGGACATGTAGTGGCATGTATCAGCATGGATAATCACTTCCAAGGAGTGAATAATGTGCTGTACTATATCCGGAGCATGTATCAGCATGGATAATCACTTCCAACGGGTGAATAATGTGCTGTACTATATCCGGACATGTAGTGGCATGTATCAGCATGGATAATCACTTCCAACGGGTGAATAATGTGCTGTACTATATCCGGAGCATGTATCAGCATGGATAATCACTTCCAACGGGTGAATAATGTGCTGTACTATATCCGGAGCATGTATCAGCATGGATAATCACTTCCAATGGGTGAATAATGTGCTGTACTATATCCGGACATGTAGTGGCATGTATCAGCATGGATAATCACTTCCAACGAGTGAATAATGTGCTGTACTATATCCGGAGCATGTATCAGCATGGATAATCACTTCCAACAGGTGAATAATGTGCTGTACTATATCCGGAGCATGTAGTGGCATGTATCAGCATGGATAATCACTTCCAACGGGTGAATAATGTGCTGTGCTATATCCGGTGCATGTAGTGGCATGTATCAGCATGGATAATCACTTCCAACGGGTGAATAATGTGCTGTGCTATATCCGGAGCATGTAGTGGCATGTATCAGCATGGATAATCACTTCCAACGAGTGAATAATGTGCTGTACTATATCTGGTCATGTAGTGGCATGTATCAGCATGGATAATCACTTCCAACGGGTGAATAATGTGCTGTACTATATCCGGTCATGTAGTGGCATGTATCAGCATGGATAATCACTTCCGACAGGTGAATAATGTGCTGTACTATATCCGGAGCATGTATCAGCATGGATAATCACTTCCAACGGGTGAATAATGTGCTGTACTATATCCGGACATATAGTGGCATGTATCAGCATGGATAATCACTTCCAATGGGTGAATAATGTGCTGTACTATATCCGGACATGTAGTGGCATGTATCAGCATGGATAATCACTTCCAAGGGGTGAATAATGTGCTGTACTATATCCGGAGCATGTATCAGCATGGATAATCACTTCCAAGAGTGAATAATGTGCTGTACTATATCCGGACATGTAGTGGCATGTATCAGCATGGATAATCACTTCCAACAGGTGAATAATGTGCTGTACTATATCCGGACATGTAGTGGCATGTATCAGCATGGATAATCACTTCCAAGGGGTGAATAATGTGCTGTACTATATCCGGAGCATGTATCAGCATGGATAATCACTTCCAATGGGTGAATAATGTGCTGTACTATATCCGGACATGTAGTGGCATGTATCAGCATGGATAATCACTTCCAACAGGTGAATAATGTGCTGTACTATATCCGGACATGTAGTGGCATGTATCAGCATGGATAATCACTTCCAAGGGGTGAATAATGTGCTGTACTATATCCGGAGCATGTATCAGCATGGATAATCACTTCTGACAAGTGAATAATGTGCTGTACTATATCCGGACATGTAGAGGCATGTATCAGCATGGATAATCACTTCCAATGGGTGAATAATGTGCTGTACTATATCCGGAGCATGTATCAGCATGGATAATCACTTCCAATGGGTGAATAATGTGCTGTACTATATCCGGAGCATGTAGAGGCATGTATCAGCATGGATAATCACTTCCAACGGGTGAATAATGTGCTGTACTATATCCAGAGCATGTAGTGGCATGTATCAGCATGGATAATCACTTCCAAGGGGTGAATAATGTGCTGTACTATATCCGGAGCATGTATCGGCATGGATAATCACTTCCAATGGGTGAATAATGTGCTGTACTATATCCGGAGCATGTATCGGCATGGATAATCACTTCCAACGAGTGAATAATGTGCTGTACTATATCCGGAGCATGTATCAGCATGGATAATCACTTCCAATGGGTGAATAATGTGCTGTACTATATCCGGACATGTAGTGGCATGTATCAGCATGGATAATCACTTCCAACGAGTGAATAATGTGCTGTACTATATCCGGAGCATGTATCAGCATGGATAATCACTTCCAACAGGTGAATAATGTGCTGTGCTATATCCGGAGCATGTAGTGGCATGTATCAGCATGGATAATCACTTCCAAGGGGTGAATAATGTGCTGTGCTATATCCGGAGCATGTAGTGGCATGTATCAGCATGGATAATCACTTCCAACGGGTGAATAATGTGCTGTGCTATATCCGGAGCATGTAGTGGCATGTATCAGCATGGATAATCACTTCCAACGAGTGAATAATGTGCTGTACTATATCTGGTCATGTAGTGGCATGTATCAGCATGGATAATCACTTCCAACGGGTGAATAATGTGCTGTACTATATCCGGTCATGTAGTGGCATGTATCAGCATGGATAATCACTTCCGACAGGTGAATAATGTGCTGTACTATATCCGGAGCATGTATCAGCATGGATAATCACTTCCAACGGGTGAATAATGTGCTGTACTATATCCGGACATATAGTGGCATGTATCAGCATGGATAATCACTTCCAATGGGTGAATAATGTGCTGTACTATATCCGGACATGTAGTGGCATGTATCAGCATGGATAATCACTTCCAAGGGGTGAATAATGTGCTGTACTATATCCGGAGCATGTATCAGCATGGATAATCACTTCCAAGGAGTGAATAATGTGCTGTACTATATCCGGACATGTAGTGGCATGTATCAGCATGGATAATCACTTCCAAGGGGTGAATAATGTGCTGTACTATATCCGGACATGTAGTGGCATGTATCAGCATGGATAATCACTTCCAAGGGGTGAATAATGTGCTGTACTATATCCGGAGCATGTATCAGCATGGATAATCACTTCCAATGGGTGAATAATGTGCTGTACTATATCCGGACATGTAGTGGCATGTATTAGCATGGATAATCACTTCCAACAGGTGAATAATGTGCTGTACTATATCCGGACATGTAGTGGCATGTATTAGCATGGATAATCACTTCCAAGGGGTGAATAATGTGCTGTACTATATCCGGAGCATGTAGTGGCATGTATCAGCATGGATAATCACTTCCGATGAGTGAATAATGGCCGGAATGCCAAGTTGTGCTCACTAACAATACTGCATTTAGGCCAGAAAAGCAATAAACATGTGTAAATTATGAAATCTGAGTAAAATACAGCATTTGTTATTTTCATCAAGGTACAATACAAATAATGTCAGAATTACAATACACCGGATACCAGTATTTTATCACGTCTCTAATGGTGGTATATGGTAATGACTTGCATGTTTTAGATTGTGCACTGTATAATTGCTAATGCTTCTTGAGGATTTTCCAACAAAACTTAAACTAACATTCTAACATCACTTGATATTTTGTTCCCATAAACAAAGAACAAATTATAAACATTCCGTCTGCTATAAACAATGATTGTGTTATTATCATTACTTGTTTATTTCTATTTTTAGATTGTGTTTTGTGGTATGATGTGCAGTTCCAGTATTTGGGGAATCCTGTGCGACAAATATGGCCGAAAATCTGTAAGTCTTTAACCCATTTGATTCTGGATACTGTTCAAAAACAGTATTTGCAAAGAACATAGAGCCAGATCAGCTGCCACGGAATATTCCATCTGATCAGGCTCTATGCTGTTTGCTATTCAGATTATCTTGCTAAGACACTTGGCTATGTAGCAAACAACATAGATCCTGATCACCATGCAGCATGACGCTGCAGCTGATCTGGATCTATGTTGTTTGCAAAAGCCTTTAAATGTATCCAGAATGAAATGGGTTAAGGGGTTCAGTGTGAAACCCTCTTACGAACCAAGGGTGAGTTTTAGCGCACCTGACGTATTGGGATCAATAGTCAGGGTTCCCTCTGTCTGAATGTTTGTCTGCGCCACTTCTGTCGCCAATTGAAAAACACTGGAGCCAATTTAAAAGAATTGGAGCCAACTAAGAGCCATATAGTCCACAAATAAATATTTGAAGCCATATATTTGACAAAACATGTGCCCCTCCCCCCCAAAACAAAAACAAATTAACAAAAGAAAGAAAGTTGCGCCAAATATCTTCTCCAATTCACAAAATTTAGCGCCAATATTTGTTTTTTGTTGCAATTGGCACCATTGGCGACCGACAGTGGGAACCCTGATAGTCATTGTTCTTTTATTTTTGTCATCATCATTGTCTGCATCAATATTATGTCCTTCACACTGTGGCACTCTCAATCTGTCTTACCTCATCAATGCGGGTCACAACTTGTATCATTAAGAGAACTTCTCCCAAACATTCTGACCTAGAATGAACCCTGGATTAATATAAGTTGTAAGAACTTGTTTCGCAATTGAGCTAAAATAACTATTGTACCATATTACTACTACCAAGCACCCCAAAACCAGTACACCAATTCAAATAGTACCCAGTCTGTGAGTCACATGAATTCTAATTAAGGAATGAATCCCGGGTTAACAGTTTCCATCGGTGTATGAACTACATTGGGCATGGAGGCTGAAGGTTACATACACATAAATGAAACAAATAATCTGTGTTTTTCAGGAACTGATACTGTGCTCGGTGTTCACGTGCTACTTTGGCTTCCTCAGTGCATTTGCACCCAACTTCACATGGTTGCTGATTTTACGAGGTCTTGTCGGATTTGGGATTGGGGGTGCTCCACAGTCGTAAGTGACCAGTAGTGTATAATTGTAATAGTTTAACCCTTTCAGCACCACATACCTCTTAAATAGGCTTACAAAAAGTGTAGGTCCAGATGAGCCTGCTCATGATGAGCCTGCTCATGATGAGCCGTCTCATCATGATCTGCACTTTTTGCCAGTAATATTACTATTTTTAGACAAAATTACCCGTTTTGATAAATGAACTGGTCCAAATGTATTTTTCTTATTAATTTATTGGTCTAAAAATATCATGTACCAGTCCATGTCAGTTACTTGGTGTTGAATGGGTAGGTTAAACTAGGGATGACAGCGAGTAGCAGTTTTGATACTGGAGTACTGGAACATATTTCCGATCACATACTCGATCATTTGATTCTTGGCTAGATATCTATTGCATTTCTGGTAACGTATGTTTGTTATAATTATTTGGTAAGTATTTCAGATGAGGTGTGTTCGAATACTGACTCGATTTCATCTGATTATGTGATAAAAGCATTGAATTGTCATTAAGCTAAACTTGGGCTAAGTGGAACATCCCGTTATTGAAATAATTATTAAACAAACAGATACTAGTAAATAGTTAGTTTATACAAAATTTATTTGGCTCGATTGCAAAACAAGATCTTACAACTTATGTTAATCACTCTCGAGACCTCATTCCTGATGGAATCCATCGCCACGAGGGAGAGAGAAGAGGCAACGTGGAATTTAAATGCATTGCCTAAGGGCACAACCGTAAAGGCTCCAGTGGGGCTCAAACTCCGGACCTTTGGCACCTGGAGCAAACGCGCATCCACTGCGCTATCATGACTTCCACAAAGTAAACAGTTTAACGGGGATTTGATTAGCCGCACGTCATAATGATACTATTTTATTCATCTTAAGTGACACCCAGATAAAAGCTGCTCAAAACATCTGAGCTATTACAACAACAGCATTACGCCGTGTCTGATCTGGATCTACGTTATTTGCAAATGTGATTTTATTTACTCAGCAGGCAAAGTGTTAATACATGTAGTGTTAAAAAGGAATGATATAAACATAAAAACTTGGGTCTACTGTTTTTGTAACAAATTCATGCTAACAACCTAACAACAATTAGAAATTGTGAAACTCAATTTAAAGTGAAACCCATGTTCTCTTTATCAAGCAGGGTTCCCGCTGCTGGTCGCCAATGGCGCCAATTGCGACAAATAACAAATATTGACGCTAAATTTTGTTAATTGGCGAAAATATTTGTGCAACTTTAAAAAAAATTAATTTTTAATTTTGTTTATTTATTTTGTTTGCTTCATATATTTATTTGTGGACTATATGGCTCTTAGTTGGCTCCAAGTTTTTTTAAATTGGCTCCAGTATTTTTCAATTGGCGACAGAAGTGGCGCAGACAAACATTCAGACAGAGGGAACCCTGATCAAGTCTATATTTAGCCGGATTCTGATTGTAACTATTTATAAATTGTATTTAAAGCAGCCCTATATCGTATGAAATAAAAGATATTTGAAAAATTCAAATTTTACGTATGGGTAGCAATGCTGCTACACATTCTTAGATTATAATTTGTATAATTATGTTCAATTACTAAACAATGTTTTTTGCGATAAAACAAACTCGAAACCGAAAGTAGGACTTTCGGAGTCGGTCGGTCACACGCACTTGTTTACAATCAGAACCTGATTTACATTCGGAATGCATCGTCCTCCTTCGGCAATGATGAAAACAAACATGGCATATCCGCTGTTGTTTCACGCATGAACATTGTGCGTGTTTACATTTCGTTTGTTGATAAACAAATTCGCGTATACGACGGTTTATATTTATTTAAATTTTATCGTTTCTGAGCGACTATTTCGATTTTTGTAAACACAACACACATTAGTATTTATATTTTAACAAGAACATTCTTTATTACGTTATAATGCTGCTTTAAATGAACACAGATCCAATAGGTGATTTACTTTCTATACTTCTGTCCTTTATTACAGGGTGACATTGTATTCTGAGTTCTTGCCGACAGCATCTAGGGCTACCTGTGTTATATTGGTGGAGGTGAGTATTGCATCTTACTGCTGTTTTGTTAGCTTGTGTATATAAAAGTTTAAACTTTATATATTTTATAACGACCGCGAAACAAGCTTCAACAACTTATATTAATCACTTTCGTTGGCACGGTTGAAAGCGTATATGTGGTCTTTCATATGGGAGGAAACCGTAGTACCCGGAGAAAACCCACCTATGTATGTAGGATCTTGCACTCGTGGTGATTTCATACCATATTTTATGAAACTCTTTGGAATTTTGCTATTAAGGAATCCTTTAGGCGATGGATTCCATCAGGACTGAGATCTCTCCCTCATGGCGATGGATTCCATCAGGACGAGATCTCTCCCTCATGGCGATGGATTCCATCAGGACGAGATCTCTCCCTCATGGCAATGGATTCCATCAGGACTGAGATCTCTCCCTCATGGCGATGGATTCCATCAGGACGAGATCTCTCCCTCATGGCGATGGATTCCATCAGGACGAGATCTCTCCCTCATGGCGATGGATTCCATCAGGACTGAGATCTCTCCCTCATGGCGATGGATTCCATCAGGACTGAGATCTCTCCCTCATGGCGATGGATTCCATCAGGACGAGATCTCTCCCTCATGGCGATGGATTCCATCAGGACGAGATCTCTCCCTCATGGCATGGATTCCATCAGGACGAGATCTCTCCCTCATGGCGATGGATTCCATCAGGACTGAGATCTCTCCCTCATGGCGATGGATTCCATCAGGACAGATCTCTCCCTCATGGCGATGGATTCCATCAGGACGAGATCTCTCCCTCATGGCAATGGATTCCATCAGGACGAGATCTCTCCCTCATGGCGATGGATCCATCAGGACGAGATCTCTCCCTCATGGCGATGGATTCCATCAGGACGAGATCTCTCCCTCATGGCAATGGATTCCATCAGGACCGAGATCTCTCCTACATGGCAATGGATTCCATCAGGACCGAGATCTCTCCTACATGGCAATGGATTCCATCAGGACTGAGATCTCTCCTACATGGCAATGGATTCCATCAGGACCGAGATCTCTCCTACATGGCAATGGATTCCATCAGGACCGAGATCTCTCCCTCATGGCGATGGATTTCATCAGGACTGAGATCTCTCCCTCATGGCGATGGATTCCATCAGGACTGAGATCTCTCCCTCATGGTGATGGATTTCATCAGGACAGATCTCTCCCTCATGGCGATGGATTTCATCAGGACCAAGATCTCTCCCACATGGCAATGAATTCCATCAGGACCGAGATCTCTCCCTCATGGTGATGGATTTCATCAGGACCAAGATCTCTCCCTCATGGCGATGGATTCCATCAGGACCGAGATCTCTCCCTCATGGTGATGGATTCCATCAGGACCGAGATCTCTCCCTCATGGTGATGGATTCCATCAGGACTGAGATCTCTCCCTCATGGCGATGGATTCCATCAGCACCGAGATCTCTCCCACATGGCGATGGATTCCATCAGGACCGAGATCTCTCCCTCATGGCGATGGATTCCATCAGGACCGAGATCTCTCCCTCATGGCGATGGATTCCATCAGGAACCGAGATCTCTCCCTCATGGCGATGGATTCCATCAGGACCGAGATCTCTCCCTCATGGCGATGGATTCCATCAGGACCGAGATCTCTCCCTCATGGCGATGGATTCCATCAGGACCGAGATCTCTCCCTCATGGTGATGGATTTCATCAGGACCAAGATCTCTCCCTCATGGCGATGGATTCCATCAGGACCGAGATCTCTCCCTCATGGCAATGGATTCCATCAGGACCGAGATCTCTCCCTCATGGCGATGGATTCCATCAGGACTGAGATCTCTCCTACATGGCAATGGATTCCATCAGGACCGAGATCTCTCCTACATGGCAATGGATTCCATCAGGACCGAGATCTCTCCCTCATGGCGATGGATTTCATCAGGACTGAGATCTCTCCCTCATGGCGATGGATTCCATCAGGACTGAGATCTCTCCCTCATGGTGATGGATTTCATCAGGACAGATCTCTCCCTCATGGCGATGGATTTCATCAGGACCAAGATCTCTCCCACATGGCAATGAATTCCATCAGGACCGAGATCTCTCCCTCATGGTGATGGATTTCATCAGGACCAAGATCTCTCCCTCATGGCGATGGATTCCATCAGGACCGAGATCTCTCCCTCATGGTGATGGATTCCATCAGGACCGAGATCTCTCCCTCATGGTGATGGATTCCATCAGGACTGAGATCTCTCCCTCATGGCGATGGATTCCATCAGCACCGAGATCTCTCCCACATGGCGATGGATTCCATCAGGACCGAGATCTCTCCCTCATGGCGATGGATTCCATCAGGACCGAGATCTCTCCCTCATGGCGATGGATTCCATCAGGACCGAGACCCCTCCCTCAAAGCAATGGATTCCATCAGGACCAAGATCTCTCCCACATGGCAATGAATTCCATCAGGACCGAGATCTCTCCCTCATGGCGATGGATTTCATCAGGACCGAGATCTCTCCCTCATGGCGATGGATTCCATCAGGACCGAGATCTCTCCCTCATGGTGATGGATTCCATCAGGACCAAGATCTCTCCCTCATGGTGACGGATTCCATCAGGACCAAGATCTCTCCCTCATGGCGATGGATTCCATGAGAATCAAGATCTCCCTTTTTGCAATGGATAAAAATAAATTTATATATACCAGTATGATAGCAACACTAACTGTAAGCAGGGGGAGACATGTTACAGCCGTCATTCCGCACAAATATTTGCTGTTGTGAATTGAAACTATATAGATAGCAGCATAATCCAGTTTGGAACACGCATCGACAGTACAGATTCTGTAGTCCCGTAAGATCGCATATCATTGCCAAATGCACGATTGTATTTCAGATATTTTGGGCTGTGGGTGCCATGTTTGAGGTGTTGTTGGCCCTTGTTGTGATGCCCACACTGGGCTGGCGCTGGTTGCTTGGATTCTCGGCGGTACCACTCCTATTCTTCTCCTGCTGTTGTTTTGTAAGTAAATGTGTTTGTTTATTATAGTGTCACCTCTATTTAAAGGGCCAGCCATTTCTGACATATGAGACACCTCTTCTTATGAACATCAGTACTTCCCGAATCCTATGCTTGTATACCTGGTGCCAGGCTGGTAGGCAATCGGTAACCATTATTTAACTAGCTGGCGGTTCACCAACCGGCCATATCAGAACGAACTCCTGGAGAGATTCGAACCTTCGACCTCCCGCTCCGTAGACGGACACCTTAACCACTAGGCCACAGAGACGGTATGATACATTGGAAGTACCTGCTTGTAATTAGCTCCAGCCATATGGAATGGGGGTTGGTGATTATGGCTTTGTCTGTGTGTTTGTCTCTCCAACTCAAAAACGTTGTTGATGGATTTTGATGAAACTTTGTGGATATGTAGAGGGTTAGTCTAGAAGGAAGTGATTCCATATTTGTGAGAAATTGGTCAAAGCCTGTTGTTATTGGGAAGTCAATCTGTTGTGGCGGAGAGTAGACCACTTGCATTTCCTGGGTACGAACCAGTACAGACCGCTTCTGTGGTCGAGTGGTTACTGTCGCTGACTTGTATACCACTGTAATTATTATTATTATATAATTATTATTGAAAAATGTAAATACAAGACAATACCGTAATCGTCTATATATAGGTCGCAGTTTAAAAAAACAGAGAAATTCCAGGGAAAAAAGCTTATTTACTGTATCAAACGCTCATGATCTTAGAGTGAAGAAAATGACCAAATCTCGTAAATATATAAACACTGTGATTCGTAAACGTTACGAGTAGTGATAATGACTCTGGTGTATGACCACTAAATGGTTAATATGCCGTATTCTCTATATAGAGCGTTACGAGTAGTGATAATGACGTTAATATGCCGGCTTCTCTATATAGATGAGCGTTACGAGTAGTGATAATGACTGGTGTATGACCACTAAACCGTTAATATGCCGTATATATAGATATACTGCTCTGTGTACCCATGTGCTTTTGTGTAGGTTGCTAACTTCTAATGTGCTGTGTACGATCATCGAAATCTGCTCAGGACTTTATTTATACAATCAGTATAATAGCGTGACATGTGTCAGTAAGTGAGTAAATCTCGAAAAAGTTCAGGTAGGCTATTAATAGTGACTTAATTTCATCAATCTCGGCACATTATCAAGGGTTCTCATAATTAGCAGCACATAACAGCAGTCGGTAATTGGGTGTTTGCAAAGCTTGCTAATGTTATTTATTGTGAACAATCATTAATTGTCTTACAATCAAAATTTGTTTTTGATGATTTTTATTTTGAAATAATCTATTTTCTATTTTTTATCTTAAATTAAATGAAATTTTTTAACTTTGATTTTCACACACGATGTTGATATTTAGATTCGAAACAAGTACAGCAGCTACTGGACATAGAGAAAAAATAGTATGAAGCATTTCTTTCCCTTTGTTGTAATATGCCATTTGCAGTTTTTGAGTCCTTATGTTTTGAAATTTAGTTCTAAACTGGTGTATAAGACGCAGCAGTCTTTTAGATGACAGAACCTGCGTGTTATATATAGACGATTATGGTAATCATGATTCCTATTCATCCGCTCCTTGCATCTCACTGTGCAGCACATTCAAACCATACACGATATGTGGCATCTCACCGTGCAGCACATTCAAACCATACACGATATGTGGCATCTTGCTGTGCAGCACATTCAAACCATACACAATATGTGGCATCTCACTGTACAGCACATTCAAACCATACACGATATGTGGCATCTCACTGTACAGCACATTCAAACCATACACAATATGTGGCATCTCACTGTACAGCACATTCAAACCATGCACAATATGTGGCATCTTGCTGTGCAGCACATTCAAACCATACACAATATGTGGCATCTCACTGTACAGCACATTCAAACCATGCACAATATGTGGCATCTCACTGTACAGCACATTCAAACCATGCACAATATGTGGCATCTCACTGTACAGCACATTCAAACCATACACAATATGTGGCATCTTGCTGTACAGCACATTCAAACCATGCACAATATGTGGCATCTCACTGTGCAGCACATTCAAACCATACACAATATGTGGCATCTCACTGTACAGCACATTCAAACCATACACAATATGTGGCATCTCACCGTGCAGCACATTCAAACCATACACAATATGTGGCATCTTGCTGTACAGCACATTCAAACCATACACAATATGTGGCATCTCACTGTACAGCACATTCAAACCATACACAATATGTGGCATCTTGCTGTACAGCACATTCAAACCATACACAATATGTGGCATCTCACTGTACAGCACATTCAAACCATACACAATATGTGGCATCTTGCTGTACAGCACATTCAAACCATACACAATATGTGGCATCTCACCGTGCAGCACATTCAAACCATTCACAATATGTGGCATCTCACTGTACAGCACATTCAAACCATACACAATATGTGGCATCTTGCTGTACAGCACATTCAAACCATACACAATATGTGGCATCTCACCGTGCAGCACATTCAAACCATACACAATATGTGGCATCTTGCTGTACAGCACATTCAAACCATACACAATATGTGGCATCTCACCGTGCAGCACATTCAAACCATACACAATATGTGGCATCTCACCGTGCAGCACATTCAAACCATACACAATATGTGGCATCTCACTGTACAGCACATTCAAACCATGCACAATATGTGGCATCTCACTGTACAGCACATTCAAACCATACACAATATGTGGCATCTCACCGTGCAGCACATTCAAACCATACACAATATGTGGCATCTCACTGTACAGCACATTCAAACCATGCACAATATGTGGCATCTCACTGTACAGCACATTCAAACCATGCACAATATGTGGCATCTCACTGTACAGCACATTCAAACCATGCACAATATGTGGCATCTTGCTGTGCAGCACATTCAAACCATACACAATATGTGGCATCTCACCGTGCAGCACATTCAAACCATACACAATATGTGGCATCTCACCGTGCAGCACATTCAAACCATACACAATATGTGGCATCTCACCATGCAGCACATTCAAACCATACACAATATGTGGCATCTCACTGTACAGCACATTCAAACCATACACAATATGTGGCATCTCACCGTGCAGCACATTCAAACCATGCACAATATGTGGCATCTTGCTGTACAGCACATTCAAACCATGCACAATATGTGGCATCTCACTGTACAGCACATTCAAACCATACACAATATGTGGCATCTCACTGTGCAGCACATTCAAACCATACACAATATGTGGCATCTCACCGTGCAGCACATTCAAACCATGCACAATATGTGGCATCTCACTGTACAGCACATTCTTACCATACACAATATGTGGCATCTCACTGTACAGCACATTCAAACCATACACAATATGTGGCATCTCACCGTGCAGCACATTCAAACCATACACAATATGTGGCATCTCACTGTACAGCACATTCAAACCATGCACAATATGTGGCATCTTGCTGTACAGCACATTCAAACCATACACAATATGTGGCATCTCACTGTACAGCACATTCAAACCATACACAATATGTGGCATCTCACTGTACAGCACATTCAAACCATACACAATATGTGGCATCTCACCGTGCAGCACATTCAAACCATGCACAATATGTGGCATCTTGCTGTACAGCACATTCAAACCATACACAATATGTGGCATCTCACTGTACAGCACATTCAAACCATGCACAATATGTGGCATCTCACTGTACAGCACATTCAAACCATACACAATATGTGGCATCTCACCGTGCAGCACATTCAAACCATACACAATATGTGGCATCTTGCTGTACAGCACATTCAAACCATACACAATATGTGGCATCTCACCATGCAGCACATTCAAACCATACACAATATGTGGCATCTCACCGTGCAGCACATTCAAACCATACACAATATGTGGCATCTCACCGTGCAGCACATTCAAACCATACACAATATGTGGCATCTTGCTGTACAGCACATTCAAACCATACACAATATGTGGCATCTCACCATGCAGCACATTCAAACCATACACAATATGTGGCATCTCACCGTGCAGCACATTCAAACCATACACAATATGTGGCATCTCACCGTGCAGCACATTCAAACCATACACAATATGTGGCATCTTGCTGTACAGCACATTCAAACCATACACAATATGTGGCATCTCACCGTGCAGCACATTCAAACCATACACAATATGTGGCATCTCACTGTACAGCACATTCAAACCATACACAATATGTGGCATCTTGCTGTGCAGCACATTCAAACCATACACGATACAGTGAACTACTGACCCCGACAGATGCCAATTGACTAAAATACAATCAAACAAGTCTTTTAGCAGCATATTTAATAATCATATAATATCACCCATCATTAGGAATAGTGGTGAGATGTGTTTGTATGAGGGATGGTGGTAATTCAATATCTCAAGCAGACTCTACCCTGATTATATAAACATTTTGGTACATGTAGATGTGTTTGTATGAGGGATGGGGGTAATTTTTTTATTTTATTATACAAATTTATTTTAGCTCGATTGCGAAACAAGTTATTTCAACTTATATAAATCACTCTCGAGACCTCATTCCTGATGGAATCCATCGCCACGAGGGAGAGAGAAGAGGCAACGTGGAATTTAAATGCCTTGCCTAAGGGCACAATCGTAACGGCTCCAGTGGGGCTCGAACTCCAGACCTTTCGCACCTGAAGCGAACGTGCATCCACTGCGCTATCACGACTTCCGTCGTATGGTGGTAATTCAATATCTCAAGCAGACTCTACCCTGATTATATAAACATTTTGGTACATGTAGTTGTGTTTTTGCCTCTTTTCTTTAGTGGTTGCCTGAAAGTGCGAGGTTTGACATGACACAAGGAAACAGAACCCGGGCGCTTGCTACGCTAGAACGTATTGCAGCAGATAACGGAAAACCAATGCCACTAGGGAAACTAATTGAGCCGAATGTGAAGGTATGGAGAGGTTGTAAGCTGCATGGTTGATATATTAACCTTTAGCATGAAACTAATTGAGCCGAATGTGAAGGTATGGAGAGGTTGTAAGCTGCATGGTTGATATATTAACCTTTAGCATGAAACTAATTGAGCCGAATGTGAAGGTATGGAGAGGTTGTAAGCTGCATGGTTGATATATTAACCTTTAGCATGAAACTAATTGAGCCGAATGTGAAGGTATGGAGAGGTTGTAAGCTGCATGCTTGATATATTAACCTTTAGCATAAACAATTGAGCCGAATGTGAAGGTAGAGAGTGTAAGCTGCATGTTGATATATTAACCTTTAGCATGAAACTAATTGAGCCGAATGTGAAGGTATGGAGAGGTTGTAAGCTGCATGAAACTAATTGAGCCGAATGTGAAGGTATGGAGAGGTTGTAAGCTGCATGGTTGATATATTAACCTTTAGCATGAAACTAATTGAGCCGAATGTGAAGGTATGGAGAGGTTGTAAGCTGCATGGTTGATATATTAACCTTTAGCATGAAACTAATTGAGCCGAATGTGAAGGTATGGAGAGGTTGTAAGCTGCATGGTTGATATATTAACCTTTAGCATGAAACTAATTGAGCCGAATGTGAAGGTATGGAGAGGTTGTAAGCTGCATGGTTGATATATTAACCTTTAGCATGAAACTAATTGAGCCGAATGTGAAGGTATGGAGAGGTTGTAAGCTGCATGCTTGATATATTAACCTTTAGCATGAAACTAATTGAGCCGAATGTGAAGGTATGGAGAGGTTGTAAGCTGCATGCTTGATATAAACCTTTAGCATGAAACTAATTGAGCCGAATGTGAAGGTATGGAGAGGTTGTAAGCTGCATGGTTGATATATTAACCTTTAGCATGAAACTAATTGAGCCGAATGTGAAGGTATGGAGAGGTTGTAAGCTGCATGGTTGATATATTAACCTTTAGCATGAAACTAATTGAGCCGAATGTGAAGGTATGAAACAAATTTAACCTTTAGCATGAAACTAAGCCGAATGTGAAGGTATGGAGAGGTTGTAAGCTGCATGCTTGATATATTAACCTTTAGCATGAAACTAATTGAGCCGAATGTGAAGGTATGGAGAGGTTGTAAGCTGCATGGTTGATATATTAACCTTTAGCATGAAACTAATTGAGCCGAATGTGAAGGTATGGAGAGGTTGTAAGCTGCATGCTTGATATATTAACCTTTAGCATGAAACTAATTGAGCCGAATGTGAAGGTATGGAGAGGTTGTAAGCTGCATGGTTGATATATTAACCTTTAGCATGATGTAGGCGAAATGAGCAGATAACAAATGTGTTATATTTTTCATAACTTTTCTAGAAAGTTGGGCTTGACATTTCATTCAAATCATCCCATCGGTGTGTTCTGCAATGTGTGGACAGTCTTTCTGTGATATGAGGTCTAATGGACTCCATGTCTGAATGAATCCATAGACCTTGATGGCTGAATGAATCCATAGACCTTGATGGCTGAATGAATCCATAGACCTTGATGGCTGAATGAATCTATAGACCTTGATGGCTGAATGAATCTATAGACCTTGATGGCTGAATGAATCTATAGACCTTGATGGCTGAATGAATCCATAGACCTTGATGGCTGAATGAATCTATAGACCTTGATGTCTGAATGAATCTATAGACCTTGATGTCTGAATGAATCTATAGACCTTGATGTCTGAATGAATCCATAGACCTTGATGGCTGAATGAATCTATATACCTTGATGTCTGAATTAATCCATAGACCTTGATGGCTGAATGAATCCATAGACCTTGATGGCTGAATGAATCCATAGACCTTGATGTCTGAATGAATCTATAGACCTTGATGTCTGAATGAATCCATAGACCTTGATGGCTGAATGAATCCATAGACCTTGATGGCTGAATGAATCCATAGACCTTGATGGCTGAATGAATCTATAGACCTTGATGGCTGAATGAATCCATAGACCTTGATGGCTGAATGAATCCATAGACCTTGATGGCTGAATGAATCCATAGACCTTGATGGCTGAATGAATCCATAGACCTTGATGGCTGAATGAATCCATAGACCTTGATGGCTGAATGAATCCATAGACCTTGATAGCTGAATGAATCCATAGACCTTGATGTCTGAATGAATCTGGGACCTCCATCGCATAACATTGAATGTGTTTTAATACAACTGTTGCTGTTCACTACTATGTGCTTGGGTCCTATCTACAAATTGTTCGCTCATGGACTACAAAGATTAAATGGTGCATTGTTTTTCATAACAGTCAGAGGTGCAGCATTAGAGATTTGTCTACCCTGGAATGATGCATGCTGTTTTAGTGTTGGAATAAGAGCTGCATAGATACTTGTTTATCCCAGAGTTACGCAGGTTTCGTTTCAGAGCAGGAAATGTGGCAGCATTAGAGATTTGTTTTTCTCACCTATAGATGGACTTATGGTGCCGTTTTAGTGGTGTTAGATAAATCTGTTTAACATTTCATTGGATAACAGTAAAATCCGAACACTGTCGTGAAATTACGTCATTATGAGAACAGCGATACGTCATCGATGACCCAATCAATGTATCGCTACCATACACGTGTTGTTCACGTGCCTACTATTAATTTACCCATTGACCCACAATGCACTTGCATTGTTTGTAAACATCCCGCCTCTAATCACAGTGCCAGTTATAGATTATTTGAAAATTTACCTGTGTAAAGGTTTAGCATTAAAGAAATGAAACCGTTACACTTAACATGTACATGGTGTTTACTTTTGACAATCAACATCAAGGTGAATTAATTGTCACATTCCAATGACCTCATCACTTTATGGTAAATTCATACGCCATTGATTTATATAGGCTGCCATTATTTGTGAAGTGCATCACCGAGGTCTTGTGTCGATGCTGTACATCGTGCACGTGAAAGAACCAGAGGAGACTCTGGAATGTGTCTCTGTCTGTATCATTGCACTATCCTCCAAAAATCTAAAATTACTAATCTCTTCAGGAGGCGTCGCTCATATGGGCAACCGGTAGCCACGATAAATAAATGTAAAACACACAAAGTGCATCAAAAGCATAAGAGAGGTGAGAAAATAAATGTAGCATCTCTAGCAGAGCCTCATTCATTGCATGCATCTTAAACCCTCGGATGGGATTTCCTTATCTGCATCGCTTGGAGGTGGTAGATTCACTTTATCCCAGAATGACGCATGTTTATTCAGGTCGGGGAATAACCGCAGCATTAGAGACTTGTTTATACGAGAATGACTCATGTTTATTCAGGTCGGGGAATAACCGCAGCATTAGAGACTTGTTTATACGAGAATGACTCATGTTTATTCAGGTCAGGGAATAACCGCAGCATTAGAGACTTGTTTATACGAGAATGACTCATGTTTATTCAGGTCGGGGAATAACCGCAGCATTAGAGACTTGTTTATACGAGAATGACTCATGTTTATTCAGGTCGGGGAATAACCGCAGCATTAGAGACTTGTTTATACGAGAATGACTCATGTTTATTCAGGTCAGGGAATAACCGCAGCATTAGAGACTTGTTTATACGAGAATGACTCATGTTTATTCAGGTCGGGGAATAACCGCAGCATTAGAGACTTGTTTATACGAGAATGACGCATGTTTATTCAGGTCGGGGAATAACCGCAGCATTAGAGACTTGTTTATTCGAGAATGACTCATGTTTTTTTTACAGGGCACGAAAAGGGGCAGCATTAGAGATTTGTTTATCCCAGAATTACGCATGACCACACTCATCCTGTGGGTAATATGGTATGTGCTACGTTATCCTCCTCCAAATCTCGATGAGAATTCTCTATACAGGCTCTGTTATCCTCCAGCTCTCGATGAGAATTCTCTATACAGGCTCTGTTATCCTCCAGCTCTCGATGAGAATTCTCTATACAGGCTCTGTTATCCTCCAGCTCTCCATGAGAATTCTCTATACAGGCTCTGTTATCCTCCAGCTCTCCATGAGAATTCTCATTACAGACTCTGTTATCCTCCAGCTCTCCATGAGAATTCTCATTACAGGCTCTGTTATCCTCCAACTCTCCATGAGAATTCTCAATACAGGCTCTGTTATCCTCCAGCTCTCGATGAGAATTCTCATTACAGGCTCTGTTATCCTCCAGCTCTCCATGAGAATTCTCATTACAGACTCTGTTATTCTCCAACTCTCCATGAGAATTCTCATTACAGACTCTGTTATCCTCCAACTCTCGATGAGATTCTCATTACAGTCCCTGTTATCCTCCAACTCTCCATGATAATTCTCATTACAGTCCCTTTTATCCTCCAACTCTTGATGAGAATTCTCATTACAGGCTCTGTTATCCTCCAACTCTCCATGAGAATTCTCATTACATGCTCTGTTATCCTCCAGCTCTCGATGAGAATTCTCATTACAGGCTCTGTTATCCTCCAGCTCTCGATGAGAATTCTCATTACAGGCTCTGTTATCCTCCAGCTCTCGATGAGAATTCTCATTGCAGTCCCTGTTATCCTCCAGCTCTCCATGAGAATTCTCATTACAGGCTCTGTTATCCTCCAGCTCTCGATGAGAATTCTCATTGCAGTCCCTGTTATCCTCCAGCTCTCGATGAGAATTCTCATTACAGACTGTTATCCTCCAACTCTTGATGAGAATTCTCATTACAGGCTCTGTTATCCTCCAACTCTCCATGAGAATTCTCATTACAGGCTCTGTTATCCTCCAACTCTCCATGAGATTTCTCACTACAGTCCCTGTTATCCTCCAACTCTCCATGAGAATTCTCATTACAGGCCCTGTTATCCTCCAACTCTCGATGAGAATTCTCATTACAGGCTCTGTTATCCTCCAACTCTCCATGAGAATTCTCATTACAGGCTCTGTTATCCTCCAACTCTCCATGAGAATTCTCATTACAGGCCCTGTTATCCTCCAACTCTCGATGAGAATCCTCATTTCAGGCTCTGTTATCCTCCAGCTCTCAATGAGAATTCTCATTGCATGCTCTGTTATCCTCCAACTCTTGATGAGAATTCTCATTACAGTCCCTGTAATCCTCCAACTCTTGATGAGAATTCTCGTTACAGTCTTAGTATGATTTAACTGTGTTTCTAACACACGTTTACTGAGCAGCATGGTATAGCCAGCAACTAACCAACTAAATATTCTAATTACTGACTCCAATACAGGCTACATACCCAGCTTACGGCTACCTAAGAGTATCTATATATAAATTCACACATGCAGCTAGGCCAGTGTTTCGTATTGTCTATAGTTTCTGAAGAACTTCGCGTTTACTGAACGAAACAGGTTTTGGACGTCTGATCACCAAATGAGCCCGTCCAGCATGGATCCTATACAGGTTTGGGATGTCCGATCCATAACAGAGCCCATCCAGCATGCATCCTATATGGGATGTCCGATCTACAACAGAGCCCATCCAGCATGCATCCTATACAGGTTTGGGATGTCCGATCCACAACAGAGCCCATCCAGCATGCATCCTATATGGGATGTCCGATCTACAACAGAGCCCATCCAGCATGCATCCTATACAGGTTTGGGATGTCCGATCCACAACAGAGCCCGTCCAGCATGGATCCTATACAGGTTTGGGATGTCCGATCCACAACAGAGCCCGTACAGCATGCATCCTATATGGGATGTCCGATCCACAAAAGAGCCCATCCAGCATGCATCCTATACAGGTTTGGGATGTCCGATCAACAACAGAGCCCGTACAGCATGCATCCTATATGGGATGTCCGATCCACAAAAGAGCCCATCCAGCATGCATCCTATACAGGTTTGGGATGTCCGATCCACAAAAGAGCCCATCCAGCATGCATCCTATACAGGTTTGGGATGTCCGATCCACAACAGAGCCCGTCCAGCATGGATCCTATACAGGTTTGGGATGTCCGATCCACAACAGAGCCCGTACAGCATGCATCCTATATGGGATGTCCGATCCACAAGAGCCCATCCAGCATGCATCCTATACAGGTTTGGGATGTCCGATCAACAACAGAGCCCGTACAGCATGCATCCTATATGGGATGTCCGATCCACAAAAGAGCCCATCCAGCATGCATCCTATACAGGTTTGGGATGTCCGATCCACAACAGAGCCCGTCCAGCATGGATCCTAAACAGGATTGGGATGTCCGATCTACAACAGAGCTCGTACAGCATGCATCCTATACAGGTTTGAGATGTCCGATCCACAACAGAGCCCGTCCAGCATGGATCCTATACAGGATGTCCGATCAACAACAGAGCCCATCCAGCATGCATCCTATACAGCCATTAGAAGATGAAAAATTCTATTTAAATTTGTCAACTAATATTAGATTAAATAACCACATTAATTTGTACAGTAGGTAAAACGTTGCTGTTGACATACAAGTACAAAGTGCACAACATACGCAAGTTATACATAAACGCATCAAATACGCAGTACGGATGTTGTGCGATAGACGATGTAACAGGAAATATGGGACATGATGAACATTTGTTCAAAGTACGATACATTAATAGATAAATGATAATTATGATAACAATGAAATGTTATTTCTCACTATGCACGTGTGCTACCTGGCCGCTGCATGTTGAAATGTTGTCAACGCGAACGTTTGTGGATTCAAGCTATTGGTATGGTCGGCTTAAGTATGACATTCTAGCGCACAGTGCATTGTTGTTTATCAGCGCTGAGTCTGATCAGGATCTATGTTGTTTGCTATTCAGACAAGTGTTTTAGCTCCACTATCCGAATAGCAAACAGCATAGAGCCAGTGCAGTCTCATCTGGCTCTATTCTGTTTTCAAAAGCGACTTTCCTGTGTGGGCTCAACCCATATGTGCTACTTTGTACATATTTATGCATGTAGATTCTGTGTCATAATAGAACGGTGGCCGAGTGGTTACGGTTGCTGAATTCACTTGCCCTTTCGAATCCCACTGGGGGGGTGGGTGTCGAATTATTTCATGTGAGGATGCTATCCATCTGGTGTGTGGTAGGTCAGTGGTTCTACATGGGCCCGCCTCAAATACTACACGAAGGGGCACCCGGGGTCTTCCTCCGCCAATAACAGCTGGAGGCTCCAAATGAACTAAGCTCTTAGTGTGACGTGAAACCTAACAACAAGCAAACAAAAACAGAGTAGTTTGAATATTATGTGTGGGTGATTTTATTTAACTACTTCTAGCTGTTTGAAACTTGGTGGTACAGACGGATATGTAGTCCAGTGGTTAACACGCTGGACTGGTAATCCAGGGATCGCAGGTTCGATCCCCCCGTCTGACCCTAATAAAATTAACAGTCTTTTCAGATGGGACGTTAAACCGACGAGGTCTCGTGTCGGTGCTTTACACCGTGCACGTAAAAGAACCAGAGGAGACTCTGTAATGGGTCTCTTTCTGTATCATTGCACTATCCTCCAAAATCTAAAATGACTAATCTCTTCAGGAGGCGTCGCTCATATGGGTAACCGGTAGTGACGATAAATAAACGTAAAACACACACAAAACTTGGAGGTATTTTAGAATACATGCATACCCTTGATTGTTTATCACAAGATAAACATTTTACCATTACAGGGTGACAAGTTATGTATCCAGGATATTGACTTTCCTCCAGCGAGACTTGTATAATACTATAAACTGTTGCAATATACAAAATCACCTGACCCACATAACGTTTCAGCTTAGGATAGCTACATTTTCATCAAGAGAAACAATGAGCAATTTGTTGCTTCAGACATGTCAAATTGTCCTGAATAATTGTGTAGAGTTTGTGCAAACTATTCATTGAATGGTTCAAGCGAACGGAAACAAATATAAGTGAGAAAACGTCAGTCTTCTGTGTCTCGGCTGCCTTGTATTATTTTGATCGATAAATTCTACTAACCACAATTTTTGTTTGTAAAGGTGTTTTTTGTGTGTGTTTTGGTGGAATGTACCAAATGTTGTAAAACTTGTGACCAAATGCTATCATTCATAATCTGTTATTTCAAAGTTATTGTAAAGTAAACGATTAATGGAATGTAATATAGAGGATAATACTTAGAGTTAAATGCTGGCTTGTATATATGTGGCTTGTTGTTATACAAGTTTATTGTCATAGGCAGGTTACGAACATTGGTGGTCTAGTGTGCCGTTGTTAGACCTTGCCTTGCTACTGCCAGGACTGTGAGCTCGCTCTCAGTCAGGGACAAGTGATAAATGATGATGTGTGAGATTGTCAGTCGCTTGTGGAGGTTGGAGAGAGAAGTACTTGTTCTTATCCAGGAAATGCGCTCAACCCTAATTCATAGGCCGTAATAGAAAGAAGAGAAATTTTGATGTATAATATAAAAATACATAAATAAAGCCGCCAAGTACAAATACAGATAGATAGATAAATACAAAATCAATGTCAACATAGTACATGTGAGCATTAACGTGCAGAGTAGATGACATATAATCAATACCAAGGATAACACAAAAAGAGAGCAACAAAGTTCTCTTATTTCCATTGTGGTCCTTAGAATTAATCATATGACATCGGAAAGGCAAATTAGTCAATCAAATTATTGCACATAGTGAATTACAGTAACATAGCAGAATTACATAGCACACGATTGCATGAATATTTATATAATATCACAGGGAATTGCAGTAACATAGCACATGATTGCATGAATATTTATATAATATCACAGGGAATTGCCTGACATTGAACAGGTATTTACTTAATCTCAATACATTGGAAATAAAACATTAAATGAAATAAAAATAATGACCAGATAACAGGACTAGATTGATACTGATTGCATAAAACATGTACATATATTCACAATGAATTTTTAAAACGGTAGTGTTAATGGGAACATTCAATGCTATGTTATACCCTTTAAAAAAATATATATTTCAGGTTAGTGTCGGCCTTTGCTTATTATGGTATTGTTTTGTTGACGACGGAACTCTTTGAATCACCGGATGGTTGCCATGGTAATTACATTCCATTAGATAATTTTAAATGGATTAGTTATATAGGCAAATGCAAGGTTTGGAAATGGTACCGCTACGGTGACGCCACCTAGCAATGACAAGGTTTGGAAATGGCACCGCTACGGTGACGCCACCTAGCAATGACAAGGTTTGGAAATGGCACCGCTACGGTGACGCCACCTAGCAATGACAAGGTTTGGAAATGGCACCGCTACGGTGACGCCACCTAGCAATGACAAGGTTTGGAAATGGCACCGCTACGGTGACGCCACCTAGCAATGACAAGGTTTGGAAATGGCACCGCTACGGTGACGCCACCTAGCAATGACAAGGTTTGGAAATGGCACCGCTACGGTGACGCCACCTAGCAATGACAAGGTTTGGAAATGGCACCGCTACGGTGACGCCACCTAGCAATGACAAGAATCTGATAACTTTATGACTGCGCTACCACAACAAACCCAATAAAGTTTGCAAAATTAATGCTCGTGAAATGATCGGTTTTGCATCAGAATAATGACAGGTTTGGTATGGCCGCCATACTGCATAAATAGCACTTTTCTGAATTTTAATTAAACAGCCATCAGCCAGGTTTTGATTTTACACTGCTATGGCGATATTACCTAGCAACAACAAATCTTGACACCTTCACTTCAGGTGGGAAAGGCCCTGTTGGTGTTCGAGCCCAGCTGTAGCCATTACGATTGTGCCCTTAGGCAAGGCATTTAAATTGCACGTTGCCTCATCTCTCTCCCTCATGGCGATGAATTCCATCAGGAATGAGTTCTCGAGAGTGATTAATATTAGTTGTAGGGACTTGTTTAGCAATCGAGCTAAAATAAATTTGTATAATCTAAACTAACAAATCTGTCTACTCTACCATTGTGTCACGTTTACCCCAAAACAAGTTTACAGAAATAATGTCTCTATTGTTATGTTCAATGCATCACACTGGAGAAATATTTATTAGGTTAATAACTGAACAATAGCACAGGAAGAATGTCTATGACCGCCACAAAACACAAGTAACTCTGTTGTGAATGTTAATGCAACCATACTGCTGTTGTGAATGTTAATGCAACCATACTGCTGTGGTGGCGGTACCTAGCCTGGGTTCCAGTCTGTCGATTTTTCACTTTTTAACTTCTGGCAAAATGACATGATATGATCAGAAACTCAACACGGCTCAATTAATGGTTTTGGTGTTAAATGAATACATGTATATTTATATAACTGACCAGGCTAGGTGGTACCATGCAATAACAAGCCTGTTCCCTAGGCTAGGCGGTACCATGCAATAACAAGCCTGTTCCCTAGGCTAGGCGGTACCATGCAATAACAAGCCTGTTCCCTTGGCTAGATGGTACCATGCAATAACAAGCCTGTTCCCTAGTCTAGATGGTACCATGCAATAACAAGCCTGTTCCTTAGGCTAGGTGGTACCATGCAATAACAAGCCTGTTCCCTAGGCTAGGCTGTACCATGCAATAACAAGCCTGTTCCCTAGTCTAGGTGGTACCATGCAATAACAAGCCTGTTCCCTAGGCTAGGCGGTACCATGCAATAACAAGCCTGTTCCCTAGGCTAGGCGGTACCATGCAATAACAAGCCTGTTCCCTAGTCTAGGTGGTACCATGCAATAACAAGCCTGTTCCCTAGTCTAGGTGGTACCATGCAATAACAAGCCTGTTCCCTAGGCTAGGCGGTACCATGCAATAACAAGCCTGTTCCCTAGTCTAGGTGGTACCATGCAATAACAAGCCTGTTCCTTAGGCTAGATGGTACCATGCAATAACAAGCCTGTTCCCTAGTCTAGGTGGTACCATGCAATAACAAGCCTCTTCCCTAGTCTAGGTGGTACCATGCAATAACAAGCCTGTTCCTTAGGCTAGATGGTACCATGCAATAACAAGCCTGTTCCTTAGGCTAGATGGTACCATGCAATAACAAGCCTGTTCCCTAGTCTAGATGGTACCATGCAATAACAAGCCTGTTCCTTAGTCTAGGTGGTACCATGCAATAACAAGCCTGTTCCCTAGTCTAGATGGTACCATGCAATAACAAGCCTGTTCCCTAGGCTAGGCGGTACCATGCAATAACAAGCCTGTTCCCTAGTCTAGATGGTACCATGCAATAACAAGCCTGTTCCCTAGTCTAGATGGTACCATGCAATAACAAGCCTGTTCCCTAGTCTAGATGGTACCATGCAATAACAAGCCTGTTCCCTAGTCTAGATGGTACCATGCAATAACAAGCCTGTTCCCTAGTTTAGATGGTACCATGCAATAACAAGCCTGTTCCCTAGTCTAGGTGGTACCATGCAATAACAAGCCTGTTCCCTAGTTTAGATGGTACCATGCAATAACAAGCCTGTTCCCTAGTCTAGGTGGTACCATGCAATAACAAGCCTCTTCCCTAGTTTAGATGGTACCATGCAATAACAAGCCTGTTCCCTAGGCTAGGCGGTACCATGCAATAACAAGCCTGTTCCCTAGTCTAGATGGTACCATGCAATAACAAGCCTGTTCCCTAGTCTAGGTGGTACCATGCAATAACAAATGTAACCACTCTATCACGGCACCACCGACAGAAACCCAAGAAATATTGTGGACATAAATCTTATAAGTTGATCTTTACGGTCATATTCCTGACGAAATTGTTGTGTGTTTTACGGTTTTTTTTTATCGTCGCTACCGGTTGCTCATATGAGCGACGCCTCCTAAAGAGATTAGTCATTTTAGATTTTCGAAGGGTAGTGCAATGATACATGCATAGACTCTCTTGTTCTTTATGTGCATTGTGTAAAGCATCGACACGAGACCTCAGATAGACTGTTAATATAATTAGGGTCAGACGGGGATCGAATCTGAGATCCCGGGATTCGCAGTCTTAAAGTGTTGACCATTGGACTACGCTGCTACATTGTATATTGAATAGGATTTTTTTATATTCTAAGTACTGTTGAATGTACTGTTCAATTGTTATTGGAAAAAAAGTTCTATTTTATGTTGTGTTCAATGTTCTTGCAGCTGCTGTACAATGTTCTATTCCATGTACTGTTGTTTGTTGTGTTCAATGTTCTCTTCCAGCTACTGTTCAATGTTCTATTCCATGTACTGTTGTATGTTGTGTTCAATGTTCTCTTCCAGCTACTGTTCAATGTTCTATTCCATGTACTGTTGTATGTTGTGTTCAATGTTCTCTTCCAGATGTTGTTCAATGTTCTATTCCATGTACTGTTGTATGTTGTGTTCAATGTTCTCTTCCAGCTACTGTTCAATGTTCTATTCCATGTACTGTTGTATGTTGTGTTCAATGTTCTCTTCCAGATGTTGTTCAATGTTCTATTCCATGTACTGTTGTATGTTGTGTTCAATGTTCTCTTCCAGCTACTGTTCAATGTTCTATTCCATGTACTGTTGTATGTTGTGTTCAATGTTCTCTTCCAGATGTTGTTCAATGTTCTATTCCATGTACTGTTGTATGTTGTGTTCAATGTTCTCTTCCAGCTACTGTTCAATGTTCTATTCCATGTACTGTTGTATGTTGTGTTCAATGTTCTCTTCCAGATGTTGTTCAATGTTCTATTCCATGTACTGTTGTATGTTGTGTTCAATGTGTTGTTCAGTGTTCTCTTTCATGTTGTGTTCAATGTGTTGTTCAGTGTTCTCTTTCATGTTGTGTTCAATGTGTTGTTCAGTGTTCTCTTTCATGTTGTGTTCAATGTGTTGTTCAGTGTTCTCTTTCATGTTGTGTTCAATGTGTTGTTCAGTGTTCTCTTTCATGTTGTGTTCAATGTGTTGTTCAGTGTTCTCTTCCATGTTGTGTTCAATGTGTTGTTCAGTGTTCTCTTTCATGTTCTATTCAATGTTACTTTCACTGTTAACCAGGTACTACTGCAGACAAGAGTCCATCAGATCCGGGTTGTTTTGTACACTGTAAGACATTGACCCGAGCTGACTACATCGATCTCAATTTACATATACCTAAACATTGCACACGCATGCATGTCGACCCTATTTACATATACCTAAACATTGCACACGCATGCATGTCGACCCTATTTACATATACCTAAACATTGCACACGCATGCATGTCGACCCTATTTACATATACCTAAACATTGCACACGCATGCATGTCGACCCTATTTACATATACCTAAACATTGCACACGCATGCATGTCGACCCTATTTACATATACCTAAACATTGCACACGCATGCATGTCGACCCTATTTACATATACCTAAACATTGCACACGCATGCATGTCGACCCTATTTACATATACCTAAACATTGCACACGCATGCATGTCGACCCTATTTACATATACCTAAACATTGCACACGCATGCATGTCGACCCTATTTACATATACCTAAACATTGCACACGCATGCATGTCGACCCTATTTACATATACCTAAACATTGCACACGCATGCATGTCGACCCTATTTACATATACCTAAACATTGCACACGCATGCATGTCGACCCTATTTACATATACCTAAACATTGCACACGCATGCATGTCGACCCTATTTACATATACCTAAACATTGCACACGCATGCATGTCGACCCTATTTACATATACCTAAACATTGCACACGCATGCATGTCGACCCTATTTACATATACCTAAACATTGCACACGCATGCATGTCGACCCTATTTACATATACCTAAACATTGCACACGCATGCATGTCGACCCTATTTACATATACCTAAACATTGCACACGCAGCATGTCGACCCTATTACATATACCTAAACATTGCACACGCATGCATGTCGACCCTATTTACTATACCTAAACATTGCACACGCATGCATGTCGACCCTATTTACATATACCTAAACATTGCACACGCATGCATGTCGACCCTATTTACATATACCTAAACATTGCACACGCATGCATGTCGACCCTATTTACATATACCTAAACATTGCACACGCATGCATGTCGACCCTATTTACATATACCTAAACATTGCACACGCATGCATGTCGACCCTATTTACATATACCTAAACATTGCACACGCATGCATGTCGACCCTATTTACATATACCTAAACATTGCACACGCATGCATGTCGACCCTATTTACATATACCTAAACATTGCACACGCATGCATGTCGACCCTATTTACATATACCTAAACATTGCACACGCATGCATGTCGACCCTATTTACATATACCTAAACATTGCACACGCATGCATGTCGACCCTATTTACATATACCTAAACATTGCACACGCATGCATGTCGACCCTATTTACATATACCTAAACATTGCACACGCATGCATGTCGACCCTATTTACATATACCTAAACATTGCACACGCATGCATGTCGACCCTATTTACATATACCTAAACATTGC
>CM026403.1:50530412-50572213 GCA_014843695.1 Archivesica marissinica
GTACCATGCAATAACAAGCCTGTTCCCTAGTCTAGATGGTACCATGCAATAACAAGCCTGTTCCCTAGTCTAGATGGTACCATGCAATAACAAGCCTGTTCCCTAGTCTAGATGGTACCATGCAATAACAAGCCTGTTCCCTAGTTTAGATGGTACCATGCAATAACAAGCCTGTTCCCTAGTCTAGGTGGTACCATGCAATAACAAGCCTGTTCCCTAGTTTAGATGGTACCATGCAATAACAAGCCTGTTCCCTAGTCTAGGTGGTACCATGCAATAACAAGCCTCTTCCCTAGTTTAGATGGTACCATGCAATAACAAGCCTGTTCCCTAGGCTAGGCGGTACCATGCAATAACAAGCCTGTTCCCTAGTCTAGATGGTACCATGCAATAACAAGCCTGTTCCCTAGTCTAGGTGGTACCATGCAATAACAAATGTAACCACTCTATCACGGCACCACCGACAGAAACCCAAGAAATATTGTGGACATAAATCTTATAAGTTGATCTTTACGGTCATATTCCTGACGAAATTGTTGTGTGTTTTACGGTTTTTTTTTATCGTCGCTACCGGTTGCTCATATGAGCGACGCCTCCTAAAGAGATTAGTCATTTTAGATTTTCGAAGGGTAGTGCAATGATACATGCATAGACTCTCTTGTTCTTTATGTGCATTGTGTAAAGCATCGACACGAGACCTCAGATAGACTGTTAATATAATTAGGGTCAGACGGGGATCGAATCTGAGATCCCGGGATTCGCAGTCTTAAAGTGTTGACCATTGGACTACGCTGCTACATTGTATATTGAATAGGATTTTTTTATATTCTAAGTACTGTTGAATGTACTGTTCAATTGTTATTGGAAAAAAAGTTCTATTTTATGTTGTGTTCAATGTTCTTGCAGCTGCTGTACAATGTTCTATTCCATGTACTGTTGTTTGTTGTGTTCAATGTTCTCTTCCAGCTACTGTTCAATGTTCTATTCCATGTACTGTTGTATGTTGTGTTCAATGTTCTCTTCCAGCTACTGTTCAATGTTCTATTCCATGTACTGTTGTATGTTGTGTTCAATGTTCTCTTCCAGATGTTGTTCAATGTTCTATTCCATGTACTGTTGTATGTTGTGTTCAATGTTCTCTTCCAGCTACTGTTCAATGTTCTATTCCATGTACTGTTGTATGTTGTGTTCAATGTTCTCTTCCAGATGTTGTTCAATGTTCTATTCCATGTACTGTTGTATGTTGTGTTCAATGTTCTCTTCCAGCTACTGTTCAATGTTCTATTCCATGTACTGTTGTATGTTGTGTTCAATGTTCTCTTCCAGATGTTGTTCAATGTTCTATTCCATGTACTGTTGTATGTTGTGTTCAATGTTCTCTTCCAGCTACTGTTCAATGTTCTATTCCATGTACTGTTGTATGTTGTGTTCAATGTTCTCTTCCAGATGTTGTTCAATGTTCAATGTGTTGTTCAGTGTTCTCTTTCATGTTGTGTTCAATGTGTTGTTCAGTGTTCTCTTTCATGTTGTGTTCAATGTGTTGTTCAGTGTTCTCTTTCATGTTGTGTTCAATGTGTTGTTCAGTGTTCTCTTTCATGTTGTGTTCAATGTGTTGTTCAGTGTTCTCTTTCATGTTGTGTTCAATGTGTTGTTCAGTGTTCTCTTCCATGTTGTGTTCAATGTGTTGTTCAGTGTTCTCTTTCATGTTCTATTCAATGTTACTTTCACTGTTAACCAGGTACTACTGCAGACAAGAGTCCATCAGATCCGGGTTGTTTTGTACACTGTAAGACATTGACCCGAGCTGACTACATCGATCTCACGTGGACAACGTTTGCTGAATTTCCCGGTAAGACTCATTTCGCTACTTTATTTATGCACTCCAGAATATTAAACAATCCAATTCTATATTCACTGTTTTCTTTGGCATCTGTTGTTTCCAGACCTCCAGTTGTTTGTGAAAAGAACTGCTGCATGATTTACAAAATCCAGTCTCCATGCAATGAGATTTCCCATCTATTGCCCATGAATATAATTGTCTGATTTACAAACATCTATTGTCCATGAATATAATTGTCTGATTTACAAACATCTATTGCCCATGAATATAATTGTCTGATTTACAAACATCTATTGTCCAAACATTTATTGTTTACAAAGAATCCAATCTTTTCATTATGATGAGTAAAGTCTATTTCAGGTCTATTTCTCACTGCTTCATGTCTATTTCTCACTGTTTCGGGTCTATTTCTCACTGCTTCATGTCTATTTCTCATTGTTTCATGTCTATTTCTCACTGTTTCAGGTCTATTTCTCATTGTTTCAGGTCTATTTCTCATTGTTTCATGTCTATTTCTCACTGTTTCAGGTCTATTTCTCATTGTTTCATGTCTATTTCTCACTGTTTCAGGTCTATTTCTCATTGTTTCATGTCTATTTCTCACTGTTTCAGGTCTATTTCTCACTGTTTCATGTCTATTTCTCACTGTTTCAGGTCTATTTCTCATTGTTTCAGGTCTATTTCTCACTGTTTCAGGTCTATTTCTCATTGTTTCATGTCTATTTCTCACTGTTTCAGGTATATTTCTCATTGTTTCATGTCTATTTCTCATTGTTTCATGTCTATTTCTCACTGTTCCAGGTCTATTTATCACTGTTTCATGTCTATTTCTCACTGTTCCAGGTCTATTTCTCATTGTTTCATGTCTATTTCTCACTGTTTCAGGTCTATTTCTCATTGTTTCATGTCTATTTCTCACTGTTCCAGGTCTATTTATCACTGTTTCATGTCTATTTCTCATTGTTTCATGTCTATTTCTCACTGTTTCATGTCTATTTCTCACTGTTTCAGGTCTATTTCTCACTGTTTCAGGTCTATTTCTCACTGTTTCAGGTCTATTTCTCACTGTTTCATGTCTATTTCTCATTGTTTCATGTCTATTTCTCACTGTTTCAGGTCTATTTCTCACTGTTTCATGTCTATTTCTCATTGTTTCATGTCTATTTCTCACTGTTTCAGGTCTATTTCTCACTGTTTCAGGTCTATTTCTCACTGTTTCATGTCTATTTCTCATTGTTTCATGTCTATTTCTCACTGTTTCATGTCTATTTCTCATTGTTTCATGTCTATTTCTCACTGTTTCAGGTCTATTTCTCATTGTTTCATGTCTATTTCTCACTGTTTCATGTCTATTTCTCACTGTTTCATGTCTATTTCTCATTGTTTCATGTCTATTTCTCACTGTTTCATGTCTATTTCTCATTGTTTCATGTCTATTTCTCACTGTTTCAGGTCTATTTCTCACTGTTTCAGGTCTATTTCTCACTGTTTCATGTCTATTTCTCACTGTTTCAGGTCTATTTCTCATTGTTTCAGGTCTATTTCTCACTGTTTCATGTCTATTTCTCATTGTTTCAGGTCTATTTCTCACTGTTTCACGTCTATTTCTCACTGTTTCATGTTTATTTCTCACTGTTTCATGTCTATTTCTCACTGTTTCATGTCTATTTCTCATTGTTCCATGTCTATTTCTCACTGTTTCATGTCTATTTCTCACTGTTTCAGGTCTATTTCTCACTGTTTCAGGTCTATTTCTCACTGTTTCAGGTCTATTTCTCACTGTTTCATGTCTATTTCTCATTGTTTCATGTCTATTTCTCACTGTTTCAGGTCTATTTCTCACTGTTTCATGTCTATTTCTCATTGTTTCATGTCTATTTCTCACTGTTTCAGGTCTATTTCTCACTGTTTCAGGTCTATTTCTCACTGTTTCATGTCTATTTCTCATTTAGTTTCATGTCTATTTCTCACTGTTTCATGTCTATTTCTCATTGTTTCATGTCTATTTCTCACTGTTTCAGGTCTATTTCTCATTGTTTCATGTCTATTTCTCACTGTTTCATGTCTATTTTTCATTGTTTCATGTCTATTTCTCACTGTTTCATGTCTATTTCTCATTGTTTCATGTCTATTTCTCACTGTTTCAGGTCTATTTCTCACTGTTTCAGGTCTATTTCTCACTGTTTCAGGTCTATTTCTCACTGTTTCAGGTCTATTTCTCACTGCTTCATGTCTATTTCTCATTGTTTCAGGTCTATTTCTCACTGTTTCATGTCTATTTCCTACTGGTTCATGTCTATTTCCTACTGGTTCAGGTCTATTTCTCTTACTGTTTCAGGTCTATTTTGCACTGTTTCAGGTCTATGTTGCACTGTTTCATGTCTATTTCTCACTGTTTCAGGTCTATTTCTCACTGTTTCAGGTCATTTCAGGTCTATTTCTCACTGTTTCAGGTCTATTTCTCACTGTTTCAGGTCATTTCAGGTCTATTTCTCACTGTTTCAGGTCTATTTCTCACTGTTTCACGTCTTTTTCTCACTGTTTCACGTCTATTTCTCACTGTTTCAGGTCTATTTCTCACTGTTTCGTCTATTTCTCACTGTTTCAGGTCTATTTCTCACTGGTTCAGGTCTTTTTCTCACTGTTTCAGGTCTATTTCTCACTGTCTTCATTATAGAGAGGATAGGAAGAAAGTTTACAATGGCGGTAGAATTTTTCCTGTTTGCTGTTTTTGTTCTTCTAGCAAATATATGTACAATCAGGTATGTATTCAATAACTGTCAATTTAATTTAATAATCAATTTATTTATAGCATATTGTTGTATGGTTTTATGTCCAGCTCATGATCACCGGAGCTTCTTTATTTCAATACAAACAGTAGGAGGGGTGGGGTCAGACGTTTTATAGAAGAACATGGACACTTTATAAAAGAGCGAGTACAGTCTAGCAACCATTACCATGTTTTGTGTAATGAGGTCACTGTAGTCTAACAACCATTACCATGTTTGTGTGATGAGGACATTGTAGTCTAACAACCATTACCATGTTTGTGTGATGAGGTCACTGTAGTCTAACAACCATTACCATGTTTTGTGTGATGAGGTCACTCTAGTCTAACAACCATTACCATGTTTTGTGTGATGAGGTCACTGTAGTCTAACAACCATTACCATGTTTGTGTGATGAGGTCACTGTAGTCTAACAACCATTACCATGTGTGTGTGATGAGGTCATTGTAGTCTAACAACCATTACCATGTTTGTGTGATGAGGTCATTGTAGTCTAACAACCATTACCATGTTTGTGTGATGAGGTCACTGTAGTCTAACAACCATTACCATGTTTGTGTGATGAGGTCACTGTAGTCTAACAACCATTACCATGTGTGTGTGATGAGGTCACTGTAGTCTAACAACCATACCATGTTTGTGTAATGAGGTCACTGTAGTCTAACAACCATTACCATGTTTGTGTAATGAGGACACTGGGGTCAAAAGCTAGTTCATTATGTCGACTTAACAGAAAGTTAGCGAACAACTCATTTTCATGAGCCTTGCTTGCAATTACCAGTAACAATTTGCTGACACTGTTTATCTGGGTTGAAATACGCCAAGTGAGCAATTCAGGTCATCTAAACCCTCTTATTGTATATTCTTATGATGCACATATAAGCAACACAGTTGTGCGACCAGTGCAGTGGTTAGCATGTTCACTTCCCACCAATACAACCAGGTTCGATCCTTCGACCAGGAAGTATGTGAGATAGTACGGTGGTCGCCAGATTGGATAGGTTGTTTTTCTCCTGGTACTCCGGTTTCCTCCCCCACGAATTACAACATAATTTTATACTCTTTCACCCTTGCCAACGAAAGTGATTAATAATAGTTGTTAAAGCTTGTTTTGCAATCGTTGTAAAATAAAAATAAAGTTAATACATTAACATAGTTAGCCCTTTCAACACCACAGACCTCTATATAGGCTTACAAAAAGTGTAGATCCAGATGAGCCGGCTCGTAACGAGCTGTCTCATCAGGATCTGTACTTTTTGCAAGTAGTATTACTAATTTTAGACAAAATTACCCATCTTGATAAATGAACTGGTCCGAATGTAATTTTCTTATTCATTTATTGGTCTAAGAATATCACGGACCAGTCCATGTCAGTTACTTGGTGTTGAAAGAGTTAAACATGTATGTTATCCAATATTTTCAGACCTGTCTTGACATTTTTCCTGTTCGTTGCGAGGGCACTGATATCTGGATCTTTCCAGGCTGCCTACGTTTATACACCAGAAGTAAGTTTACGTTATCTACAATCTTACCTGTGCTAACAACCACCTCCAAATAAAGCTATTATATACGTGTCTCTATAGACCACCATTATGACCTCCCACCTGGCAACCAACCTGGTGCCTGTCCGTGCCTCGGAGGGGCACCCTGGGTTATCTTCCACCATTAATAGCTGGAGAGATGCATTTGCTAAGATGATGGTTAATATCCTAAATCAGACAAAATAAATTGATCTCCCACCAAGTCAATATCCGTCCATATTAACCTGTTATGAGAGACTATATCAACAAAGATGAGGGTTTTAGACATGCTTATTTCACATTATAATAATGCATATATTTATAGGTATATCCCACCTCTATGCGTGCAATAGGTCTAGGATCATGTAGCGGAATGGCCAGGGTCGGTGCAATAGTTACGCCATTTGTTGCTCAGGTAAGTATATAGTGTACATGTAGCGGAATGGCCAGGGTCGGTGCAATAGTTGCGCCATTTGTTGCTCAGGTAAGTATATAGTGTACATTTCCAGATATGTATAAAAGCGTAGTTGAATGATATAGTATTGCACCTCTGTACTCTGTAGGAGGAGTGTGTGTTTTACGTTTATTTATCGTCGCTACCGGTTGCCCATATGAGCGACGCCTCCTGAAGATATTAGTCATTTTAGATTTTTGGAGGATAGTGCAATGATACAGACAGAGACCCATTGCAGAGTCTCCTCTGGTTCTTTTACGTGCACGGTGTAAAGCACCGACACCAGACCTCGGTTTAACGTCCCATCTGAACGACTGTTAATTTTATTAGGGTCAGACGGAGGATCGAACCTGCGATCCCTGTATTACCAGTCCAGCGTGTTACCACTGGACTACAGATCCGTCTGTAGGAGGAGCTCTGTGTAGAGGGTTTTATCGAAGAGATGTGGTGTGGTTGTCATGGTTATAAGATTCACTGTCGAACAAAACTTTGTATAAATGTAAGAAAACACAAGAAATGACAAAAATTGAGAAGATTTATTTTGTCATTGTTGTGTGAGGCCTAGACCTGGAAGTTCTACTATTGGCATCGTGTCTGGTAATGTCTGTTGGACAGTTTGTTTCTCGGTTTAAGCTTGGATGTTTACTTCAGGGAGCTAGAAGGTATATTGGGAGAAATATTCTCCCTGCGCTGCCTCACTTCTACTTATCAGGGAGACATTTTGTCATGTATAATACATAGAGGACTGTTGGCTGAGTCATCAACTTCTTTTCCCTCATATACCTTACATTTCTCCCTCATATACCTTACACTTCTCCCTCATATGCCTTACACTTCTCCCTCATATACCTTACACTTCTCCCTCATATACCTTGCACTTCTCCCTCATATACCTTGCACTTCTCCCTCATATACCTTGCACTTCTCCCTCATATACCTTATACTTCTCCCACATATACCTTACACTTCTCCCGCATATGCCACACACTTCCCCCTCATATACCTTACACTTCTCCCCCATATACCTTACACTTCTCCCCCATATTGCTTACACATCTCACTCATATGCCTTACACATCTCCCTCATATGCCTTACACTTCTCCCCCATATTGCTTACACATCTCACTCATATGCCTTACACATCTCCCTCATATGCCTTACACCTCTCCCACATATACCTTACACTTCTCCCTCATATACCTTACACTTCTCCCCCATATTGCTTACACATCTCCCCCATATGCCTTACACCTCTCCCACATATACCTTACACTTCTCCCTCATATGCCTTACACTTCTCCCCCATATACCTTACACTTCTGCCACTTATACCTTACACTTCTGCCACTTATGCCTTACACATCTCCCTCATATGCATTACACCTCTCCCACATATACCTTACACTTCTCCCTCATATGCCTTACACTTCTCCCCCATATACCTTACACTTCTCCCCCATATAGCTTACACTTCTGCCACTTATACCTTACACATCTCCCTCATATGCCTTACACTTCTCCCCCATATGCCTTACACATCTCCCTCATATGCCTTACACCTCTCCCCCATATACCTTACACATCTCCCACATATACCTTACACTTCTCCCTCATATGCCTTACACTTCTCCCCCATATACTTTACACTTCTGCCACTTATACCGTACACTTCTGCCACTTATACCTTACACATCACCCTCATATGCATTACACTTCTCCCTCATATGCCTTACACATCTCCCTCATATGCCTTACACCTCTCCCACATATACCTTACACTTCTCCCTCATATGCCTTACACTTCTCCCCCATATACCTTGCACTTCTGCCACATATGTTCTGCTGTTTGAACACCATGCCGGTCGATATGAGTTTGTCACAATATGTCATACACATTACACGTCAGCTTTGTTACATTCATTATGTTCCTTGTTCGACACATTACACGTCAGCTTTGTTACATTCATTATGTTCCTTCTTCGACACATTACACGTCAGCTTTGTTACATTCATTATGTTCCTTCGACACATTATACACCAGCTTTGTTACATTCATTATGTTCCTTCGACACATTACACACCAGCTTTGTTACATTCATTATGTTCCTTCTACACATTACACACCAGCTTTGTTACATTCATTATGTTCCTTCGACACATTACACACCAGCTTTGTTACATTCATTATGTTCCTTCGACACATTACACACCAGCTTTGTTACGTTCATTATGTTCCTTCTTCGACACATTACACGTCAGCTTTGTTACATTCATTATGTTCCTTCTTCGACACATTACACACCAGCTTTGTTACGTTCATTATGTTCCTTCTTCGACACATTACACACCAGCTTTGTTACATTCATTATGTTCCTTCATCTACACATTACACACCAGCTTTGTTACGTTCATTATGTTCCTTCTTCGACACATTACACACCAGCTTTGTTACGTTCATTATGTTCCTTCTTTGACACATTACACGTCAGCTTTGTTACGTTCATTATGTTCCTTCGACACATTACACGCCAGCTTTGTTACGTTCATTATGTTCCTTCTTCGACACATTACACGCAGCTTTGTTACGTTCGTTATGTTCCATTGACACATTACACACCAGCTTTGTTACGTTCATTATGTTCGACACATTACACACCAGCTTTGTTACGTTCATTATGTTCGACACATTACACACCAGCTTTGTTACGTTCATTATGTTCGACACATTACACACCAGCTTTGTTACGTTCATTATGTTCGACACATTACACACCAGCTTTGTTACGTTCATTATGTTCGACACATTACACACCAGCTTTGTTACGTTCATTATGTTCGACACATTACACGCCAGCTTTGTTACGATCATTATGTTCGACACATTACACGCCAGCTTTGTTACGTTCATTATGTTCGACACATTACACACCAGCTTTGTTACGTTCATTATGTTCGACACATAACACCAGCTTTGTTACGTTCATTATGTTCGACACATTACACGCCAGCTTTGTTACGTTCATTATGTTCGACACATTACACGCCAGCTTTGTTACGTTCATTATGTTCGACACATTACACGCCAGCTTTGTTACGTTCATTATGTTCGACACATTACACACCAGCTTTGTTACGTTCATTATGTTCCTTCTTCTACACATTACACACCAGCTTTGTTACGTTCATTATGTTCCTTCTTCGACACATTACACACCAGCTTTGTTACATTCATTATGTTCCTTCTTCGACACATTACACACCAGCTTTGTTACGTTCATTATGTTCCTTCTTCGACACATTACACACCAGCTTTGTTACATTCATTATGTTCCTTCTACACATTACACACCAGCTTTGTTACATTCATTATGTTCCTTCTTCGACACATTACACACCAGCTTTGTTACATTCATTATGTTCCTTCGACACATTACACACCAGCTTTGTTACATTCATTATGTTCGACACATTACACACCAGCTTTGTTACGTTCATTATGTTCGACACATTACACACCAGCTTTGTTACATTCATTATGTTCCTTTGACACATTACACACCAGCTTTGTTACATTCATTATGTTCCTTTGACACATTACACACCAGCTTTGTTACATTCATTATGTTCCTTCTTGACACATTACACACCAGCTTTGTTACATTCATTACGTTCCTTCGACACATTACACACCAGCTTTGTTACATTCATTATGTTCCTTCTTCGACACATTACACACCAGCTTTGTTACATTCATTATGTTCCTTTGACACATTACACACCAGCTTTGTTACGTTCATTATGTTCGACACATTACACACCAGCTTTGTTACATTCATTATGTTCGACACATTACACACCAGCTTTGTTACATTCATTATGTTCCTTCTACACATTACACACCAGCTTTGTTACGTTCATTATGTTCCTTCTTCGACACATTACACATCAGCTTTGTTACATTCATTATGTTCGACACATTACACACCAGCTTTGTTACATTCATTATGTTCGACACATTACACACCAGCTTTGTTACGTTCATTATGTTCCTTCTTCGACACATTACACACCAGCTTTGTTACATTCATTATGTTCGACACATTACACATCAGCTTTGTTACATTCATTATGTTCGACACATTACACACCAGCTTTGTTACGTTCATTATGTTCCTTCTTCGACACATTACACACCAGCTTTGTTACATTCATTATGTTCGACACATTACACATCAGCTTTGTTACATTCATTATGTTCGACACATTACACACCAGCTTTGTTACGTTCATTATGTTCCTTCTTCGACACATTACACACCAGCTTTGTTACATTCATTATGTTCGACACATTACACATCAGCTTTGTTACATTCATTATGTTCGACACATTACACACCAGCTTTGTTACGTTCATTATGTTCCTTCTTCGACACATTACACACCAGCTTTGTTACATTCATTATGTTCGACACATTACACATCAGCTTTGTTACATTCATTATGTTCGACACATTACACACCAGCTTTGTTACATTCATTATGTTCCTTTTGACACATTACACACCAGCTTTGTTACATTCATTAGTTCTGACACATTACACACCAGCTTTGTTACATTCATTACGTTCCATTGACACATTACACACCAGCTTTGTTACGTTCATTATGTTCGACACATTACACACCAGCTTTGTTACGTTCATTATGTTCGACACATTACACACCAGCTTTGTTACATTCATTATGTTCCTTCTTCTACACATTACACACCAGCTTTGTTACGTTCATTATGTTCCTTCTTCGACACATTACACGTCAGCATTGTTACATTCATTATGTTCCTTGACACATTACACCAGCTTTGTTACTTCATTATGTTCTTGACCATTACACACCAGCTTTGTTACTTCATTATGTTCTTGACACATTACACACCAGCTTTGTTACATTCATTATGTTCCTTTACACATTACACACCAGCTTTGTTACGTTCATTATGTTCCTTCTTCGACACATTACACACCAGCTTTGTTACATTCATTATGTTCGACACATTACACATCAGCTTTGTTACATTCATTATGTTCGACCATTACACACCAGCTTTGTTACGTTCATTATGTTCCTTTGACACATTACCACCAGCTTTGTTACTTCATTATGTTCACACATTACACACCAGCTTTGTTACTTCATTATGTTCGACACATTACACACAGCTTTGTTACATTCATTATGTTCCTTCGACACATTACACACCAGCTTTGTTACATTCATTATGTTCTTCCAGCTTTGTTACTCATTATGTTCGACACATTACACATCAGCTTTGTTACATTCATTATGTTCGACACATTACACACCAGCTTTGTTACGTTCATTATGTTCGACACATTACACACCAGCTTTGTTACATTCATTACGTTCCATTGACACATTACACACCAGCTTTGTTACATTCATTACGTTCCATTGACACATTACACACCAGCTTTGTTACATTCATTACGTTCCTTGTTTGACACATTACACACCAGCTTTGTTACATTCATTACGTTCCTTGTTTGACACATTACACACCAGCTTTGTTACATTCATTACGTTCCTTCTTCGACACATTACACACCAGCTTTGTTACATTCATTACGTTCCATTGACACATTACACACCAGCTTTGTTACGTTCATTATGTTCGACACATTACACACCAGCTTTGTTACATTCATTATGTTCGACACATTACACATCAGCTTTGTTACATTCATTATGTTCGACACATTACACACCAGCTTTGTTACGTTCATTATGTTCCTTCTTCGACACATTACACACCAGCTTTGTTACATTCATTATGTTCGACACATTACACATCAGCTTTGTTACATTCATTATGTTCGACACATTACACACCAGCTTTGTTACGTTCATTATGTTCCTTCTTCGACACATTACACACCAGCTTTGTTACATTCATTATGTTCGACACATTACACATCAGCTTTGTTACATTCATTATGTTCGACACATTACACACCAGCTTTGTTACGTTCATTATGTTCCTTCTTCGACACATTACACACCAGCTTTGTTACATTCATTATGTTCGACACATTACACATCAGCTTTGTTACATTCATTATGTTCGACACATTACACACCAGCTTTGTTACGTTCATTATGTTCCTTCTTCGACACATTACACACCAGCTTTGTTACGTTCATTATGTTCGACACATTACACACCAGCTTTGTTACATTCATTATGTTCGACACATTACACACCAGCTTTGTTACATTCATTATGTTCCTTCGACACATTACACACCAGCTTTGTTACATTCATTATGTTCCTTCTACACATTACACACCAGCTTTGTTACATTCATTATGTTCGACACATTACACATCAGCTTTGTTACATTCATTATGTTCCTTCGACACATTACACACCAGCTTTGTTACATTCATTATGTTCGACACATTACACACCAGCTTTGTTACGTTCATTATGTTCGACACATTACACACCAGCTTTGTTACATTCATTACGTTCCATTGACACATTACACACCAGCTTTGTTACATTCATTACGTTCCTTGTTTGACACATTACACACCAGCTTTGTTACATTCATTACGTTCCTTGTTTGACACATTACACACCAGCTTTGTTACATTCATTACGTTCCTTCTTCGACACATTACACACCAGCTTTGTTACATTCATTACGTTCCATTGACACATTACACACCAGCTTTGTTACGTTCATTATGTTCGACACATTACACACCAGCTTTGTTACGTTCATTATGTTCGACACATTACACACCAGCTTTGTTACATTCATTATGTTCCTTCTTCTACACATTACACACCAGCTTTGTTACGTTCATTATGTTCCTTCTTCGACACATTACACGTCAGCATTGTTACATTCATTATGTTCCTTCGACACATTACACGTCAGCTTTGTTACATTCATTATGTTCCTTCGACTCATTACACACCAGCTTTGTTACGTTCATTATGTTCCTTTGACACATTACGCACCAGCTTTGTTACTTTCATTATGTTCCTTCTTCTACACATTACACACCAGCTTTGTTACGTTCATTATGTTCCTTCTTCGACACATTACACGTCAGCATTGTTACATTCATTATGTTCCTTCGACACATTACACGTCAGCTTTGTTACATTCATTATGTTCCTTCGACTCATTACACACCAGCTTTGTTACGTTCATTATGTTCCTTTGACACATTACGCACCAGCTTTGTTACTTTCATTATGTTCCTTCTTCTACACATTACACACCAGCTTTGTTACGTTCATTATGTTCCTTCTTCGACACATTACACGTCAGCATTGTTACATTCATTATGTTCCTTCGACACATTACACGTCAGCTTTGTTACATTCATTATGTTCCTTCGACACATTACACACCAGCTTTGTTACATTCATTATGTTCCTTCTACACATTACACACCAGCTTTGTTACATTCATTACGTTCCTTCTTCTACACATTACACACCAGCTTTGTTACGTTCATTATGTTCCTCCTTCGACACATTATACACCAGCTTTGTTACATTCATTATGTTCCTTCTTCTACACATTACACACCAGCTTTGTTACATTCATTATGTTCCTTCTACACATTACACACCAGCTTTGTTACATTCATTATGTTCCTTCTTCTACACATTACACACCAGCTTTGTTACGTTCATTATGTTCCTTCTTCGACACATTACACGTCAGCATTGTTACATTCATTATGTTCCTTCGACACATTACACGTCAGCTTTGTTACATTCATTATGTTCCTTCGACACATTACACACCAGCTTTGTTACGTTCATTATGTTCCTTCGACACATTACACACCAGCTTTGTTACATTCATTATGTTCCTTCTTCTACACATTACACACCAGCTTTGTTACGTTCATTATGTTCCTTCTTCTACACATTACACACCAGCTTTGTTACGTTCATTATGTTCCTTCGACACATTACACACCAGCTTTGTTACGTTCATTATGTTCCTTCTTCTACACATTACACACCAGCTTTGTTACGTTCATTATGTTCCTTCTTCTACACATTACACACCAGCTTTGTTACATTCATTATGTTCCTTCTTCTACACATTACACACCAGCTTTGTTACGTTCATTATGTTCCTTCTTCTACACATTACACACCAGCTTTGTTACGTTCATTATGTTCCTTCGACACATTACACACCAGCTTTGTTACGTTCATTATGTTCCTTCTTCTACACATTACACACCAGCTTTGTTACGTTCATTATGTTCCTCCTTCGACACATTATACACCAGCTTTGTTACGTTCATTATGTTCCTTCTTTGACACATTACACGTCAGCTTTGTTACGTTCATTATGTTCCTTCTTTGACACATTACACGTCAGCTTTGTTACATTCATTATGTTCCTTCTACACATTACACACCAGCTTTGTTACATTCATTATGTTCCTTCTTCTACACATTACACACCAGCTTTGTTACGTTCATTATGTTCCTTCTTCGACACATTACACGTCAGCATTGTTACATTCATTATGTTCCTTCGACACATTACACGTCAGCTTTGTTACATTCATTATGTTCCTTCGACACATTACACACCAGCTTTGTTACGTTCATTATGTTCATTATGTTCCTTCGACACATTACACACCAGCTTTGTTACGTTCATTATGTTCCTTCTTCTACACATTACACACCAGCTTTGTTACGTTCATTATGTTCCTTCTTCTACACATTACACATCAGCTTTGTTACATTCATTATGTTCCTTCTTCGACACATTACACACCAGCTTTGTTACATTCATTATGTTCCTTCAACACATTACACACCAGCTTTGTTACATTCATTATGTTCCTTCTACACATTACACACCAGCTTTGTTACATTCATTACGTTCCTTCTTCTACACATTACACACCAGCTTTGTTACGTTCATTATGTTCCTCCTTCGACACATTATACACCAGCTTTGTTACGTTCATTATGTTCCTTCTTTGACACATTACACGTCAGCTTTGTTACGTTCATTATGTTCCTTCTTCGACACATTACACACCAGCTTTGTTACGTTCATTATGTTCCTTGTTCGACACATTACACACCAGCTTTGTTACGTTCATTATGTTCCTTCTTCGACACATTACACACCAGCTTTGTTACATTCATTATGTTCCTTCTTTGACACATTACACGTCAGCTTTGTTACGTTCATTATGTTCCTTCTTCGACACATTACACACCAGCTTTGTTACGTTCATTATGTTCCTTCTTCTACACATTACACGCCAGCTTTGTTACATTCATTATGTTCCTTCTACACATTACACACCAGCTTTGTTACGTTCATTATGTTCCTTCATCGACACATTACACGCCAGCTTTGTTACGTTCATTATGTTCCTTCGACACATTACACACCAGCTTTGTTACATTCATTATGTTCCTTCTACACATTACACACCAGCTTTGTTACGTTCATTATGTTCCTTCATCGACACATTACACGCCAGCTTTGTTACGTTCATTATGTTCCTTCGACACATTACACACCAGCTTTGTTACATTCATTATGTTCCTTCTTCGACACATTACACACCAGCTTTGTTACATTCATTATGTTCCTTCTTCGACACATTACACACCAGCTTTGTTACGTTCATTATGTTCCTTCTTCGACACATTACACGTCAGCTTTGTTACGTTCATTATGTTCCTTCGTCGACACATTACACGCCAGCTTTGCTACGTTCATTATGTTCCTTCGACACATTACACACCAGCTTTGTTACGTTCATTATGTTCCTTCTTCATGGAAGTTTCCATTGTATTTACTTTCTAGGTGCTGTTGAAAGTGTCCGCATATTTGTCACTAACTACATACGGAGTTATGTCCCTTATTGCTGCTGTAGCCTCGATTCTGTTACCGATAGAAACCAAGGGCAGGGAAATGAAGGTAGGTTTATTATTTTAAAAGAAAAAAAAGAAGATATTGCCGTATAAATCGTGGGCGGGGGATATTCTGGTATATTGTTGGAAGCGGGTGATTGGCACATATATTCTTGTGAGAGGTCATACAGACACCCACTAGATTTGTATTTTATTTATGGGAATGCCTAATCTACCTAGAATTGTTCTATCGATTTGGATCCCGACTATTACATCACTGTGTAGTCAAGATGCACATATCGTCACAGTGTTGCACTTGGATGACTTTTCATGGAGTGATGGCCCTTTGTTTTATCGACAGCCTTCATGGTCGAGTGGTTATGGTCACCGACTTGTATACCACTGTAACCTATCATCACTGTATATCATTGTAACCTATCATCACTGATTGGTTCGAGCCTTGCTCAGGCTGTGTCTGCTTATATGATAAAAGTTGGCAGTTTCTTACGGAGGTTGGAGTACCAAGTACCAGTTAACTGCTGGAGCCTGCCCAGGAAAGGTGTTATTAGATAAACTGCCCACCGTCGATATAACCAAAAATGGTGCTGATGAAGGCGTAAAACCCGAACAAACAAACCTTTGTTTTACCAATTATATATAATTATGCTGTCAAACCTGTTTTCAGCAGTCTGCGAAGTGAGTGATCAAAAATGGCTGCTTTACTAGGTCAAATCAAGTCAATTTTATTTACTGTCGGCATGGTACATACAATCAACATAAGCTATGTATAGATTTTGACCGACATGAGTGGTTGCTTATTAGAGGTTAACTGTTGAACATTTCATGGCACTTAGAATCTGGCAAATGGCTGCTTAATACAGGTTGGCTGTTTAATAGAGGTAACAGTAAATAAATGCAGTCCAATGGCTGTTCAATTAGTTAGCATGCTCGCTTCTCACCAATACAACCCGGGTAAGTATTGAGATGGTACAGTAGTCGACAGATCAGACAGGTGGTCAAATATTTACTCTAGACAGGTGGCCATGGACATACTCCGGACAGGTGGCCATGGACTTACTCCGGACAGGTGGCCATGGACTTACTCTGGACAGGTGGCCATGGACTTACTCCGAACAGGTGGCCATGGACTTACTCCGGACAGGTGGCCATGGACTTACTCCGGACAGGTGGCCATGGACTTACTCTGGACAGGTGGCCATGGACTTACTCCGAACAAGTGGCGCTGGACTTACTCCGGACAGGTGGACATGGACTTACTCCAGACAGGTGGCCATGGACGTACTCTGGACAGGTGGCCATGGACTTACTCCAGACAGGTGGCCATGAGCTTACTCCAGACAGGTGGCCATGGACTTACTCCAGACAGGTGGCCATGGACTTACTCCGGACAGGTGGCCATGGACTTACTCCGGACAGGTGGCCATGGACTTACTCCAGACAGGTGGCCATGTACTTACACCAGACAGGTGGCCATGTACTTACTCCAGACAGGTGGCCATGGACTTACTCCAGACAGGTGGCCATGGACTTACTCCGGACAGGTGGCCATGTACTTACTCCAGACAGGTGGCCATGGACTTACTCCAGACAGGTGGCCATGGACTTACTCCAGACAGGTGGCCATGGACTTACTCCAGACAGGTGGCCATGGACTTACTCTGGACAGGTTGCCATGTACTTACTCCGGACAGGTGGACATGGACTTACTCCGGACAGGTGGCCATGTACTTACTCCGGACAGGTTGCCATGGACTTACTCTGAACAGGTGGCCATGTACTTACTCCGGACAGGTTGCCATGGACTTACTCTGGACAGGTTGCCATGGACTTACTCCGAACAGGTGGCCATGTACTTACTCCGGACAGGTGGCCATGTACTTACTCCGGACAGGTTGCCATGGACTTACTCCGAACAGGTGGCCATGTACTTACTCCGGACAGGTTGCCATGGACTTACTCCGGACAGGTTGCCATGGACTTACTCCGAACAGGTGGCCATGTACTTACTCCGGACAGGTGGCCATGGACTTACTCCGGACAGGTTGCCATGGACTTACTCCAGACAGGTGGCCATGGACTTACTCCGGACAGGTTGCCATGGACTTACTCCAGACAGGTGGCCATGTACTTACACCGGACATGTGGCCATGTACTTACTCCGGACAGGTGGCCATGGACTTACTCTGGACAGGTGGCCATGGACTTACTCCGGACAGGTGTACATGGGCTTACTCCAGACAGGTGGCCATGGACTTACTCGGGACAGGTGGCCATGTGCTTACTCCGGACAGGTGGCCATGAACTTACTCCGGACAGGTGGCCATGGACGTACTCCGGACAGGTGGCCATGGACTTACTCCGGACAGATGGCCATGGACTTACTCCGGACAGTTGGCCATGGACTTACTCCGGACAGGTGGCCATGGACCTACTCCGATTACTCAGATTTCCTCCCACACAAATGATCACATATAAGATTGTTCCACAATTGTTGCCAAAAACTAAATAAAGTTCATACCTTAGATAAATGCATAATACCGGTATATAAAATGAACGTATTATTTTACAGGACCATAGTCATGAACAGAAGCCGGCGAAGACAATAAAACCAAGTTAACATTTCTACTACGCTATCCTGAAGAGGACTATGAGGGGACCAAAATTTAGATTTCATTTGTCAAAAATTGTCACCACGCATTTAATTGCTACATCAGTAGTGAAGCAACTTTTAAAAAGTGGCATTGGCACAGCACTACTGTGGGAATCTTGTTGCACTTGTAAGACAGACATTCTATGTTGTTCTTTATGCTAAGTGTGTGTATAAGTGAAACATAGGATGAAAGGGGTGTTCCCAATATACATCCCATGTGGTGGGAGTATGGTGACAGACTTAATTCTGTGGCTGAGTTTATTAACCCATTTCATTCTGGATACCATTCAAACAGTATTTGCAAAGAACATAGAGCCAGATCTACCGCCACGGAACATGCCGTCTGATCAGGCTCTATTCTGTTTGCTATTCAGATGATCTTGCTAAGACACTTAGCTATGTAGCAAACAACATAGATCCTGATCAGCACGCAGCGTCACGCTGCGGCTGATCTGGATCTATGTTGTTTGCAAAAGCCTTTAAATGTATCCAGAATGAAATAGGTTAATTCAACTTAAGGGGTCAGAAAATGTTGTATATTTGAAATATTGTTCCGAAACAATACACATTCCAATGGGAGGATGGGATGGGTGCGGAATGGATGGGGGTGTTTAAAATTAAATTGGTGATCCCTTACAATTGGCTTATGCTGGAATAACCATTATATGGTATACCCCAGAACCACATAGATGTATGTTAATGGTAATTATAATGTTAGATTGTGTAAGGTTCATTCACTTACATTCACAGGGTTCATTCTAGGTCAGAATTTTTTGGAGAAGTGAGAAAGCGCGTGATCGCTTCCTTAAATGGTGTCCTTTAATATACTTCTGCAAAATAGGGTTAAAATGCACGGTACCAACCATTAAATACAACATTTGAATAGAAGGAGTGCTTTATAATGGGCCAGTGTATTTTTTTTTTTTGTGGGGCCCCCAGAGGGCGAAGTCAGGGTCCCTAGGGCGACAATTTCGCCCACATTGCCCTCTAGAATGATCCCTGCATTCAGCTTTATTATTGAATATATGTTGCCTATATATTAGGGATGGCAACGAATAGCGATTATACTATTCAAATATTCGGTCGGGAAACTATTCGAATATTCGATATCAAAAACTCAAACTCTTATACAAATTGCCAAACTAACCTATTTTATGTTTTACGCTTACGATATCTTCTTCAAATGATTATTCAGATTGATATTGTACCCGAATATGTTAAATCCAATTTGCATAGATTACATCTAGCAGTTTTCTTATTCTCAGAGCGATTCAAGCATTTCCAAACGTGTGACTGAGCGGGTGGCATTTTTGAGGACAACTTAAAAACACTTTTTCCGAATATTCGAATACTGGAATAGTATTCGGACATTGGAGGGTATATTCGTTGCCATCCCTACTATATATCCATTTACACAAATTTGTTCATTTATATAGACCACCTCCGTGATCGAATGGTTAAGGTCGCTGACCTGTATACCACTGTAACCTATCATCACTGATGGTCACTGGTTCGAGCCCCGCTCAGGCCGTGTCTGTTTGTATGAAAAAGTTGGCAGTTTCTTACAGAGGTTGGTGCAACCAAGTACTGGTTAACCGCTGGAGCCTGCCCAGGAAAGGTGTTAGGTAAACTTCCCGCCGGCGATATAGCCCGAAATGGTGCTGCTGAAGGCGTAAAACACGAACAAACAAACGAACAAGTTTGTTCATTTATATGCATACATATCACATTTGTGGAGCATCCACGGTGCACTGATATGAGGTCTGCCTCATAACTGTGGGGTTGTCAGTTTGACTCCTGCCAGAAACACGATGGTAATCTCCTTACGCAAGACTTAAATCCATTTGACCTTTTCTCTCTTCAGGAACGAGATCAGGAGAGCAAATAACTTACCCTTAAAATGCTGATTAAATTGAAAGGAATGTGTAAGCAACATAGATCCCGATCAACCGTGGGGTAGCGCCACGTCTGATCAGGATGTTGTTTGCTAGTCTGCCAAGTGTTTTAGCTCCACTATCTGAATAGCAAACAGTATAGAGCCTGATCAGCTGTGGGGTAGCGCCACGTCTGATCAGGATGTTGTTTGCTAGTCTGCCAAGTGTTTTAGCTCCACTATCTGAATAGCAAACAGCATAGAGCCTAATGCGATAGTGACTACTGTGCACATTCTATGCCGTCTGATCTGGCTCTATGCTGTTGCAACTTTTGTTGTGATTAGCGGGTTATGGTCATAATAACTTGTTTCGCAGTTGAGCTGCAATAAATTATGTATGGACATATTTACGAATGTATAGAATGTTAGATGTACATTGTTGCCTGTATCTAAGGATTGCCCATGGGAAGTTCTAAAACTGGCTGTTTACAGTTGTCGGTGTGAAAGAGAAATTTAATTTGATGCAATAAATTACCGATACACATTTTACAATTGAATATTTATTTGTGTTACATTACAGTTCTGTTCTATTGGTTTGCATATTTGTAATCATTTAATTAAAGCAGCATTACATCGTAATAAAGGATGTTTTGGGTAAAATATAAATACTAATGTGTATACTAAAAATCGAAATAGTCGCTCAGAAACGATAAAATTCCAATACATTTAAACCGTCGTATACGCGAATTTGTTTATCAACACACAAACTGTAAACACGCACAGTGCGCATGCGTGAAACAACAGAGGATGTAGAAAACAACGTATATATTTTGAACATGAAAGATTATCTATCTATCTTCCTCTTATGTCGAACCCCTCGCGGGAATGTAGAAATGTCCCTAAAGACAGAGGTATGAATAATTTAATAAAAAAGACAACGTGGGACAAATGGGGACGATGGATTCCGAATGCAAACAAGTGCGGACGATGCGTTCCGGTTGTAAACAAGTGCGTGACCGATCGACTCGGAAAGTCCTACTTTCGGTTTCGTGTTTGTTTTATCACAAAAAAACACTGTTTACCAAATGAACATAAGCATATAAAGTATAATGTTAGAATGTGTAGCAGCATTGCTACCCATACGTAAAAATTGAATTTTTCAAATATCTTTTATTTCATACGATGTAATGCTGCTTTATACACATATGTTCTGTAAATCTGCATACCTCTTGTACACTTCTGGCAATGTGCACACAGTTCTGTAAATCTGCATACCTCTTGTACACTTCTGGCAATGTGCACACAGTTCTGTAAATCTGCATACCTCTTGTACACTTCTGGCAATGTACACACAGTTCTGTAAATCTGTATACCTGTTGTACACTTCTGGCAATGTACACACAGTTCTGTAAATCTGCATACCTCTTGTACACTTCTGGCAATGTACACACAGTTCTGTAAATCTGTATACCTGTTGTACACTTCTGGCAATGTACACACAGTTCTGTAAATCTGCATACCTCTTGTACACTTCTGGCAATGTACACACAGTTCTGTAAATCTGCATACCTCTTGTACACTTCTGGCAATGTACACACAGTTCTGTAAATCTGCATACCTCTTGTACACTTCTGGCAATGTACACACAGTTCTGTAAATCTGCATACCTCTTGTACACTTCTGGCAATGTACACACAGTTATGTAAATATGCATACTTGTTGTACACTTCTGGCAATGTACACACAGTTCTGTAAATCTGCATACCTCTTGTACACTTCTGGCAATGTACACACAGTTCTGTAAATCTGCATACCTCTTGTACACTTCTGGCAATGTACACACATTTCTGTAAATCTGCATACCTCTTGTACACTTCTGGCAATGTACACACAGTTCTGTAAATTTGCATAATTGTTGTACACTTCTGGCAATGTACACACAGTTCTGTAAATCTGCATACCTCTTGTACACTTCTGGCAATGTATACACAGTTCTGTAAATCTGCATACTTGTTGTACACTTCTGGCAATGTACACACAGTTCTGTAAATCTGCATACCTCTTGTACACTTCTGGCAATGTACACACATTTCTGTAAATCTGCATACCTTTTTTACTTTGATAATTTACAGACATTTCTGTAAACTGGCACACATTTTGTAAATTTAACACAAGTTATTTTTGTATGTATTAGTTAAGTTTATTAGATGTATTTTTGTTGCTAATAACTATTGTTGAATTTTATTGTCGGCATAATACATATGGCGGAGTCCGCCTCCGTGGTCGAGTGGTTAAGGTCGCTGACTTGTATACCACTGTAACCTATCATCACTGATGGTCACTGGTTCGAGCCCCGCTCAGGCTGTGTCTCATTTATATGAAAAAGTTGGCAGTTTCTTACGGAGGTTGGTGCACCAAGTACTGGTTAACCGCTGGAGCCTGCCCAGGAAAGGTGGTGTTAGGTAAACTGCCCGCCGGCATATAGCCCGAAATGGTGCTGATGCAGGCGTAAAACCCGAAATATAAATATAAATACATATGGCGGGCGCCAAGCGAAAATGGGCACACTTATTATATATAACTGCATTTCTTAAATTAATAGTAAAAAATCTCTGAATAAGTGACCAAAATTACGGATTATAGAACATCATTAATGTTGACGTGACGTTTCAAACGTTCTTTCAAAAATATTTATTTATGTTTGTCACTAAACAAGTCACAACTTTCTCAATTGGTAACATATTGAGTCTGTCCGATTAGCGCAGTGGTTAGCGCACTCGCTTCTCACCAATGCAACCCGGTTTCCTCCCACACGAATGACCACATATACGCTTTCATCCGCGTCAACAAGAGTGATTAATACAAGTTGTTAGAAATTTTCAGTAATTGTTTTTGAGAAATTGTGCAATACAGTCAAACCTGTGTTAGTGGTCACCTCCATTATACAGTCAAACCTGTGTTAGTGGTCACCTCCATTATACAGTCAAACCTGTGTTAGTGGTCACCTCCATTAAGCAGCCACCCTGTATTAAGCAGCCAGTTTCCAGATTCCCAATCAGTTGTTTTATTATATATTTGACCTCTATTTACCAGCCACCTGTGCTAGGCAGACACTTTCTCTGACTCCCTTGGCTGGCTGCTTAAGACAGGTTTGACTGTAGATCTGATATACATGTATCAACTTCATTTTTGCCCCTTTTTCGCATGGCGCCGGCCTTATGATGATATGTTATTTGGTACGTTATAAGATTATGTTTACTTACAAAATGTGTTGTGTAATAGTTTATACAAGTTTATTTTATTCTCAACCTTTAACCTCATTCCTGATGGAATCCATCGCCATGAAGGAGAGAGAAGAGGCAATGTGGAATTTAAATGCCTTGCCTAAGGGCACAATCATAACGGCTCCAGCGGGGCTCGAACTCCGGACCTTTCGCACCTGAAGCAAACGCGCATCCACTGCGCTATCACAACTTCAACTGTTGTGTAATTGTCTGTTAGAGGATTGTTGTTTCTGGAGCCCACCACTCATTCCAATATGAACTATAGAGATTTTACTCTATCTATCATGGTGTTACCGTGAACCATTCCTGGAATCCATGGCAGACATTTCTTATTCCAAAGTGGCGCATTTTAAAAATATTTATATAGAAGGACCAAGAAATCTTAGTAGTACATTCGCTTCAGGTGCAAAAGGTCTGGAGTTCGAGCCCCTCTGGAGCTGTTACGATTGTGCCCTTAGGCAAGGCATTTAAATTCCACATTGCCTCTTCCTCTCTCCTTTATGGCGATTGATTCCACCAGGAATGAGGTCTTGAGATTAATAGTGGAAAGAACATGCTTCACAATTGAGCTAAAATAAATTTGTATAAACTAAGAAATCTTAACATGTGTTTTTTAGTAATTTGGTGAAAACTGGCTCATTTTAAAGAAATATGGATTCTCTGAAGGGGGTCATTCAATGTCTCCACTGAATATGTAGTCGTCATACGTATTGTGTTAACCACCGAATTGGCAGAGGCTGTTCTTTAGCATATATTTTATTATCTTGTACTAGATTTTGGACGTTATTGCAGCACTAGCTTTGTGTTTGCATTATAGATTTATTGTTTCGTTATCAATAAGATAAGTTGACATACAGAGACTTTTATCGGATCTGTAGTTCAGTGGTAACATGCTGGACTGGTAATCCAGGGATCGCAGGTTCGATCCCCCGTCTGACCATAATAAAATTAACGGTCTTTCACATGGGACTTTAAACCGAGGTCTCGTGTCGGTACACCGTGCACGTAAAAGAACCAGAGGAGATTCTGGAATGGGTCTCTGTCTGTATCATTGCACTATCCTCCAAAAATCTAAAATGACTATCTCTTCAGGAGGCGTCGCTTATAATTATATTATAAACTATACTCCATGACGAAGTGAATACTGAACAATAACAAACAGAAGGGGAGTTAACCATTAAAATACTGAATAAGTTGGAAGGAATGTGCAAACAGCAGCATAGCACCTCGTCTGATCAGGATCTATGTTGTTTGCTATTCAGACAAGTGTATTTAATTTCACTATCCGAATAGCAAACAGCATAGAGCCTGATTAGTCGGCACACTGTGCTCTCTGATTTGGCGCTATGCTGTTTGCAAAAGCAGCTATTGTTTTGATTAGCATGTTAATGTTTTATAGTGTGTACATGTTGTATTGTTATTTACATTGATTCGCCCTTTACAGCAAATGTGTCATTTTGATGAAACGTTGATACAGTGAAACACGTTTATTATCAATTTCAGTTTCAATCAATTTTCTTTATTCGTTTTGTATCAGGAAGGTCGGTGGTTCTACCCTTGTGTCCGACCCTGCTTGCTTGGATTGGCGCCCGGAGTCGTCCTCCACCAATAGCAGTTGGAGACACATTCTATAAAGTAAGCCGTCGTCGTGGTAACCCCAAGAAACAAAACAATAATAACCGCTATATATCAGTTTTTCACCGTAAAACCATATGTTGTATCGGATTGTATATGGAGATACTACAGTTTTCGTCCCATACCTCATTGTCAGTATTGTTTTGGTACAGTTTTACATGTACTTAGTAAATTCATCTCGAAATAAATCCATTATTTATATGAAAACAAGAATCTCGTACAGCATCATTTGAATTTACATGTATTGAACATATTTCCATATCTTGTCTTTCACTTTTATAACACAATCTATTATATCATTCCCCAAACCTCTTTACATGTATGTGTTATGTTAAAGTCATATTATACACAATATTGGTACAATGTCTGCTCTACTTATTTTCAATGGATTGGTATTTATTTGCTATATTTTTGGGATATATTATTATTTATACATATCTTGTAGAATTGTATTTGTGTTTTTGCTTTTTACATTAAATGAGCTGGTCTTCAGATTTGCATGACAAAAATTATTATTCAGATTTTATTCTAGGATTATTACCTCTTAATTATTGTCAACAACAATTGGAGAATAATATAGAAACAAAAACATACACATCAAGACTATATGCTATGTACTGTGTCCGAACTCGCGTCCCTGGAGTGTCATTCAGATCCCCCTGCAAACTTTCATCTTCCTAGTTACTGAACTGAAACTTTCATCTTCCTAGTTACTGAACTGACGCTTTCATCTTCCTAGTTATTGAACTGACGCTTTCATCTTCCTAGTTACTGAACTGACGCTTTCATCTTCCTAGTTATTGAACTGACGCTTTCATCTTCCTTGTTACTGAACTGAAGCTTTCACCTTCCTAGTTACTGAACTGAAACTTTCATCTTCCTAGTTACTGAACTGACGCTTTCATCTTCCTAGTTACTGAACTGACGCTTTCATCTTCCTAGTTATTGAACTGATGCTTTCATCTTCCTAGTTACTGAACTGACGCTTTCATCTTCCTAGTTATTGAACTGACGCTTTCATCTTCCTAGTTACTGAACTGACGCTTTCATCTTCCTAGTTACTGAACTGACGCTTTCATCTTCCTAGTTATTGAACTGACGCTTTCATCTTCCTAGTTACTGAACTGACGCTTTCATCTTCCTTGTTACTGAACTGAAGCTTTCACCTTCCTAGTTACTGAACGGAAGCTTTCAGCTACCTAGTTACTGAACTGAAGCTTTCAGCTTCCTAGTTACTGAACTGAAACTTTCATCTTCCTAGTTGCTGAACTGAAGCTTTCAGCTTCCTAGTTACTGAACTGAAACTTTCACCTTCCTAGTTACTGAACTGAAGCTTTCACCTTCCTAGTTGCTGAACTGAAGCTTTCATCTTCCTAGTTACTGAACTGAAACTTTCAGCTTCCTAGTTACTGAACGGAAGCTTTCAGCTACCTAGTTACTGAACTGAAACTCTCAGCTCCTAGTTACTGAACTGAAGCTTTCATCTTCCTAGTTACTGAACTGAAGCTTTCACCTTCCTAGTTGCTGAACTGAAGCTTTCAGCTTCCTAGTTACTGAACTGAAACTTTCACCTTCCTAGTTACTGAACTGAAGCTTTCACCTTCCTAGTTGCTGAACTGAAGCTTTCATCTTCCTAGTTACTGAACTGAAACTTTCAGCTTCCTAGTTACTGAACGGAAGCTTTCAGCTACCTAGTTACTGAACTGAAACTCTCAGCTCCTAGTTACTGAACTGAAGCTTTCATCTTCCTAGTTACTGAACTGAAGCTTTCACCTTCCTAGTTGCTGAACTGAAGCTTTCAGCTTCTTAGTTACTGAACTGAAGCTTTCATCTTCCTAGTTACTGAACTGAAACTTTCAGCTTCCTAGTTACTGAACTGACGCTTTCATCTTCCTAGTTATTGAACTGACGCTTTCATCTTCCTAGTTACTGAACTGACGCTTTCATCTTCCTAGTTATTGAACTGATGCTTTCATCTTCCTAGTTACTGAACTGACGCTTTCATCTTCCTAGTTATTGAACTGACGCTTTCATCTTCCTAGTTACTGAACTGACGCTTTCATCTTCCTAGTTACTGAACTGACGCTTTCATCTTCCTAGTTATTGAACTGACGCTTTCATCTTCCTAGTTACTGAACTGACGCTTTCATCTTCCTTGTTACTGAACTGAAGCTTTCACCTTCCTAGTTACTGAACGGAAGCTTTCAGCTACCTAGTTACTGAACTGAAGCTTTCAGCTTCCTAGTTACTGAACTGAAACTTTCATCTTCCTAGTTGCTGAACTGAAGCTTTCAGCTTCCTAGTTACTGAACTGAAACTTTCACCTTCCTAGTTACTGAACTGAAGCTTTCACCTTCCTAGTTGCTGAACTGAAGCTTTCATCTTCCTAGTTACTGAACTGAAACTTTCAGCTTCCTAGTTACTGAACGGAAGCTTTCAGCTACCTAGTTACTGAACTGAAACTCTCAGCTCCTAGTTACTGAACTGAAGCTTTCATCTTCCTAGTTACTGAACTGAAGCTTTCACCTTCCTAGTTGCTGAACTGAAGCTTTCAGCTTCCTAGTTACTGAACTGAAACTTTCACCTTCCTAGTTACTGAACTGAAGCTTTCACCTTCCTAGTTGCTGAACTGAAGCTTTCATCTTCCTAGTTACTGAACTGAAACTTTCAGCTTCCTAGTTACTGAACGGAAGCTTTCAGCTACCTAGTTACTGAACTGAAACTCTCAGCTCCTAGTTACTGAACTGAAGCTTTCATCTTCCTAGTTACTGAACTGAAGCTTTCACCTTCCTAGTTGCTGAACTGAAGCTTTCAGCTTCCTAGTTACTGAACTGAAACTTTCACCTTCCTAGTTACTGAACTGAAGCTTTCACCTTCCTAGTTGCTGAACTGAAGCTTTCATCTTCCTAGTTACTGAACTGAAACTTTCAGCTTCCTAGTTACTGAACTAATCAATTATAAAAATCCATAATAATTCTCAATACTACCATATTTACTCGACTACAAGACGCCCCCCCCCCCCACGTTTGTCTTAAGTTAGTAGTATTTTGCATAAATCCGCGTATAAGACGCGTTGAGAAAATGGAAACCACTCAGAAGTAAAGATCAAACAAATTGTAAAAGCATGGTAAATTATGTCAATAAATTTGATTTGCTAAAATGCTATTGACAAATTCAGTTTACAAACAAAACTGCGAAAGTCTATGCTTTTGTTACACTATTTCAGTTATTTCAAAGTTCATCGCTTATCGAGTTGGAACGAACTGATTAATTAAATACAATCACTCACTTACAAGATGGGAAGCATCTTTGAAACAGTAATCTGGTGATAAACATCCCATCTTATAGGTGAGTAAAGTACGGTAACTGGCAGTTTCAACGTGTACAGATGAGCTTGTTAGTAACCGAGTTTGATTCTTGTCTAGATTTCTAGTATTTTAGCATTCTAGTATTTTAGCATTAAAGTAACTAATGTTTGATTGTCAATTACTCTATTTTGATTGTTTCTTATTACTAGGGATGGCAACGAATAGCGATTATACTATCCGAATATTCGGTCGGGACGGTATTCGAATATTCGATAGAATTCTCTCAAAAACTCAAAATCACTCAAACTCTTATAAAAATTGCCAAACCTAATATCTGTTTGCGCGTAAACGTCATCTTAATAAGTTAAATCCAATTTGCATAGATTACAGCAGTTTTCTTATTCTCAGAGTGATTCAAGCATTCCAAACGTGTGATTGAGCGGGTAGCATTTTTGAGGACAATATAATATTTGTTTCCGAATATTCAAATACTGGAATAGTATTCGGACGTTTGAGCGAATATTCGAATATTCGTTGCCATCCCTACTTATAACTATCAGTTTCAAAACTGGATTATGTTGGGAAGAATTTATTTACAGGGTTCCCGTTGTCGGTCGCCAATAGCAACAAAAAAATACTGGTGCTAAATTTTGTGAATTTTCAAACATTTTGGCGCAACATTTTTTATTATTATGGTTTTATAAAAAAATATATATTTGGCACAACATGTTTTGTCAATTATTACCTTCAAATATTTATCTGTGAACTATATCACTCTTAGTTGGCTCCAAGTTTTTCAAATTGGCTCCAGTTATTTTTAATTGGCGACAGAAGTGGAGCAAACAAAAAATCAGACACAGGGAACCCTTATTTAGTTTTCATTCATTTTAGTAGAAACGAGACCCAGTAACATATAATTATGTAGGTTTGTTGTAATATACATACTGTTCGTTTTCACGATATAAAGTCATATCAGTCAGATCGTGTTGCGGTTTTGCTTCTGAATCCTTCAATATTAGAGCCATTATAAATGAGTTGCTTTTCGCAGGTACATAGATAGATAGGGATTTGACATTCACCAGAATCCTTCAATATTAGAGCCATTATAAATGAGTTGCTTTTCGCAGGACCATAGCTAGATAGGGGTTTGACATTCACCTGAATCCTTCAATATTAAGGTCATTATAAATGAGTTGCTTTTCGCAGGACCATACATAGATAGGGGTTTGACATTCACCTGAATCCTTCAATATTAAGGTCATTATAAATGAGTTGCTTTTCGCAGGTACATATATAGATAGGGGTTTGACATTCACCTGAATCCTTCAATATTAGGGCCATTATAAATGAGTTGCTTTTCGCAGAGCCATAGATAGATAGGGGTTTGACATTCACCTGAATCCTTCAATATTAGGGGCATTATAAATGAGTTGCATTTCGCAGGACCATATATAGATAGGGGTTTGACATTCACCTGAATCCTTCAATATTAGGGCCATTATAAATGAGTTGCTTTTCGCAGAGCCATAGATAGATAGGGGTTTGACATTCACCTGAATCCTTCAATATTAGGGGCATTATAAATGAGTTGCATTTCGCAGGACCATATATAGATAGGGGTTTGACATTCACCTGAATCCTTCAATATTAGAGCCATTATAAATGAGTTGCTTTTCGCAGGGCCATAGATAGATAGGGGTTTGACATTCACCTGAATCCTTCAATATTAGGGTCATTATAAATGAGTTGCATTTCGCAGGGCCATATATAGATAGGGGTTTGACATTCACCAGAATCCTTCAATATTAGGGCCATTATAAATTAGTTGCTTTTCGCAGGTACATAGATAGGGGTTTGACATTCACCTGAATCCTTCAATATTAGGGTCATTATAAATGAGTTGCTTTTCGCAGGGCCATAGATAGGGGTTTGACATTCACCAGAATCCTTCAATATTAGGGTCATTATAAATTAGTTGCTTTTCGCAGGTACATAGATAGGGGTTTGACATTCACCTGAATCCTTCAATATTAGGGCCATTATAAATGAGTTGCTTTTCGCAGGGCCATAGATAGATAGGGGTTTGACATTCACCAGAATCCTTCAATATTAGAGCCATTATAAATGAGTTGCTTTTCGCAGGTACATAGATAGATAGGGGTTTGACATTCACCTGAATCCTTCAATATTAGAGCCATTATAAATGAGTTGCTTTTCGCAGGTACATAGATAGGGGTTTGACATTCACCTGAATCCTTCAATATTAGGGTCATTATAAATGAGTTGCATTTCGCAGGGCCATAGATAGATAGGGGTTTGACATTCACCAGAATCCTTCAATATTAGGGTCATTATAAATGAGTTGCTTTTCGCAGGTACATAGATAGGGGTTTGACATTCACCTGAATCCTTCAATATTAGGGCCATTATAAATGAGTTGCTTTTCGCAGGGCCATAGATAGGGGTTTGACATTCACCAGAATCCTTCAATATTAGGGTCATTATAAATTAGTTGCTTTTCGCAGGTACATAGATAGGGGTTTGACATTCACCTGAATCCTTCAATATTAGGGCCATTATAAATGAATTGCTTTTCGCAGAGCCATAGATAGATAGGGGTTTGACATTCACCTGAATCCTTCAATATTAGGGCCATTATAAATGAGTTGCTTTTCGCAGGTACATAGATAGGGGTTTGACATTCACCTGAATCCTTCAATATTAGGGCCATTATAAATGAGTTGCTTTTCGCAGGACCATAGATAGATAGGGGTTTGACATTCACCAGAATCCTTCAATATTAGGGTCATTATAAATTAGTTGCTTTTCACAGGGCCATAGATAGATAGGGGTTTGACATTCACCAGAATCCTTCAATATTAGGGTCATTATAAATTAGTTGCTTTTCGCAGGACCATAGATAGATAGGGGTTTGACATTCACCTGAATCCTTCAATATTAGAGCCATTATAAATGAGTTTCTTTTCGCAGGAACATAGATAGATAGGGGTTTGACATTCACCAGAATCCTTCAATATTAGGGTCATTATAAATTAGTTGCTTTTCACAGGGCCATAGATAGATAGGGGTTTGACATTCACCAGAATCCTTCAATATTAGGGTCATTATAAATGAGTTGCTTTTCGCAGGGCCATAGATAGATAGGGGTTTGACATTCACCTGAATCCTTCAATATTAGAGCCATTATCAATTAGTTGCTTTTCGCAGGTACATAGATAGATAGGGGTTTGACATTCACCAGAATCCTTCAATATTAGGGTCATTATAAATTAGTTGCTTTTCGCAGGTACATAGATAGATAGGGGTTTGACATTCACCAGAATCCTTCAATATTAGAGCCATTATAAATGAGTTGCTTTTCGCAGGGCCATATATAGATAGGGGTTTGACATTCACCAGAATCCTTCAATATTAGGGTCATTATAAATTAGTTGCTTTTCGCAGGTACATAGATAGGGGTTTGACATTCACCTGAATCCTTCAATATTAAGGTCATTATAAATGAGTTGCTTTTCGCAGATACATAGATAGGGGTTTGACATTCACCTGAATCCTTCAATATTAAGGTCATTATAAATGAATTGCTTTTCGCAGGTACATAGATAGATAGGGGTTTGACATTCACCTGAATCCTTCAATATTAGAGCCATTATAAATGAGTTGCTTTTCGCAGGTACATAGATAGATAGGGGTTTGACATTCACCTGAATCCTTCAATATTAGGGCCATTATAAATGAGCTGCTTTTCGCAGGACCATAGATAGATAGGGGTTTGACATTCACCTGAATCCTTCAATATTAGGGCCATTATAAATGAGTTGCTTTTCGCAGGGCCATAGATAGATAGGGGTTTGACATTCACCTGAATCCTTCAATATTAAGGTCATTATAAATGAGTTGCTTTTCGCAGGTACATAGATAGGGGTTTGACATTCACCAGAATCCTTCAATATTAGGGCCATTATAAATGAGTTGCTTTTCGCAGGACCATAGATAGATAGGGGTTTGACATTCACCAGAATCCTTCAATATTAGAGCCATTATAAATGAGTTGCTTTTCGCAGGACCATAGATAGATAGGGGTTTGACATTCACCTGAATCCTTCAATATTAGGGTCATTATAAATGAGTTGCTTTTCGCAGGGCCATAGATAGATAGGGGTTTGACATTCACCTGAATCCTTCAATATTAGGGTCATTATAAATTAGTTGCTTTTCACAGGGCCATAGATAGATAGGGGTTTGACATTCACCAGAATCCTTCAATATTAGGGTCATTATAAATTAGTTGCTTTTCGCAGGGCCATAGATAGATAGGGGTTTGACATTCACCAGAATCCTTCAATATTAGAGCCATTATAAATGAGTTGCTTTTCGCAGGACCATAGATAGATAGGGGTTTGACATTCACCAGAATCCTTCAATATTAGGGTCATTATAAATGAGTTGCTTTTCGCAGGTACATAGATAGATAGGGGTTTGACATTCACCAGAATCCTTCAATATTAGAGCCATTATAAATGAGTTGCTTTTCGCAGGGCCATATATAGATAGGGGTTTGACATTCACCAGAATCCTTCAATATTAGGGTCATTATAAATTAGTTGCTTTTCGCAGGTACATAGATAGGGGTTTGACATTCACCTGAATCCTTCAATATTAAGGTCATTATAAATGAGTTGCTTTTCGCAGATACATAGATAGGGGTTTGACATTCACCTGAATCCTTCAATATTAAGGTCATTATAAATGAATTGCTTTTCGCAGGTACATAGATAGATAGGGGTTTGACATTCACCTGAATCCTTCAATATTAGAGCCATTATAAATGAGTTGCTTTTCGCAGGTACATAGATAGATAGGGGTTTGACATTCACCTGAATCCTTCAATATTAGGGCCATTATAAATGAGCTGCTTTTCGCAGGACCATAGATAGATAGGGGTTTGACATTCACCTGAATCCTTCAATATTAGGGCCATTATAAATGAGTTGCTTTTCGCAGGACCATAGATAGATAGGGGTTTGACATTCACCTGAATCCTTCAATATTAGGGCCATTATAAATGAGTTGCTTTTCGCAGGGCCATAGATAGATAGGGGTTTGACATTCACCAGAATCCTTCAATATTAGGGTCATTATAAATGAGTTGCTTTTCGCAGGGCCATAGATAGATAGGGGTTTGACATTCACCTGAATCCTTCAATATTAGAGCCATTATAAATGAGTTGCTTTTCGCAGGGCCATAGATAGATAGGGGTTTGACATTCACCAGAATCCTTCAATATTAGAGCCATTATAAATGAGTTGCTTTTCGCAGGACCATAGATAGATAGGGGTTTGACATTCACCAGAATCCTTCAATATTAGGGTCATTATAAATGAGTTGCTTTTCGCAGGTACATAGATAGATAGGGGTTTGACATTCACCAGAATCCTTCAATATTAGAGCCATTATAAATGAGTTGCTTTTCGCAGGGCCATAGATAGATAGGGGTTTGACATTCACCTGAATCCTTCAATATTAGGGTCATTATAAATTAGTTGCTTTTCGCAGGTACATAGATAGGGGTTTGACATTCACCTGAATCCTTCAATATTAAGGTCATTATAAATGAGTTGCTTTTCGCAGATACATAGATAGGGGTTTGACATTCACCTGAATCCTTCAATATTAGGGTCATTATAAATGAATTGCTTTTCGCAGGTACATAGATAGATAGGGGTTTGACATTCACCTGAATCCTTCAATATTAGAGCCATTATAAATGAGTTGCTTTTCGCAGGTACATAGATAGATAGGGGTTTGACATTCACCTGAATCCTTCAATATTAGGGCCATTATAAATGAGTTGCTTTTCGCAGGACCATAGATAGATAGGGGTTTGACATTCACCTGAATCCTTCAATATTAGGGCCATTATAAATGAGTTGCTTTTCGCAGGACCATAGATAGATAGGGGTTTGACATTCACCAGAATCCTTCAATATTAGAGCCATTATAAATGAGTTGCTTTTCGCAGGGCCATAGATAGATAGGGGTTTGACATTCACCTGAATCCTTCAATATTAGGGCCATTATAAATGAGTTGCTTTTCGCAGGGCCATAGATAGATAGGGGTTTGACATTCACCTGAATCCTTCAATATTAAGGTCATTATAAATGAGTTGCTTTTCGCAGGTACATAGATAGGGGTTTGACATTCACCAGAATCCTTCAATATTAGAGCCATTATAAATGAGTTGCTTTTCGCAGGGCCATAGATAGATAGGGGTTTGACATTCACCTGAATCCTTCAATATTAGGGCCATTATAAATGAGTTGCTTTTCGCAGGACCATAGATAGATAGGGGTTTGACATTCACCAGAATCCTTCAATATTAGGGCCATTATAAATGAGTTGCTTTTCGCAGGACCATAGATAGATAGGGGTTTGACATTCACCTGAATCCTTCAATATTAGGGCCATTATAAATGAGTTGCTTTTCGCAGGGCCATAGATAGATAGGGGTTTGACATTCACCTGAATCCTTCAATATTAGGGCCATTATAAATGAGTTGCTTTTCGCAGGGCCATAGATAGATAGGGGTTTGACATTCACCTGAATCCTTCAATATTAGGGCCATTATAAATGAGTTGCTTTTCGCAGGACCATAGATAGATAGGGGTTTGACATTCACCTGAATCCTTCAATATTAGGGTCATTATAAATGAGTTGCTTTTCGCAGGTAGATAGATAGGGGTTTGACATTCACCTGAATCCTTCAATATTAGGGCCATTATAAATGAGTTGCTTTTCGCAGGGCCATAGATAGATAGGGGTTTGACATTCACCTGAATCCTTCAATATTAGGGCCATTATAAATGAGTTGCTTTTCGCAGGTCCATAGATAGATAGGGGTTTGACATTCACCTGAATCCTTCAATATTAGGGCCATTATAAATGAGTTGCTTTTCGCAGGGCCATAGATAGATAGGGGTTTGACATTCACCTGAATCCTTCAATATTAGGGCCATTATAAATGAGTTGCTTTTCGCAGGACCATAGATAGATAGGGGTTTGACATTCACCTGAATCCTTCAATATTAGGGCATTATAAATGAGTTGCTTTTCGCAGGACCATAGATAGATAGGGGTTTGACATTCACCTGAATCCTTCAATATTAGGGCCATTATAAATGAGTTGCTTTTCGCAGGGCCATAGATAGATAGGGGTTTGACATTCACCTGAATCCTTCAATATTAGGGCCATTATAAATGAGTTGCTTTTCGCAGGACCATAGATAGATAGGGGTTTGACATTCACCTGAATCCTTCAATATTAGGGCCATTATAAATGAGTTGCTTTTCGCAGGTACATAGATAGATAGGGGTTTGACATTCACCTGAATCCTTCAATATTAGGGCCATTATAAATGAGTTGCTTTTCGCAGGTCCATAGATAGATAGGGGTTTGACATTCACCTGAATCCTTCAATATTAGGGCCATTATAAATGAGTTGCTTTTCGCAGGACCATAGATAGATAGGGGTTTGACATTCACCTGAATCCTTCAATATTAGGGCCATTATAAATGAGTTGCTTTTCGCAGGACCATAGATAGATAGGGGTTTGACATTCACCAGAATCCTTCAATATTAGAGCCATTATAAATGAGTTGCTTTTCGCAGGACCATAGATAGATAGGGGTTTGACATTCACCTGAATCCTTCAATATTAGGGCCATTATAAATGAGTTGCTTTTCGCAGGTACATAGATAGATAGGGGTTTGACATTCACCTGAATCCTTCAATATTAGGGCCATTATAAATGAGTTGCTTTTCGCAGGGCCATATATAGATAGGGGTTTGACATTCACCAGAATCCTTCAATATTAGAGCCATTATAAATGAGTTGCTTTTCGCAGGACCATAGATAGATAGGGGTTTGACATTCACCTGAATCCTTCAATATTAGAGCCATTATAAATGAGTTGCTTTTCGCAGGACATAATAGATAGATAGGGGTTTGACATTCACCTGAATCCTTCAATATTAGGGCCATTATAAATGAGTTGCTTTTCGCAGGTCCATAGATAGATAGGGGTTTGACATTCACCTGAATCCTTCAATATTAGGGCCATTATAAATGAGTTGCTTTTCGCAGGGCCATAGATAGATAGGGGTTTGACATTCACCTGAATCCTTCAATATTAGGGCCATTATAAATGAGTTGCTTTTCGCAGGCCATAGATAGATAGGGGTTTGACATTCACCTGAATCCTTCAATATTAGGGCCATTATAAATGAGTTGCTTTTCGCAGGGCCATAGATAGATAGGGGTTTGACATTCACCTGAATCCTTCAATATTAGGGCCATTATAAATGAGTTGCTTTTCGCAGGCCATAGATAGATAGGGGTTTGACATTCACCTGAATCCTTCAATATTAGGGCCATTATAAATGAGTTGCTTTTCGCAGGGCCATAGATAGATAGGGGTTTGACATTCACCTGAATCCTTCAATATTAGGGTCATTATAAATGAGTTGCTTTTCGCAGGCCATAGATAGATAGGGGTTTGACATTCACCTGAATCCTTCAATATTAGGGCCATTATAAATGAGTTGCTTTTCGCAGAGCCATAGATAGATAGGGGTTTGACATTCACCTGAATCCTTCAATATTAGGGCCATTATAAATGAGTTGCTTTTCGCAGGACCATAGATAGATAGGGGTTTGACATTCACCTGAATCCTTCAATATTAGGGCCATTATAAATGAGTTGCTTTTCGCAGGGCCATAGATAGATAGGGGTTTGACATTCACCTGAATCCTTCAATATTAGGGCCATTATAAATGAGTTGCTTTTCGCAGGACCATAGATAGATAGGGGTTTGACATTCACCTGAATCCTTCAATATTAGGGCCATTATAAATGAGTTGCTTTTCGCAGGGCCATAGATAGATAGGGGTTTGACATTCACCTGAATCCTTCAATATTAGGGCCATTATAAATGAGCTGCTTTTCGCAGGACCATAGATAGATAGGGGTTTGACATTCACCTGAATCCTTCAATATTAGGGCCATTATAAATGAGTTGCTTTTCGCAGGTCCATAGATAGATAGGGGTTTGACATTCACCTGAATCCTTCAATATTAGGGCCATTATAAATGAGTTGCTTTTCGCAGGACCATAGATAGATAGGGGTTTGACATTCACCTGAATCCTTCAATATTAGGGCCATTATAAATGAGTTGCTTTTCGCAGGACCATAGATAGATAGGGGTTTGACATTCACCTGAATCCTTCAATATTAGGGCCATTATAAATGAGTTGCTTTTCGCAGGACCATAGATAGATAGGGGTTTGACATTCACCAGAATCCTTCAATATTAGAGCCATTATAAATGAGTTGCTTTTCGCAGGGCCATAGATAGATAGGGGTTTGACATTCACCTGAATCCTTCAATATTAAGGTCATTATAAATGAGTTGCTTTTCGCAGGTACATAGATAGATAGGGGTTTGACATTCACCAGAATCCTTCAATATTAGGGCCATTATAAATGAGTTGCTTTTCGCAGGGCCATAGATAGATAGGGGTTTGACATTCACCTGAATCCTTCAATATTAGGGCCATTATAAATGAGTTGCTTTTCGCAGGACCATAGATAGATAGGGGTTTGACATTCACCAGAATCCTTCAATATTAGAGCCATTATAAATGAGTTGCTTTTCGCAGGACCATAGATAGATAGGGGTTTGACATTCACCTGAATCTTCAATATTAGGGCCATTATAAATGAGTTGCTTTTCGCAGGACCATAGATAGGGGTTGACATTCACCTGAATCCTTCAATATTAGGGCCATTATAAATGAGTTGCTTTTCGCAGGGCCATAGATAGATAGGGGTTTGACATTCACCTGAATCCTTCAATATTAGGGTCATTATAAATGAGTTGCTTTTCGCAGGTATATAGATAGGGGTTTGACATTCACCTGAATCCTTCAATATTAGGGCCATTATAAATGAGTTGCTTTTCGCAGGTACATATATAGGGGTTTGACATTCACCTGAATCCTTCAATATTAGGGCCATTATAAATGAGTTGCTTTTCGCAGAGCCATAGATAGATAGGGGTTTGACATTCACCTGAATCCTTCAATATTAGGGTCATTATAAATGAGTTGCTTTTCGCAGGCCATACATAGATAGGGGTTTGACATTCACCTGAATCCTTCAATATTAGGTCAAGGTTCATTATAAATGAGTTGCTTTTCGCAGGTACATAGATAGGGGTTTGACATCCACCTGAATCCTTCAATATTAGGGGCATTATAAATGAATTGCTTTTCGCAGAGCCATAGATAGATATGGGTTTGACATTCACCTGAATCCTTCAATATTAGGGCCATTATAAATGAGATGCTTTTCGCAGGACCATAGATAGATAGGGGTTTGACATTCACCTGAATCCTTCAATATTAGGGCCATTATAAATGAGTTGCTTTTCGCAGGGCCATATATAGATAGGGGTTTGACATTCACCTGAATCCTTCAATATTAGGGCCATTATAAATTAGTTGCTTTTCGCAGGACCATAGATAGATAGGGGTTTGACATTCACCTGAATCCTTCAATATTAGGGCCATTATAAATGAGTTGCTTTTCGCAGGGGCATAGATAGATAGGGGTTTGACATTCACCTGAATCCTTCAATATTAGGGCCATTATAAATGAGCTGCTTTTCGCAGGACCATAGATAGATAGGGGTTTGACATTCACCTGAATCCTTCAATATTAGGGCCATTATAAATGAGTTGCTTTTCGCAGGGCCATAGATAGATAGGGGTTTGACATTCACCTGAATCCTTCAATATTAGGGCCATTATAAATGAGTTGCTTTTCGCAGGGCCATAGATAGATAGGGGTTTGACATTCACCTGAATCCTTCAATATTAGGGCCATTATAAATGAGTTGCTTTTCGCAGGTACATAGATAGATAGGGGTTTGACATTCACCTGAATCCTTCAATATTAGGGCCATTATAAATGAGTTGCTTTTCGCAGGACCATAGATAGATAGGGGTTTGACATTCACCTGAATCCTTCAATATTAGGGCCATTATAAATGAGTTGCTTTTCGCAGGGCCATAGATAGATAGGGGTTTGACATTCACCTGAATCCTTCAATATTAGAGCCATTATAAATGAGTTGCTTTTCGCAGGCCATAGATAGATAGGGGTTTGACATTCACCTGAATCCTTCAATATTAGGGCCATTATAAATGAGTTGCTTTTCGCAGGGCCATAGATAGATAGGGGTTTGACATTCACCTGAATCCTTCAATATTAGGGCCATTATAAATGAGTTGCTTTTCGCAGGGCCATATATAGATAGGGGTTTGACATTCACCTGAATCCTTCAATATTAGGGCCATTATAAATGAGTTGCTTTTCGCAGGACCATAGATAGATAGGGGTTTGACATTCACCTGAATCCTTCAATATTAGGGCCATTATAAATGAATTGCTTTTCGCAGGACCATAGATAGGGGTTTGACATTCACCTGAATCCTTCAATATTAGAGCCATTATAAATGAGTTGCTTTTCGCAGGGCCATAGATAGATAGGGGTTTGACATTCACCTGAATCCTTCAATATTAGGGCCATTATAAATGAGCTGCTTTTCGCAGGACCATATATAGATAGGGGTTTGACATTCACCTGAATCCTTCAATATTAGGGCCATTATAAATGAGTTGCTTTTCGCAGGGCCATAGATAGATAGGGGTTTGACATTCACCTGAATCCTTCAATATTAGGGCCATTATAAATGAATTGCTTTTCACAGGGCCATAGATAGTAGGGGTTTGACATTCACCTGAATCCTTCAATATTAGGGTCATTATAAATGAGTTGCTTTTCGCAGAGCCATATATAGATAGGGGTTTGACATTCACCTGAATCCTTCAATATTATGGTCATTATAAATGAGTTGCTTTTCGCAGGTACATAGATAGGGGTTTGACATTCACCTGAATCCTTCAATATTAAGTTCATTATAAATGAGTTGCTTTTCGCAGGTACATAGATAGGGGTTTGACATCCACCTGAATCCTTCAATATTAGGGGCATTATAAATGAATTGCTTTTCGCAGAGCCATAGATAGATATGGGTTTGACATTCACCTGAATCCTTCAATATTAGGGCCATTATAAATGAGATGCTTTTCGCAGGACCATAGATAGATAGGGGTTTGACATTCACCTGAATCCTTCAATATTAGGGCCATTATAAATGAGTTGCTTTTCGCAGGACCATAGATAGATAGGGGTTTGACATTCACCTGAATCCTTCAATATTAGGGCCATTATAAATGAGTTGCTTTTCGCAGGGCCATAGATAGATAGGGGTTTGACATTCACCTGAATCCTTCAATATTAGGGCCATTATAAATGAGCT
>CM026403.1:50573213-50605060 GCA_014843695.1 Archivesica marissinica
CAAACGGTGTCTTACAACATGGAATATATAGATGCATCAAACGGTGTTTTACAACATGGAATATATAGATGCATCAAACGGTGTTTTACAACATGGAATATATAGATGCATCAAACGGTGTTTTACAACATGGAATATAGATATAGATGCATCAAACGGTGTTTTACAACATGGAAGATATAGATGCATCAAACGGTGTCTTACAACATGGAAGATATAGATATAGATGCATCAAACGGTGTCTTACAACATGGAATATATAGATGCATCAAACGGTGTTTTACAACATGGAAGATATATAGATGCATCAAACGGTGTTTTACAACATGGAATATATAGATGCATCAAACGGTGTTTTACAACATGGAATATATAGATGCATCAAACGGTGTTTTACAACATGGAATATATAGATGCATCAAACGGTGTTTTACAACATGGAATATATAGATGCATCAAACGGTGTCTTACAACATGGAATATATAGATGCATCAAACGGTGTTTTACAACATGGAAGATATAGATGCATCAAACGGTGTTTTACAACATGGAAGATATAGATGCATCAAACGGTGTTTTACAACATGGAATATATAGATGCATCAAACGGTGTTTTACAACATGGAATATATAGATGCATCAAACGGTGTCTTACAACATGGAATATATAGATGCATCAAACGGTGTTTTACAACATGGAAGATATAGATGCATCAAACGGTGTCTTACAACATGGAAGATATAGATGCATCAAACGGTGTTTTACAACATGGAAGATATAGATGCATCAAACGGTGTTTTACAACATGGAAGATATAGATGCATCAAACGGTGTTTTACAACATGGAAGATATAGATGCATCAAACGGTGTCTTACAACATGGAATATATAGATGCATCAAACGGTGTTTTACAACATGGAATATATAGATGCATCAAACGGTGTTTTACAACATGGAAGATATAGATGCATCAAACGGTGTTTTACAACATGGAATATATAGATGCATCAAACGGTGTCTTACAACATGGAAGATATAGATGCATCAAACGGTGTTTTACAACATGGATAAGATATAGATGCATCAAACGGTGTTTTACAACATGGAATATATAGATGCATCAAACGGTGTTTTACAACATGGAATATATAGATGCATCAAACGGTGTTTACAACATGGAATATATAGATGCATCAAACGGTGTTTTACAACATGGAAGATATAGATGCATCAAACGGTGTCTTACAACATGGAATATATAGATGCATCAAACGGTGTTTACAACATGGAAGATATAGATGCATCAAACGGTGTTTACAACATGGAATATATAGATGCATCAAACGGTGTTTTACAACATGGAATATATAGATGCATCAAACGGTGTTTACAACATGGAATATATAGATGCATCAAACGGTGTTTTACAACATGGAATATATAGATGCATCAAACGGTGTCTTACAACATGGAATATATAGATGCATCAAACGGTGTTTTACAACATGGAAGATATAGATGCATCAAACGGTGTTTTACAACATGGAATATATAGATGCATCAAACGGTGTCTTACAACATGGAAGATATAGATGCATCAAACGGTGTTTTACAACATGGAAGATATAGATGCATCAAACGGTGTCTTACAACATGGAATATATAGATGCATCAAACGGTGTCTTACAACATGGAATATATAGATGCATCAAACGGTGTTTTACAACATGGAAGATATAGATGCATCAAACGGTGTCTTACAACATGGAATATATAGATGCATCAAACGGTGTCTTACAACATGGAATATATAGATGCATCAAACGGTGTTTTACAACATGGAATATATAGATGCATCAAACGGTGTCTTACAACATGGAAGATATAGATGCATCAAACGGTGTTTTACAACATGGAATATATAGATGCATCAAACGGTGTTTTACAACATGGAATATATAGATGCATCAAACGGTGTCTTACAACATGGAAGATATAGATGCATCAAACGGTGTCTTACAACATGGAAGATATAGATGCATCAAACGGTGTCTTACAACATGGAAGATATAGATGCATCAAACGGTGTTTTACAACATGGAAGATATAGATGCATCAAACGGTGTTTTACAACATGGAAGATATAGATGCATCAAACGGTGTCTTACAACATGGAATATATAGATGCATCAAACGGTGTCTTACAACATGGAATATATAGATGCATCAAACGGTGTTTTACAACATGGAATATATAGATGCATCAAACGGTGTCTTACAACATGGAATATATAGATGCATCAAACGGTGTTTTACAACATGGAAGATATAGATGCATCAAACGGTGTCTTACAACATGGAAGATATAGATGCATCAAACGGTGTTTTACAACATGGAAGATATAGATGCATCAAACGGTGTTTTACAACATGGAAGATATAGATGCATCAAACGGTGTCTTACAACATGGAATATATAGATGCATCAAACGGTGTTTTACAACATGGAATATATAGATGCATCAAACGGTGTTTTACAACATGGAATATAGATATAGATGCATCAAACGGTGTCTTACAACATGGAATATATAGATGCATCAAACGGTGTTTTACAACATGGAAGATATAGATGCATCAAACGGTGTCTTACAACATGGAATATATAGATGCATCAAACGGTGTTTTACAACATGGAATATATAGATGCATCAAACGGTGTTTTACAACATGGAATATATAGATGCATCAAACGGTGTTTTACAACATGGAATATATAGATGCATCAAACGGTGTCTTACAACATGGAAGATATAGATGCATCAAACGGTGTTTTACAACATGGAATATATAGATGCATCAAACGGTGTTTTACAACATGGAAGATATAGATGCATCAAACGGTGTTTTACAACATGGAAGATATAGATGCATCAAACGGTGTCTTACAACATGGAATATATAGATGCATCAAACGGTGTCTTACAACATGGAAGATATAGATGCATCAAACGGTGTCTTACAACATGGAATATATAGATGCATCAAACGGTGTTTTACAACATGGAAGATATAGATGCATCAAACGGTGTTTTACAACATGGAATATATAGATGTAGATGCATCAAACGGTGTTTTACAACATGGAAGATATAGATGCATCAAACGGTGTCTTACAACATGGAAGATATAGATGCATCAAACGGTGTCTTACAACATGGAAGATATAGATGCATCAAACGGTGTTTTACAACATGGAATATATAGATGCATCAAACGGTGTCTTACAACATGGAATATATAGATGTAGATGCATCAAACGGTGTTTTACAACATGGAATATATAGATGCATCAAACGGTGTCTTACAACATGGAAGATATAGATTAGATGCATCAAACGGTGTTTTACAACATGGAAGATATAGATGCATCAAACGGTGTTTTACAACATGGAATATATAGATGCATCAAACGGTGTTTTACAACATGGAAGATATAGATGCATCAAACGGTGTCTTACAACATGGAAGATATATAGATGCATCAAACGGTGTTTTACAACATGGAAGATATAGATGCATCAAACGGTGTTTTACAACATGGAATATATAGATGCATCAAACGGTGTCTTACAACATGGAATATATAGATGCATCAAACGGTGTTTTACAACATGGAATATATAGATGCATCAAACGGTGTCTTACAACATGGAATATATAGATGCATCAAACGGTGTTTTACAACATGGAAGATATAGATGCATCAAACGGTGTTTTACAACATGGAAGATATAGATGCATCAAACGGTGTTTTACAACATGGAAGATATAGATGCATCAAACGGTGTCTTACAACATGGAAGATATAGATGCATCAAACGGTGTCTTACAACATGGAAGATATAGATGCATCAAACGGTGTTTTACAACATGGAATATATAGATGCATCAAACGGTGTCTTACAACATGGAATATATAGATGTAGATGCATCAAACGGTGTTTTACAACATGGAATATATAGATGCATCAAACGGTGTCTTACAACATGGAAGATATAGTAGATGCATCAAACGGTGTTTTACAACATGGAAGATATAGATGCATCAAACGGTGTTTTACAACATGGAATATATAGATGCATCAAACGGTGTTTTACAACATGGAATATATAGATGCATCAAACGGTGTTTTACAACATGGAAGATATAGATGCATCAAACGGTGTCTTACAACATGGAAGATATAGATAGATGCATCAAACGGTGTTTTACAACATGGAATATATAGATGCATCAAACGGTGTCTTACAACATGGAATATAGATATAGATGCATCAAACGGTGTTTTACAACATGGAATATATAGATGCATCAAACGGTGTCTTACAACATGGAATATATAGATGCATCAAACGGTGTTTTACAACATGGAATATATAGATGCATCAAACGGTGTCTTACAACATGGAATATATAGATGCATCAAACGGTGTTTTACAACATGGAAGATATAGATGCATCAAACGGTGTTTTACAACATGGAAGATATAGATGCATCAAACGGTGTTTTACAACATGGAATATATAGATGCATCAAACGGTGTCTTACAACATGGAAGATATAGATGCATCAAACGGTGTTTTACAACATGGAAGATATAGATGCATCAAACGGTGTTTTACAACATGGAAGATATAGATGCATCAAACGGTGTTTTACAACATGGAAGATATAGATGCATCAAACGGTGTCTTACAACATGGAAGATATAGATGCATCAAACGGTGTCTTACAACATGGAATATATAGATGCATCAAACGGTGTCTTACAACATGGAAGATATAGATGCATCAAACGGTGTTTTACAACATGGAATATATAGATGCATCAAACGGTGTTTTACAACATGGAAGATATAGATGCATCAAACGGTGTTTTACAACATGGAAGATATAGATGCATCAAACGGTGTTTTACAACATGGAAGATATAGATGCATCAAACGGTGTTTTACAACATGGAAGATATAGATGCATCAAACGGTGTCTTACAACATGGAATATATAGATGCATCAAACGGTGTTTTACAACATGGAATATATAGATGCATCAAACGGTGTCTTACAACATGGAATATATAGATGCATCAAACGGTGTTTTACAACATGGAATATATAGATGCATCAAACGGTGTTTTACAACATGGAATAGATATAGATGCATCAAACGGTGTCTTACAACATGGAAGATATAGATGCATCAAAACAATGTTGCATGTGGTTGATCAAGGTACTCGAGGCGAGCTGCGAGGATACTGCTATTTATCACCGTCGTCGAGTGGTCAAACGTGCCGTTGTTAGAACGTGCCTTTCACCACTATCCCCATGGCTGCAGATTCGCTCCCTATCAGGGACAAGTGATACACGATGACATGTGAGAAAGTTGTTCGTGGCTTACGGAGGTAGGAGAGTTGAGTACTGGTTCTTACCCAGGAAATGTGGGTAGTCTACTCTTCGCCACAACAGAATGACCTCCCAATGATAATGGGAATATTATTGATGATCAGTAGAAGTAGAGATCACATAACTTTGCTGTACAGAACATACTGAAGTTTGCACAGACTATAATGATACTGAAGTTTGCACAGACTATAATGAAGTTTATACGGAACATCAAGACTGCTGTAAAAAGCATAATGAAGTTTGCACATAATATAATGAAGTTTGTACGGAACATAATGACGGTTGTACAGAGCATAATGAAGTTTGCACATAATATAATGAAGTTTGTACAGAACATAATGACAGTTGTACAGAGCATAATGACAGTTGTACAGACAATAATGACAGTTGTACAGAGCTTAATAAAGTTTGCACATAATATAATGAAGTTTGTACAGAACATAATGACAGTTGTACAGAGCATAATGACAGTTGTACAGAGCATAATGACAGTTGTACAGAGCATAATGACAGTTGTACAGACAATAATGACGGTTGTACAGAGCTTAATAAAGTTTGCACATAATATAATGAAGTTTGTACAGAACATAATGATGGTTGTACAGAGCATAATGATGGTTGTACAGAGCATAATGATGGTTGTACAGAGCATAATGAAGTTTGTACGGAACATAATGATGGTTGTACAGAGCATAATGAAGTTTGTACGGAACATAATGATGGTTGTACAGAGCATAATGAAGTTTGTATGGAACATAATGATGGTTGTACAGAGCATAATGAAGTTTGTACGGAACATAATGATGGTTGTACAGAGCATAATGAAGTTTGCACATAACATAATGAAGTTTGTACAGAACATAATGACAGTTGTACAGAGCATAATGACAGTTGTACAGAGCATAATGACAGTTGTACAGAGCATAATGACAGTTGTACAGACAATAATGACGGTTGTACAGAGCTTAATAAAGTTTGCACAGAATATAATGAAGTGTATGCGGAACATAATGACGGCTGTTCAAAGCATAATGAAATTTTCACCGATTATAATGAAGCTTGTAGTGAACATAATGACGTATTTGTATTTATCAGTTCAAGAACATATAACACTAACGCACACTAACACCTCCCTTAGTTTGTATAAACAGTTAAAATGTCAACAAAGCAACATATTTATGAATCTGTATTGAATACAACTGCTCTCACCATGTCTACTTACCGTACAGTGCAACTATATAGTGAGCAAACTCCACCATGTCTACATACCGTACAGTGCAACTATATAGTGAGTAAACTCCACCATGGAATGGATAATAGCATTCTCTTTGCTTGTTTTCCGATCCAAATTCATTTGTTTGATGTATATGTATTCCAACGTTTATTATCATCTGAACGGTATAAAATATGTATTGTTTAAATTAACATAATGACGGTTGTACAGAGCATAATGAAGTTTGTATAGGACATAATGACTGTTGTACCAACATCCATAATTCCCTGGTAACAGCTGGGCCTGAACTCTGGGCCTCTCACTCTTGAAGCGAACTCGCCACCATGGCGCCATCACGACTTCCGGATTAACATTAAAGTCATTGAGGTTCCTAGCTTCAAAAAATATTATTTTGTTTTATTTAAATTTGTAATGTTTGCCTAATAAGTGTTGCACCGGTATTGTGTTTATAACTTGACTTGGGTCGAACATTTCACAACATCTAAGTAGTCACAGCAGATAACTGATAAAAGATGCTAACGGACATCAAGTAGTCGTGGTCATAAATGTGTTCACCCTATTTCCCTCTGTCGATTACGGACATATAATTTGATGACACAATGACGAGTTCAGATCTTTTATTACGGTTTTAAATTGATTCTACATGCATTTCAAAAATTACTGTTCAGGAAAACATTCGGCATCGCATGGTTTCACTGTATCCAGAGAAGATTTACAGAATAGGCCCGCGTGCATTGTTCCATCACACGTCCGTGAGCGCGTCATTGCACCACGAGATCCTTCAGCCAAACCATCGCAGACACAGTCCGTCCACACGCTCCATTCAGAAAGAACACCATCAACTGAAGAATAAAGCTATAATAAAGCAAACTTGAGGTGCATTATTCGTAGCTGTTACACGCTGGATGAAATCGTTATCACCACAGGCAGCTGATTGCATACATACGCCCCTGCATCTCTGGTATAGATAGCCCTGTCAACTCGTGCCATAGCCAACTCGTACCTTGTTTATACGCCCCAGAAACCATGGCCATTGGAGAATATATACTCATGTAGTTCAATCAACGGCTTTGTTAGTATTTTAAAATAAGGCTTTTACTTTAAATTAAAATAGAAAAACATCGAGTGAAATGGCCAGGGATGCTGGGGCGTATGACCAGTGTATGAGTTGATCGGGTACTTATCTATGTCAGGGGTGCATGGCGAATCTACACAATCGGCTTCAACATTAATGTTTGTTTTGCGGGTTAAAAGTCGCACACACAATTTAGGTCATCATGACGGCGACTCTCCAGCTATTATAGATGGAGGAAGACCGCGGATGAACCAATGACATAACTCAAGCCAGCTGGTAGGCTTCCACACTGAATGAACCTCAATGGGGTTCGAACCTACATCAGTATGGGGCAGATAATTGATTTGAAGTCAACGACCGTAACCACCCGGCCAATGAGGTTAATATTTCTACATTAATGTAAAAATGAACTTCTAAATAAAACCATTATGTTCAAGCATTTTGCTGTCTATGCATTGCAAAATACGTCTAGATGTTCATCAAGTTAGTGTTAGTGTCAACTGTTTTCAGCGTGACAAAAATGCCAATGGATATTGTGATTAATTCTCACGAATTCTCAAACACAATAAAGGAGTACTACCTAGGAGCGGCATAGTGATCGGGTTCGATACAAACCTGCTTCAGCAGTTCTATTGTCGCACTTCCGTCGTCTGCGCGTACATGGTACGTATTTCGTAACATAGCCGTCACAAAATTCGCCACCATTCGCTGTTCCAACGCATTCTCTAAACGCTTCCCGTACCCCATCGGACCCTTCAGCAAGGCCGCCACAGAAGCAGTCACGCCAGGCTGACCAGTTTGTGAATGTACCGTCGACTAGAATTATACATATGTCAGGTTAGTTGATATACACATTTCTCAGAATAGGCGTAAAACAAACAATAAATTATTAATAATCTCACGGTCTCCTCTATAATCTATATTGGAAACGTTAACGGGCTTACCGACAGGCGAAGAAGACCGTGAAGTTAACTTTGCTCAACAATAGATATCGTTTGTTGACATGTTTTCGATACTTTTCGTATAGCGTATCAAAATGGACAGTAATTCCAATGCCGCCATTCATTGTTTAGGTACACGCACACAGTATCATTCGCTCCGCTAAAGTAATTTAATATAAAAAAGAATAGGTTTTGCTCTTACATTTTTTCAGTTGCATAGCAACTGCATTTTTAAACAAAGTGTATAAAGATGAAGGTTTTTATGGACTGACCTCGGGAGTTTCAGAAAGTCACCTGATCATGATATTTCAGTATGGTACAGGGTGTCTCAAAAGTCATACCGTATATGTTTTTACCAAAATTATGATGACAAGATTATTAATATCCTCATTATCTTCTTTGGACATTTATGGGTTGCTATTATTATTATTATTATTATTACTGACCAACGTCACATGTCTCTATGTAAAGGATGTATTCACCTACTGCTATGCCAAATGCCTACCAGGCAAGTAGGGAGCTCAGTGAAAATACAGGTATGTTGTCCAGTCACAATGATGAACACATGTCCCTGTCATGACAAATACACTGAGAAATGACAGTTAGCTTTGAATACAGTTCCCGATTACACAATAACTATGTTATTATATTGTTGTTTTTGATTATATGTGTTAAGTTACATTTGGACATTAACTGTACAAGGATACTCTTCATTTTTAAAGGTATCGCAAATAGGTCAACATATAAAATGGCGACTGGATGTTACTTATTGTGTTTAGTTGACTATAATTTGTTGCATTGATGGTCATTAATTCATTTTTATACTGATATCGATAATGGAGATGAATTAATTTAAAGGGAATGCATGTTTTTGATTACTTTCCACGCACGTTTTCATAACAGAGCAGCAATCTAATGGTATCATACATGTACATTCAGAGTTCATACAATACAAGGTTAGCCTATGGGTCGGACATACGGGTTCTTTCAACACTAGCAACTGACCCTCCTCCCCTAAGAAGTAAATGTTACGATACAATGCTTAATCGCCTAAAACATGCATCCTATGCAACTAGTTGAACGTTGAAACGGATTTATGGTATTTATGGTTCAAATTATATCATTCTTTCTCAACAATGACATTTCGAGACCGTCTGCACCCCAATATCATAGGTTTCGCCGAAAGAACACACATAACAGAGTTGCCGCTAACTCCAATATAAATATTGATGCCTATCTTCATGAAAAATAATATGCAAAAAAGGCCTGTCTAAATAGATTATGACGTCATACCGCCGTGACTTCATACCTTCACTGATGGTATGGTAAACTTCAAGTCATGAATATTCTGTAATATTTCCTCGCTGAAACTTCTGTTTTACCAGAAGATAGGATAAATTGAAAGCTATTGTCTGATAAATTTTAATTTATTAGGCTCGTCTCCGAGGGCTCATCAAGGCATCGCCGTGTATATTTTCTCTCCAACTCGCCTAAAAAACAAAAATTTATAAGACCGTAATCTAATATTCTCTACATATACAATTCTAAATAGCTAAATGCCTACCTGCACAAGGGAATGGACATGTGCTGGTTTCCATAGAGTCTCCTAGACAGTCATTGCCGGAATATAGCGGGGCTGGGTCATCACATAGACGGTAGCGAGTTCTCGCAACAGTACCACCTCCCTCCTCTGCAAACAAACACAAACGTACGTACACACGTACATAGCCTTTTTGATACGTTTATTTGCCATCATATTTAATCTGTGCGACGCATCCATAATTATATTAGTAATATTATTATATCTTTTGAGGACAGTGCAAGGCGAACATATTCCAGAAACATTCCTAGTTCATTTACATGCCGGGTTCATAACGCCAATACACTAGACATTGGTTTATAGGCCATTTTGAAAGACATATCATTGGGGTCTTACGGGGGTGTGGTCGACTCTGTGATCCCTGTATTCGCAGTCCAATTTGTTGACCACTGGACAACTCGTCGTCGGTTATACAACTTTTCTCAGATCTCAAGTTCAAGTGATTTGATTGGCTGTTTCTGATATTTACTCTCGGCTGAACCAATCATTAACTTCAGACTTTCAGATAATAGAAACGTTTTGTTTCATAACCTCGTAGCCAGGCCCGGAGGTTATAATTTGTTTTCAAATTTCAAATTCAATCTCAAGTATTCTGATTGCTTGAGCCAAAAGCAAGGTCTCATACATCGACCAATGATATCACTTGAGCTCGAGATTGAGAACAGGTTTATAACCTCCGACCCAAGTTTTTGTCAACGGATCACGCCAATTGATTGAAATAATAAAGATGAGATACAGTGACCGCCGAGCTGCGACGTCGCTTCACATGTCAGAGTTCGCGCCCAACTGTAGCCGTTACGACTGTGCTCTTAGGCAAAAATACAGTCTCCGTGACCTATACTAGTGGTTAAGGCGTCTGCATAGCAAGTGGGAGGTCGAAGGTTCGAACTTCGTTAGGGGTTCGTTCTGATATGGCCTGTTTATGAGCCGCACTATAAAATAATGGTTACCGATTGCTTATCAGCCTTGCGTCTAGCTAGCCTGGGAACAGGCGTCGGTATATTTTGCCTGGTCAGTCAAATAAATATAGTTTAACACCGAGACTATTAATTGGGCCGTATTGAGTTTCTGATCATATCAACGTCATTCATTTTGCCAGAAGTTAAAACGTGAACAATTGACAGACTGGAACCCAGGCTGGCGTCTAGCCTGCACGCATAGGATTCGGGAAGTACTGATGCTCATAAAAAGGTGTCTCATATGTCAGTAATGACTGGCCCTGTCAATAGGGGTGACACTATAATAAACACACACTTTACTTTACTTGTACTTATGATGTACATACATGTAAACATGTCTCATATATTGTAATATGCTATTGTCTTTTATCATTCTCATTTGTAGAATGGCTATGTGCAATATATATGTTATAATATCAATTGAAATGTATGTACTGTACATAGATGAGACAGAAATAATGATATAATATATATACATTGCCACACTATAGGTGGGTTACAGCGCGATTGAGTGTGCCAAAAGTCATAATCAGAAATTGTTTATTCTGCAGTTATAAAATTAAATAGAATATAGTTATTTCAATGGACATATGACCCTGTACACTATTACATTTGTTGTATCGGTGTTTACCTTGGTATCATCATGATATTTTAGTCGTTTTCGATATAGTTTGTGCAAGGGGCGTAATCCATATCCTTAGTTGGCTACGTTAAATCAACACTATTTACAGAGTTGTCTCCCACAGCCTGTCCTGTTTTAAATAAAATAAATACTTACCTTATCTGTTAGAGAAGCCCGTCAACTTTAAGATTAAATTAAAAAAACAACTTTGGGTCATACATCTAAGAGCTATGTGTGTGCTTACGTGCGGGTGTTGTCGGAAATCATACGCAGCAGAATGCGTGTAGGAATACAATGTCTGTAAACCAATACCCACGTTAAATGAACCTATCCTTTTATGACAATGTTACGAAATTGTCATGAAGAGAACAAACACACAATGAAATTAAAACACAAACTGGGTCGTGCAGAAAGCATAACTTGCCATTTTAGGCAAAAGCATGACGGGTTAATTCCGCAGACCGTAGCTAACTGGCCAAGTTAGTGCATACATATTTTGAATAGTAGGCCTACAGTGAAATTGGTACTATTCCAGTAATAGGGATATTTCGAGACGAAAACGAGAAAAGACGAGATAACAACCAACCTACCATTACAGCAGTCTGACCAACTGCTCCATTCGCCCCAGCTACCATTCTTGGCTTTCAAAGTGTCGCCTGCTCCCCAGTCCTAGACAAATCGGAAGCGGAAATATATGTTACGGAACTAAGGTGACGTTACAATTGGTATATAATAATATATTAGTTTGACCGTCTGTTCCGCTATCTATATGACCTAATTATGTAAATCCATGCATACACTGAGTCAATGGACGGACATTGATTACTGCATTCGATTAGTACAAAGCTGCTTGCAATATTGAACATAAGTCAATGGACGGGCATTGATTACTGCATTCGATTAGTACAATGCTGCTTATAACACCGAACATAAGTCAATGGACGGACTACTGCATTCGATTAGTACAATGCTGCTTGTAGCATCGAACACAAGTTAATGGACGGACATTGATTACTGCATTCGATTAGTACAAAGCTGCTTATAACACCGAACATAAGTCAATGGACGGACTACTGCATTCGATTAGTACAAAGCTGCTTGCAACATCGAACATAAGTCAATGTACGGAAATTGACTACTGCATTCTATTAGTACAAAGCTGCTTGTAACACCGAACATAAGTCAATGGACGGACATTGACTACTGCATTCTATTAGTACAAAGCTGCTTGTAACACCGAACATAAGTCAATGGACGGACATTGACTACTGCATTCGATTAGTACAATGCTGTTTGTAACATCGAACATAAGTCAATGGACGGAAATTGATTACTGCATTCGATTAGTACAATGCTGCTTACAACATTGAGCAAACTTAAAAAATCTGGCAGTGTAACCCACATTATTATGCAAGTGTACAGTGATATGAATATTTATATGTGTTTGTATATTTTGTATACATGTATCTTGCTCTGTGTTTCATCATCATGAACAGTTCAGCACTATTATTAAAGCAAGGGAAGGAGTGCAACATTGTTTGGGATTATTGTCGGTTATTACCAGTTCTTGCCAGTTCTTGCTACTGTCATAGAAGAAATAGTATTTCCTAGAAGAAACCCAACCTTGCCCAGTGTCAAGTGATTTGATGTCACCAACCGAAACCAGTTGACCACGGAGGCCCGTTAATTTCGTTTTAGGTGGTTAGTTTAATAATATTTTATTGCATTCAACATCGTAATTATAATATACAACGCATAAGTACAAGAAAATGGCATGATCATACAAATGGGTTGGGCCACAAGTTTTAACAACATTAGAAAACATCCCGCTGACTTTGATAAGAAAAAAAAATCAAATAATTTCATAAACTAAACGAAAGCACTATAATGAATACATGCAGCCCACACTTACACCCGCTGTAGGTATGTACTTTATTTGCATCGTAAATTATATGCCTTTCTCTGTAAATATCATTTGTAAAGATATGTACTTGACGTGCATTGTACCTATGCGTTGTATAATTGTCATGTATAATTGTCATTTGAATTAGATTGTGTTCTTTGTAACTTATATGTTATATTTCGGGTTTTACGCCTGCATCAGCACCATTTCGGGATATATCGCCGGCGGGCAGTTTACTTAACAACACCTTTCCTGGCAGGCTCCAGCGGTTAACCAGTACTTGGGTGCACCAACCTCCGTAAGAAACTGCCAACGTTTTCATATAAATGAGACACGGTCTGAGCGGGGCTCGAACCCGTGACCATCAGTGATGATAGGTTACCGTGGTATACAAGTCAGCGACCGTAACCACTCGACCACGGAGGCGGACTCTTTGTAAATTAGATGTTTATATTGTATGTTGCTCTCCCTGTAGTGGAGGAAATAAAGTTATCTATCTGTACTTCTTAAAAATAAAGTGTTGTTCTCCCCCATTAATGATTCAATGCCATGAAGAAATGTGCTTAAACTACGTGGATGGTGAGTAGAGAGAATGTCGTTCGTTTCAGGTTTCCCCATGAGTTACAGTCTAACGTCACGATGCAACATACTAGGTCACGTTCTGACGCCGGAAGTGCACAATCATGCTCCTCTATTGTCTCCAGAACATTCGTGTTGCTCATCTGTAACGAGAAGGGAACTATTTTCAAGTCCAGTTATTTATTTCTTATTTTATAAGATGCAAAGCAAAACAACATTCATTTTTATCTATTTAAAGAGTATTCATAAATATATGCTTAGTCCATCATAGGAAATTGAAATGGACGTTATCTACATGGCACCAAATGCCGTGTACCTATTTCCTAGAAACCGTCTGTGTGTGTTTTTTACGTTTATTTATCGTCGCTACCAGTTGCCCATATGAGCGACGCCTCCTGAAGAGATTAGTCATTTTAGATTTTTGGAGGATAGTGCAATGATACAGACAGAGACCCATTCCAGAGTCTCCTCTGTTTGCGTCTCTGTATACAAAATCTATTTGTTTTATAGATGGATAGATATGTAAATAACTCCTCAAGCCAATCACTATTGACACTTACCTGTGCTTCTGAAACATCGAAACACGTGGTGTATGCCATTTCCCGCTCCATTTGAATGTTCACTTTAGGACAAAAGTCTCCAGCACAATGGTCAGTGTCGTGTCTATCCCAGTGCTCGTTGCGAACCTTCTTCGAACTTATGCGCAAGAATAACATCCTGTAAGTGTGGTAATAGGACTAAGGTACTCATTTAGAATAGTACTAATGTACTAATAACTAATATAGTACATTTGTCTTATATATAATAACACAGACGCTTGGGGTCTGCACAAATGGTTTTAGGTTTTAAGAAAGCTATGATACACTATAGGCTTGATTCTATACTTACAATTTTCTTAAGCCATTCCAAGTTTCAAAATGATACAGTCATTAGCATGGCCATATACTCAGTAACAAAGGTGTATGTATACTGGCAAGCATATCATAGTGTTCTTGAAACAATCTTTTGTTTATACAGTTTTGGTTTGAACCCGAAACCATTTGTCCAGACCTCCAGCTTCTGTGCTTGTATCAGCAGAAGCGTAAGACTGGATATATAAATAAAATGTTCTACTGTTCGCTATGTATTTAATAGGCAATCTATTTGTTGTATTACAACCTACTGAACGGATCAGTCAACTATGACGTACGAGGACATTCTTCAAATGAAAGGGCCAGACATTTCTGACTCATGAACCCACTCTCTTAATAAAAGTGCCAGTCGTTTCTGACGTTTCTGTCCACCTCGTGGTCGAGTTGTTATGGTCGCTGACTTGCATTTCACTGTAACCTATTATCACTGATGGTCACGGGTTCGAGCCCCGCTCAGGCCGCGTCTCTTTATATGAACAAGTTGGCAGTTTCTTACGGAGGTTGATGCACCAAGTACTTGTTAACTGCTGGAGTATGTCCAGGAAATGTGTTGTTAGGCAAACTACCCGCCTCTCAAATAGACAACCGGTAGCGACGTTAAATAATTTAAAAAAACCAACGTTTTGGACCACTCTTCCAATGAAAGAACCAATCAACGACGACCTGTGAGACCATGGCAGGATATGTGTGACGTATGTGACCACTCTCTTAATGAAGGGCCAGTCATTTCTGGCGTACTGTTGTTGCTAGGATCAGTTCTTCTCGAAATCCATGCAAAAAAACCAGGTCCCCGAATTCTACACTATTTTAAAAACCTTGCACGTTTTAGCACAAGTAGCAATCAAAACATTCACCATTACTGTTTACCCGTTACATGTAAATGAACGTGTTTATATACTATTAATAATATTAGTATTAAATATTATTTGGGAAGAGCATTCTCTAATGTTGTAAGAACTTGCTTGTTTGTCTTGGGGGTTTAAAACTTTAAAGTAGCACCAACTGCTGGGGTTATACGGTGATTCTCCAGCTAATATTGGTGGAGGAAGACCCCAGGTGCTCGTCCGAGCAGTATGATAGGCACGGACGGACGGACACCCGGGTAGAATCGCTGGTATACCGGAAGCCAGCTGGATAGCCTCCCTCCGTAGAACCAGTAGTTGTGAGGGACAAGTGATTCGATGACCGTTACCACTCGGCCACGGCTGCCCCATGTAAGAACGTGTGGCTCGACGCATTTCTGCTTACTTTGTATACATTTGTATATTGAAAACCGTTACTCAGTTATATATGTTCATCACTATGTTAACCCTTTCCCTCATAGAATCACCTATTGACGTCAATACCAATACGACAGACATTGACCCTTTCCCTCATAGAAGCACCTCTTGACGTCATTACCAATACGACATACATTGACCATGTAATAGCCAAACCAATGTTCATAATTAAGGCCAGAATCTCTGGTAGTCCCAGTAATATCTATGGAGGTGGGATAGATATGGCGACTACCTATCCACTGCATGATAACTAAATGGATGTCGTTTGTATGGCGATATAATAGTATATTAACCTAAATCTCTAAGAAGGAAAGGGTTAATAAAGCGTATTCATTGTCGGAATATTCGTATGATCACTAAAATGACAGGTCAATGTGCACTACATGTAGTACAAACCAAATCACATGTTCAATACCTATCGCTAAGATACATTTTGCCCATTGTGTGATCAGAGACGAGTTCCTCGAAGCTGTCCACTAATTTAAAGGAGGGGTCCCTGACATTCTTTCCGAATGAAATGTCGTCTGGCGTACTCCCGCTTAACCGGAAGTCGTCCACTGTTACTCCTTCCGGTAGACAAAGCCCAATGACAACTGACAAGTTTCTGTAAATATATTTAATAACAATAGAGCCGTGTTACAATAACTGAGCTTCGGGCGTTTTGATGCACAAATGTAATAATAATAATAATAATAAATAATAATAATAATATAATAATAATAATATAATAATATAATAATACTTTATTTTACGAGAGAACTCATTTAACAAAGTTAATCTACCATTAGGCCCTCAACATATAAACAAATCAAATGCAATTAAAAGATAGGTCTATAAGTGAAAACTGCACATTGGAATTATATATTATTGTATATTATATAGCAATGCTAACGTTGAAAAGTAGTGCAACTATATATAATATGTTATGGGATATGATGATCACGCCTTTGTATTAAAACCCGGTGTTGGAACAAAAAAAGTAGTTCATGATTTTAATGAAACTTTGTAGATACATGTATATAGAGAGATCGAGGAGGAAGCGGGCTTGGCGGGAATCGATCACGGCCTGTGGCCTGAGCTGTCATACGCACATCTTCTTTGTGTCAAATACCAGCGCTCATGGTTTGCATATCTCAGAATGCTAGTCTCTAGTTATCAGTTAAATTTATTTATTAAATATATGATGTTTGCCCTGGTAGGTGATGTCCCTGGGGAAGATTGAGTTGTGGATAGTAAAAATAAATCGAATAGACTGAAAACTATATATACATGTACTAGCAATTAGAAAATATGTGCTCTAAAACATTTTACTTCTCCAAACACTTACAAATAATACATCGGGGTCTCCACGGAAGTCGAAATTGCCACCAAAAGAGGCATATCCAGCTATAATTTTATAACTGGCGACAAAATGATCAAATTTACCCAAATCTTAAAAACCGGTAAATCAGTGGCGACATATTTCGAAACTGAGGATGCCGCTAAAAATGTAATAAGGATAAAAAATATGGATGTGAAAATGGACAACTTACTTATCAACCCCCAATGCTTCCAAATGGAAACTTTCTGGGAACTCATTGGTATATTGAAACTCGTAATAGAATTCCTCGCTACCCAGAATCAGCATGTACTCGGACGCGTGTTGTTTTCCGTTGTCCTCCACGGATATATCATTAACATTGTCATAGCGACGGCGTCTCATTTGTCCGGAATTGTCAAAATCAGATCTCAGGTTTTTTGCTGTTTCAATATGCATCTAAAATTAGAACGCGACATGTTAGCAATTAAAAGTGAGTATGTGATACGATTAGCTGCATTGCTTACAGCTGGTTATTATACCGGATATCCTGCTGTTAACAAACTAGGTCAGGAAGATTGTTGCTAGGAAACGACGTAATGCTAATTGTTGTGGTTTCTCGGTTACTCTTGGTTACAAGAATGCGTAGTCAGGAATGTTGTTGCGATGAAACGTCTACTATGTTGTGGCTATTGCTATAGGATACATCAGACATTCTACCGTTGCTAGGAGACGCCACTAATTATGTAGTTGTTGCTACGAGACGTCATTAAATGTGTAGCTGTTGCTAGTAGACGTCATTAATTTTGAAGTTGTTGCTACGAGACGTCATTAAATGTGTAGCTGTTGCTACGAGACGTCATTAATTGTGCAGTTGTTGCTACGAGGCGTCATTGATTATGTAGTTGTTGCTACGAAACCACATTAATTATGTAGTTGTTATGGGTTAATATTCCTATCATCTTTATACTAGTATATTTCATACATTTTATTATATATATTATAATGAATTGCTGTATAATCATCTGAAAATATTTATATTGTAAAGTTGATCCAAATATTATAAAAACGTTATGTGACCGTTTGTAAATTATTTTGAGTGTAAATATGAAAAGAATATATTTTGGACGTCGTCCACCATACACTATTCGTACCTTCCCGTATGTATCGCTGCATATCGCCATATTCCAGTTTTCCCGGTATGCACATCTCTCTGTGATGGCGTTCGCTTCAGCTTTAACTAGTTGTACAGGGCCTTGCCAATTTGTATCATAGAGACAACGAGTCACTGATCCGTCAGTGTCACGGACTGTAGCGGATTCGTCGCCGTAAAATTCCGCTATACCCTGTACACTGTCGTCAATCAGTCCATCAAAAACCCTGTTTCCACCAACCTACGGTGCAAATATTGTAATATATAGTTGTGTTTTATATATTCCAAATAATCTCAATCAAGATTTGTGGCCAATTATTAATGTCAACGACCTCAAGAAAGAAAGTCTTGCAGCTGTGGGTTCGAATCCTGCTACGGATACTGAATTATTTCAAGCGTGGAAACTATTTACTTTTTTAGAATAGTTTTTATCTTATTTTGTCTCTTACAATATCTGTATCAAAAATTTAGAACTCAATTTAACCTGTGTTATTAAAAATGTGATCTATCTATGCTGCTTGTAGAATGAACATATATATCAAACAATGACACCAAACTTATATAATTATGCTGCTTTTCACGTTTACGTAGTCTCTCTATAGACATAATACACGTGAACATGCTATTTTTAGTACTTTGTATTTAAAGATTCACTTTTAAATTGAATGTTTTTTACCTAGATTTTATTATTTAAAATTAACACATTGTCTCCAGATCGCTACTATATATATGGTCAATTCATTGGACATTTAACCTTCAGGGAATTGAAGCGCTAATTCTGGGAGCTTAGCTTGCCAGTTAACTACAGGTCAATAACAATGTGCCGTTTTCCATGCCCAGAGTAAATGTGTAAAGTAAAAACAACTAGAAATTGAAATGAAATGCATGTCTCGCCAGCAGTGTTTGTTTGTTGTTTGTTAGTTCGGGGTTTACGCCTGCATCAGCACCATTTTGGGCTATATCGCCGGAGGGTAGTTTACCCAACACCTTTCCTGGGCAGGCTCCAGCGGTTAACCAGTACTTGGGTGCAACAACCTATGTAAGCATCTGCCAACTTTTTCATATAAATGAGACACGGCCTGAGCGTGGCTCGAACCCGCGACCATCAGTGATGATAGGTTACAGTGGTGTGCAAGTCAGCGACTTTAACCAGCGGTGTAGCATCTGTGAAAAATTAATCCAGCGAACCACGAAGATGATATGTAGAACTAGGTTTGGCACTGGTCATTGAAATATGGCTACGGATGTAGTAGAGGTCGTCCGAATAAACTGTATTCTTCACAACGATATCCGACACTGTGCGAACAATGAACCGATTGGAAGGCCAAGATGCTATGCACAATTAGGCTGTACTGATCATTGAAATATGGCTATGGATGTAGCAGAAGTAGTCCGAATAAACTGTATTCCTCACAACGATCTCCGACACTGTGCGAACAATTAACCGATTAGAAGGCAAAGATGCTATGCACAATTAGGCTGTACTGATAATTTCTGTGCAGTTTTGTGAAAATCCGACAAAAGGGAAGATCTTGTCCCAACAAGTGTTGTGACAGACAGACGGACGGACAGATAGAGAGACATACATATGAACAAAACGTGCACAAGTCTCTCTTGGGAGACATAATTTACACGACCTGTGGAGACTGTATAATGAAACCTACTCCATCGGTAAATCCAAATTTCATGTTCGTTACACTGCTAGCTACTGAGGTATGGAACTTCTTTTTGGGTGCGAACCCGATGGCGCCAGCTATATAACTAGCGTTGGTATCGAACCCGTTAAACCAACAGCTGTCAAAGTGCGTAGGGCCATCGTGCAGAACTATTCCGATGATTTGACCAAGCCTGCAAAATATAAAAATATAAAAGTAATAATTACAGTACATTTGCAATATATTCATACATGACATAATTATGCTTATGTTTGTTCCTAATGCGAGTACGTTTAATGAAAATATACTAACCTCTAAAACCTCTTTTAGTTTTTAGTATATATAGAGGACATAGCAAACGCACACTTCGGATAAGTGTGTTTTTACATGAAAAATAAATAACTATAAATACATTTTGGAATATTGTTAGTTGTTCAGTTTGTGTTTTGTAATAAAGATGTGATATATCTTTGATGGAATCCTTCGTATTTCGTTTTTATGTAATAATAATCATATAATGTAGGTGTGCGTTTTCTATGTCCTCTAGTATATTTGATGTGCCGATACCAAAGAATCAGAGACAAAACAGGTACATTTTATTTCATTATTATGAAACACAATTGATTAGTATTTTGACAGAGATCTCGGGAAGTGCCGTATTCAATATGGCTAGAATGTGTGGCCCGATCCACTTTTTATAATCGTCATGTTTTGTATTCACATACAATGTATATATATCTAAAATGAATCAGGGTCCGTCTAATTGACATATATCTATAGATAGGTGTCATTTTAAAGGGAAACAATAAATACCAAACATCTAAAATTAGACATGCGCGTGCTCAGTTCGTGACCTACGTCATACCACGTGCGTTCAAATGGTTTAAAGTGACGCCTGTACTACTCATGTGATCATATCGTAGACTAATCACGAATGTTATAGGCTTGTGTTCGAGACACATGTAACATACTCTGTCGGAGTGACTGCTCCGGGATAGCTGGAGTCCTCACTGTTTCCCATAGACTTTCCAATGAATATACTCTTTCTTATAGCCATTCGTTGTGCCAGTGTCCTGAAATGCAAACATATTTTCAAATAAGCCGGGTACGGTCACCTCACAATGTAAATCTGATCAGTCTCGTTGCACGAATAAATAAGAGTGTGTTTATTACGTTTATTTATCGTCGCTACAGGTGCCCATATGAGCGACGCCTCCTGAAGAGAGAGTCATTTTAGATTTTGGAGGATAGTGGAATGATACAGACAGAGACCCATTCCAGAATCTCCTCTAGTTCTTTTACGTGCACGGTATACAGCACCGACACGAGACCTCGGTTTAACGTCCCATCTGAAAGACTGTTAATTTTATTAGGGTCAAACGGGGAATCGAACCTGCGATCCCTGGATTACCAGTCCAGCGTGTTACCACTGGACTACAGATCCGTCTGTAATAAATAAGATAGATTGATTGGTGATGATGATTGAGCTTATTTACCCTCGCCTCCGGCGAACCATATGGGCGAGCGTACTAAGAAGTTTAGTTAACACGCATAAATTATAAACTAAGGTGATTAAGTTGTGTGTGTTAATAATACGAGTTGAATGCTCAGCCCGGCCATAGATTAGGCTACACGCATCAAAATGTATAGGGTCAGTACAGGAGTCACTCTATACTGTCTCACATCTCATATTCGTAAATGTATGAATATGTTTGATGTATAATATTATTTGCATGCTCAGCCCGGCCATAGATTAGGCTACAAGCACCAAAATATATAGAGTCGGTACAGGAGTCACGCTGTACTAACACGCATCTTAATTCTATAATGTGTGAATTAGATGAGTAATGTTATTTGATAACTCAGCCCGATCATAACTTGGGCTACAAGCATCAAAATACATAGGGTCTGTTTACGAGTCACCAAACCCCACCTCTAAACTGTCCTCGTATCTCTTGTAATTATATATCTTTTCCATAATCTCTATGTCCTCGCACGCGACGCGCGACCAATTCTCGACCGATTTATTATGTTTCTCGCCGTTTATATGTCTTTTTTTATGGTTCAAACAGTCACACATCTCCAAAAACTGACACCAGAAACAGTTTAACGTTTGAATGTTTTCGGCTAGATCCAGCGTTTGTAAGGATGTTTTTCATTGGTAGAAAAACTATCCGTTTTTTGGTCCTAGCTCGAACTGTTTACTAATTGGTTGATTTACCATCCGTTTTTGAAGCCTAGCTCAGAGCAAATTTGCGACCGCAAGAACCTGTACTCATGTTGATAATACAAACTGTGACTATGACTAAAATAATTACATATTTTATGGTTAAAATATACAATGATTTAATGAAAACATTACGTCTAGCTTATTGTTATCTACACTTGAATATTTCATATCAGTTCAAGAGGCTATATATAACCATAACATTCTGTAGATATATAATGTTGTGGTTCTATAATTCTATGTTAGAATTTTAAATGTTTGTGCCCAGATGATCTGTCTGCTGATGTTTCTCAACAGCCTAATATGTGGTCTCAAGATACTTGCAAACAAATATAAGCACTTCAGACACTTTCAATGAACTCAGGATACAATGTGCTCCATTTATATATTTACAAGGGTTCAGTGTACACAGTAAAATAGTAAAAATAAAGATGTATATAATGTACAAAAGTTGGAGTATTTATGACATATTAGGCTATTAGAGCAGATTATCATGTCCCATTCCCAAATATAGGTTGAAGATGAAAGCCTCATGAACTTAAAGTTAAAAGTCTCTCTGCCTGTGCGGTACAATAAAAAATGGTATTAAAAACTGAACTTCCATATCCGCAGGAAATGTTCTATTTATATAGTATATACAAACGGTTTCCTTTCAGGGCCACGTTAAAACTAACATTATAATATAAAAATAGATATATCATTTTATTTAAAACATTCGTTGGTAACGCACAGAGCAGAGTATATAAGATACTGATTGTTTTCGTATTTCCTGATATTTATATAATTAATGTCGCATCAGGTAGGATGGTGAACAGCCTACGAGAGATCTATTTGGTGTTCAGAGCCAGCAATGCACGCAGAAATCTAATTTGTAGGTCAGTGTGCAATTGGACAGACTGCCTAATGACAGGTTTAGATTCTACCACCTGATTTCTTGTTGTTATACCCAGGGAGCTATATATGTACATTTAGAACATTGGCATGAAGGTTTTACACAAATCATGCATTTGTTAGTACCAAAAGGCTTATAGATTACTAAGCTGAACATGTGCATGGGTTTAGGCCACATTCATTGTAAAAGATAAGGATTGATCTTTTACTGTCCACTACTAAATGTGTGGACTTATTATTACAGGTATCGCTTAGTCTTAAGAATTTTTGATGAGGATCTTGAGTCATATAGATATATCACCTGCCATAGCATAAGTTAGAAAGACAGATTTAAATACACAGATAGAGGGAAGAAGTAATTCCATGGGCACGTGTCCATCAGAGAATTGATGGCTAATAGTGTGCCCTGTATATTTCACAAGATCCTCCTTCTACATTAGTCTAGTAAAAGTTAAATTTACCATGCACATATTCAGGTATATATTGTGTCATGCTCAACCTGGGAGAGTAGTCCTTGCACTCCCATGTTATCATGGACACATATCCTACTAATAAAAAGACAGACTAGAAAAATTATGATATTATGATAGCTTCGTCCCTGATTGATTGGTTAATATCAATACATATATGTATTATACCTCACGTGACTACTCAATGCAGAATTAACATAGGCAAACCGTCAACATTATTTACTATTCGGCCCGAGATAATATTGACCGGTTATAATCTCGGTAATATTGTCTACCTTTTGCTTCCAGTCTGAACCAGTAAAACGCTCATTGGGATATTGCTAAAATCAAAGCACATGTCTTAATAAGTAGACGCATACATAACAGTTTCTAGAATTACAGAAACTTTATTGTTTGCTGTAACAAGATTTCTTTTCACATACATGTACCTGGGTTTGGTGTAAGAAAAACAAATGCATTCCGTAGTGGGCTGGCGCCTCGGTTAATATTCATGTTCTCGGGGTAATATTCATGTTCTCGGGGTAATATTCATGTTCTGTGTTAATATTCATGTTCTCGGGTTAATATTCATGTTCTCGGGTTAATATTCATGTTCTCGGGGTAATAGTCATGTTCTCGGGGTAATATTCATGTTCTCGGGGTAATATCCATGTTCTCGGTCGGGGTAATATTCATGTTATCGGGGTAATATTCATGTTCTCGGGGTAATATTCATGTTCTCGGGGAATAATGGATGTGTTGGGTAAAAAGTGCCAGATATTTAAAGAATATAATTTAGAATAAATGTGTGTTTAAAATAAATGAAATATTCGTCCAGAAGCGAAAACAAATATACAGCACCGTCGTATACACGAATCGAATTGTTGATCAACAAACAAATAAAAACAATGCTTATTGCGCATGCGTGACGCGACAAAGGTTGTTGAAACAGGTGTCTTAGATGGGTCTTCTGATTGTCGATAGAGAGCGATGCGTTCAGAATGTTCTCAGAGAGGGGCAAGCCGATCCAGGAAAGTCGTACTTTCACTTTTAGTTTGATAAAGTGCTAAACCACACTGACTGGAAATTATTATTGAAATTAAAATAGAAGCATGTGTAGTAGGATTGCTACCTGTACGTAACCTTTAAAATTGTATAACACTTTTATTACAAAACGTCGCTTTAAAGCAAGTTTCTCTAATCAATAAAGCTTTAAAACAAGTTTCTCTAATCAATGGAATTCGAGAGGGTCGGTGACAGAAAGCTGCTGAAAATGTAACAATAATGGCGTAAAGGCGGGCACAGAACAGACAAAGTGCATATGAATAATGTTCAACTGATGCACACATTTCGGACATTAACTAGTCATTCACTTGTTTATGTTGTTTGGTTTACCTTGCTAGCTGAATGCCTTTCATACTTTCTGCTGAACTGAAGAGAAATAAAGAGGTTATTTCGGACAACATCATCATATTTTGGGTTTTACGCCTGCATCAGCACCATTTCGGGCTATATCGCCGGCGGGCAGTTTACCTAACAACACCATTCCTGGGCAGGCTCCAGCGGTTAACCAGTACTTGGGTGCACCAACCTCCGTAAGAAACTGCCAACTGTTTCGTATAGTTGAGACACGGCCTGAGCGGGCTCGAACCCGTGACCATCAGTGATGATAGGTTACAGTGGTATACAAGTCAGCGACATTAACAACTCGACCACGGAGGCGGACCTTATTTCGCACAAGTATACTTTCACACATCGAAGTAAATGCTGTCCGATACGTGCAGTGGTTAGCGCACTAGTATACAACTCTGGTTCGATCCTCGGACCGGGTAGTATGTAAGATGGTACTGTGGTCGCCAGATCGGACAGGTGGGTTTTCTCCGGGTACTCCGATTTCCTCCCACACGAATGACCACATTTACGCTTTCATCCGCGCCAACGAGAGTGATTAATATAAGTTGTTAAAACTTGCTTCGCAATCGTTGTAAAATAAATAAAAGTTTAAACTTAATGTGTGAAGTGTACATAGCTAATCTAAGCGTCCGGACAAACAGAATAATCGAGATATAGTAATTTGATGAGATGAGAAAGTGGATGAAATTTGCAAGCATGCTGTGCAAAGAAAGCAACGATAAAAACAAAGGAAACCACTTAATAGTAACTGGCCGTCTCTCATTGTTGGATATTGCAAGTTACAGAAGATGCACCAATGCCAGAAGCACCCCTGGTTCTTGTACATGCCCGATGTATAGCGCCGATAACCTCGGTAAATAGTCCCTTGTGAAAGACATACTATTAATATGGATATATGGGGAATCACACTTGATTTGTCCGATGTTGATAATGCATAGACTATACTTACGACACTTGATTTGTCCGATGTTGGTAATGCATAGACTATACTTACGACACTTGATTTGTCCGATGTTGGTAATGCATAGACTATACTTACGACACTTGATTTGTCCGATGTTGGTAATGCATAGACTATACTTACGACACTTGATTTGTCCGATGTTGATAATGCATAGACTATACTTACGACACTTGATTTGTCCGATGTTGTAATGCATAGACTATACTTACGACACTTGATTTGTCCGATGTTGGTAATGCATAGACTATACTTACGACACTTGATTTGTCCGATGTTGGTAATGCATAGACTATACTTACGACACTTGATTTGTCCGATGTTGATAATGCATAGACTATACTTACGACAATTGGTATATTTCGAACCATCCACCACGTAGCCAAACATTCATCGCGCGATTCTTGTAAGCTGCAATAATAAATAAATGCGACGGACATTAGGGTAACTATTGACTTGTCGTGTAGCTTATCGACTACTCTAGCTACAGGCGTTTGAAGGTTCACGACCAAATCAACCGACAACATGTTTCCTCTTACCCACACCAACATTCCATTACCCCGACCAACCTGCCACCACCAAACCGTACCTTGCTCCCACGAAACATTACTTTATCGCAACATACCTTCCCTTACCCCCACACACCTTCCCTTACACCCACCAACCTTCCTCTACGCAACCAACCTTCTCTTACCCCCGCAAACCTTCTGTTACACCAACAAACCTGCCATTTCGACCGCCAACCTTCACTTACCACCGGAAACCTTCCCTTACCCCAGCAAACCACCTGTCATTGCCCCCGCCAACATTCACTTACCACCGCAAACCTTCCCTTACACCAGCAAACCTGTCATTGCCCCCGCCAACCTTCACTTACCACCGCAAACCTTCCCTTACCCCAGCAAACCTGTCAGTGCCCCCGCCAACCTTCACTTACCACTGCAAACCTTCCCTTACACCCGCAAACCTGTCATTGCCCCCGCCAACCTTCACTTACCACCGCAAACCTTCCCTTACCCCAGCAAACCTGTCATTGCCCCACCAACCTTCACTTACCACCGCAAACCTTCCTTACACCATCAAACTGTCATTGCCCCCGCCAACCTTCACTTACCACGCCAAACCTTCCATTACCCCGCAAACCTGTCATTGCCCCCGCCAACCTTCACTTACCACGCCAACTTCCCTTACACCCGCGAACCTGTCATTGCCCCCGCCAACCTTCACTTACCACCGCAAACCTTCCCTTACACCCGCAAACCTTTCATTGCCCCCGCCAACCTTCACTTACCACCGCAAACCTTCCCTTACACCCGCGAACCTGTAATTGCCCCCGCCATCCTTCCCTTACCACCAGGAACCACCCCGTACCCCATCAACATAATAAATCTCGTATATTGTATTTTTCGGAAACAATGTACGTCACGATTTTCATAATTTGATGTTTTAAATATATATATTTATATAAATGATGAAATTTATATTTATATAAATGATGAAATTTAAATTGCCCGTGAGCTGCACACTAAATGCATTTGTGATTTTAATAATAACAAATGCAGCAATGCAGCTAAACCATTTTTTATTAAGTTTATTTAACGTCTACCGGTTGCCCATCTGAGCGACGGCCAGTTTCCAGCACTTTCCTGCGCATGCTCCAGTGGTTAACCAGTACTTGATACACCGACCTCCGTAAGAGACTGCCTACATTTTCATATAAAGAGACACGGTGTGAGCGGGGCTCGAACCCGTGACCATCAATGATGATAGGTTACAGTGCTCAATCACGGAGGCGGACAAGTACACCAATGCACTGTGCCTTTCTATTTAAAGTTATGCAATATATACGTGTGTTATCCGACTATATTCACCTGTGAGTCGTGATATCTGCACCTTTATCCAATCTGAACTTGTATTAAGTGGATCTGATAGAGATTTATACTGCATACAGCCCTGCACATGGCCACTGTCATCCGAGAGGATGAAATCGAAGTTTAGGCCTCCCTGAAACACATAATTATAGTACTTCTTATTCACTACTATATACTACTACTACTACTAATAATAATAATATTATGTTATGTTATATTTCGGGTTTTACGCCATCTCGGACCGTGTCTCATTTATATGAAAAAGTTGGCAGTTTCTTACGGAGGTTGGTGCACCCAAGTACTGGTTAACCGCTGGAGCCTGCCCAGGAAAGGTGTTGTTAGGTAAACTTCCCGCCGGCGATATAGCCCGAAATGGTGCTGATGCAGGCGTAAAACCCGAAATATAACATAACTTATATATACTGTACACTTGTGTATTACGAAAAATCTCTCGGTTTATGAATCTATGTGTCGGTACAGATTACTTTGCAAATTTATCCTCTTAAATAGGTATAGCCATTTTATTGGTCCTAATGTATTTGCCACGTCACACTACTTACTAGTTCGTTTGAATGTACGACGTTATTATCGAATGCCCACAGGGGCGTGTATTTAGCTTCTTTGAACTGATATACCAGACCTGTGGATGGTCCTACTGGCGCCTGTGGGAATGTGTACCAGATACCAAATCCCTGGAAAGAAGCGAGAAGTTTGAAATATAGCAACACAAGGGTCCAGCATTCAACTTGGTTCTGGATATCTACGTCTGTGGTCGAGCATTTATCTTCCTGGATGACATTATAGCTTCGTGTAAATGGGCTACAATAGTACACATATTCACAAACCGTTTCCAAAATATTCAATGTAAATGATAATAATAATAAAGAATTTATTTTACGAGATAACTCATTTAACAAAAGTTCTACAATGAGGCCCTCAACATATATACATTATATACTCGCAACCCACTCCACCCCCAACAAAGGTGTCTATTTTGCGTAAATAGTGTCTTGAAGTACGAATATAGAAAGAAGACAAAAAGAAGAACTTTAACTTTAGTTCATACACATTTATTTTGGCTCGATTGCGAAACAAGTTCTTACAACTTATATTAATCACTCTCGAGACCTCATTCCTGGTGGAATCCATCGCCACGAGGGAGAGAGAGAAGAGGCAATTTAAATGAATGAAATTAACGTTCTTCATATACCTACCAATAATTATAATTTATAATTTCTCTCAGGTTTAGATAGATTTTTATTGTATTTATTCTCACATTACAACTTGAAACTTTATTTACCTGCGAGCCGGCAGCCACGTTACCAATCAAAAGAGTTTTTGGATTTGTTATCCAAAATCCTGTGGGTCTTCTAAATAAACAAGAATATTGTTATGTTATATATCGGGGTTTACGCCTGCATCAGCACCATTTTGGGCTATATCGCCGGCGGGCAGTTTACCTAACGACACCTTTCCTGGGCAGGCTCCAGCGGTTAACCAGTACTTGGGTGCACCAACCTCCGTAAGAAACTGCCAACTTTTTCATATAAAGAGACACGGTCTGAGCGGGGCTCGAACCCGTGACCATCAGTGATGATATGTTACAGTGGTATACAAGTCAGCGACCTTAACCACTCGCTAGGAGGCGGACTAAACAAGAATAGAAACACACGCACGAAATAATATATATAACAAGGATATTCATGGAAGAAATAAATTGGAAACTTAGAGACTGACACTAGGAGATGGAACCCACCCGCGCAGGGCTGCGACACATGACCGCATGCCTTGACCGATTTCTCCCAAAATCGAATCACTTCCGCCTGGACCAACCCTCTGCATAATCATCACACGGTTCCATTTAAATGCATCCACAGCTTTATAAGTTATTCTATTAAACACAGATTTGCTAAGACACAGACAAACATTAACATCCGTTCCTACGTCGCGGATTAATTAAATATATAGTTATATATCTGGTTCGTTCCAAGCAATATATATAATGCACGAGAACTCGTTCATTTGGCTGCCCAGTGTTGTTATAATTAGATACAACGCGGTAAACCGTGTTACAAGCATAACACTGAAAACCTGAAAATCGCTCTTCAAATAAAGAAGTAACGGACATTTGAAACACACATGCTTAGAATAATTGGCGGCCATTTTGAGTTCATAGTGTATTTGTGTGTGTCAAGAAATGTTGTTTCCTGTTATTGAATATAATACGAACATTGTAGTGACATTCAAATGAATGACCTGCGTGTCCAGCATGCGCACGTTATAACACGAACATTGCACACACGGAGAGAAATGCTCATATGGGCAACCGGTAGCGACGATAAATGAATGACCTGCGTGTACAGGATGCGCACGTTATAACACGAGCCTTGAACACACGGAGAGAAATGCTCATATGGGCAACCGGTAGCGACGATAAATGAATGACCTGCGTGTACAGGATGCGCACGTTATAACACGAGCCTTGAACACACGGAGAGAAATGTTCATATGGGCAACCGGTAGCGACGATAAATGAATGACCCGCGTGTACAGGATGCGCACGTATAACACGAGCCTTGAACACACGGAGAGAAATGCTCATATGGGCAACCGGTAGCGACGATAAATGAATGACCCGCGTGTACAGGATGCGCACGTTATAACACGAGCCTTGAACACACGGAGAGAAATGCTCATATGGGCAACCGGTAGCGACGATAAATGAATGACCTGCGTGTACAGCATGCACACGTTATAACACGAGCCTTGAACACACGGAGAGAAATGCTCATATGGGCAACCGGTAGCGACGATAAATGAATGACCTGCGTGTACAGCATGCACACGTTATAACACGAGCCTTGAACACACGGAGAGAAATGCTCATATAGGCAACCGGTAGCGACGATAAATGAATGACCTGCGTGTACAGGATGCGCACGTTATAACACGAGCCTTGAACACACGGAGAGAAATGCTCATATAGGCAACCGGTAGCGACGATAAATGAATGACCTGCGTGTACAGGATGCGCACGTTATAACACGAGCCTTGAACACACGGAGAGAAATGCTCATATGGGCAACCGGTAGCGACGATAAATGAATGACCTGCGTGTACAGCATGCACACGTTATAACACGAGCCTTGAACACACGGAGAGAAATGCTCATATAGGCAACCGGTAGCGACGATAAATGAATGACCTGCGTGTACAGGATGCGCACGTTATAACACGAGCCTTGAACACACGGAGAGAAATGCTCATATAGGCAACCGGTAGCGACGATAAATGAATGACCTGCGTGTACAGCATGCACACGTTATAACACGAGCCTTGAACACACGAGAGAAAT
>CM026403.1:50606060-50678287 GCA_014843695.1 Archivesica marissinica
TTTGAGGGTATCAGTATATAGCGTGTTTGAGGGTATCAGTATATAGAGTGTTTGAGGGTATCAGTATATAGAGTGTTTGAGGGTATCAGTATATAGCGTGTTTGAGGGTATCAGTATATAACGTGTTTGAGGGTATCAGTATATAGCGTGTTTGAGGGTATCAGTATATAACGTGTTTGAGGGTATCAGTATATAGAGTGTTTGAGGGTATCAGTATATAACGTGTTTGAGGGTATCAGTATATAGCGTGTTTGAGGGTATCAGTATATAGCGTGTTTGAGGGTATCAGTATATAACGTGTTTGAGGGTATCAGTATATAACGTGTTTGAGGGTATCAGTATAATTTAGCATGTTTGAGGGTATCAGTATATAGCGTGTTTGAGGGTATCAGTATATACGTGTTTGAGGGTATCAGTATATAGCGTGTTTGAGGGTATCAGTATATAGCGTGTTTGAGGGTATCATTTTTTTGGGTTGTTTGTTGGTTGTATATAGTGTTTGGGGTATCAGTATATAACGTGTTTGAGGGTATCAGTATATAGCGTGTTTGAGGGTATCAGTATATAGCGTGTTTGAGGGTATCAGTATATAGCGTGTTTGAGGGTATCAGTATATAACGTGTTTGAGGGTATCAGTATATAGCGTGTTTGAGGGTATCAGTATATGACGTGTTTGAGGGTATCAGTATATAACGTGTTTGAGGGTATCAGTATATAGCGTGTTTGAGGGTATCAGTATATGACGTGTTTGAGGGTATCAGTATATAGCGTGTTTGAGGGTATCAGTATATAACGTGTTTGAGGGTATCAGTATATGACGTGTTTGAGGGTATCAGTATATAGCGTGTTTGAGGGTATCAGTATATAACGTGTTTGAGGGTATCAGTATATGGCGTGTTTGAGGGTATCAGTATATAGCGTGTTTGAGGTTATCAGTATATAGCGTGTTTGAGGGTATCAGTATATAGCGTGTTTGAGGGTATCAGTATATATCGTGTTTGAGGGTATCAGTATATAACGTGTTTGAGGGTATCAGTATATAGCGTGTTTGAGGGTATCAGTATATAACGTGTTTGAGTGTATCAGTATATAGCGTGTTTGAGGGTATCAGTATATGGCGTGTTTGAGGGTATCAGTATATGGCGTGTTTGAGGGTATCAGTATATAGCGTGTTTGAGGGTATCAGTATATGGCGTGTTTGAGGGTATCAGTATATGGCGTGTTTGAGGGTATCAGTATATAGCGTGTTTGAGGGTATCAGTGTATGGCGTGTTTGAGTGTATCAGTATATGGCGTGTTTGAGGGTATCAGTATATAGCGTGTTTGAGGGTATCAGTGTATGACGTGTTTGAGGGTATCAGTATATAGCGTGTTTGAGGGTATCAGTATATGGCGTGTTTGAGGGTATCAGTATATGGCGTGTTTGAGGGTATCAGTATATGACGTGTTTGAGGGTATCAGTATATGGCGTGTTTGAGGGTATCAATGTATAACCTGTTTGAGGGTATCAGTATATGACGTGTTTGAGGGTATCAGTATATAGCGTGTTTGAGGGTATCAGTATATGACGTGTTTGAGGGTATCAGTATATAGCGTGTTTGAGGGTATCAGTATATAGCGTGTTTGAGGGTATCAGTATATAGCGTGTTTGAGGGTATCAGTATATGACGTGTTTGAGGGTATCAGTATATAACGTGTTTGAGGGTATCATTATATGACGTGTTTGAGGGTATCAGTATATGACGTGTTTGAGGGTATCAGTATATGACGTGTTTGAGGGTATCAGTATATAGCGTGTTTGAGGATATCAGTATATAGCGTGTTTGAGGTTATCAGTATATAGCGTGTTTGAGGGTATCAGTATATGACGTGTTTGAGGGTATCAGTATATAGCGTGTTTGAGGGTATCAGTATATAGCGTGTTTGAGGGTATCAGTATATGACGTGTTTGAGGGTACCAGTATATAGCGTGTTTGAGGGTATCAGTGTATAGCGTGTTTGAGGGTATCAGTATATGACGTGTTTGAGGGTATCAGTATATGACGTGTTTGAGGGTATCAGTGTATGACGTGTTTGAGGGTATCAGTATATGACGTGTTTGAGGGTAACAGTATATGGCGTGTTTGAGGGTATCAGTATATGACGTGTTTGAGTGTATCAGTGTATGGCGTGTTTGAGGGTATCAGTATATGACGTGCTTGAGGGTATCAGTATATGACGTGTTTGAGGGTATCAGTGTATGGCGTGCCTGAGGGTATCAGTATATAGCGTGCCTGAGGGTATCAGTATATAGAGTGTTTGAGGGTATCAGTATATAGCGTGTTTGAGGGTATCAGTGTATAGCGTGTTTGAGGGTATCAGTATATAGCGTGTTTGAGGGTATCAGTATATAGCGTGTTTGAGGGTATCAGTATATAGCGTGTTTGAGGGTATCAGTGTATAGCGTGTTTGAGGGTATCAGTATATAGCGTGTTTGAGGGTATCAGTGTATAGCGTGTTTGAGGGTATCAGTATATAGAGTGTTTGATGGTATCAGTATATAGCGTGTTTGAGGGTATCAGTGTATAGCGTGTTTGAGGGTATCAGTATATAGAGTGTTTGAGGGTATCAGTGTATGGCGTGTTTGAGCGTATCATTATATGACGTGTTTGAGGGTATCAGTATATGACGTGTTTGAGGGTATCAGTATATAGCGTGTTTGAGGGTATCAGTATATGACGTGTTTGAGGATATCAGTGTATCACGTGTTTGAGGGTATCAGTATATGGCGTGTTTGAGGGTATCAGTGTATGGCGTGTTTGAGGATATCAGTGTATGGCGTGTTTGAGGGTATCAGTATATGGCGTATTTGAGGGTATCAGTATATGACGTGTTTGAGGATATCAGTGTATCACGTGTTTGAGGGTATCAGTATATGGCGTGTTTGAGGGTATCAGTGTATAGCGTGTTTGAGGGTATCAGTATATAGCGTCTTTGAGGGTATCAGTATATGGCGTGTTTGAGTGTATCAGTGTATGGTGTGTTTGAGGGTATCAGTGTATGGTGTGTTTGAGGGTATCAGTATATAGCGTGTTTGAGGGTATCAGTATATAGCGTGTTTGAGGATATCAGTATATAGCGTGTTTGAGGGTATCAGTATATGGCGTGTTTGAGGGTATCAGTATATGGCGTATTTGAGGGTATCAGTGTATGGCGTGTTTGAGGGTATCAATATATGGCGTATTTGAGGGTATCAGTGTATGGCGTGTTTGAGGGTATCAGTATATGACGTGGTTGAGGTATCAGTAGTGTTTGGGGGTATCAGTATATGGCGTGTTTGAGGGTATTAGTATTTGACGTGTTTGAGGGTATCCGTATATAGCGTGTTTGAGGGTATCAGTATATGGCGTGTTTGAGTGTATCAGTGTATGGTGTGTTTGAGGGTATCAGTGTATGGTGTGTTTGAGGGTATCAGTATATTGCGTGTTTGAGGGTATCAGTATATAGCGTGTTTGAGGGTATCAGTATATAGCGTGTTTGAGGGTATCAGTATATGGCGTGTTTGAGGGTATCAGTATATGGCGTGTTTGAGGGTATCAGTATATAGCGTGTTTGAGGGTATCAGTATATAGCGTGTTTGAGGGTATCAGTATATAGCGTGTTTGAGGGTATCAGTATATAGCGTGTTTGAGGGTATCAGTATATAGCGTGTTTGAGGGTATCAGTATATGACGTGTTTGAGGGTATCAGTATATGGCGTGTTTGAGGGTATCAGTATATGGCGTGTTTGAGGGTATCAGTATATAGCGTGTTTGAGGGTATCAGTATATAGCGTGTTTGAGGGTATCAGTATATAGCGTGTTTGAGGGTATCAGTATATGGCGTGTTTGAGGGTATCAGTATATAGCGTGTTTGAGGGTATCAGTATATTGCGTGTTTGAGGGTATCAGTATATAGCGTGTTTGAGGGTATCAGTATATAGCGTGTTTGAGGGTATCAGTATATAACGTGTTTGAGGGTATCAGTATATAACGTGTTTGAGGGTATCAGTATATAACGTGTTTGAGGGTATCAGTTTTGAGGGTATCAGTATAGTTTGAGGGTTTAGTGTTAGGGTATCAGTATATAAGTGTTTGAGGGTATCAGTATATAGGTGTTTAGGTATCAGTATATATGTTTGAGGATCAGTATATAGCGTGTTTGAGGGTATCAGTAATAGTTTTGAGGGTATCAGTATATAACGTTTTGAGGGTATCAGTATATAGCGTGTTTGAGGGTATCAGTATATAACGTGTTTGAGATCAGTATATAACGTGTTTGAGGGTATCAGTATATAACGTGTTTGAGGGTATCAGTATATTATAGCGTGTTTGAGGGTATCAGTATATAGCGTGTTTGAGGGTATCAGTATATAGCGTGTTTGAGGGTATCAGTATATAGCGTGTTTGAGGGTATCAGTATATAACGTGTTTGAGGGTATCAGTATATAGCGTGTTTGAGGGTATCAGTATAATAGCATGTTTGAGGGTATCAGTATATAGCGTGTTTGAGGGTATCAGTATATAGCGTGTTTGAGGGTATCAGTATATAGCGTGTTTGAGGGTATCAGTATATAGCGTGTTTGAGGGTATCAGTATATAACGTGTTTGAGGGTATCAGTATATAGCGTGTTTGAGGGTATCAGTATATAACGTGTTTGAGGGTATCAGTATATAACGTGTTTGAGGGTATCAGTATATAACGTGTTTGAGGGTATCAGTATATAACGTGTTTGAGGGTATCAGTATATAGCGTGTTTGAGGGTATCAGTATATAGCGTGTTTGAGGGTATCAGTATATAGCGTGTTTGAGGGTATCAGTATATAACGTGTTTGAGGGTATCAGTATATAACGTGTTTGAGGGTATCAGTATATAGCGTGTTTGAGGGTATCAGTATATAACGTGTTTGAGGGTATCAGTATATAACGTGTTTGAGGGTATCAGTATATAACGTGTTTGAGGGTATCAGTATATAGCGTGTTTGAGGGTATCAGTATATAGCGTGTTTGAGGGTATCAGTATATAGCGTGTTTGAGGGTATCAGTATATAGCGTGTTTGAGGGTATCAGTATATAGCGTGTTTGAGGGTATCAGTATATAACGTGTTTGAGGGTATCAGTATATAGCGTGTTTGAGGGTATCAGTATATAGCGTGTTTGAGGGTATCAGTATATAACGTGTTTGAGGGTATCAGTATATAACGTGTTTGAGGGTATCAGTATATTATAGCATGTTTGAGGGTATCAGTATATAGCGTGTTTGAGGGTATCAGTATATAGCGTGTTTGAGGGTATCAGTATATAGCGTGTTTGAGGGTATCAGTATATAGCGTGTTTGAGGGTATCAGTATATAGCGTGTTTGAGGGTATCAGTATATAGCGTGTTTGAGGGTATCAGTATATAACGTGTTTGAGGGTATCAGTATATAGCGTGTTTGAGGGTATCAGTATATAGCGTGTTTGAGGGTATCAGTATATAGCGTGTTTGAGGGTATCAGTATATAGCGTGTTTGAGGGTATCAGTATATAGCGTGTTTGAGGGTATCAGTATATAGCGTGTTTGAGGGTATCAGTATATAGCGTGTTTGAGGGTATCAGTATATAACGTGTTTGAGGGTATCAGTATATAACGTGTTTGAGGGTATCAGTATATAACGTGTTTGAGGGTATCAGTATATAACGTGTTTGAGGGTATCAGTATATAGCGTGTTTGAGGGTATCAGTATATATAGCGTGTTTGAGGGTATCAGTATATAGCGTGTTTGAGGGTATCAGTATATAGCGTGTTTGAGGGTATCAGTATATAGCGTGTTTGAGGGTATCAGTATATAGCGTGTTTGAGGGTATCAGTATATAGCGTGTTTGAGGGTATCAGTATATAGCGTGTTTGAGGGTATCAGTATATAGAGTGTTTGAGGGTATCAGTATATAACGTGTTTGAGGGTATCAGTATATAGCGTGTTTGAGGGTATCAGTATATAACGTGTTTGAGGGTATCAGTATATAGCGTGTTTGAGGGTATCAGTATATAACGTGTTTGAGGGTATCAGTATATAACGTGTTTGAGGGTATCAGTATATAACGTGTTTGAGGGTATCAGTATATAACGTGTTTGAGGGTATCAGTATATATAGCGTGTTTGAGGGTATCAGTATATAGCGTGTTTGAGGGTATCAGTATATACGTGTTTGAGTAGTATAGCGTGTTTGAGGGTATCAGTATATAACGTGTTTGAGGGTATCAGTATATAGCGTGTTTGAGGGTATCAGTATAATTATAGCATGTTTGAGGGTATCAGTATATAACGTGTTTGAGGGTATCAGTATATAGCGTGTTTGAGGGTATCAGTATATAGCGTGTTTGAGGGTATCAGTATATAACGTGTTTGAGGGTATCAGTATATAACGTGTTTGAGGGTATCAGTATATAGCGTGTTTGAGGGTATCAGTATATAACGTGTTTGAGGGTTCAGTATTGAGGGTATCAGTATATAGCGTGTTTGAGGGTATCAGTATATAGCGTGTTTGAGGGTATCAGTATATAACGTGTTTGAGGGTATCAGTATATAACGTGTTTGAGGGTATCAGTATATAGCGTGTTTGAGGGTATCAGTATATAGCGTGTTTGAGGGTATCAGTATATAACGTGTTTGAGGGTATCAGTATATAACGTGTTTGAGGGTATCAGTATATAGCGTGTTTGAGGGTATCAGTATATAACGTGTTTGAGGGTATCAGTATATAACGTGTTTGAGGGTATCAGTATATAGCGTGTTTGAGGGTATCAGTATATAGCGTGTTTGAGGGTATCAGTATATAGCGTGTTTGAGGGTATCAGTATATAACGTGTTTGAGGGTATCAGTATATAACGTGTTTGAGGGTATCAGTATATAGCGTGTTTGAGGGTATCAGTATATAGCGTGTTTGAGGGTATCAGTATATAACGTGTTTGAGGGTATCAGTATATAGCGTGTTTGAGGGTATCAGTATATAGCGTGTTTGAGGGTATCAGTATATAGCGTGTTTGAGGGTATCAGTATATAGCGTGTTTGAGGGTATCAGTATATAACGTGTTTGAGGGTATCAGTATATAGCGTGTTTGAGGGTATCAGTATATAGCGTGTTTGAGGGTATCAGTATATAACGTGTTTGAGGGTATCAGTATATAACGTGTTTGAGGGTATCAGTATATTATAGCATGTTTGAGGGTATCAGTATATAGCGTGTTTGAGGGTATCAGTATATAGCGTGTTTGAGGGTATCAGTATATAGCGTGTTTGAGGGTATCAGTATATAGCGTGTTTGAGGGTATCAGTATATAGCGTGTTTGAGGGTATCAGTATATAACGTGTTTGAGGGTATCAGTATATAGCGTGTTTGAGGGTATCAGTATATAGCGTGTTTGAGGGTATCAGTATATAGCGTGTTTGAGGGTATCAGTATATAGCGTGTTTGAGGGTATCAGTATATAGCGTGTTTGAGGGTATCAGTATATAGCGTGTTTGAGGGTATCAGTATATAGCGTGTTTGAGGGTATCAGTATATAACGTGTTTGAGGGTATCAGTATATAACGTGTTTGAGGGTATCAGTATATAGCGTGTTTGAGGGTATCAGTATATAGCGTGTTTGAGGGTATCAGTATATAGCGTGTTTGAGGGTATCAGTATATAGCGTGTTTGAGGGTATCAGTATATAGCGTGTTTGAGGGTATCAGTATATAGCGTGTTTGAGGGTATCAGTATATAACGTGTTTGAGGGTATCAGTATATAGCGTGTTTGAGGGTATCAGTATATAGCGTGTTTGAGGGTATCAGTATATAGCGTGTTTGAGGGTATCAGTATATAGCGTGTTTGAGGGTATCAGTATATAGCGTGTTTGAGGGTATCAGTATATAGCGTGTTTGAGGGTATCAGTATATAGCGTGTTTGAGGGTATCAGTATATAGCGTGTTTGAGGGTATCAGTATATAGCGTGTTTGAGGGTATCAGTATATAGCGTGTTTGAGGGTATCAGTATATAGCGTGTTTGAGGGTATCAGTATATAACGTGTTTGAGGGTATCAGTATATAACGTGTTTGAGGGTATCAGTATATTATAGCATGTTTGAGGGTATCAGTATATAGCGTGTTTGAGGGTATCAGTATATAGCGTGTTTGAGGGTATCAGTATATAACGTGTTTGAGGGTATCAGTATATAGCGTGTTTGAGGGTATCAGTATATAACGTGTTTGAGGGTATCAGTATATAGCGTGTTTGAGGGTATCAGTATATAACGTGTTTGAGGGTATCAGTATATAGCGTGTTTGAGGGTATCAGTATATAGCGTGTTTGAGGGTATCAGTATATAACGTGTTTGAGGGTATCAGTATATAGCGTGTTTGAGGGTATCAGTATATAGCGTGTTTGAGGGTATCAGTATATAACGTGTTTGAGGGTATCAGTATATAGCGTGTTTGAGGGTATCAGTATATAACGTGTTTGAGGGTATCAGTATATAACGTGTTTGAGGGTATCAGTATATAGCGTGTTTGAGGGTATCAGTATATAACGTGTTTGAGGGTATCAGTATATAGCGTGTTTGAGGGTATCAGTATATAGCGTGTTTGAGGGTATCAGTATATAACGTGTTTGAGGGTATCAGTATATAACGTGTTTGAGGGTATCAGTATATAACGTGTTTGAGGGTATCAGTATATAACGTGTTTGAGGGTATCAGTATATAACGTGTTTGAGGGTATCAGTATATAGCGTGTTTGAGGGTATCAGTATATAGCGTGTTTGAGGGTATCAGTATATAACGTGTTTGAGGGTATCAGTATATAACGTGTTTGAGGGTATCAGTATATAACGTGTTTGAGGGTATCAGTATATAGCGTGTTTGAGGGTATCAGTATATAGCGTGTTTGAGGGTATCAGTATATAACGTGTTTGAGGGTATCAGTATATAACGTGTTTGAGGGTATCAGTATATAGCGTGTTTGAGGGTATCAGTATATAGCGTGTTTGAGGGTATCAGTATATAACGTGTTTGAGGGTATCAGTATATAACGTGTTTGAGGGTATCAGTATATATAGCATGTTTGAGGGTATCAGTATATAGCGTGTTTGAGGGTATCAGTATATAGCGTGTTTGAGGGTATCAGTATATAGCGTGTTTGAGGGTATCAGTATATAGCGTGTTTGAGGGTATCAGTATATAGCGTGTTTGAGGGTATCAGTATATAGCGTGTTTGAGGGTATCAGTATATAACGTGTTTGAGGGTATCAGTATATAGCGTGTTTGAGGGTATCAGTATATAACGTGTTTGAGGGTATCAGTATATAGCGTGTTTGAGGGTATCAGTATATAACGTGTTTGAGGGTATCAGTATATAGCGTGTTTGAGGGTATCAGTATATAGCGTGTTTGAGGGTATCAGTATATAACGTGTTTGAGGGTATCAGTATATAGCGTGTTTGAGGGTATCAGTATATAGCGTGTTTGAGGGTATCAGTATATAACGTGTTTGAGGGTATCAGTATATAGCGTGTTTGAGGGTATCAGTATATAGCGTGTTTGAGGGTATCAGTATATAACGTGTTTGAGGGTATCAGTATATAGCGTGTTTGAGGGTATCAGTATATAGCGTGTTTGAGGGTATCAGTATATAACGTGTTTGAGGGTATCAGTATATAGCGTGTTTGAGGGTATCAGTATATAACGTGTTTGAGGGTATCAGTATATAACGTGTTTGAGGGTATCAGTATATTATAGCATGTTTGAGGGTATCAGTATATAGCGTGTTTGAGGGTATCAGTATATAGCGTGTTTGAGGGTATCAGTATATAGCGTGTTTGAGGGTATCAGTATATAGCGTGTTTGAGGGTATCAGTATATAGCGTGTTTGAGGGTATCAGTATATAGCGTGTTTGAGGGTATCAGTATATAACGTGTTTGAGGGTATCAGTATATAGCGTGTTTGAGGGTATCAGTATATAGCGTGTTTGAGGGTATCAGTATATAACGTGTTTGAGGGTATCAGTATATAGCGTGTTTGAGGGTATCAGTATATAGCGTGTTTGAGGGTATCAGTATATAGCGTGTTTGAGGGTATCAGTATATAGCGTGTTTGAGGGTATCAGTATATAACGTGTTTGAGGGTATCAGTATATAACGTGTTTGAGGGTATCAGTATATAGCGTGTTTGAGGGTATCAGTATATAACGTGTTTGAGGGTATCAGTATATAGCGTGTTTGAGGGTATCAGTATATAGCGTGTTTGAGGGTATCAGTATATAGCGTGTTTGAGGGTATCAGTATATAGCGTGTTTGAGGGTATCAGTATATAGCGTGTTTGAGGGTATCAGTATATAGCGTGTTTGAGGGTATCAGTATATAGCGTGTTTGAGGGTATCAGTATATAGCGTGTTTGAGGGTATCAGTATATAGCGTGTTTGAGGGTATCAGTATATAGCGTGTTTGAGGGTATCAGTATATAACGTGTTTGAGGGTATCAGTATATAGCGTGTTTGAGGGTATCAGTATATAGCGTGTTTGAGGGTATCAGTATATAGCGTGTTTGAGGGTATCAGTATATAACGTGTTTGAGGGTATCAGTATATAGCGTGTTTGAGGGTATCAGTATATAACGTGTTTGAGGGTATCAGTATATAACGTGTTTGAGGGTATCAGTATATAGCGTGTTTGAGGGTATCAGTATATAACGTGTTTGAGGGTATCAGTATATAGCGTGTTTGAGGGTATCAGTATATAGCGTGTTTGAGGGTATCAGTATATAGCGTGTTTGAGGGTATCAGTATATAACGTGTTTGAGGGTATCAGTATATAGCGTGTTTGAGGGTATCAGTATATAACGTGTTTGAGGGTATCAGTATATAACGTGTTTGAGGGTATCAGTATATAGCGTGTTTGAGGGTATCAGTATATAACGTGTTTGAGGGTATCAGTATATAGCGTGTTTGAGGGTATCAGTATATAGCGTGTTTGAGGGTATCAGTATATAGCGTGTTTGAGGGTATCAGTATATAACGTGTTTGAGGGTATCAGTATATAACGTGTTTGAGGGTATCAGTATATAACGTGTTTGAGGGTATCAGTATATAACGTGTTTGAGGGTATCAGTATATAACGTGTTTGAGGGTATCAGTATATAGCGTGTTTGAGGGTATCAGTATATAGCGTGTTTGAGGGTATCAGTATATAGCGTGTTTGAGGGTATCAGTATATAACGTGTTTGAGGGTATCAGTATATAGCGTGTTTGAGGGTATCAGTATATAGCGTGTTTGAGGGTATCAGTATATAACGTGTTTGAGGGTATCAGTATATAGCGTGTTTGAGGGTATCAGTATATAGCGTGTTTGAGGGTATCAGTATATAACGTGTTTGAGGGTATCAGTATATAACGTGTTTGAGGGTATCAGTATATAACGTGTTTGAGGGTATCAGTATATAACGTGTTTGAGGGTATCAGTATATAGCGTGTTTGAGGGTATCAGTATATGACGTGTTTGAGGGTATCAGTATATAGCGTGTTTGAGGGTATCAGTATATAACGTGTTTGAGGGTATCAGTATATGACGTGTTTGAGGGTATCAGTATATGCGTGTGAGGGTATCAGTATATAGCGTGTTTGAGGGTATCAGTATATAGCGTGTTTGAGGGTATCAGTATATAGCGTGTTTGAGGGTATCAGTATATAGCGTGTTTGAGGGTATCAGTATATAGCGTGTTTGAGGGTATCAGTATATAGCGTGTTTGAGGGTATCAGTATATAGCGTGTTTGAGGGTATCAGTATATAGCGTGTTTGAGGGTATCAGTATATAGCGTGTTTGAGGGTATCAGTATATAGCGTGTTTGAGGGTATCAGTATATAGCGTGTTTGAGGGTATCAGTATATAGCGTGTTTGAGGGTATCAGTATATAGCGTGTTTGAGGGTATCAGTATATAGCGTGTTTGAGGGTATCAGTATATAGCGTGTTTGAGGGTATCAGTATATAACGTGTTTGAGGGTATCAGTATATAACGTGTTTGAGGGTATCAGTATATAGCGTGTTTGAGGGTATCAGTATATAACGTGTTTGAGGGTATCAGTATATAACGTGTTTGAGGGTATCAGTATATAGCGTGTTTGAGGGTATCAGTATATAGCGTGTTTGAGGGTATCAGTATATAGCGTGTTTGAGGGTATCAGTATATGGCGTGTTTGAGGGTATCAGTATATAACGTGTTTGAGGGTATCAGTATATAACGTGTTTGAGGGTATCAGTATATGGCGTGTTTGAGGGTATCAGTATATAGCGTGTTTGAGGGTATCAGTATATAGCGTGTTTGAGGGTATCAGTATATGGCGTGTTTGAGGGTATCAGTATATGGTGTGTTTGAGGGTATCAGTATATAGCGTGTTTGAGGGTATCAGTATATAGCGTGTTTGAGGGTATCAGTATATAGCGTGTTTGAGGGTATCAGTATATAGCGTGTTTGAGGGTATCAGTATATAGCGTGTTTGAGGGTATCAGTATATGGCGTGTTTGAGGGTATCAGTATATAGCGTGTTTGAGGGTATCAGTATATAGCGTGTTTGAGGGTATCAGTATATGGCGTGTTTGAGGGTATCAGTATATGACGTGGTTGAGGGTATCAGGGTATGGCGTGTTTGGGGGTATCAGTATATGGCGTGTTTGAGGGTATCAGTATTTGACGTGTTTGAGGGTATCCGTATATAGCGTGTTTGAGGGTATCAGTATATGGCGTGTTTGAGTGTATCAGTGTTTGGTGTGTTTGAGGGTATCAGTGTATGGTGTGTTTGAGGGTATCAGTATATTGCGTGTTTGAGGGTATCAGTATATAGCGTGTTTGAGGGTATCAGTATATAGCGTGTTTGAGGGTATCAGTATATGGCGTGTTTGAGGGTATCAGTATATGGCGTATTTGAGGGTATCAGTATATAGCGTGTTTGAGGATATCAGTATATAGCGTGTTTGAGGGTATCAGTGTATGGCGTGTTTGAGGGTATCAGTATATGGCGTATTTGAGGGTATCAGTGTATGGCGTGTTTGATTGTATCAGTATATGACGTGGTGAGGGTATCAGTGTATGGCGTGTTTGGGGGTATCAGTATATGGCGTGTTTGAGGGTATCAGTGTATGGCGTGTTTGGGGGTATCAGTATAGGGTGTTTGAGGGTATCAGTGTATAGCGTGTTTGAGGGTATCCGTATATAGCGTGTTTGAGGGTATCAGTATATGGCGTGTTTGAGTGTATCAGTGTATGGCGTGTTTGAGGGTATCAGTGTATGGTGTGTTTGAGGGTATCAGTATAATGCGTGTTTGAGGGTATCAGTATATAGCGTGTTTGAGGGTATCAGTGTATGGTGTGTTTGAGGGTATCAGTATATGACGTGGTTGAGGGTATCAGTGTATGGCGTGTTTGAGGGTATCAGTGTATGGTGTGTTTGAGGGTATCAGTATATGACGTGGTTGAGGGTATCAGTGTATGGCGTGTTTGAGGATATCAGTAAATAGCGTGTTTGAGGGTATCAGTGTATGGCGTGTTTGAGGGTATCAGTATATAGCGTGTTTGAGGGTATCAGTATATGGCGTGTTTGAGGGTATCAGTGTGTGGCGTGTTTGAGGGTATTAGTATATGGCGTGTTTGAGGGTATCAGTATATAGCGTGTTTGAGGGTATCAGTGTATGGCGTGTTTGAGGGTATCAGTATTTGGCGTGTTTGAGGGTATCAGTATATGACGTGGTTGAGGGTATCAGTGTATGGCGTGTTTGAGGATATCAGTATATAGCGTGTTTGAGGGTATCAGTATATGACGTGGTTGAGGGTATCAGTATATATCGTGTTTGAGGGTATCAGTATATGGCGTGTTTGAGGGTATCAGTATATAGCGTGGTTGAGGGTATCAGTATATAACGTGTTTGAGGGTATCCGTATATATAGTGTTTGAGGGTATCAGTATATAGAGTGTTTGAGGGTATCAGTATATAACGTGTTTGAGGGTATCCGTATATATAGTGTTTGAGGGTATCAGTATATAGAGTGTTTGAGGGTATCAGTATATAGAGTGTTTGAGGGTATCAGTATATAACGTGTTTGAGGGTATCCGTATATATAGTGTTTGAGGGTATCAGTATATAGAGTGTTTGAGGGTATCAGTATATGGCGTGTTTGGGTACCATTATATAAATGCAACATTCAGTATATGGCGCGTTTGGGGATACCAGTATATAAATGTATGTACTTAAATGTATATACTGGTACACCGAAACGTTCCGAACCCCTGTGTACGGTACAGCAAACGGACACTGAACAGAAATCAAAACGCATACAAAAAGTATTAACACTATTTACACCAAGCATTATTTATTATATTTAGGAAACAAACAAGTTAATTCACCGATAAACAACCGCAACACAAATACGATTTCCATTCTAACATAATCCAATATAATGCTATTTATAAACGAATAAATGTTTGCTTTAATTGTCTCCTTGTCTATTATTCGGCTTTACAAAATACCTCCCTCTAAAATACATTCTGTAGTACAGGGGCACTGAACATTAATAGTGGTAACACGCTGGACTGGTAATCCAGGGATCGCAGGTTCGATCCCCCGTCCGACCCTAATAAAATTAACAGTCTTTCAGATGGGACGTTAAACCGAGGTCTCGTGTCGGTGCTTTACATCGTGCACGTAACAGAACCAGATGAGACTCTGGAATGGGTCTCTCTCTGTATCATGCACTACCCTCCAAAATCTAAAATTACTAATCTCTTCAGGAGGCGTCGCTCATATGGGCAACCGGTAGCGACGATAAATAAACGTAAAAACACACACGTACAGTTTGTTTATGGTGTCAGTATATATTAATGCTACTGTCAGATTTCTTAGATGTATGGAAAACAGAACATGCCATCAGATCATCTTCAACTTCAACATAGGTTACTCGTCAAACTCCGTAATATAGACATTTATTAACCCATTTCATTCTGGATACCGTTCAAACAGTATTTGCAAAGAACATAGAGCCAGATCAGCCGCCACGGTACGTTCCGTCTGATATGCTGTTTGCTATTCAGATGATCTTGCTAAGACACTTGGCTATGCAGCAAACAACATAGATCCTGATCAGCACGCAGCGTCAATAGAATCAGAATAAAATGGGTTAACGAGGGTGAAACTGTACATGCGTATAGTGTGAATTAATTCGTTAAACAAGCCGTTCATAAAACGGCATAACGTACAACGGAATGAAGCAATTTGAAAAGCAGTAGACGTAGATCCTGATCAGCATGCAACGTCACGCTGTGGCTGATCTGGATCTATGTTGTTTGCAAAAGCCTTTAAATGTATCCAGAATAAAATGGGTTAACGAGGGTGAAACTGTACATGCGTGTAGTGTGAATTAATTCGTTAAAACAAGCCGTTCATAAAACGGCATAACGTACAACGGAATGAAGCAATTTGAAAAGCAGTAGACGTCGACTCGTTTCTTCTATCAAGACAATTAAACGGTTTGGTACTGGCTGGAACAGGAGAAATGGGTCTCAGTTTCCGTGGTAGGAATGAAACATATTCACCTGAAACGTAAATAAAGAGCAAGACAATATACACGTATTTCGTTGTTGCCATATCAAGCAATGTGTTCCATCGATACTCTATCCGTAATCAGGGGAACACACCAGTACTGTCTTTAAATTTTACTAAATTACCCCGAGCCAATATTTTATCTATCCGATATTGTCTCTGGCAACAGAGGTTGCGTACTCTTACCTATCTACATTCGATAGATTAGTGAATTTGATAGACACGACTGGACAAAATTTCCAAGTAATATAATACTAGCATAATGTGACAGACTACTTCAGAAAAATGCTCACATGCATGTACACTGCATGATTATATTCATTTTTGATCTTTCTAGGCCGGTTGGGGATAGAGGCAGTAATCCCACACAACAGATGGCAGTAAACTAAAGCTGAACAGTAGAATACTCTTCAATTGAAGATCAAATTTAGCCCTAACCCTAATGCCCAGATTACTGCCAAGTGTCCCAAGATTACTGTCAATTGTATATTTCGTTACTGCCTCTATCGTTAACGTTCTATGCCATGTAAATGAAACATTCATTTTAGTTAAAGCAGCCCTATATCGTATGAAATAAAAGATATTTGAAAAATTCAAATGTTACGTATGCTACACATTCTTAAATTATAATTTGTATAATTATGTTCAATTAGTAAACAGTGTTTTATATTTATTTGAATTTTATCGTTTCTGAGCGACTATTTCGATTTTTGTAAACACACACACATTATTATTTATATTTTACCAAAAACATCCTTTATTACGATATAATGCTGCTTTAAGTAAGGACAGTAATTCCATATGCTAAGGCTATGTCAATATGTCATCACGAAAACCGCCTGTTGTGTGTCGGGATCGTGCAAATATTTTTAAAAGTTTCATACATTTCATATAATCTCCATACATTTCGCTGTGACATTTGAAAATAAAATATATTACGGTTAAGTTTTGCAATTTTGTTGTTTTCTCCCATAAGCCATCAAGCAAATGATGTAACATCAACATATATATTTTGTTATTGTCAGACTATACTAATATACTAAAGCAAAACATATTTTGGCAACTTACGTTCTATGTGCAAATAACATAATTGTGATTTGTGCAGCATCTTCTTCTTGGTTACTAAGTTACGCTTAAGAAATCAGTATCATACACATACTTTATATCTTAGAAGTTGGCATAGAAGATGGGTTTTAGTAGATACTATAAATATGGAAATATACTTACATAGTCACATGTTACTTGTTGGACTGCATCATATATACAAATTCTGAAAAATAGTAAGTTACTATATTTGCTACAACATTACTCGTGCATGTAAGTGAAATCTACGATGGCACTTATTTAGAAATGGTATTTTCCAGAGCTTGGTGGCTCTTATTGGAATACGAACAATGTGTATATTGTTATATATGCGTATATATTATTTCGTCAACGTTGCACATTTTAACTTTTAACACATTTAAGCAAAAACTGCAGATATCATACACAGTCAATAAAATGATTCACATGTACACCGTGCACGTAAAAGAACCAGAGGAGACTCTGGAATGGGTCTCATCCTCCAAACATCTAAAATGACGAATCTCTTTAGGAGGCGTCGCCCATATGGGCAACCAGTAGCGACGATAAATAAACGTAAATCATACACACACCCGTCCGAGAACAAATACACACTTTCCCTTTTAACCTGGTGCGTAATATAAGGGTATATAAATAAAGCCGAATCCGACGACTTGCAGTAATTCACCCAAGCCTTACTAACCTTCAAAGTTAACCTGGCCATCTCCATCAAGATCGGCTTCTTGGATCATCTCGTCCACTTCTTCGTCTGTCAACTTCTCCCCCAGGTTGGCCATCACATATTTCAGCTCGGCAGCACTAATATGGCCATTACCATCCTTGTCAAATACCTTTAATTATTCACCATCCTTATCAAATACCTTTAATTATTCACCATCCTTGTCAAATACCTTTAATTATTCACCATCCTTGTCAAATACCTTTAATTATTCACCATCCTTATCAAATACCTTTAATTATTCACCATCCTTGTCAAATACCTTTAATTATTCACCATCCTTGTCAAATACCTTTAATTATTCACCATCCTTATCAAATACCTTTAATTATTCACCATCCTTGTCAAATACCTTTAATTATTCACCATCCTTATCAAATACCTTTAATTATTCACCATCCTTATCAAATACCTTTTAATTATTCACCATCCTTGTCAAATACCAGATAGATAGATATATTTCTTTATTTATAGAGGGTGACCTAATTAGTTCTGAACTAATCGTCCTTAGGCCCCTCAAATCTTCATTAGGTCCCTCAAACCAGCCCCTATCCACCTATCTTTTATTATTAATCTACCTATTGTATTATTTAGGTACAGGAGGAATACGGCAGGTGGTTGTATACAACACCAATATTCCTATTCATATTAGGACGTCACACACACATATTATTTGTAGATATATGTATGTATGTGGGTAAGCATTTAATTTCCATGTTGCCTCTTCTCTCTCCCTCGTGGCGATGGATTCCATCAGGAATGAGGTCTCGAGAGTGATTAATATAAGTTATAAGAACTTGTTTCGCAATCGAGCTAAAATAAATTTGTATTAACTAAACTATGTGGGTAAGCCACATTTTAATATACATCCCAACTGTTACTTACTCAGTACCACTCATATATGTATGACCAGTGTGTCCGCCTCCGTGGTCGAGTGGTTAAGGTCGCTGACTTGTATACCACTGTAACCTATCATCACTGATGGTCACGGGTTCGAGCCCCGCTCAGGCCGTGTCTCTTTATATGAAAAAGTTGGCAGTTTCTTACGGAGATTGGTGCACCCAAGTACTGGTTAACCGCTGGAGTCTGCCCATGAAATGTGTTGTTAGACTACTCGCCGGCGAAATAGCCCAAAATGGTGCTGATGCAGGCGTAAAACCCGAAATATAACAAATATAACGGACAATGTGAAAGTAAATGCATCATAAACAACATTCTCAATCTGAAAGACAGTGACGATTGGGTGATCACTACAATGATATAGAGAGCTAATATTAGAGCTGCTATGAGTTGTAGCACTTTGAATCTATTTTAAGCTGTACATATTATAAGAATTTAGATAAATTATATCTGATTGTAATATCTAGTCTCCTGTAACTCAATGTTTGAGTGGCAGCATACATTATGTTTTTATGTTTTATATATGTACATGTTTGTATTGTATATATGCTGAGACTGAAATAACCTATATCTATATATAGAACACAACTACCAGTCATTATAACACGCACGCACACACGCACGCAGCACGCACGCACGCATAAAGTTCCTTATATAAATCTTCCTCTTAGTAATTTCAATAATATTTTAAATCCGATATCCCAATTTAAATAGATTTAATAAAAGATAACCCAATAAAATAACACATAAAATATGATTAAAAAGCCCAAATTCACTGGAAGTAGATATGCAGTGTCTTACAGATTTGATATATCCGAACTGCATTATATTGCACGACTTAATGAAACACTAAATCGGTGAAAAACGAATATTTCTTTAAAAAAATGTAATTTCCTATTATATTATACAAAAATATTCCCCACCCAAATCGTTGCCTCATAATCTGAATATTTCTACTAATATTAACACATAACTATAAACAAGTTCTAAAATAATGCGTGACACAGCACGTGTCTCGTGGATAAATATGCGCTATCAACGAGCACGTGGTTTTCGTGCAAATGTACCGTTATATCTCACTCTTTGAACCTGCATATATTTTTTTTCAATTCAATTTTATTTATTTATTTAAGAGAGATCTGAATTCACCCACATCTGAGCCTTATCTCCATTGTATACTAGAATTGATCTAAATAAGTATACACCCCTTCCGGGTCGTGTGAACCGTTTCGGAAATATCCTACTTTCACTTTTGCGAGTTTATAGATCACACAAACTTCGTTTACTGATAAACAATTAATTGTTCAAATTATTGCGGAAAAAATGTGGTAGAAATGTAATTTATACATGAAAACAAACATATTGAAACGTCTATCTACTATGGTTTATACAAATTTATTTGAGCTCGATTGCGAAACAAGTTCTTACAAACTATATTAATCACTCTCGATACCCCATTCCTGATGCAATCTATCGCCACAAGGAGGAGAGAAGAGGCAACATGGAATTTAAATGCCGTGTTTAAGGGCACACTCGTTACGAGCGGGGTTCGAACTTCGCACCTGAAGCGATCGCGCTACCAATGAGCTATCACGACGTCCATCTATCTACTATAGCATCGTTAATACCCGGGAGGGACAGTGAATCACTACAACTCTTATATCACAACTGATTACCCGGAACGCCTCCTTTAGTTCCTCATCTTGGTCTCCCTCTTTCATCTTGTTGGCCATCATCGTCAAGAATTCCTGGAAATCTATTGTTCCATTTCCTGCAATGAAAAGCAACATATAGCCTGTTATCCCATTCTTGTAAAACAAGTTCGTAGAATGCAGTAGTGAACCTGTGTATCGCTGTTATGTGTTTTCTAAATACTTATTTTGGAATTGTCGTCTCTAATGTGACAAGAACTTGGAGCTTGACCCGTCTTATCAATAGTATTACCGTCAATGTCCACTTCGTTTATCATGTCTTTAAGTTCATTTTCTGTAGGATTCTGACCCAGGGATCTCATGACCACGCCCAGTTCTTTGGTTGTGATAGATCCATCCCCGTCCTTATCAAACATACTGAATGCCTCCCGAAATTCTGCAAAAAAAACATAAACCATATTAAAATAAAGTTAATCTACGAATCTTGTCATAATCATGTTCAGCTATCCAGCTGACTTGTGGTAGGTTGGTGGTTCTACCCGGTGTCGGTCCGTGTCGGCAATACTGCACGGAGGGTCACCGCCGGGGTCGTTCTCCACCACTCATAGCTGGAGAGTCGCCGTATGAACTATTTGTGCTACTTTCAACCTCCAAAACAAACTGACACAAACATCATATAATCCTGTTCAAAAATATAAAACTGCCAGTAATAAGATAAGATCGGTGAACAGACGGATCTGTAGTCCAGTGGTAACACGCTGGACTGGTAATCCAGGGATCGCAGGTTCGATCCCCCGTCTGACCCTAATACAATTAACAGGTAGCGACGATAAATAAACGTAAACACACACACATAGATCGGTGAGTTACTGCCCCTGAATACTCACTACAAGTATATATGTCCTCTTAAGCGTTTTCTTCTGTTTAAATCGTTGATTCCTTTGTTCAGCATGCTCTCAATTTTCATCCACTTTCTTATCTTATGATTATTAAATTACTATACACGTATCTCACAAATATCCTGCAGGTACTTAAATTGTAAATAGTTGTTATCAATTAATTAGTAGGCCCTATATATCATGAATAGGTTTCACGTAGTTATAGTGTACAGACGGATCTGTAGTCCAGTGGTTAACACGCTGGACTGGTAATCCAGGGATCGCAGGTTCGATCCCCCGTCTGACCATAATACAATTAACAGTCTTTCAGATTGGACGTTAAACCGAGAACTCGTGTCGGTGCTTTACACCGTGCACGTAAAGAACCATAGGAGATTCTGGAATGGGTCTCTTTCTGTATCATTGCACTATCCTCCAAATTCTAAAATGACTAATCTCTTCAGGATGCGTCGCTCATATGGGTAACCGGTAGCGACGATAAATAAACGTAAAACACAAACACAGTTTTAGTGTTAACTATATTATGCTCCGGCCTATTGTATAACAACCAATTGTTAGGGAGAAAAACTATATAAGTTTCCTTTCGTTCTAATCCCTTTCAGTCTATTGCTGTTAATTTATATGTAAACATTTAATTCTCTATGTACATGTAAAATACTGATATGTATATAATGTTTAAACTAATTAATTAACATGATTTTGAATATAAAAAAAATCACATTTATCATACAACAACATCTGGCTAGGGAACAACAGTAAAAACAAAGGATTCCAACTAAAAGAACCGATATTCATTTCGGGATAAATCAGACTTTATCTGACAAGGGAGGTAACAGAAAAGTCAGTGATTGTATTAAAATGTGAGCATAGGGACTTGCGCACATTGATTTCTTCGCTATTCTAGATGTCAAAATAAGGTTATATATTTTCAAATACTATACAATAAAAATGCTAAAGCTTTCCTTATTTGAGTAATACTGGTTTGTGACGTGTACAATTACATCTATTTTTTAAAAAATTTAAACTTTATTTATTTTACAACTATTGCGAAACAAGTTTTAACAACTTATATTAATACACTCTCGTTGGCGTGGATGAAAGCGTAAGTGTGGTCACTCCTGCAGGAGGACACCGGGGTACCCGGAGAAAACCCACCTGTTTTGGCGATCTTCGTACCATCGTACCATCTAACATACTTCCCGGTCCGAGGATCGAACCCGGGTTTCATTGGTGAGAAGCGAGCGCGCTAACCGCTGTACTAATCGGACAGCCTGTTGCATCATAGCAACCTTTTTTGAAATTGTGACATGCATTTTGAACAGGAATATAACTTCAAGGTATAAATATGGAAGTGGTGATAGCGCAGTAGTAGCTTGTTCGCTTCAGAAGCGAACTACCGGACATAGCCGTTACGAGTGTGCTCTTCGGCAAGGCATATTTAAATTGCACATTGCATCTTCTCTCCACCCTCATGGCTATGGATTTGCCCAGCTGTGGCGGTTACGATTGTGCCCTCATGGCAGCGCATTAAAATTCCATACCCTCTCTTCTCCCTCCCTCATGGCGGCGTATTACATCAGATATCGAGAGCGAAGATTCTAACGTTGCAAAAATTTGTTTCGCGGTTGAACTAAAATAAATGTGTATAGACTAAAATATACAAAATTACATACATTTGCATATGGTGTGAACATTAAATAACAATGGTATAGTTTATTACAGAAGCCAATAGCAATAACTATTCAAATGGTTTATAATCAGATAACGTAACTAATCCGTGGGTGTAATTACCTATTCATTTAGTGCAACATACTATACGATACTTAACCCCTAGAGTGTCAATGAGTAATCATATTTGCTTTGTATTCTATTAATTAAGCATACAGTAGTACCTGTGTTAGTGGTCACCTCTATTAAACAGCCAACCTGTATTAAGCAGCGAGTCTCAAGTTTACGAATATGCTGTTTTATTACTCTGTTGGTCTCTGTTAAGCAGCCATCTGTGCTACTCAGCCGTTTTCTGTAATTACCTTTGCTGGATGCTTAAGACAGGTTTGACTGTATATGTTATGTTCCCAAAGCCACTCCCTGTCGGCATACATGTATGTCATGCAATATTGAGTGGTGCATGCATTTTTTATATATACGCAGACAGATCTGTATTGCAGTGTATAGGAAGTTAATACAATGAGAGACATCTCTAATTTTCTGTTATCTCCCTTGGCAAATAAAGTTAAGATTGTAACTGTAAATAGGTCCTTTTAGTTTTATTCCTTTGTTTTTACTGTTGTTCCGTAACCAGATGTTGCGGTATGATAAATGTGATATTATCAAAATACTGTTAATTAATTGATAACATTTATTTTTACAAATAAGTACCCAATGCATATACGGTATCTGTCAGGATACAGTAATTTAATAGTTTAGTTTAATCATATTTTATTGCTATATACATGTACATAATAAATTCATAGACATATATAATAAGAGCAAAAGCAAATGGGTTGGGCCACAAGTTCTGAACAACATTAGTAATTGGCCCTTCCCATAAATTAGTAATAGTAATTTAATAATTATAAGATGCGAAAGTAAATGAAAATTGATAGCATGATGTGCAAAGGAAACAACGATACAAACAGAGGAAAGCACTTTTAAAATAGGACCTATTTACTTTTAGGGAGTATTCAGGGGAAGTAAATTGCATCATTATTTCACTATTGCTCAGAATTCCGCTTTTTCCACATGATAATCTTGCCAAATCATAAACATCAAAAACCCTTTATTTTACAATGATTTCGAAACAGGCTCTAAGAACTTATATTAATCACTCTTGTTGGCGGATGAATGTATATGTGGTCATTCGTGTAGGAGGAAACTAGAGTTCCCGGCTCTCCGTGGTTGTCCGATTATCGCAGTGGTTAGCGCGCGCTCTTCTCACCAATGCAACCTGGGTTCGATCCTCGGACCGGGTAGTATGTGAGATGGTACGGTGGTCGCCAGATCGGACAGGTGGGTTTTCTGTTTCTCCAGATACTCCGGTTTCCTCCCACACGAATGACCATATATACGTTTTCATCCGAACCAACGAGAGCGATTAATATAAGTTGGTAAAACTTGCTTCGCAATTGTTGTAAAATAAATAAAGTTTAAACTTTTAATATATTCTACTCAATGTCAACATTCTATTATTAATGTTCACGAGTTATTCGTGCTCTGGCACTATTGGACTAGCGACTACATGGTGGTGGGGATGTAGGGCGCATTAGCCCACGCCCCCTAAAAATGCCCGATCATGCAATAGTACTTGACAATCCGTTGGCTCCCTCTAAACTTGAAATCCTTGATTCGCCCCTGGCATTTCCAGTATGTTGGTTTTCTTACAGCACTACTCAAATGAAAAAAAACTATATATCTGCGACTGGTGACCAGTGCAGGTATCACGCACAATTACCTACCATCTGCAACTGGTGACCAGTGCAGGTATCATGCACAATTACCTACCATCTGCGACTGATGACCAGTGCAGGTATCAGACACAATTACCTACCATCTGCGACTGATGACCAGTGCAGGTATCAGGCACAATTACCTACCATCTGCGACTGATGACCAGTGCAGGTATCACGCACAATTACCTACCATCTGCGACTGATGACCAGTGCAGGTATCAGGCACAATTACCTACCATCTGCGACTGATGACCAGTGCAGGTATCAGGCACAATTACCTACCATCTGCGACTGATGACCAGTGCAGGTATCACGCACAATTACCTACCATCTGCGACTGATGACCAGTGCAGGTATCAGGCACAATTACCTACCATCTGCGACTGATGACCAGTGCAGGTATCAGGCACAATTACCTACCATCTGCGACTGATGACCAGTGCAGGTATCACGCACAATTACCTACCATGTATTTGCTCGTCACTCAACCTTTCAGCCTGAACACAAAAAGGCTTTATTTTATATTCCGATATGCATGGTGGGTATAATCCATATATCATATAGCTTAAAGGGATATTATATCGGCATAAAGGATGTTGTTTTGATAAAAAGTACCAGACTATCAAATATTCGCACAGAAGCGAATAAAATTCAATAGATATAGCACCTTCGTATGTAAACAAAGCTTAATGCGCATGCGTGAAGCTGCAACTGATGTTGAAACCGCTGTCTTTGATTACCGATAAATAGATATGCGTTCCGAATATACGCATGGCGGCGTGGCAAACCAATTCAGGAACGTCGTACTTTCATTTTCAGTTTTTTATTTTGCAAACATCACTGTTTACAGATTGAAAATAATTACTACAACTAATTAAACTATAATGGAAGAATATGTAGTAGCATTTCTACATGTACCTAACTGTTTCAAATGTTATTTTATTTTTATTCCATATAGTGTCACTTTAACTCTTTCAGCACCGAATAATTCAGAGCATGTGCAAACAACAGAGATCCAGATCAGCCGGGCATAACGCCGTGTCTGATCCGGATCTATGTTGTTTGCTATTCGGACAGGCGCTTCAGTTCCACTGTCTGAAGTTCAATCAACATACAGCCTGATCAGACGGCACGTTCTGTTCTGTCTGATAAGGTTCTCTGCTTTCTGCAAGGTCGCTTTATGCGACATTGGCGGTGAAAGAGTTAATGTAATATGACTTTGTATGAAAAACACAACACATGTCACAGAGAACTTGTGCTCAACACGCATCACGCTTAATATATCTAAGCAGAATTCGATATATAAACAAGGAATTAATACTTTTTACCTAAGAATAGTCCACCAATTGCACAAAGAGAGCTTATGCTCAACAAGTATCACACTTAAGGTATATAAGCAGAATTGGTGATATCTCAACATGATAACGATATATAAACAAGGAATTAATACTTTTTACCTAAGAATGTTCCATTAATTGCCTTACCATTATAGCATATCTAATTCCTAGCAAGTTATATCCATGTTTTTTCCTAATGAATATAATATCCCGATAGTTCCTCAAGATAAACGCTCTATTTAGCTCAACATTCCACACAGCTCCCCCAAATTAAAAAGTATATAAGTCACTTTAGTAGCTAACATGTTTATTAGCCATACTAGCTGTATAGAACAGTTTGGAATCAGTTTATGTTTAGGTTGCGCTTTGTAAATAAATTGGCAATCATTTAAAACTTCATCTTTATATCCCATCTAACCCTAAATACCACCACGAGATAACATTAATATACACCGATATCGCAAATAAAATAACTAGCGAACCACGGAGTTCAATTGTCTAACCTTATCCCCGTACCTCGTGTATTTAAATATATATTTATATATAATTGTATATTCAATTTGTGCTGCTTTGTTTTAAAAAGTACTGAACTATAGAGTACCATCTCCGTGGCATAGCGGTTAAGTACTGAACTATAGAGTACCATCTCCGTGGCATAGCGGTTAAGTACTGAACTATAGAGTACCATCTCCGTGGCATAGCGGTTAAGTACTGAACTATAGAGTACCATCTCCGTGGCATAGCGGTTAAGTACTGAACTATAGAGTACCATCTCCGTGGCATAGCGGTTAAGTACTGAACTATAGAGTACCATCTCCGTGGCATAGCGGTTAAGTACTGAACTATAGAGTACCATCTCCGTGGCATAGCGGTTAAGTACTGAACTATAGAGTACCATCTCCGTGGCATAGCGGTTAAGTACTAAACTATAGAGTACCATCTCCGTGGCATAGCGGTTAAGTACTGAACTATAGAGTACCATCTCCGTGGCATAGCGGTTAAGTACTGAACTATAGAGTACCATCTCCGTGGCATAGCGGTTAAGTGTCCGCGTACTGAGCGGGATTTCGAAAGTTTGAACAATATAAAAGTAAAAGTCAAGTGTTTGTTTATTATAGTGTCACCCCTATTGAAAGGGCCAGCCATTTCTGACTTATGAGACACCTCTTTTTTATGAACATCAGTACTTCCCAAATCCTATGCTTGCATGCCAGGCGCCAGGCTGGTAGGCAATCGGTAACCATTATTTAACTAGCTGGCGGCTCACCAACCGGCAATATCAGAACGGTTCGAACCTTCGACCTCCCGCTCCGTAGGCGGACGCCTTTACCACTAGGCCGGGGGGGGAGACGGTATATATATAGGACTAATATAAGAGGTCCATTATGATATGGCCGGTTGGTGAGCTCCCAGCTAGTTCCATGATGGTTACTGATTGCCTATCAGCCTGGCGCCTGGCTGCATGGATAGCATACGGGTAGTATGAACGTGATGAATGTGTGTTTACGTTTATATATCGTCGCTACCGGTTGCCCATATGAGCAAACGCCTCTTATAAAGAAATTAGTCATTTTAGATTGTTGGAGGATAGTGCAATGATTCAGACAGCGACCCATTCCAGAATCTCCTCTGATTCTTTTTCGTGCACGTTGTAAAGCACCGACACGAGACCTCGGATTAAAGTCCCATCTGAATGTTAATTGTATTAGAGTCAGACGGGGGATCGAGCCTGCGACCCCTGTATTCCCAGCCCAGCGTGTTACCACTGGACTACGTATCCATCTCTCAGTACGGATGTTTATATAGATGTATATTATAAGTCAGGAATGGTTGGCCCTTTCAATAAGGGCGATACTATATCAAAGCACAAACACCATATATGTACAGTCCAACCAATGTTATAGATAACCTCTAAATAAAGACCACCTCTCCCTAAAGTTTACCTCCCAATGACAAACCAAAACTCCCCGCATGGAGTGCTCGTTGCGACCGGGTCACACCTTGCAGCAGAAGCGTGGGCGTGTCGTACTCTGCACCGATGTACACACGCATTGCATTTACATATGTGATGGTACGGCCAAGCCGGGAAACGACCCCCGAAACGTTAATGTTAATGGCTGATTGAATATCCTGCAGTGGAAGTCGTGATAGCGCAGCGGATGCGCGTTCGCTTCAGGTGCGAAAGGTCCGGAGTTCGAGCCCCACTGGAGCCGTTACGAGTGTGCCCTTAGGCAAGACATTTAAATTCCACGTTGCCTCTTCTCTCTCCCTCGTGGCGATGGATTCCACCAGGAATGAGGTCTCGAGAGTGATTTATATAAGTTGAAATAACTTGTTTCGCAATCGAGCTAAAATAAATTTGTATAGACTAATATCCTGCTGCTACTGGAATACCAGCAGCGAGGAGAGTGGCCATAAACAGCCGTCGTTCAGAAAGAGATACCCTGGATGGTATGCCACACATATTAGCTAGACAACGGAAGAACCTCCCAGAACCCGGGACCCTTCTATTCCAAATTCGACGCTCTATTACTATACTGAACTTACCTTTATGAAACTTGGTAAGCACGTGTGTGACTACATGTATACCATCGTGTACAAGTGAACACCACTGAACCAATGACACTGGAACAGCCTGAGTGACACATTATGCCACGTAATTGCTATACATTATGAAGAGTCCGTGGTGTAATGGATACGGTATCCCCATCGTATTCGAGATGTTGTAAGTTCGAACCACCACGGTGATGTCTCTCTCTGTATGTCTCTGTGTGTCTCTCCCTCTGTCGCTCTGTCGCTCTCCCCCCCTCTCTCTCTCACTCTCTCTCTATCTCTCTCTTGCTGTATCTATTTCCTCTCACCTCTCTCTCTCTCTCGCACGCTGTCTCTCTCCCTCTATCGCGCTCTCTCTCGATCGCTGTCTCTCTCCCTCTCACCTGTCTCTCTCCTCTTTCTCTCTATCTATATCTCGCTCGCTGACTCTCTCCCTCTCACCTCTCTCTCCTCTTTCTCTCTATCTATATCTCGCTCGCTGTCTCTCTCCCTCTCACCTGTCTCTCTCCTCTTTCTCTCTATCTATATCTCGCTCGCTGTCTCTCTCCCTCTCACCTCTCTCTCCTCTTTCTCTCTATCTATATCTCGCTCGCTGTCTCTCTCCCTCTCACCTCTCTCTCCTCTTTCTCTCTATCTATATCTCGCTCGCTGTCTCTCTACCTCTCACATCTCTCTCGCTGCGCTGTCTCTCTCCCTCCCACCTCTCTCTCTCTCTGTAGCTGTCTATGTCCCTCTCACATCTCTCTCGCTATCTCTCTCCATCTCACTATTGAGGTCTCGAGAGTGATTAAACTAATGGTGTTAGCAAATTGTTTCGCAATCGAGCTAAAAACACTAAATTTATATAAACTATAAATTACAAGCCTGTGTGTACGTGGTGATATTATTTAATCATTCACTTGTATACTAGTACCATACACAAACATTCATATACATATTTAATAACATAGATACTTTAAATATACATAAATTATACAGACATTCAAATAATTGCACACAAAATATAACAATATTGTTTTCCTTTTGTAAACAGTTGAATAAACTAATGATATATGCAATGAACCTACGCATGCAATAATAATAGTAGCATGCAATAATAATAGTTTGGTTTAAACATATTTATTTATCAGGATACATGTAATATACATTGAGAAATATACAGAAACATACATTGATATCGTGATATGTGGATTGAACTGAAAGCTAAAAGCTTACGGTAATTATGTCCACTAATAATAGTGTAACTGTATGCACATTAGTGTAATTATTGTCCAGGCCTGATATCGTGGCTTCTGATATCGTGGATACTGATATCGTGGATACTGATATCGTGGCTTCTGATATCGTGAATTCTGATATCGTGGCTTCTGATATCGTGGATTCTGATATCGTGGCTTCTGACATCATGGATACTCATATCGCGGCTTCTGATATCGCGGTTTCTGATATCGTGGCTTCTGACACCGTGGATTCTGATATCGTGGATTCTGATATCGTGGTTTCTGATATCGTGGCTTCTGATATCGTGGCTTCTGACATCGTGGTTTCTGACATCGTGGCTTCTGATATCGTGGCTTCTGACATCGTGGCTTCTGACATCGTGGCTTCTGACATCGTGGCTTCTGATATCGTGGATTCTGATATCGTGGCTTCTGATATCGTGGCTTCTGACATCGTGGCTTCTGACATCGTGGCTTCTGACATCGTGGCTTCTGACATCGTGGCTTCTGATATCGTGGATTCTGATATCGTGGCTTCTGATATCGTGGATTCTGATATCGTGTATTCTGATATCGTGGCTTCTGATAGCGTGGCTTCCGATATCGTGGCTTCTTATATCGTGGCTTCTGATATCGTGGCTTTTGATATCGTGGATTCTGATATTGTGGCTTCTGATATCGTGGATTCTGATATCGTGGCTTCTGATATCGTGGCTTCTGATATCGTGGCTTCTTATATCGTGGATTCTGATATCGTGACTTCTGATATCGTGGATTCTGATATCGTGGCTTCTGATATCGTGGTTCTGATATCGTGGCTTCTGATATAGTGGCTTCTGATATTGTGGATTCTGATATCGTGGCTTCTGATATCGTGGATTCTGATATCGTGGCTTCTGACATCATGGATACTCATATCGCGGCTTCTGATATCGCGGCTTCTGATATCGTGGCTTCTGACACCGTGTATTCTGATATCGTGGATTCTGATATCGTGGTTTCTGATATCGTGGCTTCTGACATCGTGGTTTCTGACATCGTGGCTTCTGACATCGTGGCTTCTGACATCGTGGCTTCTGACATCGTGGCTTCTGACATCGTGGCTTCTGATATCGTGGCTTCTGATATCGTGGCTTCTGACATCGTGGCTTCTGACATCGTGGCTTCTGACATCGTGGCTTCTGATATCGTGGCTTCTGATATCGTGGCTTCTGATATCGTGGCTTCTTATATCGTGGCTTCTTATATCGTGGCTTCTGATATCGTGGCTTCTGATATAGTGGCTTCTGATATCGTGGCTTCTGATATCGTGGCTTCTGATATCGTGGCTTCTGATATCGTGGCTTCTGATATCGTGGATTCTGATATCGTGGATTCTGATATCATGGCTTCTGATATCGTGGCTTCTGATATCGTGGATACTGATATCGTGGATTCTGATATCATGGCTTCTGATATCGTGGATTCGGTCCTGACCAGTGTATGTGTGATTGGTTGCTGAGCAGGATGATTTTATTGTATTCTTCGTTATTTATTCCTCTTCAAATAAACGAAATTTCACTGTATGATAGTGTATCAGTTTTTATGCCAGCATTAATTGCATTGCTGCTGTTATGATTTCAAATCATATCAAATTTTATTTACTGTCGGCATGGTACATACAATTAACATAAGCTATATATAGCTTTCAAGCCACATCAACAATATATAACAAATAACAGTTGCTAAGAAGACATATACAAAATCTTGTTATATTAAAATTTAGACACAAATGACAATATATATATATACTAAATATACTATTACAATATATATTAAAAGCTATGTGTAAATTGCCATACAAGTAATGAGAAAAGATGCTGCCAAGGAAAATAAACACATACGTGTGAGAAATACTTTAAGAATGATATGATTGAGGGGGGGGGGGACTGATCTGCAGTTTCCTCACATATTACGAACTTGATCAATCCAAGTTAAATGCCAAGCAATACTAGTTATAGGCCAACAGAGACGGAGCTACGAAGGTAAGCGAACCCAAACAGCACTATCCTAGTCAAGGTAAGAGTTCATCACATAACTGTGCTTGTATTCAGTGTAATACAGTCATCTCATAAATTCTTATATGACCACACGTTTAATAACACCTGGGAGGATTCTGATTGGTCGCGGAATGATACTGACAGCTTGCAATATACATTACATGTTGATTGTGTGCATGCATTATATGTTGAAAATCAACTGCTTAATCAATAACATGCTAAATATGAACTAGAGGTATACAGTGATTAAACTATTGTGTCTATTATTTTTGCGTGAAGTTGTGTGATTATCAGGGACTATTTACTACGGCGTACGCATGCAGTATAATGTAATATGGCTCGAAAATATACTGACTAAAAGAACCGTATTTTTTCTTCTGATTTATGGTTGTTGTTACTATGGTAATGTGATAAAAAGGATCTTACACTCGTCGTCATTTCATATTATGTTAATTTTTTATGAAACTCGTTTCATAACATATGGTATGAAATCACGATATATATATACACACACACTAGAGGACATAGAAAACGCACACCTACAGTATGTGATTATTATTACATGAACACGAAATACGAAGGATTCCATCAAAGATATATAATATAGTACACCTTTATTACAAAGCACAAACTGAATAACTAAAAATATTTCAAAATGTTTAAAACTATGTATTTATATAGTTATCCGAAGTGTGCGTGTTCTATGTCCTCTAGTCTCAACACTGTTCTAGTACATTACGCGTGTTAACTTGGTTGGATTCCATCACTGAAGAACTCGAGTAATACTAGTATATAACGTATACAATTGCAAACCCCTTTTTGAGATTGTGAGAGTAATTTCGAACATGAATATGACATCAGTGATATATAGAACAGTCACGAAACTGACTGCTTAAACTGTTCGAATCCATTTACATAAAGCAAAATAGTAAAACATATGAAAACATTCAACAATGTGTATATGAAGGACAGAAGCACTGCAATAAATAAGGTACCTAACCCGTAACCTGCTATCACGACTAAAGTCGCTTTTGCAAACAGCATAGAGCCAGATCAGACGACACAAAATCGTCTGACCATTTCTGTGCTGTTTGCTATTCGGATAGAGGAGCAAAAACACTTGTCTGAGTAGCAAACAACATAGATCCTGATCAGACGTAGCGTTTGGCGCAGCTGATCTGGATCTATGTTGTTTGCACATTATGTCCATTTTATGTGGCAGGTTAAAGGTTCAAATCAACTTCTTATTGAAATGTCGTGTAACGAGAAGAGGTGTTTCTTGCGTGGTTGGTACTGGCATTTCCATCTGTAAATAGATCAAACAACACATGACGGTATGCCAAAATAAGTGCATATTTACTTGTGTACCAGCCGCCATTAATCGGTATAATTGTTAAAAGGAGCTAAAGCAGTTCGATATGAGTAGCATATTCTCATAGAGCTATCATTATCCCCTTCCCAAAGAGGAACGAATTTTAAAATCATATTTCTAATGATAAAGATATTGCTGTTTGAAACTTGACAAAATGGTGGACCACGAAGGCGGTGAAGCTTGTGAACTAATACTTATCGTTCTATTATGGGGGCACTGGAGAGCCAATTGTAAGGTCTTTAGCCTGGCGTATGCCGGCAACTGGCATACGAGATTCAACTTATAGTAGAAGCAGTGTACTCATTTCACTGTAAAGGCTTTCTGTCATGCTATCAGCAGCATTTGACATTTTATGCTTTAGTAATAACTAACAATATTCCCCCTGCCCCTTCAAAATCACGCGTTCAATATGTCATTTTGGCACCATTTTACACACATGCGCAAACATTTATTGCACAATTCCACCCCAAATTGTTCTTAATGTTGTGTCATATACACCCAAACGACGTTGTTGTGAAGGAAAGTGTCTGCGCATCATATTACCTCGCGGTCTTTCCAAGTTTCCAGTCACAAAATGCTACTCACAGACACACACAGTCTGCCATGGGCAATACTCAGTGAAATGTAGTAAAGTTACCGCAAGCCAAATATTCGCATTAGCTGCATATGTTGCATATTTTCTGCATGTGTAGAAAAGTTGTGATGTAAAAAATCAGTCAATTGCAAACTGAAGGCAGGGTATACTGTTATACTTTTTTACTGTTCCCCCACCCTTTGTTTTGAATACCTCTACGCAGTGGGTGTGGTATCAGAATAAGTGCGTAAAATCTTGTTCTCAACCAGTCGATGAGAATATCGCATCAACCGCCCATTAAGATCCCGCCTTTACACGCCTTCATCACTTACTCCGCCCATAAGAATAGAATAGAATACAGTGTTATAGTCCTAGATTCGCAGTCCAACGTGATAGCCACTAGATCACTGACGCGTCGTTCGTATGATCATGATATAGATCTATGACCGCTTCTGTAGTCAACTGGTTACGCTCGCTGACTTGTATATCACTGTAACCTATACTCACTGATGGTCATTGGTTCGAACCCCGCTCAGACCGTGTCTCTTTATATGAAAAAAATGGCAGTTTCTTAAGGAGGTTTGTGCACCAAGTTAGGTAAACTGCCTGTCGCTCAAATAGGCAACCGGTAGCGACGTTAAATAAACTTAAATATGAAAAACTACTTACATAATTATGTAGACGTTATTTGTTGATCTGCATTATTTGTGCAAATTCTGAAAGGTAAAAAGCAAATAATCACTAATAATTTATATTTTTCATTGTGTAATTGGTTCTGGATATATTAAATATATATAATAAGTATGTAATAAAAAAATAAAATGCTGTGAAAGAGTTTTGAAAATTACACTGCAACTATAAATACGTTATGACAGGTTGGTTATCTCAAATTTAAAATTATGGAAGTGGCCATCTTGGATTACAATAACCAATCTGCATGACTTTGTAAAACAATAGAAGTATGCTCATGTTATTAAAACAAACATTTAATTTAGCGTTTCTATTTGGTTTTAAATAACTTTATTTATTTTTCAACAATTGCGAAGCAACGTTAACGACGTAATCACTCTCGTTGGCGCGACGTAATCACTCTCGTTGGCGCGACGTAATCACTCTCGTTGGCGCGACGTAATCACTCTCGTTGGCGCTGATAAAAGCGTATGTGTAGGGTACACCGCAGAAAACCCTCCTGTCCGATTTCACGACCAACATACCATCTCACATATTATTCTAAGATATACACAATATACCAGAAAAACCACTAACCGTTAAAATTCACCGCACCATCTCCGTCAAGATCTGCTTCTTTAATCATCTCGGCCACCTCCTCGTCTGTTAGTTTCTCTCCAAGGTTAGCCATCACATTTTTCAATTCTGCTGCGTCTATGTACCCGTTCCCGTCCTTATCAAATACCTGAAATCATTTACAATACAGGTGTATAATATTAGGAACCAGATATGTCGCGTAAACAGTATACTGCTTTAGAAGTACACATTTGGTTAACACAGATGATTATCCTGCAATGGTTCTTATCCGAGAAATCACAACAGTGTCACATACTGCTATGCTCCGTGATGTACGGACTTTCGTAACCCGCAGCCAATACCCCAAACAATACCACTGGTTATGTTTTGAGACGATGATGATGTATAAGTGTATCTACCCTCGACACCGCAGAGCATATGGCCGAGCATTCTAAGTCGATTAGACGATTTCGTGCAAGGAACCAACGATTATCCGCGAAGTATAGGGTTGTTGAAGTACGTCATGTAAAATGGTACTATTGATGTATCTGGTGACGGTGCAATAACAGTTGACAACTGGAGCCGACATTAGCCTCTCCATGATGACAAGTCCTGATCATATCTTCTTTCAAACGACATTTGCCTCTCCATGATGACAAGTCCTGATCATATCTTCTTTCAAACGACATTTGCCTCTCCATGATGACAAGTCCTGATCATATCTTCTTTCAACTGGCTCCTTTGAGGGCCACATGCCTCATGACTGGCGATCCCGCAGCAGCATGAAAACCGACAAGGTAGTTAACATCAAAGAGGCGTATGTGGATCCAGGTATGGACGTACTGTCACATCACTTGTGATGCGTGTGCACACTGGTAGAGAGAATATTGTTAGTGGAAGATCCCTGTGTCCTAGGCTGCTGATGCGAGATGTGCCCCGCTGCCGCGACCTGAACGCATTGAAGGGGTCAGCCGTTTTAGTTTAAACATATTTTATTTCAAACATTCGACATAGTGTAACATATAAAGTATTTAGGTGGATTGGATTGAAAGTTAAAAACTTAGAAACCGTTTTGTGACATAACAAGCATGTATGTTTATACTAGACACTATTGTTCTGCATAATGCAGAGTTCTAGGTATGACTGGAGGCAACTTTATTCATTGGTCAAAACGTATGTGACAAAACGTATCAATCAATTGTCCATAGCTAAAGTAACGTTCATTTTAAAGTTAGCCTATCAAAGCAACCTTAGTGGCTAACATGATATGTGCCATGCTAAATTCAAGCACACTAGATAATCATACAAATAATATCTGAATACGTATTTAATACTATATAACAATACACGTTTATATACAGTCTACATCCGTTATGTCGAATTCCGTCGGACCGATCAAAATACTTCGACATAACCGAAGTTTGACGTAACGAAATTAGATATAAATGGAGCCAGTTATATGTAAAATGATAGTGTCTGAAACGGGACTTTGATCTGACTTCGAGATAACCGGATAATTCGAAATAACCGACTTTGACATAGCGGATGTAGACTGTAAATCAATCAACTTGTGTGACGTCATGTTGAATAGTATGACGTTTAAACATAGTTTGTCAAGGAGATAATGATGAAGATAATCTAGGGAATTACCCGGAAAGCTTCTTTCACCCCTTCGTCTTCGTCTCCATCGTTCACCTTGGCCATTATGGTCAGGAAATCTTGAAAGTCTATCCGTCCGTTCTCTAACAATGAAAACAAACAAGAATACAATTTAACTTGTATAACTTTCAGTCGCAAAAGACATACAGTGATTAACGTAATATATATCTATCTATATTCCACGTCATGCATCTCAATCCCATCCATCCATCCATCCATCCATCCATCCATCCATCCATCCATCCATCCATCCATCCATCCATCCATCCATCCATCCATCCATCCATCCATCCATCCATCCATCCATCCATCCATCCATCCATCCATCCATCCATCCATCCATCCATCCATCCATCCATCCATCCATCCATCCATCCATCCATCCATCCATCCATCCATCCATCCATCCATCCATCCATCCATCCATCCATCCATCCATCCATCCATCCATCCATCCATCCATCCATCCATCCATCCATCCATCCATCCATCCATCCATCCATCCATCCATCCATCCATCCATCCATCCATCCTCCATCCATCCATCCATCCATCCATCCATCCATCCATCCATCCATCCATCCATCCATCCATCCATCCATCCATCCATCCCATCCATCCATCCATCCATCCATCCATCCATCCATCCATCCATCCATCCATCCATCCATCCATCCATCCATCCATCCATCCATCCATCCATCCATCCATCCATCCATCCATCCATCCATCCATCCATCCATCCATTCCATCCATCCATCCATCCATCCATCCATCCATCCATCCATCCATCCATCCATCCATCCATCCATCCATCCATCCATCCATCCATCCATCCATCCATCCATATATCAATCAATAGTCCTGGTCATATTTAGATCTTCTACCGCGGTATATTCTCTGTCCAGCATGACGGTGTCATGTTTGGATCTGGTTGCCAAATATCTCTTTCCAGCATGGGGCGCCATATTTCTATTTAGTTGCCATTAATCACTATCCGGCATTGTCGTGCCATGCTTCGGTATCGTTGCCAATGACTGTCTAGCATGGCCGTGTCATGCTTCGGTTTCGTTGCCAATGATGATTTTTCTAGTTTAAACTTTATTTATTTTACAACGATTGCGAAGCAGGTTCTAACAACTTATATTAATCACTCTCGTTGGCGCGGATGAAAGCGTAAATGTGGTCATTCGTGTGGGAGGAAACCGGAGTATCCGGAGAAAACCCACCTGTCCGATCTGGCGACCACCGTACCATCTCACATACTTCCCTGTCCGAGGATCGAACCTGGGTTGCAATGTGTGACATGGAAACAATAAACAGACTATAGACATGCCCATTAAAACTTAGCTCACACACATATCCAGTACAGTGTGTTCGAACAACGGCAACACGATGGCGACCAATGTTCATCACTAATCTGCATATAGTAATTAAAATATTTACTTTCGAGGTCGATTTCACACATAATGTTGTTGAGGTCCTCTACGGAAGGCTTCTGTCCCAGGGACATCATCACCACGCTCAGTTCACCCACTGTGATAGTGCCATCCGAATTCTTATCTAATAAGCTAAACGCTTCACGATACTCTGTAAAAAGATACATACATACATACGTACATGTATTATCTGTTTCAGTAATTACAAATAGTGCATACCAAATTAAATAAAGACATACATCATTATCGTCGTTGTTGTCGTCGTCGTCGTTATCATCATCAGCAGCAGCATCATCATCATCAATCATCATCATAATCATCATCATCCATCATCATCATCATCATCATCATCATCATCATCATCATGTTGTTTTAATAAATTATCAATAAGTGAGTTCCGCGCAGTTTATTCATGATACTCGGAGAATTTCCAAGGCAGATGCAAATACAGGATATATATTTGATCCAATTTAATTAATTTAAACTCTTGACAAAAATAAATTCGAAATTAATCTCAGTATCTTATTTACCAGACTCAGGCAAAACCACACCACACAGGCACATTGAGTATCGGATTAACTGAGCACATTGGAGTACCTGATTAACTGGACACATTGGAGTACCTGATTAACTGAGCACATTGTAGTACCGGATTAACTGAACACATTGGAGTACCGGATTAACTGAACACATTGGAGTACCTGATTAACTGAACACATTGGAGTACCTGATTAACTGAACACATTGGAGTACCGGATTAACTGAACACATTGGAGTACCTGATTAACTGAACACATTGGAGTATTGGATTAACTGGACACATTGGAGTATCGGATTAACTGGACACATTGGAGTACCGGATTAGCTGGACACATTGGAGTACCTGATTAACTGAACACATTGGAGTATTGGATTAACTGGACACATTGGAGTACCGGATTAGCTGGACACATTGGAGTACCGGATTAGCTGAACACATTGGAGTACCGGATTAACTGGACACATTGGAGTACCGGATTAGCTGAACACATTGGAGTACCTGATTAACTGAACACATTGGAGTACCGGATTAACTGGACACATTGGAGTACAGGATTAACTGAACACATTGTAGTACCGGATTAACTGAGCACATTGTAGTACCGGATTAACTGAACACATTGGAGTACCGGATTAACTGAACACATTGGAGTACCGGATTAACTGAACACATTGGAGTACCGGATTAACTGAACACATTGGAGTACCGGATTAACTGAACACATTGGAGTACCTGATTAACTGAACACATTGGAGTACCGGATTAACTAGACACAATAGAGTACCGGATTAACTGAACACAATGGAGTACCGAATTAACTGGCCACATTGGAGTACCGGATTAACTGGACACGTTGGAGTATCGGATTAACTGGACACGTTGGAGTATCGGATTAACTGGACACATTGGAGGACCGGATTAACTGGACACGTTGGAGTATCGGATTAACTGGACACGTTGGAGTATCGGATTAACTGGACACATTGGATTATCGGATTAACTGGACACAATAGAGTACCGGATTAACTGAACACATTGGAGTGCCGGATTAACTGGACACATTGGAGTGCCGGATTATCTGGACACATTGGAGTATTGGATTAACTGGACACATTGGAGTGCCAGATTATCTGGACACATTGGAGTATTGGATTAACTGGACACATTGGAGTGCCGGATTAACTGGACACATTGGAGTACCGGATTATCTGGACACATTGGAGTATCGGATTAACTGAACACATTGGAGTATTAGAGTATCTGGACACATTGGAGTATTGGAGTATCTGGACACATTGGAGTATCGGATTAACTGGACATATTGGAGTATCGGATTAACTGGAAACATTGGAGTACCGGATTATCTGAACACATTGGAGTATCGGATTATCTGGACACATTAGAGTGCCGGATTAACTGGACACATTGGAGTACCGGATTAACTGGACACATTGGAGTGCCGGATTATCTGGACACATTGGAGTGCCGGATTATCTGGACACATTGGAGTATTGGATTAACTGGACACATTGGAGTACCGGATTAACTGGACACATTGGAGTACCGGCTTAACTGGACACATTGGAGTACCGGATTAACTGGATACATTGGAGTACCGGATTAACTGGACACATTGGAGTACCTGATTAACTGGACACATTGGAATTCCGGCTTAGCTGGACACATTGGAGTACCGGCTTAACTGGACACATTGTAGTACCGGATTAACTGAACACATTGGAGTACCGGATTAACTGAACACATTGGAGTACCGGATTAACTGAACACATTGGAGTACCGGATTAACTGAACACATTGGAGTACCGGATTAACTGAACACATTGGAGTACCGGCTTAACTGGACACATTGGAGTACCGGATTAATTGGACACATTGGAGTACCGGATTAACTGAACACATTGGAGTACCTGATTAACTGGACACATTGGAGTACCGGATTAACTGGACACATTGGAGTGCCGGATTATCTGGACACATTGGTGTTTCAGATTAATTGGATTTAAATCCACACTCTAATTCGTCTTCTTACCGTTTAGTTGAGCTTCACTCAATGTATCTGCCTACAAAATAAATAGTTGTGCAGTCATTAAATACAGTTAGTAGTTTTATCACATAAATTGCTTGCATACAGTGTAGTACACCCATCAAACATTTCTTATATGTCCACACGTGTAATAACACCTGGAAGGATTCTAATTGGTCGAGACATGACATTGGCCGCTTGCAATACACATTCGAATTATGTTGAACAATGTTGTTTGTGTTTAATCCTTTATGTGTTGCAATTCATTTGCCTATATCAATGAAATGTTAAATATGCACTAGTGAAATAGGGTGATTTAAAATATTGTGTTGGTTATTTGCGTGAAGTTGTTAGATTATAGGGGACTATTTACTATGGCGTACGGATGAGTTAATGTGATAAGGCTCAAACATATACTGGCACACAGAAACGTATTTTTTCCTTAAATTATTTTGTTGTTGTTCACTGTTGTAATGTGATAAAAATGATCTTGCTTCATGCCATATTTTATGAAACGTTTTTGGAATTTTGCAATTAACTCCTGTGTAGATATGTCGGTTTGTTATGTAAATATGTCGGTTTGTTATGTGGATATGTCGGTTTGTTATGTAGATATGTCGGATTGTTATGTAGATATGTCGGTATGTTATGTAGATATGTCGGATTGTTATGTAGATATGCAGGTTTGTTATGTAGGTATATCGGTTTGATATGTAGATATGTCGGTTTGTTATGTAGATATGTCGGTTTGTTATGTAGATATGTCGGTTTGTTATGTAGATATGTCGGTTTGTTTGTTATGTAGATATGTCGGTTTGTTGTAGATATGTCGGTTGTTATGCAGGTATGTCGGTTTGTTATGTAGATATGTCGGTTTGTTATGTAGATATGTCGGTTTGTTATGTAGCTATGTCGGTTTGTTATGTGGATATGTCGGTTTGTTATGTAGATATGTCGGATTGTTATGTAGATATGTCGGTATGTTATGTAGATATGTCGGTTTGTTATGTAGATATGTCGGTTTGTTATGTAGATATGTCGGTTTGTTATGTAGGTATGTCGGTTTGTTATGTAGATATGTCGGTTAGATATGTAGATATGTCGGTTTGTTATGTAGATATGTCGGTTTGTTATGTAGGTATGTCGGTTTGATATGTAGATATGTCGGATTGCTCTGTCAATTCACCAGTGCGTGATGTGCGTTTGTCAATATGCTATCAGTATTTTCTCAGTGGTACACCTATATCAGTGTGTTAAGTTGTTGTGTTCATTTCATGATGTTTCTCACCAACATCATGATAATAGTTCACAGACATTATGATAATAGTTCACCAATACAACGATAATAGTTCACCAACATCATGATAATAGTTCACCAACATCATGATAATAGTTCACCAACATCATGAGAATAGTTCACCAACATCATGATAATAGTTCACCAACATCATGATAATAGTTCACCAACACAACGATAATAGTTCACCAACATCATGATAATAGTTCACCAACACAACGATAATAGTTCACCAACATCATGATAATAGTTCACCAATACAACGATAATAGTTCACCAACACCATGATAATAGTTCACCAACATCATGATAATAGTTCACAAACATTATGATAATAGTTCACCAACATCATGATACTAGTTCACAAACACCATGGTAATAGCTCACAAACATCATGATAATAGTTCACCAACATCATGAGAATAGTTCACCAACATCATGATAATAGTTCACCAACACAACGATAATAGTTCACCAATACAACGATAATAGTCCACAAACATCATGATAATAGTCCACAAACATCATGATAATAGTTCACCAACATCATGATAATAGTTCACCAATACAACGATACTAGTCCACAAACATCATGATAATAGTCCACAAACATCATGATAATAGTTCACCAACATCATGATAATAGTTCACCAATACAACGATAATAGTCCACAAACACCATGGTAATAGTTCACCAACATCATGATAATAGTTCACAAACATCATGATAATAGTTCACCAATACAACGATAATAGTCCACAAACACCATGGTAATAGTTCACCAACATCATGATAATAGTTCACAAACATCATGATAATAGTTCACCAATACAACGATAATAGTCCACAAACACCATGGTAATAGTTCACCAACATCATGATAATAGTTCACAAACATCATGATAATAGTTCACCAATACAACGATAATAGTCCACAAACACCATGGTAATAGTTCACCAACATCATGATAATAGTTCACAAACATCATGATAATAGTTCACCAATACAACGATAATAGTCCACAAACACCATGGTAATAGTTCACCAACATCATGATAATAGTTCACAAACATCATGATAATAGTTCACCAATACAACGATAATAGTCCACAAACACCATGGTAATAGTTCACAAACCGGAGATCAGTGTGGCCTAGGTTGCTGCTGCGAGATGTGCCCCAACAGCGACGTGCAAGCCGTGGGAAGATCGGCCGAGTATATTAAATGCATTGAAGAACTCAGCGAATTATCTTTGATCGTAAAAGAACAAAACAGAATAAAAATTAAATAAATTAACGATTGATATACATTATAGTCCTGTCGGGTTATGCGAGCTTTCATCTCATGTTGGCAAAAAGTGTTAATTTACGTTGTGGGGTGTTTTTGTGACCAGTAGATATTACTGAAGAGAAAAAGGTTTTGTTCCAATTTTTCAGAACACGTTTAATGCATTTCAACAACGATTACAAAATGAAGTCGATAATCGAAATATCTCAACAACCATATAACATAGGGGCGGTGGAATCAATGATTCTAACTAGTACGTGTGTAAATAACTAAAATCTGACATTAAAACAAAGATCATGGTCATCTTCTCAAAATTCAAAATGGCCGCCACAAAATACAAAATATGCATTTCTACCGAGCTATGCATATGAAATGATGATTTGTTTGCTTAATATTTACACATATCCGATTATACTCGTAGAAAGTGTACGCCGTGTGGAATTTCAAGACACTATAAGTATACTACATGAAGGTTAGTAAACTGAATACTACCTGCATGTGTACAACACACATTATATAGATGTAAGAAGCATGACATCACCGCTACAGACAGATCTGTTGTCCAGTGGGTAACACGCTGGACTGGTAATCCAGGGATCGCAGTTTAGATACACCGTCTGACCCTAATAAAATTAACAGTCCTAGCTGGGACTTTAAACCGTGGTCTCGTGTCGGTGCTGTACACCGTGTACGTACAAGAACCAGAGGAGACTCTGGAATTGGTCTATGTCTGTATCACTGCACTATCCTCCAAACATATAAAATGACTAATCTCTTCAAGGGGGGGCGCTCATATGGGCAATCGGTAGCGACGATAAATAAATGTAAAACACACACACATATCACCGCTGGAACTTGCCCAGGAAAGGTGTTGTTAGGTAATCTGCCCGTCGCGCATATGGGCAATCGGTAGCGACGATAAATAAATGTAAAACACACACATATCACCGCTGGAACTTGCCCAGGAAAGGTGTTGTTAGGTAATCTTCCCGTCGCGCATATGGGCAATCGGTAGCGACGATAAATAAATGTAAAGCACACACATATCACCGCTGGAACTTGCCCAGTAAAGGTGTTGTTAGGTAATCTGCCCGTCGCGCATATGGGCAACCGGTAGCGACGATAAATAAACATAAATAAAAAAAAGAAACTGAATATATTTAAGGAATAAAATCAATCTGTGTGCAAATGTATTGGTGTACACAATTAATTTGTGCTTATTATATTGTTTGGGTACCGAAGGCATATGTAACTCGTGAACACAACATACTAATTAAGTCGTGACCACGATATACTAATTAAGTCGTGGCCACGAGATACTAATTAAGTCGTGACCACGATATACTAATTAAGTCGTGACCACGATATACTAATTAAGTCGTGGACACGATATAATAATTTAAGTCGTGACAACGAGATAAAATAAATGTTGACAATGTCGCCTCTGTGCCACCATATATATGTATCACCTTCCAGAAAAAACATTGGTGCCGTAAATGAACACGAAATGCCAACATGGGTACAGATGGGTAAATGAACACGAAATGCCAACATGGGTACAGATGTGTAAATGAACACGAAATGCCAACATGGGTACAGATGGGTAAATGAACACGAAATGCCAACATGGGTACAGATGGGTAAATGAACACGAAATGCCAACATGGGTACAGATGGGTAAATGAACACGAAATGCCAACATGGGTACAGATGAAACAGCTATTAAGGAATATAAAGAATTGAAGAACACTTACCATACGCGCCCACTTCGGTATTTTGTAAGGATTTTTCCATTTTGTACTTACTCTTGCCCTTCGTGGCATGATGAATTAATTAATTAAAGAAACCAACTGAGATAAACTAATTAAAGAAACCAACTGAAATAACTGTAACTTTAAATGAACGGCTTAAATACAGTGCATATCCTCAAGAACACAACTTTGTTAATAATACCTACCGGAATGTGTAAGTCACTGAAAGGCATTTTTAAAGGAGAATAAAAGTTATTAAAACTACGTTCTCTATCAAATTAAACAGTTTGACAACTTCAAAATCAGACGCGATTGTTGTGCCCTCTTACGAGAAGATTAGTTGCGCAATATTTCCTAATTTAATTTCCTATTTTATTAGTGTTTATTGCATGCATGTGTTATATAAACACAATGAGGTAGGTATATAATACATTTTATAAACGTAATCTGATCAAGGTATGTGTAATATACAAATTGATAAATATCTTATTGTGCTTATATCCAATTGTGTGTACACGTGTACAGCCTACATCAAAACGTGCGCCTACATGTAAAGATTTTTTTGGTAAAAATAATGTTGGGTATTTCACACATTATTTCAATACAGTAAATACATTTCGAAGTTTCATTATCAATGAAGACAAATGGGTAAATGCAAAATAATGACTTATAATGACTAAATTATTTTTTGTTTGTTTGGTTTTTTTGGATATAATAATAACTTTTATTTCCTCCAATTATAGGAGAGCACAACAATAAATATTTACATATACGAATATACAAATTACACAGGAGCGCACACATTTACAGAATATACAATGCGTTATATATATATGTCTGCACGCATATATGCATATATATGTATATATATATACACGTATGTATGTATAAATATATATATACGTACATACACACACATATATATATATATATAGCAGCACACACATACATACACACATACATAATTATACATGATGTTGAGAACTGAATCTATATCACGAGTCTGCAGACTGATCCAGTTAGACAACATATAATTATTATGACATTAAAATGTATTCGCACATTACCACGGATACCGTGTTTAAGTAGTTACATTTACATCAATTTGGTATAAAGGAGATCCAAGTACGGTGTGGATATTGGGTTTATGTACGCATCATGGTTTATGTGCCGCGGGATAACTTGATCATCATCAGAGATGCCCCTTGCCGAAACGAAATACAAAGGAAAATAAATAATGTCGATCATTGAGGCCATATGATACCATACCACGAGTCCGTATACGGACTGTCTATGTCTACAGATTGTGCAACATTGTATCATTCTATGTAGCACTGATAACGCTATAACATTTCTAAACATGATCACTAAACATGTTATAGAGTATATCAATACATAACATGATACCATAATCATCCTCAGTTTTATAATGACACAACGCTGACAACTTGATTGCATGGACTGCTTTTTATAAACTGACAGTAGATGTGTATACCACACACATCCATAAATAAATAATAAATAAGGAGCGTCTTTGAAGAATATATGATAATTATGTTATATTTATCGTCGCCCCCTGATTAATCGGGGTAACGCCCCAATAAGTATATTAGTCAGATTGGTTTTGAAGGATAGTGCAAGATACAGACGATGCTCCAATTCCAGAAGCATCCGATTGTTTTCTCTTACCCCGATGCCTAGCACATATGCATGAGATCTCTGTTTAAAGTCTCATCTGAATTATTGTTAATATTATTATGGCGACACGGGGGTGGGGTGTCGAACCTGCGATCCATGTATTCACAGTGTTGACCACTGACCAATCTATCATATTTACTGAACCTCCGTGTGTCCGAGTGCGCCGTTAATATCAAATATCACATTTACTGAACCTCCGTGTGGTCGAGTGCGCGGTTAATGTCAAATATCACATTTACTGAACCTCCGTCTGTCCGAGTGCGCGGTTAGTGTCAAATATCACATTTACTGAACCTCCGTGTGGCCGAGTGCGCGGTTAATGTCAAATATCACATTTACTGAACCTCCGTGTGTCCGAGTGCGCTGTTAATGTCAAATATCACATTTACTGAACCTCCGTGTGTCCGACTGCGCTGTTAATGTCAAATATCACATTTACTGAACCTCCATGTGGCCGAGTGCGCGGTTAATGTCAAATATCACATTCACTGAACCTCCGTGTGTCCGAGTGCGCGGTTAATGCCAAATATCACATTTACTGAACCTCCGTGTGTCCGAGTGCGCGGTTAATGTCAAATATCACATTTACTGAACCTCCGTGTGGCCGAGTGCGCGGTTAATGTCAAATATCACATTTACTGAACCTCCGTGTGGCCGAGTGCGGTTAATGTCAAATATCACATTTACTGAACCTCCGTGTGGCCGAGTGCGCGGTTAATGTCAAATATCAATTTACTGAACCTCCGTGTGGCGAGTGCGGTTAATGTCAAATATCACATTTACTGAACCTCCGTGTGGCCGAGTGCGCGGTTAATGTCAAATATCACATTTACTGAACCTCCGTGTGGCCGAGTGCGCGGTTAATGTCAAATATCACATTTACTGAACCTCCGTGTGGCCGAGTGCGCGGTTAATGTCAAATATCACATTTACTGAACCTCCGTGTGGCCGAGTGCGCGGTTAATGTCAAATATCACATTTACTGAACCTCCGTGTGGCCGAGTGCGCGGTTAATGTCAAATATCACATTTACTGAACCTCCGTGTGGCCGAGTGCGCGGTTAATGTCAAATATCACATTTACTGAACCTCCGTGTGGCCGAGTGCGCGGTTAATGTCAAATATCACATTTACTGAACCTCCGTGTGGCCGAGTGCGCGGTTAATGTCAAATATCACATTTACTGAACCTCCGTGTGGCCGAGTGCGCGGTTAATGTCAAATATCACATTTACTGAACCTCCGTGTGGCCGAGTGCGCGGTTAATGTCAATCATCACATTTACTGAACTTTCGTGTGGCCGAGTGCGCGGTTAATGTCAACTATCACATTTACTGAACCTCCGTGTGGCCGAGTCCGCGGTTAATGTCAAATATCACATTTACTGAACCTCCGTGTGGCCGAGTGAGCGGTTAATGTCAAATATAACATTTACTGATCCTCCGTGTGGCGGAGTGCGTGGTTAATGTGAAATATCACAGTTGCTGAACTTCCGTGTGGCCGAGTGCACCGTTAATGTGAAATATCACATTTACTGATCCTCCGTGTGGCCGAGTGCGCGGTTAATGCCAACTATCACATTTACTGAACCTCCGTGTGGCCGAGTGCGCGGTTAATGTCAAATATCACATTTACTGAACTTCCGTGTGGCCGAGTGCGTGGTTAATGTCAAATATCACATTTACTGAACTTCCGTGTGGCCGAGTGCGCGGTTAATGTCAAATATCACATTTACTGAACCTCCGTGTGGCCTAGTGCGCGGTTAATGTCAAATATCACATTTACTGAACCTTCATGTGACCGAGTGCGCGGTTAATGTCAAATATATCATTTACTGAATCTCCGTGTGGCCGAGTGCGCGGTTAATGTGAAATATCACAGTTACTGAACTTCCGTGTGGCCGAGTGCGCGGTTAATGTGAACTATCACATTTACTGAATCTCCGTGTGGCCGAGTCCGCGGTTAATGTCAAATATCACATTTACTGAACCTCCGTGTGGCCGAGTGCGCGGTTAATGTCAAATATCACATTTACTGAACCTTCATGTGACCGAGTGCGCGGTTAATGTCAAATATATCATTTACTGAATCTCCGTGTGGCCGAGTGCGCGGTTAATGTGAAATATCACAGTTACTGAACTTCCGTGTGGCCGAGTGCGCGGTTAATGTGAACTATCACATTTACTGAATCTCCGTGTGGCCGAGTCCGCGGTTAATGTCAAATATCACATTTACTGAACCTCCGTGTGGCCGAGTGCGCGGTTAATGTCAAATATCACATTTACTGAACCTCCGTGTGGCCGAGTGCGCGGTTAATGTCAAATATCACATTTACTGAACCTCCGTGTGGCCGAGTGCGCGGTTAATGTCAAACATCACATTTACTGAACTTCCGTGTGGCCGAGTGCGCGGTTAATGTCAAATATCACATTTACTGAACCTCCGTGTGGCCGAGTGCGCGGTTAATGTCAAATATCACATTTACTGAACCTCCGTGTGGCCGAGTGCGCGGTTAATGTCAAATATCACATTTACTGAACCTCCGTGTGGCCGAGTGCGCGGTTAATGTCAAATATCACATTTACTGAACTTCCGTGTGGCCGAGTGCGCGGTTAATGTCAAATATCACATTTACTGAACCTCCGTGTGGCCGAGTGCGCGGTTAATGTCAAATATCACATTTACTGAACCTCCGTGTGGCCGAGTGCGCGGTTAATGTCAAATATCACATTTACTGAACCTCCGTGTGGCCGAGTGCGCGGTTAATGTCAAATATCACATTTACTGAACCTCCGTGTGGCCGAGTGCGCGGTTAATGTCAAATATCACATTTACTGAACCTCCGTGTGGCCGAGTGCGCGGTTAATGTCAAACATCACATTTACTGAACTTCGGTGTAGCCGAGTGCGGTTAATGTCAAATGTCACATTTACTGAACCTCCGTGTGGCCGAGTGCGTGGTTAATGTCAAATATCACATTTACTGAACCTCCGTGTGGCCGAGTGCGCGGTTAATGTCAAATATCACATTTACTGAACCTCCGTGTGGCCGAGTGCGCGGTTAATGTCAAATATCACATTTACTGAACCTCCGTGTGGCCGAGTGCGCGGTTAATGTCAAATATCACATTTACTGAACCTCCGTGTGGCCGAGTGCGCGGTTAATGTCAAATATCACATTTACTGAACCTCCGTGTGGCCGAGTGCGCGGTTAATGTCAAATATCACATTTACTGAACCTCCGTGTGGCCGAGTGCGCGGTTAATGTCAAATATCACATTTACTGAACCTCCGTGTGGCCGAGTGCGCGGTTAATGTCAAATATCACATTTACTGAACCTCCGTGTGGCCGAGTGCGCGGTTAATGTCAAATATCACATTTACTGAACCTCCGTGTGGCCGAGTGCGCGGTTAATGTCAAACATCACATTTACTGAACTTCGGTGTAGCCGAGTGCGGTTAATGTCAAATGTCACATTTACTGAACCTCCGTGTGGCCGAGTGCGCGGTTAATGTCAAATATCACATTTACTGAACCTCCGTGTGGCCGAGTGCGCGGTTAATGTCAAATATCACATTTACTGAACCTCCGTGTGGCCGAGTGCGCTGTTAATGTCAAACATCACATTTACTGAACTTCGGTGTGGCCGAGTGCGGTTAATGTCAAATGTCACATTTACTGAACCTCCGTGTGGCCGAGTGCGCGGTTAATGTCAAATATCACATTTACTGAACCTCCGTGTGGCCGAGTGCGCGGTTAATGTCAAATATCACATTTACTGAACCTCCGTGTGGCCGAGTGCGCGGTTAATGTCAAATATCACATTTACTGAACCTCCGTGTGGCCGAGTGCGCGGTTAATGTCAAATATCACATTTACTGAACCTCCGTGTGGCCGAGTGCGCGGTTAATGTCAAATATCACATTTACTGAACCTCCGTGTGGCCGAGTGCGCGGTTAATGTCAAATATCACATTTACTGAACCTCCGTGTGGCCGAGTGCGCGGTTAATGTCAAACATCACATTTACTGAACTTCGGTGTAGCCGAGTGCGGTTAATGTCAAATGTCACATTTACTGAACCTCCGTGTGGCCGAGTGCGGTTAATGTCAAATATCACATTTACTGAACCTCCGTGTGGCCGAGTGCGCGGTTAATGTCAAATATCACATTTACTGAACCTCCGTGTGGCCGAGTGCGCTGTTAATGTCAAACATCACATTTACTGAACTTCGGTGTGGCCGAGTGCGGTTAATGTCAAATGTCACATTTACTGAACCTCCGTGTGGCCGAGTGCGCGGTTAATGTCAAATATCACATTTACTGAACCTCCGTGTGGCCGAGTGCGCGGTTAATGTCAAATATCACATTTACTGAACCTCCGTGTGGCCGAGTGCGCGGTTAATGTCAAATATCACATTTACTGAACCTCCGTGTGGCCGAGTGCGCGGTTAATGTCAAATATCACATTTACTGAACCTCCGTGTGGCCGAGTGCGCGGTTAATGTCAAATATCACATTTACTGAACCTCCGTGTGGCCGAGTGCGCGGTTAATGTCAAATATCACATTTACTGAACCTCCGTGTGGCCGAGTGCGGGTTAATGTCAAATATCACATTTACTGAACCTCCGTGTGGCCGAGTGCGCGGTTAATGTCAAATATCACATTTACTGAACCTCCGTGTGGCCGAGTGCGCGGTTAATGTCAAATATCATTTACTGAACCTCCGTGTGGCCGAGTGCGCGGTTAATGTCAAATATCACAACTGAACTCCGTGTGGCCGAGTGCGTGGGTGGCGGTTAATGTCAAATATCACATTTACTGAACCTCCGTGTGGCCGAGTGCGCGGTTAATGTCAAATATCACATTTACTGAACCTCCGTGTGGCCGAGTGCGCGGTTAATGTCAAATATCACATTTACTGAACCTCCGTGTGGCCGAGTGCGCGGTTAATGTCAAACATCACATTTACTGAACCTCCGTGTGGCCGAGTGCGCGGTTAATGTCAAATATCACATTTACTGAACCTCCGTGTGGCCGAGTGCGCGGTTAATGTCAAATATCACATTTACTGAACTTCCGTGTGGCCGAGTGCGCGGTTAATGTCAAATATCACATTTACTGAACCTCCGTGTGGCCGAGTGCGCGGTTAATGTCAAATATCACATTTACTGAACCTCCGTGTGGCCGAGTGAGCGGTTAATGTCAAATATCACATATACTGAACCTCCGTGTGGCCGAGTGCGCGGTTATTGTCAAATATCACATTTACTGAACCTTCGTGTGGCCGAGTGCGCGGTTAATGTCAAATATCACATTTACTGAACCTCCGTGTGGCCGAGTGCGCGGTTAATGTCAAATATCACATTTACTGAACCTCCGTGTGGCCGAGTGCGCGGTTAATGTCAAATATCACATTTACTGAACCTCCGTGTGGCCGAGTGCGCGGTTAATGTCAAATATCACATTTACTGAACCTCCGTGTGGCCGAGTGAGCGGTTAATGTCAAATATCACATTTACTGAACCTCCGTGTGGCCGAGTGCGCGGTTATTGTCAAATATCACATTTACTGAACCTCCGTGTGGCCGAGTGCGCGGTTAATGTCAAACATCACATTTACTGAACCTCCGTGTGGCCGAGTGCGCGGTTAATGTCAAACATCACATTTACTGAACCTCCGTGTGGCCGAGTGCGCGGTTAATGTCAAATATCACATTTACTGAACCTCCGTGTGGCCGAGTGCGCGGTTAATGTCAAACATCACATTTACTGAACTTCGGTGTAGCCGAGTGCGGTTAATGTCAAATGTCACATTTACTGAACCTCCGTGTGGCCGAGTGCGTGGTTAATGTCAAATATCACATTTACTGAACCTCCGTGTGGCCGAGTGCGCGGTTAATGTCAAATATCACATTTACTGAACCTCTGTGTGGACGAGTGCGCTGTTAATGTCAAACATCACATTTACTGAACTTCGGTGTGGCCGAGTGCGGTTAATGTCAAATGTCACATTTACTGAACCTCCGTGTGGCCGAGTGCGCGGTTAATGTCAAATATCACATTTACTGAACCTCCGTGTGGCCGAGTGCGCGGTTAATGTCAAATATCACATTTACTGAACCTCCGTGTGGCCGAGTGCGCGGTTAATGTCAAATATCACATTTACTGAATCTCCGTGTGGCCGAGTGCGCGGTTAATGTCAAACATCACATTTACTGAACTTCCGTGTGGCCGAGTGCGCGGTTAATGCCAAATATCACATTTACTGAACTTCCGTGTGGCCGAGTGCGTGGTTAATGTCAAACATCACATTTACTGAACCTCCGTGTGGCCGAGTGTGCGGTTAATGCCAAATATCACATTTACTGAACCTCCGTGTGGCCGAGTGCGCGGTTAATGCCAAATATCACATTTACTGAACCTCCCTGTGGCCGAGTGAGCGGTTAATGTTAAATATCACATATACTGAACCTCCGTGTGGCCGAGTGCGCGGTTATTGTCAAATATCACATTTACTGAACCTCCGTGTGGCCGAGTGCGCGGTTAATGTCAAACACTTAATATCACATGCCTCTCACCGTCGGTTTGAATCCCACGAGGGTGTCAAATTGTTTTAAGTGAATAAGCTGTCCAGCCGGATTGTGGAAGCTTATACCCGGGCGCATGTTTGTGACATATTGTTTGAAAGGGCATCAGTGGTCTTCCACCACCAATAACAGCTGGGGAGTCACCGTAAGTAGCTTATACACATTTATTTTAGCTGGATTGCGAAACAAGTTCTTACAACTAATATTGTTCTTACAACTTATATTAATCACTCTCGAGATGGAATCCATCGCCACGAGGGAGAGAGAAGAGGCAACGTGGAATTTAAATGCATCGCCTAAGGGCACAATCGTAACGGCTCCATCTGGGCTCGAACGCCAGGTGTTTCAAACCTTAGGCGAACGCGCTACCACTGCGCTATCACGACTTCCAAAAGTCACCGTATGTGTGCGTTATTCTCTTAGGACGGAGGTGTTGGGGTGCTCTTGTAGATAAGGAAATTATTGTTTTATTCCGGCTTCATCGGTGTGGATACGTAGATAAATCTCCATGTGTGAAATACAGACAACATTTTATATATTTTGTTCAGATTTTATTATTTTTGTACATTTACACATAATATAAAAGTACAGCCTACATTCGTTATATTGAATTCCGTCGAACCTAGCAAAATACTTCGACATAACCGAAGTTTGACTTAACGAAATTCGATATAAACGGAGCCAGTTATATGTATATGATATGATAGTGTCTGAAACGGGACTTTGATCCGACTTCGAGATAACCGGATAATTCGACATAACCGACTTTGACATAACAGTTGTAGACTGTATATCATGTACTAAATAATGGTGTATGCAATAGTAAACATAATATTATGAATGATGTCCTACACTTCTATAGTAATCCCTCATTGTCACACATAATACACACTAATGTGTAAACGGGTACCAACGCTCGGATGCAAGCGGGTACCAGCGTTCGTATGTAAACGGGTACCATTGCTCGGATGTAAAAGGATATCAACAGGTATATATAAACGGGTACCATTGCTAGGATGTAAAAGGATATCAACACTTGTATGTAAACGGGTACCAATGCTCGGATGTAAAAGGATATCAACACTCGTATGTAAACGGGTACCAACGCTCGGCTATAAATGAGTATTAAAACAATGTGGCCCAAAGATAACGTGTTATTTACACACAATACTATAAATAGGTTTCGAATAACCAACACCAGTACTTATGGTGTATTCTTATATCAAATAAATAGTCTGATGTGCCAATTAAGTCATGCAAACATTTAGATTAAGATTAATAAACGGCTTCTTTACCCGTTATCATAAAATTGGCTCGTGTTATCTTTTTCGTGGGAATCACGTTATCGTTGGGTTATAGTTCCAATGGTCGGAAGAGAAATGTTGACCTTCAAAAAGATGAAGGTCACTATCAACAGTAATATATCAATTTGGATCACTAGTAACAAGGAGTATAATGTCTTAATTTGTCAAGGGATAAAGAAACTAACCTTTGTGACGGCTAATATACATAACGTATGCATATATATGTGAAGAACTAGATATAGGACTATTGTGTGGGAATGTCAGAGATGAACATAATATTAAATGTTACATATAGGACTATTGCGTGGGAATGTCAGAGATGAACATAATATTAAGTGTTATATGTAGGACTATTGTGTGAGAATGTCAGATATGAACATAATATTAAGTGTTATATGTAGGACTATTGTGTGAGAATGTCAGATATGAACATAATATTAAGTGTTATATGTAGGAATATTGTGTGAGAATGTCAGATATTAACATAATATTAAGTGTTATATGTAGGACTATTGTGTGAGAATGTCAGATATGAACATAATATTAAGTGTTATATGCAGGACTATTGTGTAAGAATGTCAGATATGAACATAATATTAAGTGTTATATGTAGGACTATTGTGTGAGAATGTCAGATATGAACATAATATTAAGTGTTATATGTAGGATTATTGTGCGAAACGGACTTTGAAAAAGATCACAGTCACGGTCAACATGCATAGGTCAGTGTGGAGCAGTGTTGCGTAGGAGATGTAGGGACATCAGATGAATGTATCAAACTATGCGCACGCGCAGTTTGGGACTTAAATTCGTCAGGGTGAAGTTCAATACGTGTATATTAATAGTGAGCTCTAGTGAGTAGTAGCGTGGCAGAGTGGTTACGGTCGTTGCCCCTCATCGCTGTAGATTCGAATCCCACTGGAGATGTCGAATTATTTTATATTGGGAAGCTCTCCAGCTGATTTGCGGAAGGTCGATTGTTCTATCCGGGTGACCGTCCGTGTCTGAATAATTACTATCGGAGGAGCACCAGCCAGGGGTCTTCCTCCACCAATAATAGATGGATGAGTCGCCATTTGACCGTAGCTGTTGGTGCGACTTTACCCCCTCCCCCTCACAAAAACAAAACAACACACAATAAAAAACAAACACACAATATCGACAAATACTATCTATCGTGTGTTTACTAGCATATATATATATCGATGTGCTTTATAGTTTAATCATATTTTATTGCTAGATGATTCATTTTACATATATACTGAGCAAAACTAGAACCGTCCCTCCATATTAGGACAGATTTATCGAAAACCAAAAGGTTTGCTTTTATGAATCAAAATGGAAAAAACAAGTTCATTCATTGCATCTGGCTATTTTGGTATCTTTTCGAGAGATAACAGGCCAAGCGCGGTAGGGGTCAAAATCAAAATTCACAAAAACTTACTTAATGTTTAGAGATGGAATTTCAATAAGAAATATGGCACATCCAGTAAATCTCGAGTGTGGCCACCATTTGCATGAATGATCCTACGCCGCATCGACGTAACGTAACGCAATACCAGTACGTTGGACACATTCCTCCATTCCCGTTGTAACGCCCGTGTAAGATCGCGAACATTGTCAATCTGATTGTTAGCTCGTGCTTTGCTGCCCAGCTCATCCATCTTTGCTCAATGGGGTTGAGATCCGGCGAAACCGCGGTCCATGCCATGACGTTTACGTTGTTTTGCTGCAAGGATTGAGTGGTGACCCTGGCTACATTGTCCTGCATCAATGTCACACCAGGACCATGCTGACGAATAAACGGTAAGGCATGTGCATTTAGCACCTCTGCAACATAACGTTGGGCCCTGTACAACAACACAATCTGTCTTCCGGTTTCCCATGATCCCACCCCAGACCATTACGCTCTCTCCCCCAAACCTGTTCTTCTCAACAATGCAACAATCGGCGAATCTTTCATTTTTGCGCCTGTATAGCAGTAATCTTCCGTCAGCATGACTAACTGTGAAACGAGATTCATCGGTGAACAAAACTCGGTTTCAGTCAGCCATTCTCCAGTTCAGATGACGTCGCGCCCATAACAGCCTGGCAGCACGGTGACGTTTGGTCATTATCTGACAAGTGTACGGGTGGCGTGCCCAAATTGGTTGGGCGTTACGACGCAACCGGTTGCGAATGGTTTGCCCTGCGACACCGTATCGCCTATCAGTGAATGTGGCTGCCAATCGACGTTGACGTAAGTGCGTCAACGTAATGTAACGATCGGCTCTAGCCGTCGTTACACGAGACCTACCAGGTCGCTGCCGGTCGTGAACAGCCCCAGTCTGCTAGTACCGGGCTGCAAGACGATCAATCGTCTTCCGACAGCACCCGATCCGACGCGCGACCACCCTGGCGGACATCCCACCCGCAAGCATCCCAATTGCCTGATTTCGCTGGTTTTCGGAAAGCCGTGGCATATCGAAAACAGTGAAAAATTTAAAAACACATTATTTTCCGAATAGCCCCTATCGCATGAATGGTGCGACATGAACTGAATCAACATATCGAAGACAGGTATCGACACGTGCAAAACGTGCAAATCAATGTTCCGGTCACCGGCCGATATGTAAACCGTGTGTATCGGGTAAACTCTGCACGATCGTATTAACGAGGGTTTAAAATGCATGTACATTGAACATGTAGCACATACACAGACATATAGCTACACCGACTATAAAACATGGACGTTTCTAGTTTTGTTGAGTATATATAATACAAACATGACAATATATAGAAAAGCAAACGGGTTGATGTGATGTTTGACCAATAGTTTGTTTGCATGTCTTTGACCTTGATAAAGGTCATTGTTAAACGTATTATGTCAATGTGAAACGTACGTCAATATGAATAATGTGTGTCGTTAGATCTAAATTAACCAAGAGCTTGATATATTTTTATTAAACTTAAGGCATGGAGATGGCGCAAAGACGAACATATCTCGACCAAGAGTGTTCTATGCGGACCATAATTGGTCTGGCATGTTCCACAATAGTCGTCAACAGAAGTTCATGAGGCACAGGTCAACTAGAGAATAGCACTATGGGGAGATACAAACCCCCGTGCTGGGCTGACCGCCATGATCATTTGCCTTGAACCGTCTTCTCCCAAAATCGATTCACTTCTTCCTGAACCAACCCACTATATATCCATAAAGTCAAGATTCATGAACAACCTTTTGAGTTATCATGTTAACAGGCAGACAATCATACACACACAGCCACGCACAATAACACCCACTCCTAATGATATGTGTGATGGCAGTGGGGGGGGGGGGGCACAAATCACATTTTACGTTACGATCTCCGTCACAAATATATGTCACTGATATTGTATATTACACAAGCGTCCACGTTTTAAATGTTTTGAATATTATTAACCTATCAGAACTGTTCCCCTGCCACCACGAAGCCAAGTAATAAATAGAGTCTCCTTCCAAATAAATGTGCTGTTAATCGACGACACAGACATCACCAGATCTAGACAAACGTAGAAAGGAAACTGTTAATCGACGACACATGTATACATCACCAGCTCTAGACACACATAGAAAGAAAACATAATATTATGGAGACTGTAATATATGCTTTACACGTATTCCATCAATAGAAATGTCCAAATAAAATATGTCCACGTAAGCTTGGTGTCTGGGGAAGTGGTGCAGGTCCAGACACAAAGCGTCCACTTGTCCAGACACCAAGCGTCTGAGGATAATGACTAAACATCGTATTTCAGATGAGACTTGAAACCGAGGTCTCGTGAAGTCGTGATAGCGCAGTGGATGCGCGTTCGCTTCAGGTGCGAAAGGTCTGGAGTTCGAGCCCCGCTGGAGCCGTTACGATTTTGCCCTTAGGCAAGGCATTTAAATTCCACATTGCCTCTTCTCTCTCCCTCGTGGCGATGGATTCCATCAGGAATGAGGTCTCGAGAGTGATAAATATAAGTTGTAATAACTTGTTTCACAATCGAGCTAAAATAAATTTGTATAAGATAACATATCTCTTCAGGAGGCGTACACGCCGCACGCACGCACGCACGCACGCACGCACGCACGCACTAACGCACGCACACACAATAGATCATAGTACGCATGACTAATGGCATACCTAGATGGCGGTTGGACTAGACGTGTCCCGTGACAACACATATGTCTTCGATTGGTTGGAATGTGGCCATGTGTAATTTTATTTACTTAGCCGCCAAAAAGTGAACGGCGCATACATGTACGTAACAAATACGTTTGTACATTAAAGCAGCATTACATCGTATGAAATAAAAGGTATTTGAAAACTTCAAATTTTACGTATGTGTAGCAATGCTGCTACATATTCTAACATTATACTTTGTATGCTTATGTTCATGTGGTAAACAGTGTTTTTTGCGATAAAACAAACTCGAAACCGAAAGTAGGACTTTCCGAGTCGATCGGCCACGCACTTGTTTACAACCGGAACGCATCGTCCCCATTTGTCCAACGTTGTCTTTTTAATTAAATTACTTGATATGTTGATTCATACCTCTGTTAGGGACATTTCTACATCCCCGCGAGTGGTTCGACATTAGAGGAAGATATATAGATAGTCTTTCATGTTCAAAATATATACGTTGTTTTCTATATCCTCTGATGTTTCACGCATGCGCGCTGTGAGTGCTCTATATCGTGTGTTGATAAACAAATTCGCGTATACGACGGTTTAAATTTATTGGAATGTTATCGTTTCTGAGCAACTATTTCGATTTTTGTAAACACACACACATTAGTATTTATATTTTACCCAAAACATCTTTTATTACGATGTAATGCTGCTTTAAGCGTTTTATACGGTTCATAAAATTATATATATGTGGCGTATGTGGAGGTGTGTTACTGGAATTAGATTACTCGTCAGAGAACGTTCTAGGAAGAGTTCCTCTAGTTGATTGAAACCAAGAAGCATGTACTACAAGTAATACAAATTATACGACTCTATCCACACGCACAATACACGACTCTATCCACACGCACAATACACGACTCTATCCACAGGCACAATACACAATTTATGTTTGCCGGCATTTGGTCATATAGTATGTGAAGTTTACTTCTATTCGAATACTAGTAAAGCGAAACTTAGAAACACTTACATTATATAATGAATTCTATGCCATGTCCAGTGCTATTTACCTGTCATCATTACAACAAATTCTGAAATAGCAAATATGCTGAGTCATTCAGCAATATACATATGTCGATTCTCCTACGCTGAGTCATTCAGCAATATACATATGTCGATTCTCCTACCGACCTATCGACATATCAACCTACATGCCAACGTCACTCATATATATACAATACAATACAACTCATTTATTGCATTAAACCATAGCATATATGTATACAGACAGTAAGGTCGAATCCCATTGTGAGTGTCGAATTCTTGCGTGTCCGAAATACTTCTCGTATGGCATCCGGGGACTTCTCGGAGGGCATCCGGGGACTTACTTCTCGGAGTGCATCCGGGGACTTCTACACCAATAATAACAATATTGTGCGACTTGAAACCCCAAAGCCACACAATCAAGATACATGTATACAGTGCGTAATGATATATAATTCGCTTTACGATTAGTATGTACCAGCAGGCGCGGGTCCAGGATGTTGGGGGAAGGTACGGGATGGGGTATCCCCCTCCTTTTGGTGGGGGTCCGGGGGCATCCCCTGGACATTATTTGAAGGTTAGGTATGTAATGGCGGCTTCTGGAGAGCATTCTGATGCATACAGTTGGTTATTATATTGAATGGGTCCTGTTTTAATTTGTTGATAGACCACACAACAATCGTATCTTGGCGACTGATTTGGGATAACCGCCTTCTGTTGGTTTGGGTCCGGCAGGGGTTCATGGGTCCTCCCATGAAAAGGTTTTGAAGTTTCGGTGTGAAATGGCGGCTTCTGGTGCGGATCCAGAATGTCGGGTTAGGGGGCATGAAGTTGGAGACAGGCGTGATTAATAGTTGCATCCAAGAACTAATGCTGACGAGATTCATGAGAGGGGCGTCCCGACGGCCCCTTATGCTCCTATATTGAAAGATGTTACAATCTACGAGCTTAAAAGTTTTAGTTAAATGGTTGGAAAGACGTGGCGGTTCGCGGGTCCTCCCCCGGAGAAAAGTTTGGACATTTAGATATTTAGATAGAAAACACAAACATTACTTACAAAAAAACGAACTCTGGCACTTCTAAGGGGGTGGCGTACGCCGGGTCCGCCCCCTGGAACCGCCTATGACCAGGGTAAGCCAGGTGTAAATTGTGTTTGTCATTGGTAAATCAAGTACATTTTATACGTTAACACATTAAACTACATGTCACGTTATATTGGGATTTCCCGGTAATACCAGCGATATCGAATACGTGTGTTTTAACATATATTTGCTTACATAAGGTATTACATAACCTGAAAACACAGACGGATCTGTAGTCCAGTGATAACACGCTGGACTTGTAATCCAGGGATCGCAGGTTCGATCCCTCGTCTGACCCTAATAAAATTAACAGTCTTTCAGATGGGACGTTAAACCGAGGTCTCGTGTCAGTGCTTTACACCGTGCACGTAAAAGAACCAGAGGACACTCTGGAATGGGGTCTCTGTCCGTATCATTGCACTATCCTCCACAATCTAAAATGACTAATCTCTTCATGAGGCGTCGCTCATATGGGCAACCGGTAGCGACGATAAATAAACGTAAAACACACACAAGAAAACACATACATGTTGAACTGTTAACATTGACACGCTTACCTTCATAATTAACTTGTCCATCTCCATCCATGTCCGCTTCTCGTATCATCTCGTCTACTTCCTCATCTGTTAGTTTTTCTCCGAGATTTGTCATCACGTGACGTAATTCCTGCGAACTTATAAATCCATTTCCGTCACGATCAAATGTTTTGAATGCTTCCCTGAGTTCATCTTCGCCATTCACGTCTCCTACTTTCCGTGACATCATTGTCAGGAACTCTGGGAAGTCTATGGTACCATTACCTGGTATATACATGTATAAATACATGTATATATTGAAATAAATAGAATAGAATAGAACCAATGTGCTAATCGGACAGCCCACATTAAGCATACGTTTGCTATTAGCCCTTGTGCGGGCCGTTGTCTCTGGTGTGGACCGTTGTCTAATGTTGTCAACACTTGTGGCCCAAACCATTTTCATTTTCATACTATGTATTGTATCGTTCTGTGCATTAACTATTGATTTGCAATAAAATATGATTAAACTGAAAGAACTAGAAACATACGAGTACTAATTATTTCGTGCAGACATATTCAGATAATAATTATGTTCTCTAATAGGATGCATGCAGAACATAGATAGCTAGCACATTAGGCTGGAATGTAGAACATAGTTCTTCTCACAAAGAAAGGTTCGTTCTCGGAAAGGGTTTCCAGATGACGTAACTATCAGCGCCTAGCATTAAGAGATTCAAGAACTGATTCAACAAAATCCTAAATCTGTGTGTGTTTTACGTTTATTTATCGTCGCTACCGGTTGCCCATATGAGCGACGCCTCCTGAAGATATTAGTCATTTTAGATTTTGGAGGATAGTGCAGTGATACAGACAGAGACCCATTCCAGAGTCTCCTCTGGTTCTTTTACGTGCACGGTGTAAAGCACCGACACGAGACCTCGGTTTAACGTCCCATCTGAAAGACTGTTAATTTTATTAGGGTCAGACGGGGGATCGAACCTGCGATCCCTGGATTACTAGTCCAGCGTGTTACCACTGGACTACAAATCCTAAATCGAGCACACAGGGTGGATATGGATACCAAACCGCGTATCCCGAAGCCAATACGATGGAACCAGTGGGCCACATTGCTGCATGTACAGGTAAATGCCGCTAAATTAATATGATAGTCGTCTAACTGTCGATTCATCTGTAAACCCAAGAAAGAACGAACGAGTGTTATGTGAGTTACATTTAACTTACCGTCTGCGTCGACTTCATTTATCATATCTGTAAGGTCCGCCTCCGTGGGATTCTGACCTAGAGCCCGCATAACTATTCCGAGTTCCTTGGAGGAGATTGTACCATCACCATTCTTGTCGAACAAAGAAAACGCCTCTTTAAATTCTACAAACCATAAGCATTTAGTTAATATCGCGGCACATTATTGTCATATATATATTCTATGCTAGTCCATTATCCGTGTGCATGTGAGAAGGTGGCTTGAGCTGTTGTCACAAAGGCAACATTTGTTTGCATGTATTTTGGAAACTCAAGTACATGTACTATTTATGTGCAGATGTTCTACCTTCACCGGGATATAGAACCGTAGCATTCTGTTTTTGTAGTGTTTTATTAGAACATACTATTGTATTAGAACATATTCTTTAATCAGAACATACTATTGTATTAGAACATACTCTTTAATTAGAACATAATATTGTATTAGGACATATTATTGTGGTAGTATTCGAACATACTATTGTATTAGAACATACGGTTGTATTTTAGTAGGAGAACGTACTGCTGCATTAGAACATATTATTGTATTAGAACATGATATATTGTATTAGAACATGATATTGTATTAGAACATAATATTGTATAATTAATTGTTCATGAGTGTTAGAGAATAGCTAAAATACATAAAGTAATCCCAACAGCGGAGGAATACGAAACACACGCAAATGGAAATAAAATGTAATCTGTTTCAAAACTGTGAAAAATAGCATTTTTATTCACTGGAAAACATACAAGAAATCGAGGATGTTTGTGTTTATTAATAATAAATATATATTTCGGAGAACACGAGATGAAATCAAATCATATCTTACACTAATAAACACAACTTTTCTTTTTCTTTTATGATTTCCAAGGAGTTTGGCTAATATAATATTTGTTATCAAATTTAATTCATTTCAACTGCCCCTGTCGGGAGCCTCATTCACTACAATACACAACCGCACAACCACTTATGTTAGCGTGAACGTCGGTAATAAGAAATAGTTCCGGTATAATTTTCCTGTTAGTTTCTGTTTGCTGTCAAAATTAAAACGCACAGACAAAACAAGTTCATTACAATATATTGCTTTATAATTAACTGTTCATTATTGTCAACAAATAGCTAAGATATAAAAGTACATCCAATCGCGGAGGAATACCAAACTCAAACAGTGAAAGATTACTCTCACTAAGAAAACTCAATCATTCATTGGAAAGCATACAAGAAACATGTTTATGTCATGTACCTGCAATGTGCTCCTCTGTCATCTGCTCTGTCTGTGGATAGAAATATAATATTCGTTTATACAAATTTATTTTAGCTCGATTGCGAAACAAGTTCTTAAAAAACTTATATTATATTAATTACCCTCGAGATCTCATTCCTGGTGGAATCCATCGCCGGAGGGAGGGAGAGAATACGCAATGTGGAATTGAAATGCATTGCCTAAGGGTACACTCGTAACGGCTCAAGTGGAGTTCGAACTCCGGGCCGTTCGCACCTGAAGCGAACGCGCTACCACTGCGCTATCACGACTTCCACCATGTAGTATTATTATTATTATAGCCATATACATACTTTATTAAGTGATACACTTGACAAAAACTCTTCCTTCTTTTATAGCAATAAATTATTATGAAAAACAGGACAAACCAACATACCGTTATATGGCCCCTTTTGAACACGTGAACTTAATATGTGCTGCACACCAAGATATTGCAAGGAGCGGATGATTACGTATTTTGATATGCACTTGAGAAAATAAATGAGAAAAAAATGAAAAAGAAATGTAGGCCTAATTGGTATTTAAAGATAACATATGACACTTTGTTGTTTGGTTTTTCGTGCCAAGGGGGAGCCTCATTTATTTGCATTTGACATATGAAACTGGGGGATGGGATTTACGTTTATTTATCGTCGCTACCGGTTGCCCATATGAGCGAAGCCTCCTGAAGAGATTAGTCATTTTAGATTGTTGGAGGATAGTGCAATGATACAGACAGAGACCCATTACAGAGTCTCCTCTGGTTCTTTTACGTGCAGGGTGTAAAGCACAGACACGATACCTCAGTTTAACGTCCCATCTGAAAGATTGTTAATTTTATTAGGGTCAGACGGGGGATCGAACCACATGAAACTTAGCACAGCTTGGAGTTATCTCTGGATGGTTCTCGTGTTGACAGCAGCAGCGATTACATTTTATAGAATTATTTAATATACCAATACTTGTTATTGGCATTAATTAGTTCGCGCCGAACATGCTGCGTCATATAATAATAATAATCAACATAAGCGTAATTGACTTTTTTAAAAATAAATAGATAGTATGCAGTGATATTCAATTGTCTAAACAATACAGTTACAAATGGGTGAACTGAACTTACCATTTTAATTTTAATTCCAGTTTCATATAAAACCGCTTGGGAAATATGTTCTGTTAACCCTGGTTTATTGTTAATTAATTAGATACGTGTAGGCACACTATGCTAGTAACGTCATATAGTATGAAACTTTGATGTAGGAAGATAAAGCTACATTCATAATATTGTAGTTGGGTAGATCTACAATCAATTGTAAATCTTTGTCATAATGCGACAGTAGACGTATCGTGATTAAACAGGTACACGAAATGCATAACACTGTACACTGTATTATAATTAGTGGTTGAATTAAGACATGAATTATTTTTACTACTATACCTCTGATTAGAATTGTTGCCAAAACCTGTTTTTATATTCTTCAAAGACGATCCTTTTATTTATGTAAATAATGTATCCATTTGATTTATTGATTGTGTGTCTCTTATCCATTCCGAGAAACAGCTGCTAATTAGTTCAACCGCGATCTGATCGAGGTTGATAACTGATATTTTAAAACATTTCTTAATTGGGCATTAGTGCTTTTTTTCCATTTCAGTATTTCAAAATTTCTGGTTTTAGTAAGTATTTAATTTTCAATTAGCGACTGTTCCTCGGTTTTAATATGTAAATATAATAATATGTCGTTAGACTGTGATAGTTTGATTATCTGTGATTACATTAGTCTCTTATAATTCTTTTATAATGAATGGTGTTGTACTATGCCACGATAATTTGTTGTGTATATTTTATGCATTGTACAACGATGAGACTGAAATAAAGAATACATCTGTATATAAAATAGTTCATGTTTGTCTCACTGATTTAGGTATATAGGATATAAGCCGAAGACGATCCAATATATAAAATATTGGACTGTGTGAGGCGCGTATCGCCGAATACAGTGTCAATATTTTACATATTGGATCCGTTTGTGGCTAATATCTTGCTTAAAACACACACTTATATAACAAGAATTTTCTAATTAAAATTGTTAATTTCGTGCATCTACGCATATGATTTGATACAATACTTTTGAAAACAGTCCAATATTAATAATGGGCTGCAAGTACAAAGGTATGACGCCACGGCATTGTTTTAATGGAGGCTCGTGCAAGATATAGAATACGCTCATATTCCCTGGTTATTCCACATGGCTGGTGTATAGCACCGATACGTGAACTCAATATTTATGTGTGGATGTCGTGATAGCGCAGTGGATGAGCGTTCGCTTCAGATGCGAACGGTCCGGAGTTCGAACCCCGCTGGAGCGTTTACGAATGTGCCCTTACACAAGGCATTTAAATTCCACGTTGTCTCTTCTCTCTCCATTGTGGCGATGAATCCCATCAGGAATGAGGTTTCGAGAGTGATTAATATAAGTTGTAAGAACTTGTTTCGCAATCGAGCTAAAATAAATTTGTATTGTATAATATTTATTTCCCATCTGGTAGACTGTTAATGGTATTATGTTTGTTTGTTTGTTCGGGTTTTACGCCTTCATCAGCACCAATTGGGGCTATATTGCCGGTGGGTATTTTACGCCTTCATCAGCACCAATCGCCGACGGGTTGTTTACCTAACAGCTTTCCTGCGCAGGTCCCTGCGGTTAATCAATTCTAAGTGCCCCAACTTCCGTAATAAACTGTCAACTTTGTCAATATTTACAGACACGGCCTGAGCGCGGCTCGAACCCATGATCATCCCGATCCATACACGATCTCTACTCGACCAACTCGACATATACTCGATCTCTACCCGAGCTCGACCGGATCAGATCGACATAAAGCGATCGGGTGTTACTTGAGTGGAGATTCAACTGATCGGGTACTGATCCGTAATGTATTTATCTACACGATTGTTTCTCGATCAACTCGACCAATACCCAATCGTTTCACGATAGCTTCTCGAGCGCCTGGCTTGTCGATCCCTACTCGACATGTCAACACTTTTCCGGTAGAAAGCCAAGCGAAGTAAGCACCCCGACAAATCCTGCCGAGCGAGACAGACCAGTCCCCGATCGTTTGACAGGGCTTGATCAAGTTGATCTGATCGGCAGACACATCGGCTATGCCCTGTGGACTCTAATAAGCGAGCTTGACGGTAACGAGAATTGAGATGAAACGGTCGATATGTTATCTAATTTTATATCTTCGGGTGAATTACATTTACGTCATAGCAGGATTCGGGTGAATAGAAATTATATTTACGTCATAGCAGGATTCGGGTTAATGGAAATTACATTTACGTCATAGTAGGATTCGGGTGAATAGAAATTACATTTACGTCATAGCAGGATTCGGTTAACTTCCGCTTCCGATAATGGCGGTTCTCAAATTTATGTAAACAAACGAAAAAGTTGAAATGTGATAAAACTGCCGATTGGGGGACACAGACTTCGTAAGATATGATGATATGAAGTTATAGTCTTTCATAATTTCGACTTGTAATTGTTGAAAAACTTCGGAAATGTAATTGAACAATTGAATATTTTAGTGCACCTTTATTGCACCTGATAGTTTTTCGCACGTGAATTTCATGAAAGTCGTGTATAGGAATTCCTCCTCCCCGTATAATTCAATCTAAAACTACACTGAGCATAAAAAATGTGTAACCAAATTAATCAACCTTCAAAATGAGAAAATATAATTCTGTATGTGCAACACCTTCATCGGAAAGTAAGAAGAGAGAATTATCATCACCACTTGAAAGTTCTGATTTGAAGAAATCTAAGACTCACGAAACACATTTTGTTCTTTCAAGTGAGGATATTCTCGCGATTAGCACTGCTCTAAAAGGCACATTTCGCGACGAACTTAGATCGGAACATGAGATTCAAGTACAGGCTATAATTGACGGGGTTATAGCTGGTCTAGAATCAAAAATCCACGACCGGCAAATTGAAAATAAAAACCTTCGCAAACGTGTTGTTAAGTTAGAACTCGATGCTGACAATGCTGAACAATACAGCAGGAGAAATTGTTTGCGCATTAGTGGGGTGTCAGAGGTGGGCCTGGACTTAGTGTCAGAGGGCATGAAAGGAAAGCCCTATGAAACTGACGAAGGTGATGGAATCTCATCCGTGAATGGTGATGATGAACCCAAAACTGATGGCAAAATCGACACAAGGGAGGCAACTGGCAGTAATATCCTCCAACTTGCTATTGCAATGGAGGCTAATATATCCACGACAGATATTGACCGTTCCCATCGTATTGGCCTTACAAAACCCGGAAAGTCACGTGACATCATTGTTAAATTTACGTCATATAGAGCAAGAAACAACTTCTACCGGTCGAGATTTGGCCTAAAGCCTAATGGGTACCCAGGTGTATTCGTGAATGAGGACTTGACAAGATCACGCTCAACCTTATTCTACCAGGCGAGACAACTCTTCAAAGGTCGGTATCTCTTGGGCGCCTGGACCTATGACGGTCACATCATGGTGAAGGACGCTGGCCGAAAGATTCACCGTGTTGCAACCGAGGCTGACATGATGAAATTGAAAAGCAGTATGCCAATTCCTTTTGAACTAGCGACAGCGGCTCCCAAATGGGCAAAGTGAATATGTAGACTTCAACAATAATGTTGTGGCAATGTAACTTTGGTGAACAGTATAGTGATACTAGTTTTACATAAATACTGACTGACTAGATTGATATAGTTTAATCCGGAGTGGCTGATCACTGATTTATACGTAGTACAATTAATTATTCAGGTGTGAAATGACTGAATGGAGATTTTCTTGTATTGTGTAGTAGACACATTTATAGATTGAAATAATAGGTCAGCATATACTTCATGAACTTATTTTAGTAACATATTAAAAGTTGTAGGATTCTTCAAGATACCAAATCGTAACCATTGCAATAATTGTTGAAGTCATTTTCTTTTGAAGCCAATTGTTATTTAGTAATGCCCTCGCTGTATGTTCATTGTACCGTCTTCTAGTAAGTATAGGATATACGCCGAATAACGTTCGAGTATGTATAATACTGGACTGTGTGAGCCGCGTAGCGCCGAACACAGTACCAATAATATACATATAGGGTCCGTTTGAGGCTTATGTCTTACTTAATATAATACTCTGGCATATTGAAAGTAGTCCAATATTAATAATAATGTACGGCAAGTACAAAGGTAAGACGTCACGTCAGTGTTTTAATAGCAGTTATCATTCAACATAATCAATACATGTATACCTACATGTAAATTGTACGCTACCGTACTTATCCTGATAATCACTTATTTACTATGCCAGGAAACATTTCAATTCACAAAAGTAAACCTGCTAAATGTCTAGATTCAATGGTGTTTAAGGACTTATGGGAGTTTATATAAGTACAACTAGTACCTTAGTCTTGATTCTAAGACCTGATTACTCTCCCGCAAATGATAGGCATATAATTTGTCAAGTCTTCAACTTTAACAATATATATCTTGGCATTTCATTTTAAATGCTTTTCTCTGGTTTATTTTGTTACAAATATGTGTCTGCCTTCTGTAAATACTCGGATGTGTACATAGGGTTCAAATATTTGCTGTTGCATGTAAATACCTTACCAAGTAGGACTGTTTTTAACTTATGGACTACTTGTACTGATATCTTCTCAAATTGCTACATGTAAATACCTACCAAGTAGGATATTTCACTTATTGACTTCATGTACATTTAAAGTACCATAACTGAAGCTTTCGGGCATTTTACTGATATCTTGTGTGTACGTAGTGTGTACGTAAAAAGTTCAAATATCTTACATATTGTCTCAGAATTATCATCTTAAATGTTATTCAATTGATAGTTTATATTTGACATTCTGCTTTACAAGATACATACTCTGTCCATAGTCTACATTTTTATACTTGACAATTCTCCTTTCTGCCAACATCAACTACATTTCAAATCTGATCAATTCCGCTCTTTCTTAGTTTTAACTTTAAATTAATCAATTTGTATGTACTGATATCGATATATATTATGCCTTTTCACAACATCAAGCATATCAGACTCCACTCTTGAATTTATGTATTTCCCATGCGCACGCTTACTCTAATTTCACATAATAGACTCACATACTTCTCATTTATTTCTCAAATCTGATTAATAATTCTCATTTAACTATGCTTACTTTAATAGATTTACTTTTTAGACACTCCTCATAAGTTTACCACAATGTGTATGTTATATCACATTTCATTTTCATATTATACTATTATAGATACTAAATTAACTATGCAATTCTTTTTCTATTTTCTACTCACTCCTTGATTTGGAAATGTTTGGATGTTGGGCGGTCTTCATTCGTTGTGTGCGATTTGCAATGTGGTTTCTGATGTTACTCACATCAGTTACATAATAATATTGATTACTCTACACTGATCATGCCATCGTACACAAGTCCATGGAAATTCTCACTCTTCTTACATACAATTACACTTCTGTCTATCGTAGCAAATAAAACATACAACTATAGTGTATATTCGCAAGTACGTTCACAAATAAAATATAACATTGTTTATCCAACCAAGCATGCCATTCCAGGAATAAACAACTTACCCAACACACGCTTCATCGAAATATCTCTTCTCCTGCTTACTGGCATGGTACTTGCTGCTTGGCTTAGCTACTTACTGATCATAGCAGGTGATGTTCATCAGAACCCTGGTCCGTCTTCAACACATTCCACAAGCTCTACTTGCTCCTCACTTCCCTCCATGTCGCAGTCACTGTCCGATCTCATGTCGAAATCTAACTGTCTTTCTAGTCTACACTACAACGTGCAGAGTCTTTTGAACAAAGTAGAGGTCCTTGAAGCAGAGTTCAGTTCATTTGATATTATTTCATTTTCAGAGACATGGTTAAATTCTAATATTTCCAACGATGATCTGAAGTTCAGAGACTTTCACATTCCAGAGAGGAAAGATAGAGTCGGGGACAGTCATGGTGGGGTTATTGTCTATGTGAAGAACAATTTACATTTCAAGAGGCGACAATACCTCGAACCCAGAGGACCTGGGTGTATTTGGGTGGAACTGTATCCGTCTCAATCGAGGCGCATCTTGTTTGGCACTTTTTATCGGCCTCCTAATGCTGACGCTCATTACACATCCTTGATAGAAGATTCACTTGGCCTTGCGATGGACTCAAATATCTCAGATGTAATTGTAACAGGAGATTTCAATCTAACTATCCCCAACCTGTACCGTAAGCTTACTTCTATATGTCAACAGTTCAATCTGGAACAACTCATTTCCGAACCGACTCATTTTACCGAGTCTTCTTCTGCTATTCTTGATCTATTTCTTGTTTCGTGTAGTCATCGTGTTGTAGCATCAGGTGTTGGAGAACCTATTCTAGATCAAAATGTCAGATTTCATTGTCCAATCTACTCTTTGTTTGCATTTTCTAAACCTCGGGTTAAGACTTTTAAACGTTTTGTTTGGCTATACGACCGTGGTGATTATGACACTTTAAGAAACAAAATATGCGACACGGATTGGGAAGCACTAAAGGATGATGACACTGAAATATATACAACTTCTGTCACTCACAAACTTCTTGAACTATCCAAGCAATGCATTCCTACCAGAAGCATTACTGTAAAACCAGATGACCCACCTTGGATAACTACACACATAAAACGGAACATTCGCAAAAGGAAAAAACTTTATCAAAGAGCGAAACACTCACAAAACCCACGACACTGGCAAACATTTAAACTGGTTCGCAATGAGATAGTTTCTCAAATTCGCACTGCAAAACAAAATCATTTTAGTAAGATGTCGGAAGCACTACAATCGGATACAACTTCACAAAAAGACTGGTGGAAGATTGTAAAAGGATTCATAGCATCCAATGAGAAACGAACAATACCAGCACTTAAACACCCACACACGCAATAACTCGTATTTGATACTAAATCTAAATCTGATCTCTTAAATGAATTCTTTTGTAGTCAATCTTCTTTGAACAACTCAGACAAAGACCTTCCTAAAAACTATTATCAAGAGCCCACACACAAACTGCTAACTATATCTGTTACTCCTCAAGACGTGGAGGATGCTCTTAAAACACGGTCCTCGGTCCTCTCAGGTCCACACCGACAGCGCCACGAGCCTTCACGGTCCTTCCCGGTGGACCTACGGTGTCAACACGGTTCACCCAGGTCGGGCTCTCCTTCCCGGTCCTCCAAGGTTCACCACGGTGGTTATTGATATGTCAAAAACCACCGGGAAGACCCCCGGTTCATCCAATCCATCAGGCATCATCCCGGTCCATCACGGTGGCACTACGGTTCAACCCCCGGTACTCCCGGGTGCACCCCGGTCCATGAACCGGGGAGTACCGGGAGCCCAGTGGAACTGATGCATTAGTTAACCACTTAGGTTGGCTAAGCTTGCCCAGGAAAACATGTCTACATCCCCGCAAGGGGTTTGACATTAATGGAACATACATACATATTACTAGTGATGTACCAAGTATGAATCTATAGTATGGTTCACCTCAATTCAATGCAGTGACAAAACATCACCCGATATCTGTTCACATTTAACCCACTT
>CM026403.1:50679287-50776787 GCA_014843695.1 Archivesica marissinica
ATATAAAGAGACACGGTCTGAGCGGGGCTCGAACCCGTGACCATCAGTGATGATATGTTACAGTGGTATACAAGTCAGCGACCTTAACCACTCGCTAGGAGGCGGACTAAACAAGAATAGAAACACACGCACGAAATAATATATATAACAAGGATATTCATGGAAGAAATAAATTGGAAACTTAGAGACTGACACTAGGAGATGGAACCCACCCGCGCAGGGCTGCGACACATGACCGCATGCCTTGACCGATTTCTCCCAAAATCGAATCACTTCCGCCTGGACCAACCCTCTGCATAATCATCACACGGTTCCATTTAAATGCATCCACAGCTTTATAAGTTATTCTATTAAACACAGATTTGCTAAGACACAGACAAACATTAACATCCGTTCCTACGTCGCGGATTAATTAAATATATAGTTATATATCTGGTTCGTTCCAAGCAATATATATAATGCACGAGAACTCGTTCATTTGGCTGCCCAGTGTTGTTATAATTAGATACAACGCGGTAAACCGTGTTACAAGCATAACACTGAAAACCTGAAAATCGCTCTTCAAATAAAGAAGTAACGGACATTTGAAACACACATGCTTAGAATAATTGGCGGCCATTTTGAGTTCATAGTGTATTTGTGTGTGTCAAGAAATGTTGTTTCCTGTTATTGAATATAATACGAACATTGTAGTGACATTCAAATGAATGACCTGCGTGTCCAGCATGCGCACGTTATAACACGAACATTGCACACACGGAGAGAAATGCTCATATGGGCAACCGGTAGCGACGATAAATGAATGACCTGCGTGTACAGGATGCGCACGTTATAACACGAGCCTTGAACACACGGAGAGAAATGCTCATATGGGCAACCGGTAGCGACGATAAATGAATGACCTGCGTGTACAGGATGCGCACGTTATAACACGAGCCTTGAACACACGGAGAGAAATGTTCATATGGGCAACCGGTAGCGACGATAAATGATGACCCGCGTGTACAGGATGCGCACGTTATAACACGAGCCTTGAACACACGGAGAGAAATGCTCATATGGGCAACCGTAGCGACGATAAATGAATGACCCGCGTGTACAGGATGCGCACGTTATAACACGAGCCTTGAACACACGGAGAGAAATGCTCATATTATGGGCAAACCGGTAGCGCGATAAATGAATGACCTGCTTGTACAGCATGCACACGTTATAACACGAGCCTTGAACACACGGAGAGAAATGCTCATATGGGCAACCGGTAGCGACGATAAATGAATGACCTGCGTGTACAGCATGCACACGTTATAACACGAGCCTTGAACACACGGAGAGAAATGCTCATATAGGCAACCGGTAGCGACGATAAATGAATGACCCGCGTGTACAGGATGCGCACTTTATAACACGAGCCTTGAACACACGGAGAGAAATGCTCATATAGCAACCGGTAGCGACGATTAATGACCTGCGTGTACAGGATGCGCACGTTATAACACGAGCCTTGAACACACGGAGAGAAATGCTCATATGGGCAACCGGTAGCGACGATAAATGAATGACCTGCGTGTACAGCATGCACACGTTATAAACACGAGCCTTGAACCACGGAGAGAAATGCTCATATAGGCAAACCGGTAGCGACGATAAATGAATGACCTGCGTGTACAGGATGCGCACGTTATAACACGAGCCTTGAACACACGGAGAGAAATGCTCATATAGGCAACCGGTAGCGACGATAAATGAATGACCTGCGTGTACAGCATGCACACGTTATAACACGAGCCTTGAACACACGGAGAGAAATGCTCATATAGGCAACCGGTAGCGACGATAAATGAATGACCTGCGTGTACAGGATGCGCACGTTATAACACGAGCCTTGAACACACGGAGAGAAATGCTCATATAGGCAACCGGTAGCGACGATAAATGAATGACCTGCGTGTACAGCATGCACACGTTATAACACGAGCCTTGAACACACGGAGAGAAATGCTCATATAGGCAACCGGTAGCGACGATAAATGAATGACCTGCGTGTACAGCATGCACACGTTATAACACGAGCCTTGAACACACGGAGAGAAATGCTCATATAGGCAACCGGTAGCGACGATAAATGAATGACCTGCGTGTACAGCATGCACACGTTATAACACGAGCCTTGAACACACGGAGAGAAATGCTCATATAGGCAACCGGTAGCGACGATAAATGAATGACCTGCGTGTACAGCATGCACACGTTATAACACGAGCCTTGAACACACGGAGAGAAATGCTCATATAGGCAACCGGTAGCGACGATAAATGAATGACCTGCGTGTACAGCATGCACACGTTATAACACGAGCCTTGAACACACGGAGAGAAATGCTCATATAGGCAACCGGTAGCGACGATAAATGAATGACCTGCGTGTACAGCATGCACACGTTATAACACGAGCCTTGAACACACGGAGAGAAATGCTCATATGGGCAACCGGTAGCGACGATAAATGAATGACCTGCGTGTACAGCATGCACACGTTATAACACGAGCCTTGAACACACGGAGAGAAATGCTCATATAGGCAACCGGTAGCGACGATAAATGAATGACCTGCGTGTACAGCATGCACACGTTATAACACGAGCCTTGAACACACGGAGAGAAATGCTCATATAGGCAACCGGTAGCGACGATAAATGAATGACCTGCGTGTACAGCATGCACACGTTATAACACGAGCCTTGAACACACGGAGAGAAATGCTCATATAGGCAACCGGTAGCGACGATAAATGAATGACCTGCGTGTACAGCATGCACACGTTATAACACGAGCCTTGAACACACGGAGAGAAATGCTCATATAGGCAACCGGTAGCGACGATAAATGAATGACCTGCGTGTACAGCATGCACACGTTATAACACGAGCCTTGAACACACGGAGAGAAATGCTCATATAGGCAACCGGTACAGATGATAAATAAAGGCAACATTCTGTTTAAAAATGATCACTGTTCACTTCATTCAACAGAATGTAAAATGATCTCTGTTAAAATGACCCGAGTCATTAGGTAGAAGGGACACACGGGAAAGAGCTTAACTTTATAGTCGCCTCCGCCGAGGCATTTGGGCGACTGGTTTCTCTAAGTAGATTACGTTGCTTATGTTGACAACTGGAAATGCATCTTCGTTCTTCTCAGGGTGACAAATCCTGTATCCATCTTTCGAAGGGGTCCCTTGTAGGGCCACATTCTCCACGATTTGTCAGCTCACAGCAGCAATAATGGTTCTGGTTTCTTCGCTGGGGTCCTCACGTCATCAAGAAGTATGCGTCCCACCGTCTTCCATGAAGGAGATCCGTCCCCTTGTAGGAACCAGTTAAAAGAAAACCAGCTATCCGTCGTCGCCAGCACCGAGTGTTGCTGTCTCGCCAAGTAGGGAAGTTAGTAGTAAGATACTCTATATGTATAGAGTCACGCGACTCCGATGGCACGGCTTCCGTCAGCGAAGTCCTTAACCCATATTCCTGCTGTGAGCTGTGTCTAGGTCACGACGTGCACGTTGTGGATATTCCTGCTGTGAGCTGTGTCTAGGTCACGACGTGCACGTTGTGGATATTCCTGCTGTGAGCTGTGTCTAGGTCACGACGTGCACGTTGTGGATATTCCTGCTGTGAGCTGTGTCTAGGTCACGACGTGCACGTTGTGGATATGCCTGCTGTGAGCTGTGCCTAGGTCACGACGTGCACGTTGTGGATATTCCTGCTGTGTCTAGGTCACGACGTGCACGTTGTGGATATGCCTGCTGTGAGCTGTGCCTAGGTCACGACGCGCCGCACGTTGTGGATACTCCTGCTGTGAGCTGTGCCTAGGTCACGACGCGCCGCACGTTGTGGATACTCCTGCTGTGAGCTGTGCCTAGGTCACGACGCGCCGCACGTTGTGGATACTCCTGCTGCGAGCTGTGTCTAGGTCACGACGCGCACGTTGTGGATATTCCTGCTGTGAGCTGTGCCTAGGTCACGACGTGCACGTTGTGGAGGAGAGATCTGGTATCAAATCAAGTTTTCTCAAATATACTTTTATCTGACACTGATCTTGGACTATTCAGTTATGTGATATACACATATTTAGAAATGGTGACAGCCAGTTTGAACGGGATTATGTCTTTAAACTAAAATAATCAAACGTATTTGTGTTTATTTATTATGAGGCGTTTATTTACCCCCCACCCGGTTATTCGCAGACTCCAGGGGGTGTATATTACTTATTTTATTGTGGGCAGGATAGTACAAAATACAGCAGACGAACATATTCCAGAAGCACCCCCCTGTGTCCGAGGTTATAAATCTTTTCTCAGATCTCATATCCAAGCTCAAGTGAATTGATTGGTTGTTTCCGAGTTTTACAGTCAGCTGAACCAATCAAATCATTCAGACCTAGTTTGAGATTGGAGAAACGTTTTATAACCTGCAGGCCATGTATCATTTACGAGCGTATTTAATTATAGTATGGTAGGACGAGGGATCGAACACACGGCGTCTGGGTTTACATTCCATCCTTCAACGTCCAGTGTAGACCAGGCTGTAACATTAACCATTCAATGGTAATCACTAAAGTCGCCTTTACAAACATCATAGAGTCAGATGGAAACAGGACACGGAGTCTTCTGATCAGGCTCTATGCTGTTTGCTATTCGGATAGTGGAGCTAAAACACATGGCTGAATAGCACACATCATAGATCCTGATCAGACGCGACGCGACGCCGCAGCTGATCTGGATCTATGTTGTTTGCTATTCGGATAGTGGAGCTAAACACATGGCTGAATAGCGCACATCATAGATCCTGATCAGACGCGACGCGACGCCGCAGCTGATCTGGATCTATGTTGTTTGCTATTCGGATAGTGGAGCTAAACACATGGCTGAATAGCGCACATCATAGATCCTGATCAGACGCGACGCGACGCCGCAGCTGATCTGGATCTATGTTGTTTGCTATTCGGATAGTGGAGCTAAACACATGGCTGAATAGCGCACATCATAGATCCTGATCAGACGCGACGCGACGCCGCAGCTGATCTGGATCTATGTTGTTTGCTATTCGGATAGTGGAGCTAAACACATGGCTGAATAGCGCACATCATAGATCCTGATGCGACGCGACGCGACGCGACGCGACGCGACGCGACGCGACGCGACGCCGCAGCTGATCTGGATCTATGTTGTTTGCTATTCGGATAGTGGAGCTAAACACATGGCTGAATAGCGCACATCATAGATCCTGATGCGACGCGACGCCGCAGCTGATCTGGATCTATGCTGTTTGTACATACTTCCCAATTTATTCGGCATTTTAAGGGCTAATCAACCATTATCCGAGTCATGTCTTTCAAATTCGTACCTACGATCTGTTGCAAAGTCGTTATCCACAGTTTGAACAGCTGCTGCCAGGTTGCCTATTAAAAGTGTTGCCATTTCCGCACCGTCTTCCAAAAAGTAGGCGTGGCCAAATATGTTGAAAGCTACGTTTCCGATCAGCTGAAATGCATACATATGTTGTCAGTGAAAATGTAGTTCGTGCATTCAACGATACTTGAACATGGATAGTTATTCAAACCAAAGCACACAGCTATTGAATGATAAAGGTCCGATTCAAATATTCATACATACTATAATCTGTCAATGGTCGGAGAATGAATGAATCGTTTGCTTAAAATGACAAGTTGCGCTTTAGTTTGTGTTTACAGACGGATCTGTAGTCCAGTGGTAACACGCTGGACTGGTAATCCAGGGATCGCAGGTTCGATCCCCCGTCTGACCCTAATAAAATTAACAGTCTTTCAGATGGGACGTTAAACCGAGGTCTCGTGTCGGTGCTTTACACCATGCACGTAAATGAACCAGAGTAGACTCTGGAATGAGTCTCTGTCTGTATCATTGCACTATCCTCCAAAATCTAAAATGACTAATCGCTTCAGGAGGCGTCGCTCATATGGGCAACCGGTAGCGACGATAAATAAACGTAAACACACACAGTTTGTGTTTTAATTTTATTGTACGTTCTATCAATGTCATCAATGTATTCCTACATGCATTCTGTTGTTATTTTGTTGTGACTGTAAACAGGGTAAGGGCATATAGAATGTTTAGCAAATGTCTCTGTTTTAGAATTGAAGCAATACAAAATGTGATATTGTTTCATAGAAATGTGTACATTTAGTGGTTCATGGATTTACAAAAACAGCTTATTTCACAAATTTACTATTGCAACATATTAGGAAAGAGGTAACCATACAAGCAGGTTGCTTTCTCCTCAATCCTACATGTATGTACATACTATTTATACTTGACTATGTTTTTTTCAAAGAAATAAATAATGTTAAAACTAAATAATATTTTATTAAACATGTGGTTAAGAATATATAAAAGCTTTGTGTTAACCTCATTCAAGCAGCATATGTTCATCAAACCTGTATTCATATTTTTGTCATTTTACACCAGCTTTGTTTGTGTCACAAAGTGCACGAAACCACCATGTATATTTGTCTATGTACATGTATTACAATATTGTCGGTCACGTCTCTTATTTTCATGTTTTTATTTCCATCCACATAGTTCAAACCAACAATGTCACAGTTTCAGGAAATTCTGAGTTTGCAAACATGTTTGAAGAAACTTTTTGAAAAAAGACTTTAAAGCAGATAAAAGGTCATATTGTGCTGTAAGGGAGACAACTTAATCAGTATTAAGAAAAACAGTTTGTTGTTGAAACATGGATTGTCTCGCGTACACCACGATGTAGCAGTTATACTGTACCCCAATGATAACGTGATTCCCGTGAAAAAGATAGCACGGGCTAATACTATTATAACGGGTAAAAAGAAGTTTATTATCATTTATGTATGCATTACTTGGCACACAGGATTATTTATTACACCCTACGTATTGATTTGGCTTATACGAAACCTATTTATAGTAATGTTTGTAAATAACACGTTATCGTTGGGTATTTTTATGTGCATTTTTTCCGCGTTTTGTTTTGTTGTTTGTTCGTTAGTTTTTTTATTGTGCGTGTGTGGGAGGGAGGTCTAATGCTTCGGTCATATAGCGACTCTCAAGCTATTATTGGTGGGTAGACTCGCGTGCACTTCCAGACAGTATTCCAAGTACGGAAGGGCATTCACCGACCATCCGCGAGTAAGCCGGATAGCTTCTTCACTTTTAAGAATTCGAAACCCACAATGGGATTCGAACCAACAGCGGTTAGCGGCAAGTGATGTGAAATGACCGTAACCACTCGGCCACGATGGCCCCATTCCGCTTAAGTTAGGACAATAATGGTCTGCCATTAAGTGATCGAATCAATACTAGCAATCACCTGAACTCCAGGACTCTCCACCGTGGTTCCAAATGTTCCGTGCACGGTGGTAGCACGTGCATATGTATCGTGTATAGAATTATCTTTAATAATGGCTGTCTTTCCAGTAATATTTTTACACATGTGGACGTGTATAGGGTAGAATCCTGAAAATATATAACACATTAACACGAGAGTCCAGAATGTGTAATGTCAAACAAACACTAATAGTGAACTGTATGTTTTACGTTTATTTATCGTCGCTACCGGTTGCCCATATCAGCGACGTCTCCTGAAGAGATTAGTATTTTTAGATTGTTGGAGGATAGTGCATGATACAGACAGAGACCCATCCCAGAGTGTCCAGTGGTTCTTTTACGTGCACAGTGTACAGCACCAATACGAGACTTCGGTTTAAAGTCCCATCTGAAAGACTATTAATTTTATTAGAGTCAGACGAGGAATCGAACCTGCTATCCCTGGATTACCAATCCAACGTGCTAACCACTGGACTACAGATCCGTCTGTAACAGCAAATTTAAGGTACCGTGCGAAACTAACACAACATGTACATAGATGTAACACACACTTAAAACACTATCGTGACGTCATACCTTTGTACTTGCAGTCCATTATTATTAATATTGTACGGGTGTTAAAAGGCCAGACTAGTATATTAAATACTACGAGCTAATGTACAAAATTAACAATTTTAATTAGTAGGATCTTGTTGAATAAGTGTGTGTTTTAAGTATGATATAAACCTCAAACGGATCCAATATGTAAAATATTGGACTGTGTGAGGCGAATATTGGATCGTTTTCGGCTTATATCCTATACAGAAAGAGCGGCAAGGTGATATTTAAGTGCTTTGTCTATGAGCACAATCGTTACAGACGGATCTGTAGTCCAGTGGTAACACGCTGGACTGGTAATCCAGGGATCGCAGGTTCGATCCCCCGTCTGACCCTAATAAAATTAACAGTCTTTCAGATGGGACGTTAAACCGAGGTCTCGTGTCGGTGCTTTACACCGTGCACGTAAAAGAACCAGAGGAGACTCTGGAATGGATCTCTGTCTGTATCATTGCACTATCCTCCAAAATCTAAAATAACTAATCTCTTCAGGAGGCGTCGCTCATATGGGCAACCGGTAGCGACGATAAATAAACGTAAAACACGCACAATCGTTACGGCTACAGAACAGAACAATGTAATGATGACATTTTGTAAATAGCATGTGAACAAGTAACAAGTGCACAGTAACGCACGTGGGTAACAGAAGATTGAGACAAACAACATGTTAATTTGGAATTTTCAAATTAAATGAAAAATATATTTATGGTATTGGGAAGGTGCTTCCATTTCAACTTCAACGTCACTCAACGAACGTCACTCAACGAACGTCACTCAACGAAATACTCCTCAACGTCACTAACGAAATACTCCTCAACGTCACTAACGAAATACTCCTCAACGTCACTCAACGAACGTCACTCAACGAACGTCACTCAACGAAATACTCCTCAACGTCACTAACGAAATACTCCTCAACGTCACTAACGAAATACTCCTCAACGTCACTAACGAAATACTCCTCAACGTCACTCAACGAAATACTCCTCAACGTCACTAACGAAATACTCCTCAACGTCACTAACGAAATACTCGTCAACGTCACTAACGAAATACTCCTCAACGTCACTAACGAAATACTCCTAAATGTCACTAACGAAATACTCCTCAATGTCACTAACGAAATACTCCTCAATGTCACTAACGAAATACTCCTCAACGTCACTAACGAAATACTCCTCAACGTCACTAACGAAATACTCCTCAACGTCACTAACGAAATACTCCTCAACGTCACTAACGAAATACTCCTCAACGTCACTAACGAAATACTCCTCAACGTCACTAACGATATACTCCTCAACGTCACTAACGAAATACTCCTCAACGTCACTAACGACATCTACTGAGGAGGGCTAATGGTGGACTATAGTAAAAGAAAAGAAGCCACCAGACGATTTAGAAATGTCAGTGTGTATGCGTGGGACCGTTGACCAATGTTGTACTATGTTTGGCTAAATCTATAAGGTTATTATTGTACAACTGGGCGCGAACTCCGGGCCTCTCACACCACTGAGCTATCACGACTTTGTTTTTGATGTTTTTCGCAACGACAACCTAGATCATAGTTTGAATCTTCAGCAGTTATTGGGGGAGCAATATTTCAGGCATGAACGAACGCCCCGGGTAGAACCACCGACCTGGGTAATTTCCTCACATGAACGATTGTCGATGACTTCATTGAGATTCGAACATACAGTGACGAGAGGCATGTAAAATGACGTCAATGTCCTTAATCACTGGGCCACGGCACACACGGGACCTCTTGCTTATCTTAATCACTGGGCCACGGCACGCACGGTGCGGTGCCTCTCGCTTATCTTAATCACTGGGCCACGGCACGCACGGTGCGGTGCCTCTCGCTTATCTTAATCACTGGGCCACGGCACGCACGGTGCGGTGCCTCTCGCTTATCTTAATCACTGGGCCACGGCACGCACGGTGCGGTGCCTCTCGCTTATCTTAATCACTGGGCCACGGCACGCACGGTGCCTCTTGCTTATCTTAATCACTGGGCCATGGCACGCACGGGGCCTCTTGTTTATCTTAGTCACTTAGCCACGGCACGCACGGGGGCCTCTTGCTTACCTTTGTCCATTATTTGACCCATAAATTCTAACTCCGCTCCTTGTATGACCACTTCTTTGAAGTTGTCAAATATCTACAATAGAATACGATTAGAGTCAGGTCAAAGTCATGTCAAATATCTACAATAGAATACGATTAGAGTCAGGTCAAAGTCATGGCAAATATCTACAATAGAATACGATTAGAGGCAGGTCAAAGTCATGCCAAATATCTACAATAGAATACGATTAGGGGCAGGTCAAAGTCATGTCAAATATCTACAATAGAATACGATTAGAGTCAAGTCAAAGTCATGGCAAATATCTACAATAGAATACGATTAGAGTCAGGTCAAAGTCATGCCAAATATCTACAATAGAATACGATTAGAGTCAGGTCAAAGTCATGGCAAATATCTACAATAGAATACGATTAGAGTCAGGTCAAAGTCATGGCAAATATATACAATAGAATACGATTAGAGTCAAGTCAAAGTCATGTCAAATATCTACAATAGAATACGATTAGAGTCAGGTCAAAGTCATGGCAAATATCTACAATAGAATACGATTAGAGTCAAGTCAAAGTCATGTCAAATATCTACAATAGAATACGATTAGAGTCAAGTCAAAGTAATGTCAAATATCTACAATAGAATACGATTAGAGTCAGGTCAAAGTCATGGGAAATAGAATACGATTAGAGTCAGGTCAAAGTCATGGCAAATATCTACAATAGAATACGATTAGAGTCAAGTCAAAGTCATGCCAAATATCTACAATAGAATACGATTAGAGTCAAGTCAAAGTCATGTCAAATATCTACAATAGAATACGATTAGAGTCAGGTCAAAGTAATGGCAAATATCTGCAATAGAATACGATTAGAGTCAGGTCAAAGTCATGGCAAATATCTACAATAGAATACGATTAGAGTCAAGTCAAAGTCATGCCAAATATACTGACACCAAAAAGAAACTATGCACTTGCCTTAGAGGTAAAATTTAAATCCGTTTAGACAAGTATTGACACATTTGGTATCAAAATGTGTGAAATATTGTGTAAATTAGTGCAATGTGTGAAGGATTATTTTCTTCACTCATGTTAGTAAAATCCATAATTGTAAAATGTGTAACGAAAAAGTAACGCTCGCTATAAAAGTGCACAGTTTTTTATGGCATCAGTATAGTTTATTTTCATCTCTTCATATGCACCACATAATATAAAATATTTATTATAAAACATATAAAAGGTAAAACACACGCGTTTATTGGGACACTATTTGTGCTGTTTAAAGTGTATTGGTGTCTTAGCATTTAGTCATTGTTTGTTCGGGTTTTACGCCTGCATCAGCACCATTTTGGACTGTATCGCCGGCGAGTAGTTTACCTAACAACACCTTTCCTAGGTTCGAGAGCTGCACCAAGTACTGGTTAACCTCTGGAGCCTGTACAGCAAAGTTATTGTTAGGTAAACTGTCCGTCGCTCAAATGGGTAACCGGTAGCGACGATAAATAAACTTAAATAACAAAACGTGAGATGAGAGAAGGTATCTCTCAGTTAACAATATTCATTATTATTAACATTAATGGAACCTCATGCTATCGGATATGTAGGTATGCACATGTGTGAATATGAAAGTGTTTTCCTTATCGGATAGGGCCGGATTGCCAGAAAGGAGGGTTTCCAGATCTATGTTGAAACTGTGAAGCTTGTTAGGAGTTGTACGGCAAACATCGTAGGTTCAACACTCAAAGAAATAATGGAAGTTTGTCCGCTTTTGATCACAATACAATATCAACGTTGGTGTTTAGCTTACTGGGGAAAAACTCAACAGAGCAAATGTTTCTATTACCTTGACATGTCCTCCGTAGGTGTCGAGGAATTCTGTCTTGGCATAACAATTTCCGTTTTGTGCCGGACAATCGTTTGCCATTACGCCAGATATTTTTATATTCCGAGACAACAGCGCAACTTCTGCGCGCATGTCGACGCCATCTTCTATTTCGCCAAAATGCCGATAATCAAAATCATCTATTAGAATTAAAATATAATGTTTAGTTAAGTATGTCATTGCACAGTATTATAAACATAATACATAAATAAATATATAATACATTAAAACTGTAATTAAAATTTATAATTGGCAATATAATAATCTATATCCGAGCACATTATGTATACACATATACACAGTTTCTATGTATGCACATGTCTATGTATACATTATGTATACACATTCTATGTACATACATTTCTATGTATACACAGTTTCTATTTCTTCATTAAGTATCTGTTTTACCGTTGTGCGCTACATTGGTACGTTGCATTTCTTCATTAAATATCTGTTTTACCGTTGTGCGCTACATTGGTACGTTGCATATCTTCAATAAATATCTGTTTTACCGTTGTGTGCTACATTGGTACGTTGCTGCATTTCTTCATTAAATATCTGTTTTACCGTTGTGCGCTACATTGGTACGTTGCATATCTTCAATAAATATCTGTTTTACCGTTGTGTGCTACATTGGTACGTTGCTGCATTTCTTCATTAAATATCTGTTTTACCGTTGTGCGCTACATTGGTACGTTGCATATCTTCAATAAATATCTGTTTTACCGTTGTGCGCTACATTGGTACGTTGCATTTCTTCATTAAAGCGACACTACATCAGTGAAAACGCAAATTTCTACAGAATGTATTTTCCTATTATATGGTATAATTTTTTTCAAAATATTTGTCTCAAATACTGAGTATTTCAACTAATAAACAAACGTCGTATACGCGGTTTGTTGACATAGCACAATAATGTAAACATCCATGCGTAATACAACTAGTGTATCCTGAATAACACGATTTATGTTACATGTTTACCGTTATATCTCAAATTTGTGCCTATATATGTGTATACTATTCTTAGTTCAGTTATCTCTAAACGACATTATCTCGCGTTTAGTATTGACACTTCGATGACAAACAAACGTCAATTCAGGAGCATGGATGACCGTTATATGAAATCATACTTTCAATCCGCAAAAACACTGTTTATTTATTCAATGTTAGTGTTCGAATGTATTCGGAAGAATTTGTAGTAGCAATGCATTTATACGTGAAAAAAATCGCTTTTTGCGATGTAATGTCGCTTTAAGTATCTGTTTTACCTTTGTGCGCTACATTGGTACGTTGCTGCATTTCTTCATTAAATATCTGTTTTACCGTTGTGCGCTACATTGGTATATTGCATTTCTTCATTAAATATCTGTTTTACCGTTGTGTGCTACATTGGTATATTGCATTTCTTCATTAAATATCTGTTTTACCGTTGTGTGCTACATTGGTATATTGCATTTCTTCATTAAATATCTGTTTTACCGTTGTGTGCTACATTGGTATATTGCATTTCTTCATTAAGTATCTGTTTTACCTTTGTGCGCTACATTGGTAGGCCTACATTGCATTTCTTCATTAAGTATTTGTTTTACCGTTGTGCGCTACATTGGTACATTGCATTTCTTCATTAAGTATTTGTTTTACCGTTGTGCGCTACATTGGTACATTGCATTTCTTCATTAAATATCTGTTTTACCGTTGTGCGCTACATTGGTACGTTGCATTTCTTCATTAAATATCTGTTTTACCGTTGTGTGCTACATTGGTACGTTGCATATCTTCATTAAATATCTGTTTTACCTTTGTACGCTACATTGGTACGTTAATTTAGTACGTTACATTGGTACATTACATTGATTTATCATAAATGTAATAGAGCGCATGTTGTGGTCATACATTGTACAGTTTTACTGTCTGGAAGTTCTTACGTGTTAATGTAAATGTATATTGTCCAGTAATTTCTTTGATGGTTCTAACCTCACCATGGTCCCAGGCGTAATCGGTTGATGTAAACAGTACCATGTCACCTGTAAAATAGATGAAAATAATTTACAATACAATCCGTATATAACTGTAATATAAAAATTAGTTTAAACATATTTATTTTAACCACTCGACCACGGAGGCGGACCCGTTCAAATGTACACATTTTGCATTATGTAATTGTAACATATAGGCAGGCAAATACGGTTGCTATTTTGCATTTATCGGCAGCGGTAAATAAATATGGCCGGATTAAAATACAAATGTAGTATTGTCGTGCGAAGATAATTTGGTCACCTTCGAATTGGAGGGCGGCTTTATTTACCAGTTTGCCAAGAACCGACGTCATGGGTAACAGTGATCTCAGGGTACACAGTCGTATTTACGATCCTGAGATCCGCAAACGATTGAGTGATTCTCTCGGGTAGCACTCGTGATACCGATGTGATCGTCTTGCCATTGTAAACTACAGCTGATCTCGCTTCAGTGATCCGCTTACCGACATGTTGATCCAAAACCTGGTCAAAGGAACCTCCTCCTGAAACAAATCCAAAATGACATAAGTATTCTACAGCTGATCTCGCTGCAGTGATCCGCTTACCGACATGTTGATCCAACACCTGGTCAAAGGAACCTCCTCCTGAAACAAATCCAAAATGACATAAGTATTCTACAGCTGATCTCGCTTCAGTGAACAGTTTTAACAACGACTCTATTGCCTCGAAAACCAAACTAATCCTTCTACCACAGCATACGTCGAAATCCTGGCCAGGTAGGTGTACGTGTGACCACCTAATATATAAATGAGCATGAATGATAGGAAATAAACAGACGGATCTGTAGCCCAGTGGTAACACGCTGGACTGGTACTCCAGGGATCGTAGGTTCGATCCCCCGTCTGACACTAATAAAATTAACAGTCTTTCAGATGGGACGTTAAACCGAGGTCTCGTGTCGGTGCTTTACACCGTACACGTAAAAGAACCAGAGGAGACTCTAGAATGGGTCTCTGTCTGTATCATTGCACTATCCTCCACAATCTAAAATGACTTCAGGAAGCGTCGCTCATATGGGCAACCGGTAGCGCGGCGGCGGCGGCGGCGGCGGCGGCGGCCACACACACACACACACACACACACACACACACACACACACACACACACACACACACCACACACACACACACACACACACACACACACACACACACACACACACACACACACACACACACACACACACACACACACACACACACACACACACACACACACACACACACACACACACACACACACACACACACACACACACACACACACACACACACACACACACACACACACACACACACACACACACACACACACACACACACCACACCACACACACACACACACACACACACACACACACACACACACACACACACACACACACACACACACACACACACACACACACACACACACACACACACACACACACACACACACACACACCACACACACACACACACACACACACACACCACACACACACACACACACACACACACACACACACACCACACACACACACACACACACACACACACACACACACACACACACACACACACACACACACACACACACACACACACACACACACACACACACACACACACACACACACACACACACACACACACACACACACACACACACACACACACACACACACACACACACACACACACACACACACACACACACACACACACACACACACACACACACACACACACACACACACACACACACACACACACACACACACACACACACACACACACACACACACACACACACACACACACACACACACACACACACACACACACACACACACACACACACACACCACACACACACACACACACACACACACACACACACACACACACACACACACACACACACACACACACACACACACACACACCACACACACACACACACACACACACACACACACACACACACACACACACACACACACACACACACACACACACACACACACACACACACACACACACACACACACACACCACACACACACACCACACACCACACACCACACACCACACACACACCACACACCACACACCACACACCACACACCACACACCACACACCACACACCACCACACACCACACACCACACACCACACACCACACACACACACACACACACACACACACACACACACACACACACACCTAAACTACTGATGATATCACTGTATGTACCTTCTGCAGCTATGTGTATTATCTACCTGCACGAGTCATTAAGTCAGACCACATATAGTTTCACTTCAGTGACCCAGTTACGAGATGTTTGTTAATCGACATGCTATACATGCCTTTCCCATGCGTTATTCTCTCTATTTGTTGAAGATTTGGAACTTTATTTAAAAAAATGATGTCACATCCAGACAAAATGTAAATTATGGATACAACAACTTTTTAATCGGTAGACACTAGAAAGTTATATATATATTATATAATGATTGTGATTCAATATGCTTATGTCGTTTTGTATTTCGATAACGTTACCTGATTTGTTTAAGCTACATTGTACAACATTATACATGTATATTGCATGGCGTAACTGTGTACTTTGGTTATAATTAGTGTATATAGTTGCTATGCTTTAGTAATTTGCGTAAAATATACATGCATACATATTAATTACCATTCTAAGCCACCAATGTATACGTTTTTAGAATAGCTGAAGTCAACTGATAAGATTGTTATGTTATGTTATGTTATGTTATATATGTTATAATATTATGTTATATTTCGGGTTTTACGCCTGCATCAGCACCATTTCGGGCTATATCGCCGGCGGGCAGTTTACTTAACAACACCTTTCCTGGGAAGGCTCCAACGGTTAACCAGTACTTGGGTGCACCAACCGCCGTAAGAAACTGCCAACTTTTTCATATAAATGAAACACGGCCTGAGCGGGGCTCGAACCCGTGACCATCAGTGATGATAGGTTACAGTGGTATACAAGTCATCGACCTTAACCACTCGACCATGGAGGCGGATGATAAGACTGTATTATGTAACTAAGAAGCAATATCTGTGAAACACTTTGTTGAATATCCAACTGCTTATTTATATGTTCATCCTCAGTAACGTAGTTTGTAATTAGTATTCTAACACGACCCAGCTAATAACATACATACTTGTAGAGTAAAATCTACCTCGAGTTATTCTGCGATATACCTACCTTGAACTAGGCTGCGCGCGCACCGTGTTTTGGCTATTCCATTTATACAATGCGTGTAAAGTTTTATGAAGGAAAGTCACGTGATGTTTGTAAATACTACCGTGGGAATTCGCGGAAGTGAGCTATTTTTAGAATCAGATAATCTCTTGCCCGTCTTGTTTTTCTGTTAAGTAACGTTTCAGTTACTATTCTGTACAGTTTTATTTGACAAAATAAATAAAATTATTGATCAATTACAACTTTTGTTCATTTATGCACTAGATTGATATTTTCCATAAAAATAAAAGTGATTTATTTATGTATTGGTTGCCGCAATTACGAAAATTGTTATATGTTATATTTCGGGTTTTACGCCTGCATCAGCACCATTTCGGGCTATATCGCCGGCGGGCAATTACGAAAAGCAAATATATTAAGGTAACAATGCTTGTTAAACTATATTTCATTTCCCTCCATTGATCCAATTCTGCGATCGGAAAGGGCCGTAAGTAATGTTGCTAGATCGTGTGGCCCTACCCGCTTGCTTTTCTTGAATATGCCATGTCTTGCAGATATTTAAAATGAAACGAGCAATAAATTATTATTAAACTAAATTATGCGATTATAAGAGAATTGTTATCACAAGTTCGGATATAAAGGGAGGCAATGGTTGTATCCTGCTTAGAGAGTGCATCCAGATACATATGTGTAATTAAAGACGTTAGAAGTGCCCTACTTACCAACAACAAACACCAAGGAGAACGAATCATATGGTTCCGCTTTTCGTAGCAAAAGCTCTCCTTCATTCATACCAGCCAGTGATTCAATGTAGCCAAAGAATGCATCAAAATCTACCCCATCAGCCTTCACGAAACCATTCTTAATTGCAATTGAAACAACTCGTCCATCTGTCGCTTCTGACAAAAACAACAATACAGTTTAATTCCGTTCAAGCTAAACAAATTCTACTAATAATTGTTCATATGCGAAACCAAACTACAGTTAATTTATACACATTTATTTTAGCTCAATTACAACTTATATTAATCATTCTCGAGACCTCATTCCTGTTGGAAGCTATCGCCACGAGGGAGAGAGAAGAGACAATGTGTAATTTAAATGCCTTGCCTAAGGACACACTCGTAACGGCTCCAGCGGGACTCGAACTCCCGAATCTCTCGCTCATGAAGCGAACGCGCTACCGCTAAATGTTCAATGCACGTAAAACCCATTAATGTTGTACTAGTAGTCTAGCAGATATTTATTTGCTCATATGTGAATGCAAAGCTAGGTGTACAATTTAAATGAGTTGGTATGGGTTTATCAGCGCATCAGCACATTTCAGGCTATATTTATACAATTTAAATGATTTCAACTACACATATGTTTGCGTGGGAAACATTGCATTTGACATTGATGATCAGTAAACTCGGTGAAACCAGTAGAATAGGCAGCAACGCATACACATGTTTAATGTTTATCTTGTTTAACAATAATAAGCATTGGTGATATATCTGTTTAGAAGAAATATATAAGAACGCAACGAAAATACAAACAATGTGAATATGCAAAGACGAATACATGTTTGGCGCCCTTGGTTGAGAGATGGTCGAATTTGCGATCTATGCGCCTCGGGTTCGATACTCGATCACGCCACCCAATACAATGTTATTGTGGAAGACACCTCGCAATTATTGCTTAGTACTGATTAGGGGCTTTGGTCGGTCAAGTCCTGTCAGGAACCATGCCCAGAACCATTACAACATGGTACGGCTTAGCACTTGTCAAGCACACACAGGAACCCATGTCTAGATCACAGCAAGAGAGTTGGGCTTCAGTGGTGAGAAAGAATAGAAATGAAGTAATTAACTCACCAAATAATGTATCGGCTGCTCTTCGTAGATTTCTGTCTGCCTTTGAGGCTTTGTTCTTTGGTAGCATACAATTCACATATTGAGCTCCCTCTAAATCAGAGTCTAAGATGTGTACAGCTAAACCTTTCTGGGTTGCCCTGCCATTCAGTTCATCCGTAGCCTGCAAAGAATAATCGAACTGATTTTAAGATACCCAAATTTCACAACTGCACTATTGCACTATTGTAAGGTAGCACACTCTCACATGTTAGATCAAAGCACTATTGTTCAGGGCAGATAATATGACAGAATATATCGCAGAATATGCTGTCCCTTTGAAGTGATGTAAAACACACATTCGACCTTTTTGATCGTTGTTGCTAAAACTATGTCGTTAGTGACTACGATCAACCAATGAATGTCATTCTACAGTATACGTTACGAACGATTTACAGCATGTGCGCAACAGAAGATTACCGCATAAGCTATTTATATTTTGCTTTTAAATAAAATAGTACACAAAATTACAAATTACAAATTTTATTCTTTATTTCAGTATCATCAATATCAACACACAATATAGTTTACATATTAAAAAGTACATTGCCACTCAATTCAGAGTTACAAGATATGTATCTATACATCATTCATCTATAACATATTGCACTACTATAGTATATAGTTTATTCATTTAGACGTATACATATACATGTACATGTGATAACTACATGTGTGAGATAAAGCTGAAAAGCAGTCGCTAATTGAAATTTAAAATCTTATTAAGATGAAATGGAATGAAAAAATACTGAAAGCAAAATAAGCACTACTGCGCAAACTAAAAAATGTTTTAAAAGATCAAATACCAATTCCAATCAGATTGGGATTAGCCTAATTAGCAAATGCTTTTCAGGTGTAATAAAATATGAAGACGATATATAAAACACTCAACAGGCATTATATACAAAGTTAAGAGGTACGTCGTTGTAAAATACACATGTATACGACATAGCAGTATGTAGCTTGAACGCAATTAACTTGCCAAGCTTGACGAAAGCTTTGGTTTACTACAATGTAGTAAATAGTCCCCGATAATCAGTAAGGTGCATTCCTATAATGTAGTAAATAGTCCCCGATAATCAGCAAGGTGCATTCCTACAATGTAGTAAATAGTCCCCGATAATCAGTAAGGTGCATTCCTACAATGTAGTAAATAGTCTCCGATAATCAGTAAGGTGCATTCCTACGATGTAGTAAATAGTCCCCGATAATCAGTAAGGTGCATTCCTACAATGTAGTAAATAGTCCCCGATAATCCAACAAACAATTCCACGCGAAAAAATCGACATAATTCTTTTAATCACTATACTGTAAATCGCTAGTGCATATTTAACATTTTAATGATTTTCAACCCTAAATTATATGTGTCAAGCGCACACTGTCATGTCGCGACCAATCAGAATATGTTTGTGTTGATGAGTGAAGCATAATTCGATCGTTCATGTAAACAAAAATATTATTTTTTTATTTTAGGCTGAAACTTGTTTTTATGATAGAAAACGATGTACCAAAATGACGGTAGAAAGAGAAAGTCGAAACAAAATTAATAGACGACGTAATAAATGACGTCTGAAAACGTTGACGCAATTTCAACTTGCAACGGCTAAGAACCACAAGTGTAACGTATATAATGAGAAAATAAAATACGTATGTAGACTGCTTTCAATGACAGTTTTATTAAACTAGTATTAAATTATCCTCGTGGCGATGGATTCCATCAGGAATGAAGTCTCGAGAGTGATTCATATAAGTTGTAAGAACTTGTTTCGCAATCGAGCTAAAATAAATGTGTATAAACTAACAGTTGTATTCATTCCGCTTGTAAATTGCTATATTTCATTGGAAAGCTTATGTTATATTATATGTTATATGTCGGGTTTTACGCCTGCATCAGCACCATTTTGGGCTATATCGCCGGCGGGCAGTTTACCTAACAACACCTTTCCTGGGCAGGCTCCAGCGGTTAACCAGTACTTGGGTACACCAACCTCCGTAAGAAACTGCCAACTTTTTCATATAAATGTCATTGGAAAGCAGAACATTAATGCATTATACCTTTCATGTGTAATGGTCATTTACAGTCTACATCCGTTATGTCGAATTGTTGGACCGAACAAAATACTTCGACATAACGATATTATATATTATATTCGATATAAACAGATCCAGTTAAATGTAAAATGATACTGTCTGTAACGGGATATTGATCCGACTTCGAGATAACCGGATAATTCGACATAACCGACTTTGACATAACGGATGTAGACTGTATATATTAGTCTTTATATATTTAATGATTCGGGTTTTACGCCTGCATCAGCACCATTTTGGGCTATATCGCCGGCGGGCAGTTTACCTAGCAACACCTTTCCTGGACAGGCTCCAGCGGTTAACCAGTACTTGGGTGCACCAACCTCCGTAAGAAACTGCCAACTTGTTCATATAAATGAGACACGGCGTGAGCGGGGCTCGAACCCGTGACCATCAGTGATGATAGGTTACAGTGGTTGTATACGACCTTAACCACTCGACCACGGAGGCGGACATATATTAGTCTTTAACATCCATGATGACTTCTCTTACCGTATGCCGGTAAATGACATTATCTGGATTGGCGTCGAACCTGTCCACAGTGCCCGACAGTTTGGTCCATGCCAGTCTATCCTGTCCGTAGATGTGCAGGCTCCCATTGTCCGTCACAGCTATGTACTTCTCGCCTTCCGGTCCTAGCGTAGTCCTGTTGACTGTGCGCTCCCCTATAGCAACATAATGATCACGTGGTTTAGCCCTTTCAACACTACAGACCTCTAAATAGACTTACAAAAAGTGCAGATCCAGATGAGCCGGCTCGTAGCGAGTCGTCTCATCAGGATCTGCACTTTTTGCCAGTAATAATTATTACTATTTTAGATACAATTACCCATTTTGATAAATGAACCGGTCCAAAGGTAATTTTCTTATTAATTTATTGGTCTAAAAATATCATGCACTAATTAATTACTCTCGTTGGCACGGATGTAAGCGTAAATGTGGTCATTCGTGTGTGTGTGGGGGGGGGGGGGCGGAGTACCCGAAGAAAACCCACCTGTCCGATCTGGCGACCACCATACTATCTCACATGTACTTCTGGGACTATGACTTCTAAATATACTTTACAAACTAGAGGATAACTAAAAATGTGTAGATGGAAAACTAATATGTGTATAAAGAGGGTTTGTCCTGGAGGACGTGATTCGATGTTGGGAGAAATCGGTCATGGCCTGTAGTCATGGCGGTCAGTCCAGTGCACGGGTTTGTTTCTCTCCGAGCACAATTCTCTAGTTGAAATGTGTAAGTGGTAATCATAATTGCCTGTAATTAATAACCTTGAACATTCCAAGTAATCAAATGTTTATTTATATATAAGTGGGTTTAAAGTCGAAGCACCTCGAGGCGCAGTCTCACTGACGGCGAGGCGCAGTCTCACTAACGGCGAGGCGCAGTCTCACTGACGACGAGGCGCAGTCTCACTGACGGTAAGGCGCAGTCTCACTGACGGTGAAGCGCAGTCTCACTGACGACGAGGCGCTGTCTCACTGACGGTAAGGCGCAGTCTCACTGACGGTGAGGCGCAGTCTCACTGAAGACGAAGCGCATTCTCACTGATGGTAAGGCGCAGTCTCACTGACGGCGAGGCGCAGTATCACTAACCGGCGAGGCGCAGTCTCACTAACGGCGAGGCGCAGTCTCACTGACGGTAAGGCGCAGTCTCACTAACGGCAAGGCGCTGTTTCACTGACGGTGAAGCGCAGTCTCACTAACGGCGAGGCGCAGTCTCACTGACGGTGAGGCACAACCTCACTGACGACGAGGCGCAGTCTCACTAACGGCGAGGTGCAGTTTCACTGACGGTAAGGCGCAGTCTCACTGACGACGAGGCGCAGTCTCACTGATGGCGAGGCGCAGTCTCACTAACGGCGAGGTGCAGTTTCACTGACGGTAAGGCGCAGTCTCACTGACGGTGAAGCGCAGTCTCACTGACGGTGAAGCGCAGTCTCACTAACGGCGAGGCGCAGTCTCACTGACGGCGAGGCGCAGTCTCACTAACGGCGAGGTGCAATTTCACTGACGGTAAGGCGCAGTCTCACTGACGGTGAAGCGCAGTCTCACTAACGGCGAGGCGCAGTCTCACTAACGGCGAGGCGCAGTCTCACTGACGGTAAGGCGCAGTCTCACTGACGGTAAGGCGCAGTCTCACTGACGGGTGAAGCGCAGTCTCACTAACGGCGAGGCGCAGTCTCACTAACGGAGAAGCGCAGTCTCACTGACGGTGAGGCGCTGTCTCACTGATGGTGATTCTAGAAACACTGAATGCTTACCTTCGAGTTGAATGTGCACGTTATTCTCGTGTCTGCAGTCGTCACTACCAATGATCAGTTCACCATTGTCTGCCACGAATATACCCTTGGTTTTCACGTTGATATCGTGACCTTGGTTAAACACAAGACGACCTTCACCTTTGACCTCTATTGTGTTCACATCAAGTTCGGCAACATCCAATAGAATGCCTTCAGTGACGACGATATTGGAATGTTTCTGTGGCAAATAAAGGTAGATAATAGAGGGTATTCTCAGAGAGCGTTTTAATGTGTAATTCATTTTTGTGTATTTTAATAAAAAGAGAAAAACACGAATTTAAAGATGAAAACTACAAAAATGAGAGACAGTCCGATGGAGTGCTGTAAATAATGTTGTTATAACTTGTAGCCCAACCCATTTGCTTTTTTCCCTTGACAAAACAACTGTATCGTATACTGCAACCATATAATTACATATTAATCTCTTATTTGTTCTTAGTATTGTATGTATATATGTAATGTATTGTATGTATATATGTAATGTATTGTATGTATATATGTAATGTATTGTATGTATATATGTAATGTAGTGTATGTATATATGTAATGTATTGCATGTATATATGTAATGTATTGTATGTATATATGTAATGTATTGTATGTATATATGTAATGTATTGTATGTATATATGTAATGTATTGTATGTATATATGTAATGTATTGTATGTATATATGTAATGTATTGTATGTATATATGTAATGTATTGTATGTATATATGTAATGTATTGTATGTATATATGTAATGTATTGTATGTATATATGTAATGTATTGTATGTATATATGTATGTATTGTATGTATATATGTAATGTATTGTATGTATATATGTAATGTATTGTATGTATATATGTAATGTATTGTATGTATATATGTAATGTATTGTATGTATATATGTAATGTATTGTATGTATATATGTAATGTATTGTATGTATATATGTAATGTATTGTATGTATATATGTAATGTATTGTATGTATATATGTAATGTATTGTATGTATATATGTAATGTATTGTATGAAAAAATGCAATAAAATATTATTTAAAAAAAAAGTACTGTCCGATTCATCTCTAAATGTATATTGGTTCTTTTACATTGGAATCTTTTGTTTTTACTGTTAGGATAAATGCGAGTTTATCAGAATCATAGTAATTAATTGATACGGATTTGGCTGTCCGATTAGCGAAGTGGTTAGCGCGCTCGCTTCTGACCAATGCAACCCGGGTTCGATCCTCGGACCGGGAAGTATGTGAGATGGTACGCTGGTCGCAAGATCGGACAGGTGGGTTTTCTCCGGGCACTCCGGTTTCCTCCCACATGAATCACATATACGCTTTCATCCGCGCCAACGAGAGTGATTAATATAAGTTGTTGAAACTTGCTTCGCAATCATTGTAAAATAAATAAAGTTTAAAAAAAAAAAATTGATAATACACGCTTACAGTAACTATTCCGTTGGATATGCTGTAGTATGTGTGTATATATATATATGCCGAGATTTAATCATTTAATAATTATAAGATCAGAAACAGAATATTCTGTGGTGCATATGAAACAACGATAGGTAAACATATTAAGAAAACGTTGCTACTTTTAGCAGTATTCAGGGGTGGTAACTGACTGTCTCTCATTTTTATTAGCGAGTCCTTTGTTTTAAATACATGCACATGCAACCACGATATTGTATGGCACATGTGACAACAGTGTTTGAAATCCGCGAAATCCGAGAAATTACATGTACATACGATGTGCAGACAGTTTCACTTTCTATGTGTTTTGTTCATTTTTATAAAGTTAGTTGACCAATGAACTCTGCAATGCCACTATGATTGTCCTGCTGTGGTCATTCTTAACCAACCTTGCTGTTCTGTGTTTGGACCATTTCTGACTGTTTGATGTTCTTTGCAGAGTAAAGTAACCACATTATTGAAGAAACTGCGGAGGAAGGCCATGGTGGAATTGTTCGTGATGTTGTTGTTGTTATTGTTCCATGAGAAGTCGTTTGATGGTTTGAGTACTGTGCAATGGATGGTGCAGCAGGCTAGTATTGGGTCCTTCTTTCGTGCTATGTGAATGACCTAGCACTTGTCTGGGTTGAAAGCCATCAGCCAGTCATGTTCCCATTTGTTGCAGGCTGTCGAGGTCTGGTTGGATTCTCGCGATACAAGAGACAGTCATCAGCAAGAAGGCGGGCTGTTGAAGATGTCTTGCTGGACAGGTTATGTATGTAAGCCAGGAACGGTAGAGGGCCAAGTACGGTTCCCTGTATACACCGAGGAAACCCGGACTGGTCAAATGTCAAATCGTTAACAGCACTGATCAATTGTGAAATAATTTACAGCCAAATACATTACATGTATACACCGAAGAAACTGAAGACTTGTCAATTGTGAAATAATTTACAACCAAATACATTACATGTATACACCGAGGAACCTCAAGACTTGTCAATTGTGAAATAATTTACAGCCAAATACATTACATGTATATACCGAGGAAACTCAAGAGTTGTCAATTGTTATGTTATATTTCGGGTTTTACGCCTGCACCAGCACCATTTCGGGCTATATCGCCGGCGGACAGTTTACCTAACAACACCTTTCCTGGGCAGACTCCAGCGGTTAACCAGTATTTGGGTGCATCAACCTCCGTAAGAAACTGCCAACTTTTTCATATAAATGAGACACGGCCTGAGCGGGTTGTCAATTGTGAAATAATTTACAGCCAAATACATTACATGTATACACCGAGGAAACTCAAGTCTTGTCAATTGTTATGTTATATTTCGGGTTTTACGCCTGCACCAGCACCATTTCGGGCTATATCGCCGGCGGGCAGTTTACTTAACAACACCTTTCCTGGGCAGGCTCCAGCGGTTAACCAGTATTTGGGTGCACCAACCTCCGTAAGAAACTGCCAACTTTCTCATATAAATGAGACACGGCCTGAGCGGGTTGTCAATTGTGAAATAATTTACAACCAAATACATTACATTTATACACCGAGGAAACTCAAGACTGGTCAATTGTGAAATAATTTACAGCCAAATACATTACATGTATACACCGAGTAAACTCAAGACTGGTCAATTGTGAAATAATTTACAGCAACATATATTACATGTATACACTGAGGAAACTCAAGACTTGTCAATTGTTATGTTATATGTCGGGTTTTACGCCTGCACCAGCACCATTTCGGGCTATATCGCCGGCGGGCAGCTTACTTAACAACAACACCTTTCCTGGGCAGGCTCCAGCGGTTAACCAGTATTTGGGTGCACCAACCTCCGTAAGAAACTGCCAACTTTCTCATATAAATGAGACACGGCCTGAGCGGGTTGTCAATTGTGAAATAATTTACAGCCAAATACATTACATGTATATACCGAGGAAACTCAACACTTGTCAATTGTGAAATAATTTACAGCCAAATACATTACATGTATACACCGAGGTAACTCAAGACTGGTCAATTGTGAAATAATTTACAGCCAAATACATTACATTTATACACCGAGGAAACTCAAGACTGGTCAATTGTGAAATAATTAACATTACATGTATATACCGAGGAAACTCAAGACTGGTCAATTGTGAAATAATTTACAGCCAAATACATTACATGTATACACCGAGGAAACTCAAGACTGGTCAATTGTGAAATAATTTACAGCCAAATACATTACATGTATACACCGAGTAAACTCAAGACTGGTCAATTGTGAAATAATTTACAGCAACATATATTACATGTATACACTGAGGAAACTCAAGACTTGTCAATTGTTATGTTATATGTCGGGTTTTACGCCTGCACCAGCACCATTTCGGGCTATATCGCCGGCGGGCAGCTTACTTAACAACAACACCTTTCCTGGGCAGGCTCCAGCGGTTAACCAGTATTTGGGTGCACCAACCTCCGTAAGAAACTGCCAACTTTCTCATATAAATGAGACACGGCCTGAGCGGGTTGTCAATTGTGAAATAATTTACAGCCAAATACATTACATGTATATACCGAGGAAACTCAACACTTGTCAATTGTGAAATAATTTACAACCAAATACATTACATGTATACACCGAGGAAACTCAAGACTGGTCAATTGTGAACTCATTTACAGCCAAATACATTACATGTGCACGTGGAAAAGACCTCAGAATATAATAGTTTACGTGTGAAATATAACTTACAGTTAATGATTCGTAGGTTCGAGAAAAGGGTTTCAGTGAAGGGTCCTCATGAGGACAGTTTGTTCCCTCTAATGTCCCGACGACAGTCGCATACCATAAAAGTAACGCTAGCAACATGTTTGTGTTTGCATTTACACAGTACGCTATACTGACCACTCATCCGCTTATCGTTGATCCATTTATACAAAGAGATAGGTCAATACGTGCGTCCAGCCATGTGTTACAATGTGTACACCTGTCTGCCTCGTGAAATACAAAATGAACAGTACGAAAGATGCACCGTCGGGTACGAAAGACGCGTGGCGACATGCCTTATTTCATCATTTCTAATATTTATTTATTTATGCCTCATCAATGTACAACAATAACAGAAATACGGTGAAATCGAGCATTCATGACGTTGGAATCGTGAATTGTGAAGTTGAAATATTGAATTCTTGAATTGAAATTGTGAATTCGTGAACGTTTAAAAATCGTGGAATCGTTAATTAATGAAATTGAAACCCTGAAATCATAAAGTTGAAATTGTGAATTCGTGAACGTTGAACTCGTGAATTTCAAATCTTTGATTCGTAATCGTGAATTTGTATAGTGGAAATGTTGGAATAACTAAATAGCGAATCTCACCACCGGTCTTTCGTAGAGCTTATATAGCCCGATAGCCCGGCGGCGCAGCTTTCTTATCGTGGACTATCTACAACTTGAGTAGATGAAATCAAAACAGAATATACCGGATTAATTAAATGTTGTACTATATTTGATATGATCTCGCGAGTATTGCCTTGCATGTGACGTCACAGATCGAGAGCACCTGTTGTTGGCGGCCATTTTAAAAGGCAAGCGTTTGTGTTAGCTCTATCTTATAATAAATAACTACTATTGTCGAAATGGTTACCTCTTGCACAAACCGAAACGAAACTAATGATAAGCGAAGGTTTTATTGTATACCTAAAGTAAGATTAAATGAAGGCGAACAAACACACAAATATAGTGAAGAACGGCGAAGAGCTTGGTTGGCAAGTATCGACAGAAAGGAAACTCCGACTGCAGCGTCTAGGATATGCTCAGATCATTTCATTACTGGTATGTTTTCTTCTCTTTTACACGTTTTAGTATTTAGTTCTCACATTATGACCTAGATATATATAAGACCTCTACATAATTATTTCGATCTGTTATTTGAAAAATGCATTGATAGTAAAATTTCACATTTTCAAGTCTAAATATTTGGATTACCCCACCCACTTCCGCTGGCTCTTGACATTAGTCCCTGTAGGAATTCGTGTTTTTAGCGTGTAGTGCGTTCGTATCAGATTGGTGCCCAAGCAAGGCACTTAAATTCCACATTGTCTCTCCATCTATTCCTCGAATACATGTTTCTTAAAAATATGAAAGGAACCTGCCAATCGTAATCAGGAAGACATTTATTGAATATATTGTACGACATGTGATTTTCAATTATTAGGTGTGTATTTATATTTAAGGTAAACCGGCTACACTGTATGATAGGGTCAACCCAGACTGGTGTCCAACTCTTAAACTGACAGCTACCATCACAAAATCCCAATCGGTGAAGAAACTCCAACAAACAGAGACACATATTAAACGGTTCGTTTATTTCATAATTATAATTTTCTCCCATTATAACAATTTACATGTACATGTATTATGTTAGGGTGAACATGTATTCTAGATCTTTAAGTAATTCAATGCAAGCATAATGGGAAATATAGATAAAGGTACACACCCACATTCCACCTTCATAACAACTAGCAGTCTACTATTATACTGTTATATGTAGTAGCTGCATATTGACTTCAATGACTTGCACATATAATTATCAGCAGACAGTTTGTCACCAGTGACCGTGGCATATACCAATTAAGGTTGTTAAACAAACACCTCCAGTGGTAACACGCTGGACTGGTAATCCAGGGATCGCAGGTTCGATCCCCCGTCTGACCCTAATAAAATTAACAGTATTTCAGATGGGACGTTAAACCGAGGTCTCGTGTCGGTGCTTTACACCGTGCACGTAAAAGAACCAGAGTATACTCTGGAGATGTCGGCATCTAATTTTAAACGTTACGTGGTATACAGCAAGCCAGCAGTTTAATAAGACATATTTTTTTACAGAACTATGTACATCTTGTAAATGCTGATCTATTTGTATATTATCCATAGATACAATCGGGCCCAGGGGCGACAACAGACGAAGGAGAAGCATCATGTTGCACGAGCGCTGCTGGAGTTGAGTGAACCGGAATACACTGCCACTCCCCTTACACCGGAGCCGAAACGTGTATGCGAGTTCATGTCAGTAGGCCATCTTGATGATGCAGACCAAACAGATCAATCGGATGTAATTTATAGTCCAGTGACCAATAATCTTGTTTTGCTCTTTTTTTTCTGCTTAACACAATCTGGATAAAAATACAATCCTTTGGGGATTTTTTTTAAACCAATACAATTGAAGTGCAACCACTTATAGCGACAGTTTTCATTGTCACATCCTATTACGTCATCACCATTTTTATCATATGCCTGCTGGCATACACACACAATTTCATCACTCTGATCAGTGTTCAACTGCGAACTATGACTGGGTCTCGTGCCTCTAGCTACTGTTTCGCGGGTTATGAGATTGCCAGTTAGCTCTGGCAAGATGACTTTCACGAAAAACAGTTGTGATTGTGTCATGATGATATCCTGCATTTGCATGTCCGGCTCAATCCGCTCGATCGTCAAGTCTTGTTCAGTCCACACAACAAAATCACAAAAATCCCTTTCTGTCACGAGAAGTTGAGTTTGAATTTGAAAGGCATATTTGTGATTTTTCTTTAACTTGCCTGCCTCTAAAAACTCTACACGATCTTCCACTTCACTCAACATCTTGTCCTTCACGCAGTACGGACACTTCACCTCCACAACACCTTCCCCACAACACCCACATGACACAATGGCATCTGGACTTGCCCCCATGTGTGGATATTTGGGATTTATTGCCAGCCCAGACTTGCCAACAAACACACTGACATGCTCCTTTTTCATTTCCTTGGAGTAGGCAGTCAGTGCAATACTCTCATGGCGACATCCCCATTATGTTGCCTTGTTCGACAAGCGGCTGCTGCCACATATTAAGTTAACAGTCGATATTGCCGGTTTTTCAACTGTTGTCTGACATACAGCCTTCATGACCGATGCCGTAATCCTCCCAGTGCGTAACGCATGCCACTCCTTGCACATACTCTGCAATTTTGTTACATATTCCACATTCTTAGCCTGTACGTCTGTCACTGAAATTGTTCTAAATAACTGTTCACATTCCTTTCTAAGTTCAGAACCATCCATTACGGCATACTTTTCATCCCTTAGATGAAGCAAGGCCATCGGTAACTATCCATCCTTTAGTACTTCAGGGATGTAGTGGTCCTGATACGCCTCTGTTACAGCCAAAATGGACGGTCTTGTGTTAGAATGAAAACGTTTATCATTAAATGCTGATATCTCCTCAGTTGAGGGTTCAGGAATCGTGGGCATTTTGGCCAAAGAACGTTTTGGCACAGGTGTGCAACATAATTCACTATCCATCTGTCTTTTCTTTGTTACTGCCGACGTAAAGTCAATGTGGCGTACTTCAGTGTAAGGCACCTTATCTATACTGGTAGGCAGCAGCCAATATGCCTTTTCCTGTGTAACGGTTTTCGCCGTATTGATCTTATATACCTGCTCCACGTAAAACAGCAACGCCCCAACATGACTACAAACTTCTCCAAGGCCTGCCATGCAGTCACAGTGTGCAGAGTCAATGATTCCATCTGGATTGGCGATGACCCAGGGTTTCAGCGGTGTATCATTCATTCGCTGAGAATGTCGGACCTGAATAGAAACATACATCATTCATTTAAGCATTATTATAAACTAGTATCTATATATATTAAGTATATATTGATCTGGATAGCTGACAGTGCTGACCATGTAAACAAAAGTCCCATCATGCTCACGTGTGGCTGCATAAATTTCTTTACTTGAAAACAATGGCAATTCGCTGGATCTGCCACATGTATTTATACTCATTCATTCCTGCAAAATACTATCTGTCTATCTATGTAACATGAGTTTGGCTGCCATCTGGATAATAATATATTAATTTAAATTAGGCACTGAGCTTGTTTTCACATCCATTTCTCAACTTTTCTTTTAACCGAAAGCTTAACTATTATTACTCATCCTTTTAACTTTGCTTTTTTGAAGCGCAACATGTCTACATCCCTGTGAGGTGTTTGCCATTAGTGGAAGATAGATAGATCTCTGTCCTACCCAATGACGGTCAAAGTTATTGCCGGGTTGTAAATAATCATATACAATAAATAAATATAACTTTTCGTTTGTGAACATTGCAGGTGTAGTATTCTGGTTGTTGCATAAGCATATGCTATTTGAAGTATTTTTGATATTTTGATTAAAAACGGAAACATAATAATCAGTTCTTACCCTTCCAGTCACCAACACCTTGTTGTTAACTGTCATACTTGAAACGTCCTTCACCCACCCATTAACGAACTGGTTGTACGATTCTAGCGATTTAACTGCCTTTAATTGGTCCATTGTATAAGCACTTTTTGTATTGATCAAGTAATTAACAATGTCAATGTACGTTATTGCAGGAAGGCAACTTCGATCATTTGTCATAGAACACTTTGCCACTTCATACGGATCAACACCGATACACGCTGTCTTCTCTTCATACCTTACACGTGTCTTCTGATCTAAAGTATCTTTGTACGGTTTCTTGGCGGGTTTAAGTGGTGTTTTATCAGTCATTTTGGCTTAAATTTATCTATTTTCAAATATTTTTTTTCACTTCCTGTGTTCAGTTTCAACAAGAGGCTTGCCTGTCAAAATGGCCGCTTTAATCGATTTCGCGCACCTGCTGAATTTTGTGCAAAGCATGTATTGAGTATATCGTAATATGGAAGTATAGTAGGTCAAATACTGGGCGAAAATAATTAATTATTCGTTCACCTTTCGGTCGTTTATATTTCACTTATGAATTTGCCATACAGGATTACCCTACTGCATTGTAGCAAATGGTTTGTTTAAACAATGGATCCTCGGCAAGTACAGTAAAAATGAATAAAAGCAAATAAAACATATATAATATAAATCCTATCGCCATGTTAAAATCCTATTATTATATAATGCTTTCATTGTTCATTCGGGGAAATATCATTCGATCATTCGCTGAAGATTTTTTTTTATCCTATTAACCTGTGTACGCTATAATGGTGAAAATAACAGTCATATAGGCCTTTCCCGAAAATAGGTAGTCTCCCTTGCGAATTATCTCCCATTGTGACAAGTGCGCATGTGCGAAGAGGTACCCGCAACTTCCGGGGACTACTATTCTGCCTACTAGTATTTCCACATCTTATACAGACGGATCTGTAACCCAGTGGTAACACGCTGGACTGGTAATCCAGGGATCGCAGGTTCGATCCCCCGTCTGACCCTAATAAAATTAACAGTCTTTCAGATGGGACGTTAAACCGAGGTCTCGTGTCAGTGCTTTACACAGTGCACGTAAAAGAACAAGAGGAGACTCTGGAATGGTATCTCTCTGTATCAGTGCACTATCCTCCAAACATCTAAAATGAATAATATCTTCAGGAGGCGTCGCTCATATGGGCAACCGGTAGCGACGATAAATAAACGTAAAACACACACTCCACATCTTACACATTTTATATATTTAATTTCATATCCATTTTCGTTTACAGTTTTCCAAGAAGTAGCTGCTAATCAGTTCACCTACAGTCTGACTGGGGTGATATATGTTCTTGTAAATCCTTTTTTTAAAGATGCGCGTTAGTGCTTATTTTCTCTACTCTATTTAATATTATTTTCATATAACAAATTTTTAATGTAAAGATTAGCAACTACTCCTTGGCTTTTATTTTGTAGATACAAGTATATGTCAATGGTGATGTCTGTATATTGAGTTTTAGTCTCTTATAATTCATATATTGAATGGCAATGCATATTATTTTAGTGTGTATATGGTGAATGCATTGATGAGACGATAATAAAGATTTATATTATTACTATTATCTTTCAGTTACATGCCAACAATGCAATTTTGAACTATTTAATGGGGAGGACCAATCACTAATGTTGTCAGAACTTGTGGCCCAACCCATTTGCTAATTATGTATCGGTTATACGATTGCTATTGTTATATACATGTATATAGAGCAATAAAATATTATCAAATCAAAAACTATTTATAGCCTTTATTTTACCCAGCATGCACATAGTTAAGACATCATTACATGTAGTTAATTTAATTGTCATACGAATGTGTTTCATAAAGTGTTCCGCATGAACATCATAACCGTTTCGTTTCGCCATGTCATACACTTCTGTGATACCATTCTCGCTGACGGAACATGGAATGAACATATCAAAGCTTCGGTGAACAAAGCTTGTGAAATGACGCCTCTACGACCACTTAAATATCTCATGTTTAGATAATCGTCGCAAACTTCGTTTTCTTGTACATTAATATATGTTGCTTAGGCTCTTACCAGGGTCCACCCTATCGTCGACTCGCTGGTGTTGTCTAGAGGTTTCTTCCCCCAATATATATTAAAATAATAACTCAACACAGTCTTTTCTCTCAATATAATATTTCTCTTAATATTTCTCGTAATATATTTTTATTTATTTATAAAATATTCATATGTCACAGTTTGCGTCTAATTATTTCACGCTTATTTAAATATCTAATGTGTTAGCCGTCTCGGGCTACACCGGATAATTAGATCCAGTCTCAGTGTTTCTGATTTAATAACTTCCATTCACTTTCGTCAATAAACAAATAGATAATGTTCACAGAAACTCCATGTTTCCTCTATGGCTGAGCTATCTATGTTATATGTATTTATACTAGAGGACATAGAAAACGCACACTTGGATAAGTGTGTTTTACATGAAAAACAAGAACTATATAAATACATAGTTTTAAACATTTTGGAATATTATTAGCTGTTCAGTTTGTGTTTTGTAATAAAGATGTGATATATCTTTGATGGAATCCTTCATATTTCGTTTTCATGTAATAATAATCATATAATGTAGATGTACGTTTTCTATGTCCTCTAGTATATTTAAATACACGACGATTCTCAGAATGTCCAGAATCTCTAAGTATCGTAGCGACAGTTTATATGTTATATAATCAAATCGAGAGACACACTACTCACTCACCAGGAGATAGCCTAATGTGAACTGTCTTAGTTAATAAATTCCGTTTCATATATATACATAATCGAACCGGAGACTCAGACAAAACGTCTCCTAAGCATATATCATGCTATCTAATATTACTAAGATGTTACCCACATCAAACCAGTTCGGCTTATATATTATATAACTGGCCACCTACACACTGATAAATTTACACCAGGCACAAATTATCTAGTCATTTCCGCGGGAAAAGAGAACTGATCATTTAGGCGCGAAAATGATAGCAGACTATCATTGGATATATATATATATTACATGGTAAACAGATATGTGTGTTGTTTGCACACACTGTCTCCGTTGTCCTTATATCTCCACAATACGCCAACATCTAGAATAAGGTGACGTAGTCTGGAACAACTGCTCTGACTATCTGTAAGCAGAACTCGAATCTGTTAAAATCGATATATAAATAATTATTGTGAAAGAGAATATTGCAGTCTAGATAAAGTGTACAATGTAACAAACAGAAAACACAAATTGTCAATGTACGAAATGAAAAATAACAATGCCCCTTCTAATCTAAGCAATCTTATTCCTCAACTAATTGGGTAGTTAGTTCAATCTTAGAAATTCACATAATCTGACCCCTGGTGTAATATAGAATATAGTTCTGTAGATCATCGTTCCTTCATTCGGCAATTCACGAATGGAACCAGATGCCGCCAACCATTTCAAACAAGAATATTGGTCAGTCTGTCAAATAAGTAACAGTGCACACATCCATTATTTGACGTGAGGCCACATACGACACAGATTCTTGATTCATTTCTCAGACTTGCTTGGAATTCGCTCAGCTACGATGTGCATTGCCGATCATTAATCGATTCACAACATGTGTTCTTGCGGCCAAGTTAAAACAGTTAGCAAATACCTACTGTACTGTACAAACTACTCATATCTTAGACAAACAGTGTCCGCATATCTCCCATGTGCACTAACAACATAATCTAGCCTAGCCTGGATCCCGTCTGAAGAATACACAGAAGGCCCAAACCTAGCCTGGATCACGTCGGCAGAATCCACAGAAGGCCCAAACCTAGCCTGGATCCCGTCAGAAGAATACACAGAAGGCCCAAACCTAGCCTGGAGCACGTCGGCAGAATCCACAGAAGGCCCAAACATAGCCTGGATCCCGTCTGAAGAATACACAGAAGGCCCAAACCTAGCCTGGATCACGTCGGCAGAATCCACAGAAGGCCCAAACCTAGCCTGGATTATGTCGGCAGAATCCACCGATGGCCCCAACCTAGTCTGGATCCTGTCGTCAGAATCCACAGATGGCCCCAACCTAGCCTGGATCCCGTCGGCAGAATCCACAGATGACCCCGACCAAGCCTAGATTCCGTCGGCAGAATCCAGTTTGTCCCAGCTAGCCTAGATCCCGTCTGCACATTTGTCATCTCTCTTATAAACTGGTAAATTATCAGAAACTCAATGTTGTTTATTATTAATACGTTGAGGTATGAGTTACGCAATTCAAACGTCAGGTATTGGCGGAAGAAATAGTCCGTCATTCGTTTGCCAAATATGGCAAGCTCTGTTCTTTTGTGATTCGGTTTGTGTTTTAATTTCATTATGTGTTATATTAGTGACATGTTGGTGGAATATTCGTATGCAAAAAAGGCATCTAAAGAAAAGTGCCATTGATTTACACAAATTGTATTCCTACACGAATAGTGTTGTTCGTTTGGTGTGACATTTAACAGTAACCGGAAGTAAACATAAATAGTTCTTAGAAATGACATTTTCCGTATTTCTGTAAACTTCTTTTGGCAATTGAAAAGTTTCTCTAAGCAATATGGTAAACGTTTTTGAAATGAGGTCTCGAGGGTGATTAATATAAGTTGTAACAACTTGTTTCGCAATCGAGCTAAAATAAATTTGTATAAACTAAATATATTCATTTTGACGACAATTGTAATGTACATCTACACCTGTTCCCAGGGCCAGCTTTAACCAATAATAGAACTGTGAGATCTGATGAGGGAAGAACTTTGTACAGAGGATATGAATACGGTACTATGATCAATATCCGAAGTTTTCGCTTCTAAATGCCCAAGGGACATGAAGACAAAATCTGAGCAAGTAACGTGTTAACGCGAGCACACTAATAACTGTTTTAATCTATTCCCCAGGAATTGAAAGAGACAAGAGGCTGAAATAAGAAGAAGCATCGAATGGCACCGCATAACAGTCATAAAGCCGAAGTGCAAACACCGAACTCTCGCGAGACCTACAGCTTTCGTGATAGGCGACGAACTCCCGCTTTATTTCGACATTCATTGCAACCTCTTTACCCAGAAGGTCTTAAATAATGGCATGACAGACGAAGAGTCAATATGGATATTGCTGGAAATATATCAGCTTTAATTTGATGGTTCATCAGGGGGACTAGATATTAGCAAAGGTTCATCCGAAAGTTGATAGGTTGTCTAACTGTTCGCCTGCTAGTGTCAACATTAAGACAGATTATATATAGCCTGCTTATTCTGTTTGTGTGTATTTTCACGCTTATTTATCGTCGCTACCGGTTGCCCATATGAGCGACGCCTCCTGAAGAGATTAGTCATTTTCAATTTTGGAGGATAGTGCAATGATACAGAGAGAGACCCATTCCAGAGTCTCCTCTGGTTCTTTTACGTGCACGGTGTAAAGCACCGACACGAGACCTCGGTTTAAAGTCCCATATGAAATACTGTTAATTTTATTATGGTCAGACGGGGGATCGAACCTGCGACCCCTGGAGTCACATTCCAACGTATTAACCACTGAATGACTTGTGTCACAGTCAGGATAATAACCGAACTATATAACTTTAACAAATACGTCAATTAAAGTCACAATATACGCTTCTTTTTTCAACTGGAAAACAAAAACTATAATACACACGCAAACTAACCTTAGTGGTAGTTTTAGTAAAGCAGCAGTTGCCAATAGCTATCCATAAAGGGAGGTAATTGTGAAAACAGGTAATTTCACTAAAATCAGTTTATTTATCAGCAGACTTTAATTAAAAATCTATATAATTTATTATTGAGTCGCAGAAGGATCTGTAGTCCAGTGGTAACACGCTGGACTGGTAATCCAGGGATCGCAGGTTCGACCCCCCGTCTGACCCTAATAAAATTAACAGTCTTTCAGATGGGACGTTAAACCGAGGTCTCGTGTCGGTGCTTTACACCGTGCACGTAAAAGAACCAGAGGAGACTCTGGAATGGGTCTCTGTCTGTATCAATGCACTATCCTCCAACATCTAAAATTACTAATCTCTTTAGGAGCCGTCGCTCATATGGGCAACCGGTAGCGACGATAAATAAACGTATATACACACATTATTGAGTGATGAAAATTTAAGGCAATACTCAAGAGTTCTAATCAAACGCTCCATATACCGTCTCAGTGCGCAGTGTATTGAAGGACACGCATGCTGGGACTTTAACAATACCACTTGTATTGTAATGCTGGCATGAACACGACAACACACACGCCCCATACCATTTAGCAGACATTTCTTTTATCTGTCGCACTCAATGCTATTATCAACACAGAGCATCCCAAATGGTGAATAGACTCAATTGACACCGACACGTATGGATATTTGATTAATGCATTGAGCTGAATATCGGGAACACCCGCAACTGTGGAAGTCGTGATAGCGCAGTGGTAGCGCGTTCACATCAGATATAAAACTGTCTGGAAGTCGTGATAGCGCAGTTGTAGCGCGTTCACATCAGATATAAAACTGTCTGGAAGTCGTGATAGCGCATTGGTAGCGCGCTCACATCAGATATAAAAATGTCTGGAAGTCGTGATAGCGCATTGGTAGCGCGCTCACATCAGATATAAACATGTCTGGAAGTCGTGATAGCGCGGTGGTAGCGCGTTCACATCAGATATAGAAATGCCTGGAAGTCGTGATAGCGCAGTGGTAGCGCGCTCACATCAGATATAAAAATGTCTGGAAGTCGTGATAGCGCAGTGATAGCGCGCTCACATCAGGTATAAAAATGTCTGGAAGTCGTGATAGCGCAGTGGTAGCTCATTCGTGTCTGATATGGAAGGCCTGGAAGTCGTGATAGCGCAGTGATAGCGCGTTCACATCAGATATAAAAATGCCTGGAAGTCGTGATAGCGCAGTGGTAGCTCATTCGTGTCTGATATAAAACTGTCTGGAAGTCGTGATAGCGCGGTGGTAAACGCGTTCACATCAGATATAAAAATGCCTGGAAGTCGTGATAGCGCAGTGGTAGCTCATTCGTGTCTATAATAATAATAATAATAATAATAATAAAGACTTTATTTAACGAGAGTACTCATTTAACAAAAGTTAATCTACCATGAGGCCCTCAACATATATACAATCAAATGCAATCAAAAGATAGCACTATAAGTGAGAACTGCACATTGGAATAATATAGTAATGTAAAAGCTGAAAAATAGAGAAACTATATTTAATATGTAATGGAATATGATGATATATGGAATTGGCTAGCAGAGTAGAAAATGGGAATGAGACAATTAATGATGCTAGATCTATCTAACAATATGCAGATTTGACTTGTAGTGGTATCTTCAAAATATGTATGAAATCAACTTAAAGACAGCAATATTTACGATTCTAATAAATATAGCAATGGCAATACACGTTTATAATAACAGTAGAAGTGCGCGATTAGTTTGAATTGTTATAGGTCCACCTTAAGTAGAGAATTTTGAACTGTTGGATAGTTGGAGCATTTTGAACTGAGTGAGGCAATGAATTCCAAATAGATGATCCTGAAAATTCAAATGTATTACGAAATAATTCACAATTTGGTCTTGGTGTGTATAATTGATATTCTGAGGTTGATCTAAGAATTCTAGAATGTATATCAGAAGTAAAAGTGAAGGATGATTTTAAATAGTCTGGAGCAGCTCCATGTAATGTTTTATACATTTGTATAGCCTTCTGATATATGACTCGTTCTGGAAAGGTCATCCATTTTAGTTGGGAGAATAATAATTGCGATGGAGTGTCAAAGTCCTGATCTAGAATTAATCTAGCTGCTCTCTTTTGAAACCGAACTATTTTATCTTCTAAAGATGAGTTGCAGTTACCCCAAATCACACAACAAAAGTCTAAGTGAGGCAATATGTAAGCATTGTAGAAGAGGTTGCGATTGGGAATAGAGAGATACCTTTTTATACGAGACAATAAATATAAATAAGAGTTACATTTTTTGAGAATATTGTCAGTATGCTTATCCCAGGATAGTGTGTTGTCAATCATAACTCCGAGTAGTCGTTCAGCAGAACTCGGATGTATGACGGTGTTGTTCACTTTCACTTCAAGAGCAGACTCACTGATACTATGAGCTTTTGAGTTAGAGGAAATATACATGATTTTGGTCTTAGAAGTATTGAGAATCATACGATTGTCTAAACACCACTGTTGAACATTTATCAAATCATTAGATAAAGAAGTAGTAATAGTGTCAAGAGATTGATCGGAGGAAGATATAGTTGTATCGTCAGCAAATATGTCTGCAACTGTGCTGGTAAGAGTCATAGGTAAGTCATTGATGTAAATTATAAAGAGAATGGGACCTAAGACAGACCCCTGAGGAACACCAGAAACAACAGGTCCAGCATCAGAACGAGCACCAGAAACATTCGTTTGTTGGAACCTGTCAGCTAAGTACGAGGAAAACCAATTTTGTGATGATTCAGCAAGACCATAATAAGCTAGTTTACGTATTAAGATAGAATGATCAACCAGATCAAAGGCTTTGGAAAGATCCAGAAAGACTGTGTCCACTACTTCATTCTTATCAATTGCTGATATCCAGTCATCCAGTAAGAGTGTAAGGGCAGTTTGACATGAATGATTTTTACGGAATCCGGACTGTCGATTATATAATAAATTATGTTCCTCGAGAAATTGTTTCAAGTGAAAGCTGACATGGCGCTCAAGAATCAATGACATAACAGGTAATATTGATATAGGTCTGTAATTATTTTTATCTGATTTGTCACCTTTTTTGTGAATGGGTATAACTTTGGCTAATTTAAATGCTTTGGGAAATTTGTTGGAGTTTATGCTAGAATTGAATATTTGTGTTAAAATTGGAGCAATGATTTTGGCAGAAAGCTTTAAGAATCTGGCATGTATATTATCAGAGCCCGTTGATTTAGATACATCAAGTGAAAGAAGTTGTTTTTCAACAAACTGCACAGATATACTAAGGGAATAGAAAATTTAGATATGTTTGACAATTTAGTGTTGTTAGTAGTTTCAAGTGCAAAGTTAGAGTAGTGGGGTGGTGGGTTTTCAGACTGAAACTGCCTATGAATATTACAGAAATGTTCATTAAAAATATTGGCCGTATAGTTAGCATTTAATATTTTACATCCATTTTCATCATGTAGGTACTGTGTTTGAGATTTATTGTTCAGTCCTGATAATTCATTTAGGCTGCTCCATAATTGTTTCGGATTGTGTTTATTCGAGTTAATATGTGTGGTGTAGTAATTATGCTTTGAGGTAAATATAAGTGATTTGACTTTTTGTCTCCATATTTTAAACTTATCTGATATTTGTTTCTTGTGAAAATGATTTCTATGTTTTATAGCTTCTAAAATATCTGAATTTATCCAGTTTGGTTGTGACGTCCTTTTGACTCTTCTATTTGTGATAGGTGCGTGATTATTGAGAACAGTAGCGAACATATCAATGAATACATCAGATGAGTCGTCCGGATCACCAAAAATGTCTACAAGTGACCAAGGCTGGATGGAAAGTTCAAGCAAGAACTCAGCTTCATTGAAATTTTTCAATGATCTATACTGAATACATTTATGAATCGAAGTGTTTTTGCTATGGCCATTAGTTTTCCTGGTGATGCAAACTGGGTAATGATCACTAATGGAATAACTTTGGACTGTAACCTCTGATATATTATTGGGTGTATTTGTAAAAGCATGATCAATCAGTGTTGACGTGGTTTGAGTTACTCGTGTAGGTTGACAAACCAACTGAGTGAAATCAACAGAATCAAGAAGTCTGATATAAAACTGTCTGGAAGTCGTGATAGCGCAGTGGTAGCGCGTTCACATCAGATATAAAAATGCCTGGAAGTCGTGATAGCGCAGTGGTAGCTCATTCGTGTCTGATATAAAACTGTCTGACCCTAATAAAATTAACAGTCTTTCAGATGGGACGTTTAACCGAGGTCTCGTGTCGGTGCTTTACATCGTGCATGTTAAAGAACCAGAGGAGATTCTGGAATGGGTCTCTGTCTGTAAAATCTAAAATAACTAATCTCTTCAGGAGGCGTCGCTCATATGGGCAATAATATTTCAGGACGTCAATTTCTCATAACTGCTTTATTTGAAATGCTATTTTCATAGCGGGCTCTAAGCAAACGGGCCCGAGGGTAGCGGACTTTCTATATATTCAATTTATTTCCACTATGCTATGCTAGATATGAATTAATACATAAATGGAAAGCATATATGTACAGTGTCGATATGTATCTCAATTAAAATCTTCGTACAGGAAATATGTATTGTGGGACAGAGTTAATGGAGGCCACATCGAGGTCGGATGAAAAGAGCTAATGTTCCTAAAATGTTCTTGTGAGCTCGATTAAATAATAAATCTATGTCGTCTGGAAGAAAACTGACAATCGTTGTCTTATGATACAGTTTCAACATTTTTCGACAAATAAAATGCATGTCAATTGGACGAATGTAATAACATATCGTTGGAAATAGTCTATTTTTAATCAATATTTGAAATTTCGAATCGAGTAGAAAAATGGCAGCCATTTTATTATTTTTGTTTCTTTTTCACGAACGCGCGCACCTACACACATGACATCAGATACAGCGGAAGACATAGTATAATGGATAGATCGAATCAGGCAGGCCAGAATCGAATCCAAGTACGGATATTTTTCCCCCAAATATTTTTTGAATATTTCATAACTGTAATATTTTTATGGAAATGAATACAATTACATAATTATACGGGGAAAAATGTTTTTAAACTTCATACTGCAATTTGTTTGCAAAGGATGTCACAATTCTTTTTATAATATCTTTTTAATACATGTATATACAGGAGAACATATGGAAAACAGTTGTATTAGCCCCAGTCGTGGATTCAACCATTCGGATTGAGCTATCCTATGGATCTATGATTTAGCTCGCTTTGAGGTTTCTTACCTCATTCATATTAATTGTTTCAGTATTATGTCCACATTTCCAAATAGACAGTGTTTAATGGGCAACACAGTTTGGAAAACTATTGTCTCAAAATATATACGTAGAAAAATTGAAACTTGAGCTTAGGTATGTATAGTTAATTATTCAAGCGCTGGAACATAGTGTGTGTTAGCTTAGTTTAAACAATATTTTATTTCAATGATTATACATAGTCTAATGATCACAATATGAAAATACATGTAGGATTGAGGAGAAAGCAATATATGTATATATAGTATGTGTTTGTCTGCTGAAAGAGCTTTAGGTGTTTTATTTTTAAAATATTTATTTTGAGTCAATAACCGCTGCACATCTTAGAAGTCATGACCCCTTAACTGCTCTTACATTATTACTCTTACTGCACAGCATCCAATTAGAAAGAAAATGCATCGCACATTTATGCTAAACAATTAACATATCTGTATTAATTGTCTCCGCTCGTGTTTATTTCGTAATTTCTTCAGGAAGCACGTGGCAACTATACATAGATCCGATATCTCTATATTAACGCGTTCATTGCTCAGTGGTCGCCCCCTCTCCCCCCAAGCTATCTACTTTCACATTATATTCCGATATGAGCAATCCCCAGTAGAAACAATTAGTAAGACACTATCGCTTTAATGAAATAGTTCGCTTATAATCAACGGACCATACAATGAATATGTGCAACAATACGGAGCTCCCCTATTGCCCTGAAGAGAAATAAACATGGCGTTATGAAATTGATTCTACGCCACACGTAGATCTTTATCGCTCATAATGTTAGTGGCACTTTACCTGTCTTCTTTAATTTCCCATCTTCCCCGGTAGAAATTAAAACGATTGGTTGTCGCAAACTGTGATATGATCGGTTTACGACACGTTTTACGACAACCAGCCACTTGGATGATAAATGTAGCACACTACCGAACGTCTCAAAGACGGGTAGATTGATAGAAAGCAGACGTTTTATAGCGGACATTTCTCTTGTTACACGTTTTCTTCTGCGATTCAGTTTTAAAAGTAATCAAATAATTCATTTTACCATCATGCATTTGATTGACCTTATGGTTTCTATTTCAATCAGTCAAACATTGAGGCGGTGAGTGCGACAGCACATTATCAGTGTCTACAACTGACGAATATGATTCTTTTGTTTGTTTTAGGTTGTTTAGACCACACGTGTATATGCCATATATGCCCAGCACATTATCATTGTCTATAACTGACCAATTTGATTACTTGGTTTGTTTTAGGTTGTTTAGACCACACGTGTATATGCCATATATGCCCAGCATATTACCATTGTCTATAACTGACGAATTTGATTACTTGGTTTGTTTTTGGGTGGTTGATGGCGGGACCGCGTGTATGGCATATATGCCCATCATGCAGTATTTCAGAAACGGGCGAACACTTGTCCTGGCTATTCGAGCAACCTAGCAATGTGTTACTATGTAGGTCTACTACAAGCATGGGCAACTCAATATGGCAGCACCCTTCTCACACTGGCATTCAGATCTGCCTCGCGTCTTCGCTCTAAAATTAAGATGGCCGTAGTATTTGATAACTAATTCGCCTTACATATTGCTGTTGTAGTTAACGCAATAAAATATATTGTTTTATAGGCATACTCGTATATTTTTTATACAGCATACATATTATGCAAACTATTTTTTACACGGCGCCAAAATGAATGTAGCAACGTTATTGTGTGCAAAAATAACGAGCTATATATTGTAATGTGATTCCAAAGGATATAACACTCGTCGTGAATTCATACCATAGTTTATATTTTATGAAAATGATTTTAGAATTTTGCTATTAAACGAGCCTCTTGTGACATAGAGTATGGTATGAAATCACCACGCATGTATCCTATATATATATAACTAGATATACCATACACATCTTGCAGCTTATATCTTATTTCCTATGAAAGTTTTAATTTGTTGAGAGCCTCATGATAGGTTGACTTAATTGTTCAAGTGAGTTCTCTCGTTAAATGAAGTCTTTATTATTATTATTATTATTATTATTATTATTATTATATACTATGGATTACAACGAATAAACAAATATTCGAATATTCGCTCGATCGTATAGTCGATAATATTTTATTTATTATATTGTCCTCAAAAATACCACACGCTCAGTCACACGTTTTTGACTCGCTCTGAGAATAAGAAAACTGCTAGGTGTAATCTATGCAAAGATTTAACATATTTGGGTACAATATCAATCTGAATAATCATTTGAAAAAATTGGGTTAGTTTGGCAATTTTTATAAAAGATTGAGTGATATTGAGGTTTTGATATAATTCTAACAAATATTCGAATATTCGAATACCTCCCCCACCGAATATTAGAATAGTTTAGGCGCCATTCGTTGCCATCCCTATTATATACACATTGATTTATTGAATAAATAAATTTGTATTGAAATTGGCTATTATTCTCTCGTCACAGAAATAAAATGACTAATCATCTATTGGGTGCGTCTCTCCGAAATATAACCGGCGGCGACGATAAATAAGATAATCTATAAACGCCAAGCACAATCGCATAACCGGCGGCGACGATATATAATCTAAAAACGTCAAACACAATCGCATAACGTCAATGAACAAAGTTACATTTTATTGATTATTCGTAAAATAGAGTTGATACGTACATTCGTAAATCAGAGTTGATACGTCCATTAGTAAAACAGAATTGATACGTCCATTCGTAAAACAGCGTTGATACGTCCATTAGTAAAACAGAGTTGATACGTACATTCGTAAAGCAGAATTGATACGTCCATTAGTAAAACAGAGTTGATATGTCCATTTGTAAAACAGTGTTTCGTCATGAAATCAAATGCAATACGTACGTTTCATAGTTTATTTGAGGGCAGCCCTGGGGGGAAGAAATGATTTTAATATTGGTGGAGATCAATGCGAAGTAGATCATCTTGCTGGAATAATTAATAAATAATTAATTCCAAGGAATGCTAATAAATGTATGTGCTGTAGCTGTACGTATTCGCGTACAGACGGATCTGTAGTCCAGGGATCGCAGGTTCGATTCCCCGTCTGACCCTAATAAAATTAACAGTCTCTCAGGTGGGACGTTAAACCGAGGTCTCGTGTCGGTGCTTTACTGGTAAAAGAACCAGATGAGACTCTGGATTGGGTCTCTGTCTGTATCATTCCACTATCCTCCAACAATCTAAAATGACTAATTTCTTCAGGAGGCGTCGCTCATCTGGGCACCTGTAGCGACGATAAATAAACGTAAAAACACGTTCTTATTTATTCGTGCAACGACACTGATCAGATTTATATTGTAGGTATGACGTCACACAGGTATTATATGCGGATTGAACTGCAAGCTAAAGACTTAAAGCGACATTACATCGCAAAAAGCCAACACAATGCATTGTTCACGTATAAATGCATTACTACTACAAATTCTTCCGAATATATTCGAACACAAATATTGAATTAATAAACATTGTGGTCTACAAACTTTCAAAAATGAATGTAGGAGTTCATATACCGGTCATCCACGCTCCTGGGTTGACATGTCTTTGTCATTGTAGTCAATACTAAACGCTTGATACTGTCGCTTTGAGATAATCAATTTAACTAAGATTGGTCTACAAATAAATATGCATAGGCACAAATGTGAGATATAACGGTAAAACTGTATCAAACATCTAGTTATTCGGATACACAAGTTATATTACGCATGCGTGTCGACCTTGTTTACATTATTTTGTTATGTCAACAAACCGCGTATACGACGTTTGCTTATTAGTTGAAATACTCAGATTTTGAGGCAACTATTTCGAAAAAAATTATACCATATAATAGGATATTACATTCTGTGTAAATTTGCGTTTTCACTGATGTAGTGTCGCTTTAAGGTAATTCTTTACACTGCTTACTAGATGTTTGTACTAGGCATACAATATTAAAACCGATCAGAACGTAAATATGCTTAATTCAAACGCATCGAAATGCTTATAATTTATTTTTTATTTAAGCTTTATTTAGAAATATCACTTGCTACTCGTTCAGCCCGGAGTTTAAAATGTAAACTATATTTATTTTACAACGAGTGCGAAGCAAGTTTTAACAACTTATATTAATCACTCTCGTTGGCGCGGATGAAAGCGTAAATGTGTGGGAGGAAACCGAAGTACCCGTAGGAAACCCACCTGTCCGATCTGGCGACCACCGTACTATCTCACATACTTCCCGGTCCGAGGATCGAACCCGGGTTGCATTGGTGAGAAGCGAGCGAGCTAGCCATTGCGCTAATCGGACAGACTAATTAACTAATATTAATTTGTTGAGGGCCGCTGATAAATACAAATGTATCCGAAAAATGGTAGTCAATGGCTTAGAAAACGTAATGGAAAACATGATTGAATTTGGAATGGGATATAGAATATGCAGGCATGAGATATAATCGTAGAAGCTAGTTCGAAGTTCTGCAGTATAGTGTAGAACGTATGTCTTAACGTTGTCAAAAGCACACTATTGATCGCGGAGCAATACATAGTTAGATGTGCCATTCATGCGTGAATGCACGGGATGTTTCTTAGCTGGAAAGTATAGGGCCGTCTGACCTTAATAACATTAACAGTCTTTCAGATGGGACATTAAACCGAGGTCTCGTGTCGGTGCTTTACACTGTGCACGTAAACGAACCAGAGGAGACTCTGGAATGGATCTCTGTCTGTATCATTGCACTATCCTCCAGAATCTAAAATGACTAATATCTTCAGGAGGCGTCGCTCATATGGACAACCGGTAGCGACGATAAATAAACGCAAAGCACACACAAACTATTAGAGAAATCAGTCGCCCACGTGCCTCGGCGGAGGCGACTATAAGTCAGACGGTGTTATTGATATAGTGGTCTCGGATTGGTTGAAAACGTGTAGGGATACCCATAAGCGTTATTGATACATGAATTGAGTAGGTATTGTCACAAATAGTGAAAATGGCTTCTAAATATTAGGAGCTACATTTTGGAATAATTAAAAATATTTGCATACTATTTGGTGACAAATAAACGCTATATTATAAATGCAGGTGTCAGTGCAACATTCATCACCAAATTACCTTCAGAGTTGGGGGTGGGTGCCTTTAGTGGGAAATTTAAAAAACCCGCAATTGGTCAACCCTATTGAAAGTTCACATTTTCTTGTGGCTCAAATGTCAGTATGTTGAAACCTACTGTCTTTTGTGCCAAACTATTGTTGGGGAACATATAATGGCACTGTGTGTTATAATGGTGGCCTATAGAAATGTCAATAGTGGTGGTTGGTCTATATATAAAGCTACAGGATTAAGACAAGGGCTCAGACGGATCTGACGCACACAAGGGCTCACTACCGTATACATATTTTGAATATAGTCCATGTATGGCCTATATTCCAGACGAATTAAATTAAGTTTCATCTGATAAATGTGTGTTAAATGTGTCGACATGATCTGATACGATTTCGTAGAGGTAAACCCTAAACAGCCATGATACGATCTCGTAGAGGTAAACACTAAACAGCGATGGTTTACATTTAATATAATATTATAATATATATTACCTCATAAACACATGCATTTACGTTAAATGTCAAACAGTATGCCATTATTTAACCGCCAAGACAGACAGACATACAGACAGACATAGAGATAGCTTACGTACCACACTGATAAATATATCAGGAGGCTTTGTGTTAAATCGTCAGAATTAAGATTTTCAATTTAGATACAGTACAGGGTTTTCGAGCGAGACTAATGCCCCGTTTCAGTGAATTTATATCTGTGGCTAATATTCTACTTTCACATCGATTTCAACGGGTTTTATTGCTTTTAAAATTTAACAGTGTCAATTTTTGAATCATAAATGAAAATTACAAGACGCAGTCTCGTAAAAAATGACACCCCGGATTGCATGTGTGGATCAATCAGATCCGGGTTGATTAAAGCATGGCTTTATACGGCGACAGTTATCGTTTAAGGTTGGTGGACACATGCCTCAATCGTATAGGTGTGTGTTTTACGTTTATTTATCGTCGCTACCGGTTGCCCATATGAGCGACGCCTCATGCAGAGATTAGTCACTTTAGATGTTTGGAGGATAGTGCAATGATACAGACAGAGACCCATTCCAGAGTCTCCTCTGGTTCATTTACGTGCACGGTGTAAAGCACCGACATGAGACCTCGGTTTAACTTAATAGGGTCAGACGGGGGATCGAACCTGCGATCCCTGGATTACCAGTCCAGCGTGTTACCCCTGGACTACATATCCGTCTGTAATAGTATAGGTCAGCATGGTTTACGTTTATATACACCTTATCTCAAATCTCAAACTCGATGTCAAGTAATACGATTAGTTGAATCTGAGATTTTATCTTGGCTTATCTTGGCTCAGACGCTTGGTACTAGGTTTGAGATTGGAGAAAAGTTGCATAGCCTCCATGCCAGGTTTCGAACCTGCACCGCTACTGTGACGTCACCCAGCAATGACAAATGTGACTGGTCTATCATTTCTACACTGTATTGTAGCTTAACTTAAGAGAGATTTGTGTCGATTTTATGTGGCTCCGAATCAATTACCCATCACTGTGGGCTCGAATCCCTCTGGAAATGTCGAATTATTTGAACCGAGGTAACTATTCGTTTAGTTTGCCGTAGGTCGGTGGTTCTATCCGGGTGCCCGTCAGTGCCCAGCAGTGAAGAGTCACCGGGGGTCTTCCTCCACCAGCATTAGCTGGAGAGTCGGCACATGCGCACATGTTGGTGTGACATTAAACTCCTAACAACTAACAAGGTGAGATAATCGAATTTCGAGAATGTATACAGACGGATCTGTAGTCCAGTGGTAACACGCTGGTAATCCAGGGATCGCAGGTTCGATCCACCGTTAACAGTCTTTCAGATGGAACATTAAACCGAGGTCTCGTGTCGGTGCTTTACACTGTGCACGTAAAAGAACCAGAAGAGACTCTGTAATGGGTATCTGTCTGTATCATTGCACTATCCTCCAACAATCTAAAAACACTAATATATTCAGGCGGCGTCGCTCATATGGGCAACCGGTAGCGACGATAAATAAACGTAAAAACACACTCGAAAATATGAACAGGTGCACCACTACCTAAATATACAATGAGCGATGGGCGATGAAACCAAAGATCAAGGTGTCTTCAACAATGATAAAATCAAAGAGAAACTCGTGTTTTATCTCCTACTGTCTCATTGTCTCATTCACGCATTTTCACGTGTGGATAATATGACAGAGGATAACCAACGCTGTCTTAATTATACTTAATAACGTGAGAAGCGAGCTGTATGTATCCCTCAATCGACTGTTTACTTTGAGGTCGTTCTTTTTCTTCTCAATTTTAGTGTTTTTCTCAATGAGTCTGTGCACAGTGTCTATCTATATGATGAGGTTTAGTATAGTTTAGTATAGCAATTTTGTTTTTCTTCGTTTTTGGAGTTTAAAGTCGCACCGCAAGCTTAGGTAATTAGATGATGTATATAATATTTACTGGGAATAGATGTTTCAATGTTAATCTTACAACCTCTGCACGTGTATTCCACACTGACGCTTGGGATCTCGACAAGTGTATTCCACACTGACGCTTGGGATCTCGACAAGTGTATTCCACACTGACGCTTGGGATCTCGACAAGTGTATTCCACACTGACGCTTGGGATCTCGACAACTGGTTTCAAGTTCAAAACCAAAATATATTAAGTTTTATATTGTTTTTAAGAACATTATGATACACCATAGGATTGACACTATACATATAAATTGCTTAGGCCACATTCAAGCAAGTTTAAAAATGACACTCGTCACTATCAAAGCTAGTCACTAAAAGACGACTGTACTGCAGTAGTTTTTAGTTTTATTATTTTTATTTAAGTTTATTTATTGTCGCTACCGGTTGCCAATTTGAGCGACGGGCAGTTTACCTAACAGCGCCTTTCGTGGACAGGCTCCAGCGGTTAGTTTATACAAATTTATTTTAGCTCGATTGCGAAACAAGTTCTTATAACTTATATTAATCACTCTCGAGACCTCATTCCTGATGGAATCCATCGCCACGAGAGAGAGAGAAGAGGCAATGTGGAATTTAAATGCCTTGCCTAAGGGCATAATCGTAACGGCTCCAGCGGGGCTCGAACTCCAGACCGTTCGCACCTGTAGGGAACGCGCATCCACTGCGCTATCACGACTTCCTAGCTATCACGACTGAGTTAGAGATTGGAGAAACGTTTTATAACCTTAACCAAGAATAACATTTTGAATTATTGTTCGCGTCTCGCATCTCGCTTCTCGCGAACGCAGTCCGTGTTTGATGCTCTGTCTGATAGGAAATGTGAAAATGGTACGCTTGTCGCCAGATCACAGAGTTGTGGGTTTTCTCCGGGTACTACTGCTTCCTCCAGTATCAAGGCCAACATACACGCATTCATACGTGCACACGAGAGTTATTCATAATAAAAGTTGCTAAAACTGGTTTCGACACCGTTTTCAAATAAATAAAGTTTAAAGCGGAATGTCGCTGGTTCAAACCCCGTATTGGTTACACATTTTTTTCTCACCCTGTGACATTTACTTGTTTTTTTTATTGCTTCTTATTTTCATAATAAACAGTCGACATAAATAATCTTAAAATACAAGGTTTCTGATACTAACGTTTATTTATTGCTTCTTTTCCATACATCATGTTGTTTTAAAATAAAACAAAGTCTTAACTCTTTTTATTTTGATGCTGCATCACTAGTTTCATTGTTGTGGAATCATGACTTTATTCCCGGAAATGGGAGATGTTCGCCATGTTTGCTTAGCTTTTGCCATTTTAAAAGATGCTTCATACATGTTGTATATTCATTTTAGAATTTGGAGGATAGTGCAATGATACAGACAGAGACCAATTACAAGAGGAGACAATTCTGGTTCATTAACGTGCACGGTGTTAAGTACAGACACGAGTGTTCGGTTATAGTCTTACTCGAATGACTGTCTTTTATTTTAATATGATGTATGTATAAACTTTATTTATTTAATCTACAGCGATTGCTAAGCAACCGTTAACAATTTATGTCAATCAAGCTCGCTGTCATACAGAGTGTGTGTTGTTTTTATCATTTTTATTTCTATATAATTTATCCATATGACCTAAGCTGTTGATGGGACATTATCCCCCCACCCCACCCCGCTCCACAACCAATGACAACGAAATATATATAACATCGCTATATTAAATAGTTTCTTTTTTCGTTATGTCGAGGAATAGCTTAAGATTCCTCTTGCTATTTAATTCTAGATTCATCCACTGTTGAAATATTGCGCAGCAGGCACATCCAGTAGTATCGATGACACAAGCATTCTGATTGGCTGAATACTGTCAATAACGTGCGCGAGCCGTCACTGAGTAATTACTCGCAATGAATATTCATACATCCAACTTTCGTATTTAGCTACTGAACTTTAAGATAGAAATCACTACGATTAATGCTTTTCAAGTAAATATAAATAAATACATTAAAAACAACTAATACGTGAAATTCTAATTTTTCCGTCTGGAATTATGTTCCATACACACAGGTATCATGCACCCGGTTTTCAACAATCATGTAAAAGGTAAGACTTTTAAATTCAGTAAATTTAGAAAATTCAAAGACGACGCAAATAGTGTTTAAACATTATTTTTTCATATTTTCCAATGGAAATGTGTGCAAGACACATTAATAGACGAAAAGACTAGGTTATATATCAATATTAATTTCCTATAAATATATCAACTACTTAATGGCAATACGTAATTTCACTTCAGAGTCGTATAACATCATTTTTTTCAAGATCTATTTTGATTTCATTGTGTGTGTTTTACCTTTATTTATCGTCGCTACCTGTTGCCCATATGAGCGACGCCTCCTGAAGAGATTAGTCATTTTAGATGTTTGGAGGATAGTGCAATGATACAGACATAGACCCATTCCAGAGTCTCCTCTGGTTCTTTTACGTGCACGGTGTAAAGCACCGACACGAGACCTCGGTTTAACGTCCCATCTGAAAGACTGTTAATTTTATTATGGTCAGACGGGGAATCGAACCTGCGATCCCAGGATTACCACTGGACTACAGATCCGTCTGTCTTTGATTTCAATATTGCTATTGAGTATATATAATAATAAATATAATATAATGCATGTATTATAGTTTTAATTCCAAGTGTGCCCAACCATTACAGAAGTTAAAACATTCCACATCGAAGCACGTTTGCCGTTTTATTATTTTAACGCGACATTTAAGCTTTGAAGCTGAAATAGATGAATCGTTTTGTTAAAGAAATAGTTCTCGTACGTAATAATAGTATCGTAATAAACGTAGGCGATTTTTTATCTGATTATTTTGCGTAATATATGTATTCTGGTGGATTTTGCTATCATGAGTGAAGAAAATAATCCTTCACATTACAGACGGATCTGTAGTCCAGTGGTAACACGCCGGACTGGTAATCCAGCCATCGCAGGTTCGATCCCCCGTCTGACCCTAAACAATTTAACAGTGTTTCAGGTGGGACGTTAAACCGAGGTCTCGTGTCGGTGCTGTACACCGTGCACGTAAAAGAACCAGAGGAGACTCTGGAATGGGTCTCTGTCTGTATCATTGCACTATCCTCCAAAATCTAAAATGACTAATCTCTTCAGGAGGCGTCGCTCATATGGGCAACCGGTAGCGACGATAAATAAACGTATATCACACATCCGTCACACATCTCGACTACTTTGTCACTTTGGGGGAACTGTAGTGCATATTTAGAAGATAAAAGTGTTAGATTCCAAAACCGAGCTGCATGACTAATTCTTGACAAAGATGTGTACACTCCTTCTTCCGAACTTTCTCAACTCTTAATTGGATGACTTTCCCAGAAAGGGTTAGCTTTCACAAAGCAGTCTTAATGTTTAAAACACTCAATGGTCTAGCACCTGTCTATCTGCAAGAGTCATTCAGATTTACTTCTGATGTTCGAACTCAAAACTTGCGATCTTCTTCTCTGCCAATCTCCAACTTTACCATCCTAAGCCAACTACTGCAGTTTTTAGAAAATCTTTCTTATATTCAGGATCACACTTGTGGAATTCCCCTCCCTTGTCACATCTAAACAGCACATTCTGTTCCACACTTCAAAGGTTTATATATCAGGTGGTTCAAAGAACAGACCAATAACCTAATAAACTGATAATTTACAATTACACATGAATATAAGTATTAGTTCTTGCAGCTTATATCTTATTTCCTATGAAAGTTTTACTGGTTACTGTTTTTATGTTTCAGTATGCTATTTCATGTTTTAATTTGTTGAGGCCCTCATGGTAGAATGATTTAATTGTTCAAATGAGTTCTCTCGTTAAATAAAGTCTTTATTATTATTATTATTATTATTTACCCAATATTTCGCACATTTTGATAACAAATGTGTCTATATTTAGTTCTCAAAGGATATAAATCTTACCCCTAGGGCAAGTGTACAGTTTCTTTTTGGTGTCAGTATTATGTTATATTTCGGGTTTTACGCCTGCATCAGCACCATTTTGGGCTATATCGCCGGCGGGCAGTTTACCTAACAACACCTTTCCTGGGCAGGTTACAGCGGCTAACCAGTACTTGGGTGCACCAACCTCCGCCAGAAACTGTTGGTGTCCGTATATATACATGTAATATATTATATGTTGCTTTATGATAAATGTGATTTGATCAAAATCATGTTAATTACTTGATAACACTGAGTTTAATTACAGTAAAATACACATCGGATACACTGTAGGATATCTGTCGAGATTTAGTAATTATAACACGAGAAAACTGAAGAATATTAATAGGAAACAACGATGAAAACAGAGGAAACCAAATAAAATAACCGTCACCCTTCAAACGTATCGAGGGACGTGTAACTGACCAATTTCTCTCATTCATAACTGATTGTCAGTGCTAGTCTTCGAGTTTGTGTCCACATACCCTCACATATTCTCATCGCTTAAATACCTAAATATCGTGTTTCTACTTTAGTTTCTTAGAAATGTATCCTATTTGTGTGTATATTCATATTAGGTGCACATAAAATCGAACGCGCATATTAATGTCGGGCACTGTTTTAACATATATTATATCAGGCTCGTAACTAGGGGGTCGGAGCGGTGGGATGACCTATCTCCACATAATTCCCCGAGGTCCACGTTTTCATGCACTCTATAAGAATGTCTACACAGTTACTATAATAATATTGATGTTTGTGAAGCCACGTCTGATGAGGATCTATGTTGTTTGCTATTCAGTGTTTTAGCTCCACTATCCGAATAGCAAGCTGCATAGAGTCTGAATAATGTGCCGTCTGAACTGGATCTGTGTTGTTTGCTATTCAGTGTTTCAGTTCCAATATCCGAATAGCAAGCTGCATAGAGTCTGAATAATGTGCCGGCTGAGGGTTAAACTAACATGGTGTATCATATATTCTGTACCAGCCTAGATGTGCATAACGCAGTCATTATTGTATTTACGAACGACAATAACTATATTAATTATTAAATTGTTCAACAATGCCTTCATCAAATCAAACTAGGATTTAAATAATCGATGCCTACGGCCCGTGATTTGTGGCCCTCGGTGGACTCATCGCTAATAGGACAGCAAGTATAAATGTTATTATAGGATGTCATTATATTGCTTACAATTGGTGGAACTGCTACAGACCAGGAATACATCTGTATTAAGTAATGTATGCACATGTATTACACAAGCACATAACAAACGAAATGATGAATGCAGGCATAACCTGAAGCTATGCATGTACATACACTTAACCGTATTAATACTTAAAATGTTAGTTTTACTGTAGACTTATAGTATTATTTACGTTGGTTTTATGTAGCAATATTACGCAACGATTAATATACGTGTTGTTAAAATATTGCATCCCGCACATAGTTTACTTAATATCAACAGAGTACAAATCTACTGGATGTCATTATATTGCTTACAATGCATATTGTTGAATGTCCATGTCCATCATCTGTGGTTACTGCATTTAGAAGAGTTTATATCGATGTATATATTATATGTTGAATGTCCACGTCATGCATCATCTGTGGTTACTGCATATAGAAGAGTTTATATCGATGTATATATTATATGTTGAATGTCCATGTCATGCATCATCTGTGGTTACTGCATATAGAAGAGTTTATATCGATGTATATATTATATGTTGAATGTCCATGTCATGCATCATCTGTGGTTACTGCATATAGAAGAGTTTATATCGATGTATATATTATATGTTGAATGTCCATGTCATGCATCATCTGTGGTTACTGCATATAGAAGAGTTTATATCGATGTATATATTATATGTTGAATGTCCATGTCATGCATCATCTGTGGTTACTGCATATAGAAGAGTTTATATCGATGTATATATTACATGTTGAATGTCCATGTCATGCATCATCTGTGGTTACTGCATATAGAAGAGTTTATATCGATGTATATATTATATGTTGAATGTCCATGTCATGCATCATCTGTGGTTACTGCATATAGAAGAGTTTATATCGATGTATATATTATATGTTGAATGTCCATGTCATGCATCATCTGTGGTTACTGCATATAGACGAGTTTATATCGATGTATATATTACATGTTGAATGTCCACGTCATGCATCATCTGTGGTTACTGCATATAGACGAGTTTATATCGATGTATATATTATATGTTGAATGTCCATGTCATGTATCATCTGTGGTTACTGCATATAGAAGAGTTTATATCGATGTATATATTATATGTTTAACTCTCAGTAGAAAAAACAAGTGTTTCATTGTATTGTATAACTATTAACATGTCACACCGTACAAATAGAAAGTATGTTCTTTCTCCTCTGAAAATTGAGTTGTCATTGCTTGTCATGTGTAATTCAAAATGTATATTTAGTTACATGTAATTGTATGCGTTATATAAATACATTTCTTTTCTGTTCTGTATAAAAGGCCAGGCTTGTTTTCCACTCCAAATGTCCAATAGTTAACACGTTGGACTGGTAATCCAGGGATCGTAGGTTCGATCCACTGTCTGACCCTAATAAAATTAACAGTTTTTCAAATGTGACTTTAAACCGAGGTCTAGTAGGTGCTGTAAACCACACACGTAAAAGAACCAGAGGAGACTCTGGAATGGGTCTCTGTCTGTATCATTGCACTATCCTCCAACAATCTAAAATGACTAATCTCTTCAGGAGGCGTCGCTCATATGGGCATCCGGTAGCGACGATAAATAAACGTAAAACACACACATTTGAGAATTAAACACTGAGAGTTAGTGTTCGAATTACTTCGTAAGAATTTGAGGTAGCAATGCTGTTAATTAGTTCACCCTCGATCTGATCGAGGTTAATAACGGATCTCTTAAATTATTTTTTAATTGCTCGTTAGTGCTAGGTATTGATTTTCACATTTTAATTTGCCGATCTTAGTATCTTTTAAGATATCACAATTAACGGCTACTGCTCAGTTTTACCGTGTATATAACAATACAATTACAATTATAGTAGTAGTAGTAGTAGTAGTAGTAGTAGTAGTAATAGTAGTAGTAGTAGTAGCAGTAGTAGTAGCAGTAGTTAATAGTAGTAGTAGTTAGTAGTAGTAGTAGTAGCAGTAGTAGTAGTAGTAGTAGTAGTAGTAGTAGTAGTAGTAGTAGTAGTAGCAGCAGCAGTAGTAGTAGTAGTAGTAGTAGTAGCAGTAGCAGTAGTAGTAGTAGTAGTAGTAGTAGTAGTAGTAGTAGTAGTAGTAGTAGTAGTAGTATGTGATATTGTGTGATATCTATAACTGTAATATAAGTCTCATGTAATTCATTAAAGCAGCATTACATCGTAATAAAGGATGTTTTGGGTAAAATATAAATAATAATGTGTGTGTGTTTACAAAAATCGAAATAGTCACTCAGAAACGATAACATTCCAATAAATTTAAACCGTCGTATACGCGAATTTGTTTATAAACACACGAAATTGAAACACGCACAGTGCGCATGCGTGAACCAACAGAGGATGTAGAAAACAACGTATATATTTTGAACATGAAATACTAGTTTCAAGTTTCAAGTTTATTGGCATTATCAGCAATACATTGCATTTGGCCATTTACATAAGTATAAACTATGGCAAAGACATAGACAAATAAATACATACATACATATGTTAAGAAACAGTGATATTATCTAGGGTATTTTTTCTTAGTAACATAGATTCCTTTATATACTTAGATAGTTTTTATTCTTAGAAGACATGATATTATTGAATTTCTGTACACACGGCCACGATATATTACCAAGGTATTTAGTTCTTAAACTTGTGTATCTCGTACAACATAGCAAAAAGTGATATTCCGATTCAACCGACTTTTGGTTACATAATTTACATAATCGATGTTCTCTTTCAATAGCAGTATCTACTATCTATCTATCTATCTTCCTCTAATGTCGAACCCCTCGCGGGGATGTAAAAATGTCCCTAAAGACTTAGCTAACAGAGGTACGAATCAACATATCAAGTAATTTAACTAAAAAAGATAACGTGTGACAAATGGGGACGATGCATTCCGAATGCAAACAAGTGCGGACGATGCGTTTCGGTTGTAAACAAGTGCGTGACCGATCGACTCGGAAAATCCTACTTTCGGTTTCGAGTTTGTTTTATCGCAAAAAAACACTGTTTACCAAATGAACATAAGCATACAAAGTATAGTGTTAGAATGTGTAGCAGCATTGCTACCCATACGTAAAAATTTGAATTTTTCAAATATCTTTTATTTCATACGATGTAATGCTGCTTTAACATCGAATGGTTACGTACGGTTGATTAGTGTCCATGCTTTGTTTTATAATAGGCAATATACATAGGTCACAGTAATGGACCTTGTCATTGTAGATAAGAGAAGAAGGCACCTGTGTCCTATGGACACGTTCTTAATTACTTTGTACATTGATAACCCATATGATTTGTGAACAGCGCCATATTTTTTAATTTATTAATCTAATAATCAGATCGCTTCTATTCATACTATATAATTATTATTGAATGCATATTATTAGGTGACTTATAGGCCCACGGGGCCGGGTGCGTCTTCTTGTTGTTTAATAGTTGCTATATATTTTTGTTGAAATGTGCACATGTCACTTTAATAAAATCTTACTTACTTACATAGACGAGACTATAATAAAGATTAGCTTAAACATTATTTATTTCAGTATCTTGCATGTACACAATGGAATTAACATTCTACAATAAATTAACAGCAATACACTGAAAGGGATTAGAACGAACGAACACGTATATAGTTCTTCTCCCCATAGGGAGCTAAACATTGAAATACAGTCAAACCTGTGCTAAAGGCCACCTCCGCATATGAAAAACCTGCCTCTAAAGACCACCATTTTTCTCTCCCGTCGAGCCATTTTCAATGCATTTTAACCCTCTATTGAGAGGCCACCTGCCAACAAAGGCCACTTTTTTGACTTTCCCAAGGGTGACCTTTATAGACAGGTTTGACTGTATGCTATGTATACGTTCAAAAGCATTTGTTTTTGTATTTTACGATGTACTGTCGCTTTAATGTTGCACGGACAGACCCCATTAACTGCGCGGACATACCCCATTAACTGCGCGGACATGCATATCAATGATAGTATTTGATTGGCCTGAGCCACTTTGACCGGACTGTGCATAGTGTCCAATGGCTTATGATAACGATCTACGAGCATTCAACTGGCGTTGCTATAAATTTCAAATTGCATTATTTATGTCGTTAACAGATTTTTAATGATATCTATTATACTACAATAAGTGTCATAGAATACTACATTATAGCAGCTGTAGTTTTCATCTTTATTTTAGTCTCATCTACGTACATTACAGCAAACATAAAAACATACCAAATTAACATCGTACGTGTGTGTGTTTTACATTTATTTATCGTCGCTACCGGTTGCCCATATGAGCGACGCCTCCTGAAGATATTAGTCATTTTAGATTTTGGAGGATAGTGCAATGATACAGAGAGATACCCATTCCAGAGTTTCATCTGGTTCTTTTACGTTCACGGTGTAAAGCACCGACACGAGACCTCGGTTTAACGTCCCACCTGAAAGACTGTTAATTTTATTAGGGTCAGACGGGGGATAGAACCTGCGATCCCTGGATTACCAGTCCAGTCCAGCGTGCTACCACTGGACTACAGATCCGTCTGTTATCACCGTACATAGCCAGCCATTCAATAAGTAGAATTACAAGAGACATTTATCACAGATACCGACATCAGTACATGCAGTCAACGTATTGGGGAGCAGCCGCTAATTGAAAGCTAAACATGAATTACAATACATAGTGCTAAGAAACTGAAGGAAATATGGACACTAATGCGCAATTAAGAAATGGTCTTAGAAAAACATTTATTATTCCCAATCAGATTGAGGGTGACCTGACACAAGGTGACACTGGCAACTCCTGTGATGTAGCTTAATTAATTCTTTCGAAAATGAGTCCTTGCTAGGGCCACACTCTTCACTGTTGGTCATCCCGCAGAAGCATATAATCCGACAAGACAGTTAGACATCTGGTCGTATAGGTCGTTCCAAGGTTCGCCCATACACAACCAAGTACAACGACCATTGAGCGCGTGTCCCTGTCGCAAGTTCGACAACTATTGACTATCCCGGAATCCTATATGCTGCTGGGATGCACGCTGTGTGGAGTTCAGTCAGGTAGTGGGTACAGGATGAAACAGTGCATTATAAATCTACATCTATTGATTGACATTCACCTCAAAAACGAACCATTTTAGGCTACTAAAGTCTATTTAAACAAATTTAGTTTTTAGCTCGATTGTGAGTTCTTACAACATTAGATTAATCGCTCTCGAGACCTCGTTTCTGATGGAATCCATCGCCTTGAAGGAGAGTGAAGAGGCAACGTGGACTTTAAATGCCTTGCCTAATGCACACTCGTAACGGTTTCAGCTGGTCAAAAACTAATGTCATCAAGTAACGGTCATGCTTTTGGCAATCGACCCGCCTCAACCGACCGAAAGTGTGTTTGGCCAAATCAGAACTAAAATCATATTACAATTCACATGCATTTAATTATGTATGCATATGTAACCTTAGAAACGTACAAAATGACGTAATTTATGGAAATTGGATACGAAATGCTTCATTTATTGTCGTTTATATAGATTTTGTTTCTCTGTACAGAATAGTTTTTGAGTTACGTTGCAACAAGGACTTCATTCTGGTATAAATTCAATATAAATTTATTTACCGCACCCGGTTACGTAAACCAAGCCGCCAGTCCAACATTACGCCATATAAACTATAATACACAAATGGAAAACAATCTGAAAAGTCACGACTGTGTACTGGGTGGATCTTTTACGTTGTTTCTTTACCACAAATATATTTAATACGCCGCCTTGTTATAAATCCCACTAGTTAACCGCGGAACGATGTGGAAAATTGGTTGAAATTATTTATTTTACGCAATTTAATGTGTTACCAAAGATCTACTAAAGATCAATACATCAAAGTGTAATATTTTGTATCAATTACTAGTATTCTCTCGCAATTGCGTCCTCTGGTGTCTTCATTATCTATATCGCTACCGAAATTCATTAAACGTTCTATATTTCACACCAAACAATTAATAATAATAATAATAATAGTCGATAAAGAATCACAGGCGGTAGAAGGTACAAGATATATCAATTAATAACAAACACAAAGTTATGGAATATAATTGCTCACAAATTCCCAACAGAGTTTGTGAAAACAGGTGCGTTTGAATTGAATATATCGTTTGCTATAAAAGTCTTAAAGCACACCTATGTGCTTTGTATTTCAGCATGTAGATACAACAGTCTGGCTATCACCAAGCGGTCTGTAATGATTTCAAACAGGTACTCTTTAAGAAGATACCTATTTATCGCAATTAAAACCGATCCTTAAGGGGAAAAGCTTTCATCAACTTCATTTCAATTTACTTAATTGAATTCAATGATCTGCCAGACTACGTGACCAATTACTATTCCGTTAACGTTTATTTTAGTGAGAGTTCTTATAAATATTTAGTCACACTAAAGGATTCGAACTACAGACAGGAGTCCATAGACACGTGCCTCAAAACAAAGGGTTCGAACTTTAAATTATTCAAGCTGTTTTGTGATATCTAAACGAATTAACTGAGAACTGTGCCACTCTATGTACATTTATGTTTGTTTGTTGTTTGGGGGTTTAACGTAGCACTAACAGCTTAGGTCATATAATAATAATAATAATAATAATAATAAATAATAATAATAATAAATTATTAATAATAATAATAAATTATTAATAATAATAATATAATAATAATAATAATAATAATTAATAATAATAATAATAAAGACTTTATTTTACAAGAGCACTCATTTAACAAAAGTTAATCTACAATGAGGCTCTCAACATATATACAAATCAAATGATAGGACATATGGCGACTCTTCGACTATTATTGGATTAAACATATTTTATTTATCAAGATAAACATGACATATAACATCTGTACATATAACATCCATACAATACAACTATTATTGGTGGAGGAAACCCCCAGAGTGCGCCTACGAGCAGTATTTGATGCATGGATGGGCGGTCCCGGGTACAACCACACACCTTCCACACGCGAGCTGGATAGTTTCTTCAGGGGAAAGAAGTCGACTGCCACAGTGGAATTCGAACATATAGCTGTGTAGTGCAAGTGCTATTAGGTCAACGACCGTAACAACTCGGCCCGGTCACTCTATGTAGAGTAATAGAACCGTATGTAGAAGGCCTATGTCACTCAATGTAGAACTATACACCGTATGTAGAACTATACCACCGTATGTAGAACTATACACCGTATGTAACTATACACCGTATGTAAAACTATACCACCGTATGTAGAACTATACACCGTATGTAGAACTATACCACCGTATGTAGAACAATACCACCGTATGTAGAACTATGCACCGTATGTAGAACTATACACCGTATGTAGAACTATACTACCATATGTAGAACTATGCACCGTATGTAGAACTATACCACCGTATGTAGAACTATACACCGTATGTAGAACTATACACCGTATGTAGAACTATACCACCGTATGTAGAACTATACACCGTATGTAGAACTATGCACCGTATGTAGAACTATACCACCGTATGTAGAACTATACACCGTATGTAGAACTATACACCGTATGTAGAACTATACCACCGTATGTAGAACTATACCACCGTATGTAGAACTATGCACCGTATGTAGAACTATACCACCGTATGTAGAACTATACACCGTATGTAGAACTATACACCGTATGTAGAACTATACACCGTATGTAGAACTATACCACCGTATGTAAAACTATACCACCGTATGTAGAACTATACCACCGTATGTAGAACTATACACCGTATGTAGAACTATACACCGTATGTAGAACTATACACCGTATGTAGAACTATACACCGTAGGTAGAACTATACACCGTATGTAGAACTATACCACCGTATGTAGAACTATACACCGTATGTAGAACTATACACCGTATGTAGAACTATACTACCGTATGTAGAACTATGCACCGTATGTAGAACTATGCACCGTATGTAGAACTATACACCGTATGTAGAACTATGTACCGTATGTAGAACTATACTACCGTATGTAGAACTATGCACCGTATGTAGAACTATACACCGTATGTAGAACTATACACCGTATGTAGAACTATACACCGTATGTAGAACTATACTACCGTATGTAGAACTATGCACCGTATGTAGAACTATACTACCGTATGTAGAACTATATACCGTATGTAGAACTATACACCGTATGTAGAACTATACACCGTATGTAGAACTATACACCGTATGTAGAACTATACACCGTATGTAGAACTATACACCGTATGTAGAACTATTCACCGTATGTAGAACTATACACCGTATGTAGAACTATGTACCGTATGTAGAACTATGTTCCGTATGTAGAACTATACACCGTATGTAGAACTATGTACCGTATGTAGAACTATACCACCGTAGGAAGAACTATACCACCGTATGAAGAACTATACCACCGTATGAAGAACTATACCACCGTATGAAGAACTATACCACCGTATGGCGTACTTGTTATTTTGTATTTATCCACCATAACTTGTTGAATATCTTATTTTGAAATAGTACATCATTGAGTAAAAACATGTATTGGTCTTAATCAGAAATGGTATAGAAACTATTTTTCGGGTTAGGTGTAGATATTTTAAATTCGGATAACTACCCGAATTGCTCATACACCGTAACAGTTTCGGTGGAAATATTCTCCCAATTATTTGCTTGTTTATATTCGTCTGCTGGACCAGTCACGTGACATTTGCATCAGCCTACCGATACACTCAACGGAATGCTATTGAACCATGCTTCAGCTCTGTCGGCGAAATTATCCTAGAACTATATACATATTTTAAATACGGATGAAAATGGAAAATACGCCGAGGATAGGTTCCACCACTCTAGCTTTTTATTTGAATTGCGAACTTGTATTAGTCCGTCGATTTGTATTTGAATTGCCGGATTAATGTATCATGTTTTCCAGTCTGGCAATTGTTTTGTCTGAATGCAGCCCATGTTCCAGTCACCGATTTGTATTTGAATTGCCTGTGTTCTACGTAATATTTTATTTGAATTGCCGACTGAATGCAGCCTGTGTTATACGTAATGTTTTATTTGAATTGCCGACTGAATGCAGCCTGTGTTCTACGTAACGTTTTATTTGAATTGCCGACTGAATGCAGCCTGTGTTCTACGTAATGTTTTATTTGAATTGCCGACTGAATGCAGCCTGTGTTATACGTAATGTTTTATTTGAATTGCCGACTGAATGCAGCCTGTGTTATACGTAATGTTTTATTTGAATTGCCGACGGAATGCAGCCTGTGTTCTATGTAATGTTTTATTTGAATTGCCGACTGAATACAGCCTGTGTTCTACGTAATGTTTTATTTGAATTGCCGACTGAATGCAGCCTGTGTTATACGTAATGTTTTATTTGAATTGCCGACTGAATGCAGCCTGTGTTCTACGTAACGTTTTATTTGAATTGCCGACTGAATGCAGCCTGTGTTCTACGTAATGTTTTATTTGAATTGCCGACTGAATGCAGCCTGTGTTATACGTAATGTTTTATTTGAATTGCCGACTGAATGCAGCCTGTGTTATACGTAATGTTTTATTTGAATTGCCGACGGAATGCAGCCTGTGTTCTATGTAATGTTTTATTTGAATTGCCGACTGAATACAGCCTGTGTTCTACGTAATGTTTTATTTGAATTGCCGACTGAATGCAGCCTGTGTTATACGTAATGTTTTATTTGAATTGCCGACTGAATGCAGCCTGTGTTCTACGTAACGTTTTATTTTGTTGTATTTGAATTGCGGACTGAATGCAGCCTGTGTTCTACGTAATGTTTTATTTGAATTGCCGACTGAATGCAGCCTGTGTTATACGTAATGTTTTATTTGAATTGCCGACTGAATGCAGCCTGTGTTCTACGTAATGTTTTATTTGAATTGCCGACGGAATGCAGCCTGTGTTCTATGTAATGTTTTATTTGAATTGCCGACGGAATGCAGCCTGTGTTCTACTATAATGTTTTTTATTTGAATTGCGGACTGAATGCAGCCTATTTTCAAGTATGTCGAATTTTATTTGAATTGCGGGAAGAATACAGTCTGTACTCCAGTCACCCGATTTTTATTTGAATTGCGTGAGTAACGCAGCAATATTTTTTAAATCGGAAAAGCATACAACATAAACGGTAGCGTAATTATAAAGATATAATTTTTACATATTTTCGGTGTGCTGTGTTTTCAGTCTAGTACCCACCGCCAATCGGCTGCAACTTCTCTATCAACAACAACATACGTCATATCCGGTTGACCTACTACCATTCAAGGCGCTCACAGAACTATCCAATCGTCTGTTCCATTGCGAACCACGTGATCAGCTTCCGAAGACGTTTTATTTCAACCAAGATGACCTTGATAATGTGCTCTATGGATATGCCCGTCATGGTGGGCATTCTCAAGCGGGCATGCACGCGCTTAGCGGCCTGAAAGTTGGAGAAATTTCACATGGTAAGAAACGAATTCATAATAACACTAAAATAATAGTAAACACTTTATATAAGGAGGAGTTGGTTCAATACATCGCATCTACCATAAGGTCTTCAACATATTGCACACATGACAATACAAACTATGTGGAAGTCCTGATAGCGCAGTGGTAGGTCGTTCGCTGCAAGCGCGAAAGGTCCGGAGTTCAATCCCCGCTGGAGTCGTTACGATTGTGCCCTTAGGCAAGGCATTTAAATTCCACATTGTCTCTTCTCTCTCCTTCGTGGCGATGGATTCCATCAGGAATGAGGTATCGAGGGTGATTAATATAAGTTGTACGAACTTGTTTCGCAATGGAGCTAAAATAAATTGGTATAAATCTGGCTATAAAAACGAACTTACATTGTGTGTGTGTGTGTGGTGTGGTGTGGTGTGGTGTGGTGTGGTGTGGTGTGGTGTGGTGTGGTGTGGTGTGGTGTGGTGTGGTGTGGTGTGGTGTGGTGTGTGTGTGGTGTGGTGTGGTGTGGTGTGGTGTGTGTGGTGTGTGTGTGGTGTGTGGTGTGGTTGGTGTGGTGTGGTGTGTGGTGTGGTGTGGTGTGTGTGGTGTGGTGTGGTGTGGTGTGGTGTGTTGGTGTGGTGTGGTGTGGTGTGGTGTGTGTGGTGTGTGGTGGTGTGTGGTGTGTTTGTGGTGTGGTGTGGTGTGTGGTGTGGTGTGTGTGGGTGGTGTGGTGTGGTGTGGTGTGGTGTGGTGTGTGTGTTGTGTGGGTGTGGTGTGGTGTGGTGTGGTGTGGTTGTGTGTTGGTGTGGTGTGGTGTCGGTGTGTGTGGTGTGTGTGGTGTGGTGTGGTGTGGTTGGTGTGTGGTGTGGTGTGGTGTGGTGTGGTGTGGTGTGGTGTGGTGTGTGTGGTGTGTGTGTGTGTGTGTGTGTGTGTGGTGTGGTGTGTGTGGTGTTGGTGTGGTGTGTGTGTGGTGTGTGTGTGGGTGTGGTGTGGTGTGGTGTGGGTGTGTGTGTGTGTGTGTGTGGTGTGGTGTGGTGTGGTGTGTGTGGTGTGGTGTGGTGTGGTGTGGTGTGGTGTGGTGTGGTGTGGTGTGGTGTGTGTGGTGTGTGTGGTGTGGTGTGGTGTGGTGTGGGTGGTGTGCGGTGTGTGTGTGGTGTGTGGTGTGGGTGGTGTGGTGTGGTGTGGGTGGTGTGTGGTGTGTGGTGTGGGTGGTGTGGTGTGGTGTGGTGTGGTGTGTGTGGTGTGGTGTGGTGTGGTGTGGTGTGGTGTGGTGTGGTGTGGGTGGTGTGGTGTGGTGTGGTGTGTGGTGTGTGTGTGTCCCATTGCTTCAGTCAGTACTAAAACATGTTAAAGGTGGTGTATAAATGGTGCATTAATTTCAATACTACTATGATTTGCTAGGTAGAAACGGGGGGGGGGGGACGATGGAGAGGGCTGAACAGGAGAGCAGGACTATCATTGTCAAAATAAGATTAGATCTAAATATTTGTCAACAATGTTCAAGTTTTGTTTGTGTTTGTTGATTAACGTCGCACCGTCAGCTTAGGTCATACGGCGACATCCCACCGTTTATTGGTGGAGGAAGACCCCGGGTGCCCCTTCGAGCAGTATTTCGGGAGCAGGTGGGCACCGAGTTAAACCACCGTTGCAAAATGAATTGACAGAGAATCTAACATTGCATGAAATATATGAAAACAATTGAAATAACAGAATTTAGCAAACTACACAGATCTACGATATGCACATACTGGTATTATCAGTAGCGGTTTTTTTATTTAAGTTTATTTAACGTCGCTACCGGTTTCCCATTTGAGCGACGGGCAGTTGACCTAACAACACCTTTCCTGGGCAGGCTCCAGCGGTTAACCAGTACTTGGTGCACCAACCTCCGTAAGAAACTGCCAACTTTTTCATATAAATGAGACACGGTCTGAGCGGGGCTCGAACCCGTGACCATCAGTGATGATAGGTTACAGTGGTATAAAAGTCAGCGACCGTAATCAGTAGCGGTATCCAATTGTCTTTTATTTCAGGGATTGATCGTATACTGTCACAGACCAGCTCCAGTAGGCCTACATCCAGCCCTTTTATGATGTCAGCATTCAGATATTCTAGGACTGATCCGCCCCCGCATGATCTACCAGCAGGTAATTAAATACTTTCCGTCTGTTATGTCATAATGACCTATGGTCAGCCGCAGAGTGCGTTCCTTCTGTGACGTCACAATAACATAATTATGTTCAGTGACAGAATACGTTCCGGTAACGCATGTGACGTCACACTATTCTGTTTAAGTCTGTATGCTATCAAATTCATGTTAATGAATTGATAACAAAGGATCCTTTGTAGATAGTATAGGACATATGTCAGAATTTAGTAATTTAATAATTAGAACATGGGAAAGTTAATGACAATTGATAGCACAATTGACATAACATACAACACATATGGTGGTGGAACCTATGCTCGACGTAAGACCCACATATGACCAGTATAAAATGTTTAATTGCACTTGCTGCATATTATTATTTTCTTAAGTCGTGAAAACAACTTTCAAAACTCTCTTGTTGACAGTTTTAGCTTCATCACTTGGCCTCGCTGCTCAATACAGCTATCGCAACAGCACCTATTTATATGGGGAACTGAAGACTTCAGGGCACCTTTGCACGACGTACATGTTATTTTTTATTTATCCACCATAACTTGTTGAATATCTTATTTTGATATAGTACATCATTGAGTAAAAACATTTATTGGTCTTAATCAGAAATGGTATAGAAACTCTTTTTCGGGTTAGGTGTAGATTTTTTAAATTCGGATAGCTACCCGAATTGCTCATACACCGTAACAGTTTCGGTGGAAATATTCTCCCAATGATTTACTTGTTTATATTCGTCTGCTGGACCAGTCAGGTGACAGTTGCATCAGCCCACCGATACACTCAACGGAATGATATTGAACCATGCTTCAGCTCTGTCAGCGAAATTAGCCTAAAACTATTTAAATATTTTAAATACGGATGAAAATGGAAAATACGCCGAGCATAGGAATACGCCGAGCATAGGAATACGCCGAGCATAGGTTCCACCACTCTGGGTAATAAAATACAGCATTATAATACAACTGGTTTCGGTCACAAGCTAGCATTAGAAAACAGCCCTCACACGAGAGTCACTTATATGTATAATTAAACAAAACGATTGATTATGGCAAAGTAAGAAACAACTCATAAATGACATAAATTAAGCGAAAGTACTATAATAATAAATTCCACGCACTGTTCCATATCATGCCATGACACGAACGTAATACCGCAACATCTGGTTATGGAACAACGGCAAATACAAAGGATTTCAACTATACGGACACGCATACATTTCGAGATAAATCGGACTTTATCTGTCAAGGAAGGTAATAGAAAAACCAACAATGGCTATCATTGAATGTTGAATGAATTTGAACTCAGTTGCTAAGACGTTGCTGATTGGTTAACGTTGTTGTTTGACGTCTTGACGTCACAAATCACACTCGTTTCTATACTCTTGTCAATAATAGTAGCACCGCTGTTCCATTCATTATTTAGGATAAACGCTTTGTATTACGTATGAATGTCTACCCTGTTTACATTATGTTGCTATGTCAACAAACCGTGTATACGACGTTTGTTTATTTGCTAAAATACTCCGTTTTTTGAGGCATATATTTGGAAAAATTTATACCATATAATAGCAAATTACATTCTGCAGACATTTGCATTTTCGCCGATGTAGTATCACTTTAAGCTGATGTTGTTACAACTTGATTCGCAATCTAGCTAAAAGAATTGTGTATTTAACTAATTAATACAATGGCAACTTCTCCATCTTTGTGATCCCGACCATGTAAACCCCAGTCAAAAGATATTTCAAAGATGACAATTCTGTGATGTTTCAATATATAACTTGAAGTATGTCCACACAATAGCCTGATTGGCTTCTGTCAAAACAAAGGTACATATAGAGTCTATCGAGTTTCCTGTTTAAGTTTGTGCCACAGACAGTATTCGTGCGCTTTAAGAAACGCATGTGCGTGTTTTGATATAATTCTTGTAACTAAATAAGCCATGTCGCCTAGGATAAAGGCTTTGTTGAAAACGGATCAAATATAGAGCTACTTTAAATGATTCATTCGTCGTTATATTGCATTGTCACGAAGAGGCAGGGCACTAGTAGAAAACCTGCACTATAATATACTAACCAAACACGAAGTCTGGCCGTATTCATTTTACGGACAAAAGTTTTGCACAGAATATTTAATGGGGTACTGCTTATTATTGACTTTAATTGCTGATATAAATAAATACCCGCGTGTGTTTTACGTTTATTTATCGTCGCTACCGGTTGCCCATATGAGCGACGCCTCCTGAAAAGATTAGTCATTTTAGATTTTTGGAGGATAGTGCAATGATACAGGCAGAGACCCATTCCAGAGTCTCCTCTGGTTCGCTTACGTGCACGGTGTACAGCACCGACACGAGACCTCGGTTTAAAGTCCCATCTGAAAGAATGTTAATTTTATTAGGGTCAGACGGGGGATCAAACCTGCGATCCCTGGATTACCAGTCCAGCGTGTTTCCACTGGATTTCAGATCCGTCTGTAAAAAAAATACCCGTGCAAGACTTTTGTCCTTAAGTATATTAACAGTTTTTTCAGATGGGACTATAATACGTGCACAAAGTACTTTAAGCACGCCCAATGTAGTTCATACCCCGATGGAAACTATTAACCAGTGATTATTTACTTATATTTACATTAATTATTCTTTTTAATGAGACACTTTCCAATTAAAAGGTAATTAGTAGACTTACCGTGAGGCGGGGACCTGGTAATTAGATCATCCTTGGAACAGCGTAAACTGTAAGACACGCCTTTTTCACGCGACGAATGTTGCCTGCGAATGCGCATGCCCGTAACATCGAGTGCGCATGTCAGCTGTATATCAGTAGTTGGAAACCCTCGTAAGAAAGTGTATACAATCAGGGCACATACGTTTATCGAAGGAAATGCAATAGCGATGTAAACATTGATTTATAAATACAATGTATATATTGAAAATACAATCGTGCTGAAGAAAAAGTTGTAAATATTCCTTATGTCCTTTGCACAGTTTCAAAACATCTGTATTCCCGCCATTTAGGCCCCTGCCTGCACCTCAGTTCAATACAAACATGGAACAAACGACTCAACGGAAAGCTCTTATATTATGTTGCATTACTTTTTAGAACTCTGCATAGATGTCCAAACAACAGTTTTATAAATCCGCATTTTTTCTTAGAACTCTGTGAATTCCAAATACTTTATCATATCATCGCACTACTTTTTAGAACTGTGTATATGTCCAACAACATTTGCTGGAATGGTGCATTATGGGATATTTTGCCGGAAGCAGGCAATACAGAAAGGGACACGGTACGGGCCATTTAAGGGGAAGGTAGTGAATACCAGTGAGATTAAATCGTTTGATGATAACAGTTATATGTGGGAGGTAAGTTCAAACTGCTAACAATATTGTTTTCCAAAATTCGTGATTTTTTTTTGTACGAACCAGAACTTTCTCAAAAACCAGTCCATATAATTTTAAGTAAATATCAGCTGTCTGAAAACATTGAACTTTTATTAAAATGAGATAAATTACAAGGGTTCTAAGGATCCTAAAATCTAACACAGATTGAAAATTCATGTTTCATAAAAAGAAATTATGTTAGTCTAATTCCTGTCTCCCAATGGAGACCACATTTGTTGTTTTGAGCTTTTTTTATTAATTAGTATAATAATCTAATAATCAGGAGCGTATGCAGGGAGTGCTCAGGGGATTGTAGAGCGTCCCACTTAATTTCCAGAGCGATGATTATTGTTCTCATTAATTTCCTATAAAATCGTTGCACCAGCACCTAACCTCATTTTACACCACAGGTACCAGGAAATGTCACCATTTCGTATTCATTTATTCAGGGGGGAGAATGACCCCCGGACCTCCTAGGATAGCCCAACAGCGGCGGTCAAGTCAGAATGGCTGCCGGGGCTTGTGTTATCAGCTTAGCATCCCTTTAATTCTTTCCTGGATACGCTTTATAATAAATGCTTGATTTCATATGAACCGCCAGGCCATCCATGGGCACTAATGTCTCCCATCATATCCGGACGAACATATAAATTTAGGCATCACGTTGGACTGCGAATCCAGGGATCGCAAGTTCAATCACCCGTCTAGCCTTAATAATGTTAACAGTCTTACAGATGGGACTTTAAACCGAGGTATCGTGTCGGTGCAAGTAAGGGAACCAGAGAAGACTCTGGAATGTGTCTCTGTCTGTATCATTGCCCTATTCTCCAAACAAATATATAATGACTAATTGCTTCAGGAGACGTTCGCTCATATGGGCAACCAGTAGCGACGATAAATAAAACGCAAAAAAACACGGACATGACTAGCTCCAAATGTATCAGAAAAAATCAACAACAGAACTTGCAATAGCTAATTACAAATTTCAGATTTTCAAAGAAGGCAAATTAAGTCACTTTATTGACGGACGAGGTGCTACCGGAAACTGGATGTCGTACGTGAATTGTGCCCGGCACGTCTCAGAGCAGAACGTAACCGTGGTCCAAGAAGGGGACCAGATAATTTACGAGGTAAAAATATTTTCCGACCCATTTGCTATTTATTTATTTCTATCTTTGTATTGACGTTTACGCGTATATAACGCAATAAAATATCATTACATTAACCGTAAGGAGGTAGGAGGGGTATATATATGTTATACATGCGCCAACGGGTCTGTCAGAAGTGTGCGAAACCGTGTCTAGAACTGTGTTAGGTTCATATTACATACACGTATTTCCCGTGCACAATTTAATATAGTTTATAATGTATATATAAATTATATATAATAACATGACGATAAGCTCCTGTGTGGTTATGACACACCTACTTAATACAAATATTTCAATGTGACAATTCCCTAGAGCTGGTTAACTTTAGTAAATATATTCATGAAGCTTTATCCCTTCGTAATTCACTTGTTTAGGATATATGAATTACCAGTTGAATACTCCCTACACTCTTAATACAGTCATGATCATGTTTTGCATAGTCTAAAATCCACCATGACATTGTCATTATTTTCCCATGTATGTCCATAATCATTACATCATTTGTCCATCCTCATCATGATTGCATATATCATAATATTGTACTATATATATTGTAAATATGTTTAAATATTACAGACGAGAAACTGTAACGTTTAAGTCTTAATAAAGCATTCTTCTTCCTCTTAATATAGAACCTCAAAATTTATAAATTTGTAAAGATTATGTTCTAATGTTCGATCTATGTTTCCAATAAGTTGTAAACTTTATTTATTTTACAACGATTGCGAAGCAAGTTCTAACAACTTATATTAATCACTCTCATTGGTGCAGATGAAAGCGTAAATGTGGTTATTCGTATGGGATGACACTGGAGTACCCGGAGAGAACCCACCTGTCCGATCTGGCGACCACCGTACCATCTCACATACTTTCCCGTCCGATGATCGACCCGGGTTGCATTGCTGAGAAGCGAGCACACTAACCACTGCGCTAATCGGACAGCCAATGCCTCAAATGTTTCAAATAATTGACTTATAACGAGTTGTTTAGCGAGCTATTATAATACCCCCAAACTATAACGTGTTTAACTGTATTATAACGTGTTTAACTGTATTATAACGTGTTTAACTGTATTATAACGTGTTTAACTGTATTATAACGTGTTTAACTGTATTAGATTATTATTGATTTTTTTATTAATTGTTTGCATTTTTGCAGAAAGCTTACAAACAGGCTATGTAGCGCAGCCGATAGAGCACCTGTCCACTAGAGATCACGTGTTCGATTCCTAGCATTCAAGCATATATAAATATAGAAACATAACGATTTTATTTTTACACAAAATCATTTTTTTCTGAAAAAAGTACATGTTGTACAGTTATAAAAACAAAATAACAAAGAATAAGACAAAGTTGTGAGAGAAAGTAGGAGACAAAATGAGAAAGTATGAGAAAGTATGAGAAAGTATGAGAAAGTATGAGCAAGAATGAGAAAGTATGAGAAAGTATGAGAAAGAATGAGAAAGTATGAGAAAGTATGAGCAAGAATGAGAAAGTATGAGAAAGTATGAGAAAGAATGAGAAAGAATGAGAAAGTATGAGCAAGAATGAGAAAGTATGAGAAAGAATGAGATGGGGGTCGTGATGGAGAGAGAAAGAAAAGAGGGAGTCTGCTAAATACAATGCGCAGCGCGCGAGTCCCGTTCACTATGGTATGATATATACACTGAACCGAATTTCTAAACGTCCACCTGATGTTGTATAATAGTTGAAGACAATCAACAAGTAAAGACCATAGTAGAATGCCGTCTGTTGAAAAGTCGTGCAACCTGGAAACACGATGGAAATGATTTAGAATGATATTAAAATATGACATTGTATGATTCATTACAAAATGTACTTGAAATATCGAATTTAATTACAACGCTGAACATACCTGTCTGATAGAAGTGCCCGTATCAAGCATACCGACGGCTCGCCCGCTTTCCTCAATGGTCATTCTCGCCATATTTTCTGTTTTTTCGGTTACGGTTCGCACATAGAATAAATTGCAATCAAATTGAGCACTCACCATGCCGTGCACGTGGTCCTCATGCCAACACTTAGGATTCCAACCTTCCGTTCCGCTTGGTCAGCCATGACAATAAATTGGTGTTTTCTTAGTGTACATTGATAGAGTATGGTGGATAACAATAGACTATCATTATTTGGACTAATACACAGACCCGTTACCCTAAACTCACAATGTATTAGGTGGACGTTTAGAAATTCGGTTCAGTGTATATATATATATATATATTATAATAATAATAATAATAATAATAATAATAAAGACTTTATTTAACGAGAGTACTCATTTAACAAAAGTTAATCTACCATGAGGCCCTCAACATATATACAATCAAATGCAATCAAAAGATAGCACTATAAGTGAGAACTGCACACACATTATATAATATATATATATATATAATATATATATATATATATATATATATATAAGATCTTATATGAGTTGTTATTTCAAACCATATTTTATGAAATGAGTTTTGTAATTTATTAAAGATTATTTAAGTCAGAAATGACTGGCCCTTTAAATAGGGGTGACACTATAATAAACAAACACTTTACTTTACTTTATGTACATATATATCAAACACAAAGACATATATAGTTGGTCAAATTTGGAGAAGGTTATACGTATTCATGATCATAGTTTACATAATGCATACATTTACAGTAATTACTCACATTTAAAATATTGCTATATTGCTATGTTGCTATGTTGCTATGTTGCTATATTGCTATATTGTAGCAGTTACTATAATATTATAATCTGTGATGATTGTTTTACACTGACATCAAGCAAAGTTATGTGATAAATTTATTATATTGTAATGTTGCTATGTGTTTTAGGTATGTCGTGATATTCACCCGGGGATGGAGATATTAGTCTGGTATGGTGGTATGTACTCTCAATTCATGGGTATACCCGTCACGCTAGCCGCAACGGAGGAAGAAAAACGCAACGAAGCCATGACAGAGGCTAACCGTAAGTTATTTCCTAGAATTAAAACGTTGAGCGTCACATTTCTATCCTTAGATCCTCATTATGTGTTTTAGTTTATACAAATTTATTTTAGCTCGATTGCGAAACAAGTTTTTACAACTTATATTAATCACATCCGAGACCTCATTCCTGGTGGATTCCATCGCCATATATGTACACCTGTGTCCTATGGACATGTTCTTAATTACGTTGTACATTGATAGCCCACATGATTTGTGAATAGCGCCATATTTTTCAATTTTCAATTATTAATCTAATGATCAGATCACTTCTGTTCACACTATATAATTATTATTGAATGCATATTATTAGGGGACTTATAGGCCCACGGGGCCGGGTACGTCTTCTGTACTTACTTACTTACTTATTTTTACTCACTCACTCAAGAACCCACCCACACACCCACCCACCCACCCACTACATCATTACTATACTGTAAACATTTGTTATCCTACAGCATTACTATACTGTAAACATTTGTTATCCTACAGCATTACTATACTGTAAACATTTGTTATCCTACAGCATTACTATACTGTAAACATTTGTTATCCTACAGCATTACTATACTGTAAACATTTGTTATCCTACAGCATTACTATACTGTAAACATTAGTATCCTACAGCATTACTATACTGTAAACATTAGTTATCCTACAGCATTACTATACTGTAAACATTAGTTATCCTACAGCATTACTATACTGTAAACATTGTTATCCTACAGCATTACTATACTGTAACATTAGTTATCCTACAGCATTACTATACTGTAAACATTAGTTATCCTACAGCATTACTATACTGTAAACATTTGTTATCCTACAGCATTACTATACTGTAAACATTTGTTATCCTACAGCATTACTATACTGTAAACATTAGTTATCCTACAGCATTACTATACTGTAAACATTAGTTATCCTACAGCATTACTATACTGTAAACATTAGTTATCCTACAGCATTACTATACTGTAAACATTTGTTATCCTACAGCATTACTATACTGTAAACATTTGTTATCCTACAGCATTACTATACTGTAAACATTTGTTATCCTACAGCATTACTATACTGTAAACATTTGTTATCCTACAGCATTACTATACTGTAAACATTTGTTATCCTACAGCATTACTATACTGTAAACATTAGTTATCCTACAGCATTACTATACTGTAAACATTAGTTATCCTACAGCATTACTATACTGTAAACATTTGTTATCAAATAATTAACCTTGTTTTGATAAAAATTACATTTATCCTTGCGCAACATCTCCGTATAAACAGTAAAAACAAAAGATTCCAACTAAAATGACCAATATAAATGTTCTGTCAAGGGAGGTAATAGAAAAAACAGGGCTGTCGCTCATTATGCTCTTATTCTGTTCTCTTATCATTTCAATATAAACAGTCTTGTCGGTGACAAGTAGCCTGGGTTCCAGTCTGCCGATTTTTCACTTTTTAACTTCTGGCAAAATGACGTCGATATGATCATAAACTCAATACGGCCCAATTAATAGTCTCGGTGTTAAAATATATTTATTTGACTGACCAGGTAAAATATATCGACGCCTGTTCCCAGGCTAGATTTCAATATAAACAGTATTGTCGGTGACAAGCAAAAGTCGAGGTTCCCAGCAGGGGTTTGACTGTCAGGAAGATAAATAGATGAGACTCTCCAAACAACATCAGTTCATACAGAAATCGCGGATTCACGCCCCGGTTTCACCCGCCTCTCTATGACATATTACAATAAAGAAAAGTACATTATCTGTGAGTGTGACACGATGCTTTCAACCTTATTGCGTCCTAGTCCTCTAATTATCACAATTCTGGGAGTATTATTCTATTTTATTCTCCCCTTCAGACGTTGTCTATTCCTTTTATGAACGTTAGTATTATGGGTACATTGAAAACCTTTCTAAGTCTCCGAAATCGCTGCCATTTTATTAGGACATCAAGCTCAGAATACGGAGAAAAGCTTAGTTCATAATCTTTGTCACCTTCAATGCAATAGCATCGTCTTTTCATGCGTTATTTCGCGATATCTCAATTTTACGACACTCAAACCACAGAGAGATGTTGATTTTATTACCTTAATCTACACACTCTATGATTTTAAAGAGCGTATTTATTACCCTGACCAAATGTTTCTAAGCCATGCAGTGAATTAGCTTTTTCTTTATTAACGAGTTATTTTGGTGATAAAACAGATAATACATCCTCGTGTTTTATCACGCAAATACACAGAGGAAATTATGTTCTGTTTGATTTACCGAGGCTATATAGTGTTATTCGGTCTCAATGAAGGAATCGCAGAAGCACATGTGGCATTCATGTCTTCCATGTACAAACTGATGCACACCGTTGTATTTTTTCTCATTTTTCGTGCTATGGTAAATCGACGAACTGTCACAGTCACATTTTCAGTTCCAAACAAGAATACACTTATAACGCATGCAGTTCTGTAAACTCCCGGGCGTCTGCTTGAAGATAGACACCAGTAAGTCATGGCATCACCATGCAATTTTTTCATTATTTCCCAATGTATACATACACCGGTTCAGAAATGGAACGCGTAGGGATCCTAGCTGTCATGTATGGCTGTTTAATCATCAATGCGCTGGAACAAGTAGTACTGAAATAAATTCACAAACAAGTCTCCTTCAAATGAACACAAATACTACATATGCACCTCACTCACAATACGAAATGCAAATAGTCCCTGGTTCAACAGTAAAACATCAAAGTATGGTCTGCTTGTTTGCAAAAACTACACTCCAGGCTACAACATGTGGGGTCACACGAAACAACATCCCTTATGCTTTACGGTAAACTTGATTACGACAATTCATTTCATACTCACGAAACACAAAATGATGATCAACATAATGTGTAATATATTAAGCACAAAGCAATAAAAACAGCTACACGTATACGTGTATACTCTATAAACCGAAAGTACAACTTAATCCATTCATGTTAAGCATTTGTTTGGTTAATTCACAGGAATTTGAAATTTTACCCATAAGCCACCAACGGTCTCGTAACTCTATCCTAGGACACCCCCTCTATTTTTTATCCATACGCCACCAAAGGTCTCGTAACTCTATCCTAGGACACCCCCTCTATTTTTTATCCATAAGCCACCAAAGGTCTCGTAACTCTATCCTAGGACACTCCCTCTATTTTTTATCCATAAACCACCAAAGGTCTCGTAACTCTATCCTAGGACACCCCTCTATTTATTATCCATAAGCCACCAATGGTCTCGTAACTCTATCCTAGGACACCCCCTCTATTTTTTATCCATAAGCCACCAAAGGTCTCGTAAGTCTATCCTAGGACACCCCGTCTATTTCTATCCATAAACCACCAAAGGTCTCGTAACTTTATCCTAGGACACCTCCTCTATTGTTTATCCATAAGCCACCAAAGGTCTCGTAACTCTATCCTAGGACACGCCCTCTATTGTTTATCCATAAGCCACCAAAGGTCTCGTAACTCTATCCTAGGACACACCCTCTATTTTGTATCCATAAACCACCAAAGGTCTCGTAACTCTATCCTAGGACATCCCCTCTATTTTTTATCCATAAGCCACCAACTTATTTAATAGAGGGGGTGTCCTAGGATAGAGTTACGAGACCTTTGGTGGCTTATGGATACACTTTCAAGTTCCTGTGGTTAATTATAATCAATACCCGAAAGCTAATCACGTGTAATACGAAAGCCTGGCATTTAAAGTTGGTACGCCCCTATTCGTATATGTGTTGTTGACGAAAACAGAAAAGGGACCAGTAAGATATCGTGTGTTTCCCCCCTCAAATATATCAAATCAAAGAACATGAACTTTGCCATAAATTTGCTACGCCCCTGAAAGTAAATACTAATGTTGTATGTAATATAAATGTATCAGTCTCGTTTTACTTCTTGCAGTTGCATCCAGTGAAGGCTACCAATGTGAGAGGTGCGGAAAGGTGTTTGCGTACCGCTACTATAGGGATAAACATTTGAAATACACGCGCTGTGTGGATCAGGGAGATAGGAAGTTCCCGTGTCACCTGTGCTCCAGGTAAGCATTTGTCCCCTTCATTTATTTGGCGCTTATTTATCGTCTTCCTCTATTAGCATTACCCTTCAGTGCACCCCCTTCAGAAATGTATCAGTCCTTTTATTAATATTTTATTGGAGGATAGTGCACGATACAAAATGTCGTTCATTGCAGAAACGCCTCGGGTTATTTTAGGTGTTCAATGTAAATGCAACTCACACGGGACCTCGGCTCGTCATCTCTTTTCGACAATGTTTATACATTTTAGTATTGTAGGCCCTGGAGTTTCTGGATTACCGGCTAGATGAACGGTGGGTCGAACCTGAGGTTCATGTATGCCGAGGTAAGCGGTGGGTCGAACCTGGGGTTCTGTATGAAGAGTTGAGCGATGGGTCGAACCTGAGGTTCTGTATGAAGAGTTGAGCGATGGGTCGAACCTGGGGTTCCTGTATGAAGAGTTGAGCGGTGGGTCGAACCTGAGGTTCCTGTATGAAGAGTTGAGCGGTGGGTCGAACCTGAGGTTCCTGTATGAAGAGTTGAGCGATGGGTCGAACCTGAGGTTCTGTATGAAGAGTTGAGCGATGGGTCGAACCTGAGGTTCTGTATGAAGAGTTGAGCGATGGGTCGAACCTGAGGTTCTGTATGAAGAGTTGAGCGATGGGTCGAACCTGAGGTTCCTGTATGAAGAGTTGAGCGATGGGTCGAACCTGAGGTTCCTGTATGAAGAGTTGAACGATGGGTCGAACCTGGGGTTCCTGTATGAAGAGTTGAGCGATGGGTCGAACCTGAGGTTCTGTATGAAGAGTTGAGCGACGGGTCGAACCTGAGGTTCTGTATGAAGAGTTGAGCGATGGGTCGAACCTGGGGTTCCTGTATGAAGAGTTGAGCGATGGGTCGAACCTGAGATTCTGTATGAAGAGTTGAGCGATGGGTCGAACCTGAGGTTCTGTATGAAGAGTTGAGCGATGGGTCGAACCTGGGGTTCATGTATGAAGAGTTGAGCGATGGGTCGAACCTGAGGTTCCTGTATGAAGAGTTGAGCGATGGGTCGAACCTGAGGTTCCTGTATGAAGAGTTGAACGATAGGTCGAACTGGGGTCCTGTATGAAGAGTGAGCGATGGTCGAACCTGAGGTTCCTGTATGAAGAGTTGAGCGATGGGTCGAACCTGAGGTACCTGTATGAAGAGTTGAGCGATGGGTCGAACCTGAGGTTCCTGTATGAAGAGTTGAGCGATGGGTCGAACCTGAGGTTCCTGTATGAAGAGTTGAGCGATGGGTCGAACCTGTGGTTCCTGTATGAAGAGTTAAGCGGTGGGTCGAACCTGAGGTTCCTGTATGAAGAGTTGAGCGATGGATCGAACTTGAGGTTCTTGGCTTACGAGTTGAGCGATGGATCGAACCTGGGGTTCCTGGATGACGAGTTGAGCGATGGATCGAACTTGAGGATCTTGGCTTACGAGTTGAGCGGTGTATCGAACCTGAGGTTCCTGAATTACGAGTTGAGCAATGTATCGAACCTGAGGTTCCTGAATTACGAGTTGAGCAATGTATCGAACATGGGGTTCCTGGATGACGAGTTGAGCGGTGTATCGAACCTGAGGTTCCTGAATTACGAGTTGAGCAATGTATCGAACCTGAGGTTCCTGGATGACGAGTTGAGCGGTGTATCAAACCTGGGGTTCCTGGATGGCGAGTTGAGCAATGTATCGAACCTGAGGTTCCTGGATGACGAGTTGAGCGGTGTATCGAACCTGGGGTTCCTGAATTACGAGTTGAGCAATGTATCGAACCTGGGGTTCCTGGATGACGAGTTGAGCAATGTACCGAACCTGGGGTTCCTGGATGACGAGTTGAGCGGTGGACCGTACGTGCACATGTGTATTACTTATGTCTAATCATCCACAGTTACTTCACTCTGTGATAAAAGCGGTACCAAGTCAAGTCAAGTCAAAATCCTTTATTTCTCTCAATTCATGTTAGCATGAACACATGAGGTTATACATGTAAATATGTTACAAGAGGTACCGGACACAGGCGTTTGAACTGTCAACAATATTTCATTTAAACCATACCATGCTCCACGCACGAGTAGCCAATACACATGGTGCAATAACTGAGTAAAATATGAACTACATGTAACTAACTTCACATGTAACGAGATACACTACCGATATTTTTCAGATCTTTCGAAAAGAGAGACCGATTACGTATTCACATTTTACACGTACACGAGAAACACCGACCGCACAAGTGCGGGGTATGTGGCAAAAGTTTCAGTCAGTCATCAAGTCTTAACAAGCATATGAGGGTAAGATAATACGTGTTTATATGATCAGAGATCTAATAGCCAGTTCACAACAGTAACCAATAGGTGAACGTTTTTGAAGCTTAGTTATTTATTTTGCTTTATTGTACAACGATTGCGAAACAAGCTTTAGTTTATACAAATTTATTTTAGCTCGATTGCGAAACAAGTTATTTCAACTTATATAAATCACTCTCGAGACCTCATTCCTGATGTAATCCATCGCCACGAGGGAGAGAGAAGAGGAAACGTGGAATTTAAATGCCTTGCCTAAGGGCACAATCGTAACGGCTCCAGTGGGGCTCGAACTCCGGACCTTTCGCACCTGAAGCGAACGCGCATCACTGCGCTATCACGACTTCCACAACAAAACAACTGATATTAATCACGCTCGTTGGCGAGGGTTAAAGCGTAAATGTGGTCATTCGTGTGGGAGGAAACCGGAGAAAACCCACCTGTCCGACCACCGTACCATCTCACATACTACCGGCCCGAGGATTGAACCCGGGTTGCATTGACGAGAATCGAGCGCATTAACCACTAGGCTAATCGGACAGTATTGAAGTTTAAAATAAATATATATCTCCATAGTATGACGGTGCACGTGCACTTTTCGTCGGGATCGACACTGTAACACCAGAGTTATCGCTCCAGCTCGACAGGAGATATCAATTCATCGAATTGTCTTAGTTTATACAAATTTATTTTAGCTCGATTTCGAAACAAGAGTTTAAACGTTATGCTATTCGATCTCGAGACCTCATCATTCCTGGTGGAATTCATCGCCATGAGCGAGAGAGAAGAGGCAACGTGGAATATAAGTGCATTGCCCAAGAGTGCATAACGTAACCGCTACAGCTGGGCGCGAATTTTAATTATCGTATTCTAATTTAAATATCATTAAAACTTGCCAAAGATATATGAATTTCTATTCGTACATACTATCAAATTAAGTGAAATGGTAAAATGGGCATAACACCTATTGTTAGAACATTGGTTTGATCATTAAATAATTTACAGAATTCTATTAAAATGTGGGGCTACATTATTATAGTAACTGGTATTTCTAAGCCCTTTATATATTTGAGAATGTTCTTTGATAAACAAATGACCAGCACGATTGTAAACTGTTTTATATATAAGTGTGAGCTCGTGGGCATAGTGTCTTCTGTTCAAATATATATCTATACAGTTTTAATTTGTTATCCCCATAGTGTCTTCTGTTCAAATATATATCTATACAGTTTAATTTAGTATCCCCATAGTGTCTTCTGTTCAAATATATATCTATACAGTTTTAATTTAGTATCCCCATAGTGTCTTCTGTTCAAATATATATATATACAGTTTTAATTTATTATCCCCATAGTGTCTTCTGTTCAAATATATATCATACAGTTTAATTTATTATCCCATAGTGTCTTCTGTTCAAATATATATCTATACAGTTTTAATTTATTATCCCCATAGGGTCTTCTGTTCAAATATATATCTATACAGTTTTAATTTGTTATCCCCATAGTGTCTTCTGTTCAAATATATATCTATACAGTTTTAATTTAGTATCCCCATAGTGTCTTCTGTTCAAATATATATCTATACAGTTTAATTTAGTATCCCCATAGTGTCTTCTGTTCAAATATAATATATACAGTTTTAATTTATTATCCCCATAGTGTCTTCTGTTCAAAATATATATATATATCATATATATATACAGTTTTAATTTATTATCCCCATAGTGTCTTCTGTTCAAATACATATCTATACAGTTTTAACTTATTATCCCCATAGTGTCTTCTGTTCAAATATATATCTATACAGTTTTAATTTATTATCCCCATAGTTTCTTCTGTTCAAATATATATATATAGAGTTTTAATTTATTATCCCCATAGTTTCTTCTGTTCAAAAATATATATATACAGTTTTAATTTATTATCCCCATAGTGTCTTCTGTTCAAATATATATATATATACAGTTTTAATTTATTATCCCCATAGTGTCTTCTGTTCAAAATATATAGATACAGTTTAATTTATTATCCCCATAGTGTATTCTGTTCAAATATATATATATACAGTTTTAATTTATTATCCCCATAGTTTCTTCTGTTCAAATATATATATATACAGTTTTAATTTATTATCCCCATAGTGTCTTCTGTTCAAATATATATATATACAGTTTTAATTTATTATCCCCATAGTGTCTTCTGTTCAAATATATATATATATATATCTATACAGTTTTAATTTATTATCCCCATAGTGTCTTCTGTTCAAATATATATATATACAGTTTTCATTTATTATCCCCATAGTTTCTTCTGTTCAAATATATATATATACAGTTTTCATTTATTATCCCCATAGTTTCTTCTGTTCAAATATATATCTATACAGTTTTAATTTATTATCCCCATATTTCAGGTCCATAGTGGTGAACGACCGTATAAGTGTGTATATTGTAACAAGTCCTTCACAGCATCCAGTATACTCAGGACTCATATCAGACAGCATTCTGGTGAACGACCATTTAAGGTATAGTTGTTTATATCAGACAGCATTCTGGTGAACGACCATTTAAGGTATAGTTGTTTATATCAGACAGCATTCTGGTGAACGACCATTTAAGGTATAGTTGTTTATATCAGACAGCATTCTGGTGAACGACCATTTAAGGTATAGTTGTTTATATCAGACAGCATTCTGGTGAACGACCATTTAAGGTATAGTTGTTTATATCAGACAGCATTCTGGTGAAAGACCATTTAATGAATAGTAGTTTATATCAGACAGCATTCTGGTGAAAGACCATTTAAGGTATAGTTGTTTATATCAGACAGCATTATGGTGAACGACCATTTAAGGTATAGTTGTTTATATCAGACAGCATTCTGGTGAACGACCATTTAAGGTATAGTTGTTTATATCAGACAGCATTCTGGTGAAAGACCATTTAATGAATAGTAGTTTATATCAGACAGCATTCTGGTGAAAGACCATTTAAGGTATAGTTGTTTATATCAGACAGCATTATGGTGAACGACCATTTAAGGTATAGTTGTTTATATCAGACAGCATTCTGGTGAACGACCATTTAAGGTATAGTTGTTTATATCAGACAGCATTCTGGTGAAAGACCATTTAATGAATAGTAGTTTATATCAGACAGCAATCTGGTGAAAGACCATTTAATGAATAGTAGTTTATATCAGACAGACAACAATCTGGTGAAAGACCATTTAATGAATAGTAGTTTATATCAGACAACAATCTGGTGAAAGACCATTTAATGAATAGTAGTTTATATCAGACAGCATTCTGGTGAAAGACCATTTAGCCAGAGTCTGAAAATAACCGAGGCTAGCCCCCCCCCCCCCACCACCGAATTATTTTGTGGATGTTTGTCTGTGCATTCTGAACGCAGTTTTATCAGAGTGTTCCTACACGTTTCGCTACCTGCCAAAATCTAACCGAGGCGAATACCTCATTTTCCTCAAGGTGGCTACGGGCCTGTCCGTAACAAATCATATTAGGAAATAAAACAAATGGGCGTATCACTTTTAACATGTTATATTATAAAATTGACATACCAAACTGGACACTCGCATATCCTGCAATTTAGTTGTATATTTAGATAGGAGAATGCTTTAAATATTTTAATTATTAATTATTGTACGTTATTATTTCTTGCTTTATGATATAAGCACGTTATTGATTATTTCTTTATTACAGTGCAAATATTGTGGTAAAGCGTTTGCTTCACATGCTGCGCACGACAGTCACGTGAGACGCACGCATGCGCAAGAGAAGGCAAAGACGTGTAAGGAATGTGGTCAACAGTTTGGACATATATTTGATCTGAAATTACATATGCGGGTACACGAAGGTATGACGTTATACAGTGTCAATTATTCTGTTCCAGATATTCGATATATATTGCTCGATTTTAGTATGTAGTGCATGAAGTGGCCAAGCTGCGCTGGTGGCCATTTTGCATTTACAATCAAACATGATGTGCTATAAAGAACACGTGTCCCTAAAAGCCACTGTTTTAATCTCCAATCAATGCATTTTATCCTTGGAATAGCGAGCACCTGCCAAGAAATATCACTTGCTACTCATTCAGCCCGGAGTTTAAAATGTAAACTATATTTATTTTACAACGAGTGCGAAGCAAGTTTTAACAACTTATATTAATCACTCTCGTTGGCGCGGACGAAAGCGTATATGTGATCATTTGTGTGGGAGGAAACCGGAGTACCCGGGCCTGTCCGATATGGCGACCACCGTACCATCTCACATACTTCCCGGTCCGAGGATCGAACCCGGGTTGCATTGGTGAGAAGCGAGCGCGCTAACCACTGCACTAATCGGACAACCCGGAGTTTGCGCCCAGCTGTAACCGATACCACAGTACCTCCGTCACAGCACTTGAGTTCCCCTCCCTCTGGGTGGGTTACATCGGGATCGGGGGTGTTCCAAGAAAATGGCCTACCAGTCATAATCAGAAATGGATTGTTTGGCAGTATAGCGTAGAAATACATGTATATAAATATGTTTGTCAGTGATCATGTTGCGTTCCTGGTATATGATGCCACATGACATTGTTTATCTATTTGCATGCTGGGTATAATAAAGTCTACAAATAGTTCACATAATTGTAGCAGGCGGCAATACTTTAATGTTTTTTTTTTACTATTTGTAACTGAAAACTCACGGAAATATGTCATGGCATTTCATTAGAATTGTGTTGTTGCGTCACAATTCTACTTAAATTCGAAGACATAGTTGACAGTTAATTCCAGCATAGCGCAATAGGTCGTGCAAAATGGCTCTAGTCAGACATTAAATTTCATAGTTATTACACGTATTGATGAGGCCGGCTTACGGAGCAGGGCGAGTCGTCAGCTAGTTAAATACTGAATACGGATTATCTATCACCCTGGTGCTTGGTCTGCACGGATAGGATTCGGGAAGTACTGATGTTCATAAGAGGTGTCTCATAAAGTCAGAAATGAATGGCCCGTTCAATACGGGTGACACTATAATAAACAAACATTTTATTTTACTTACTTTTTCACGTAAGTTAGAAATTAACTTTACCGGTATATTTAGAAACAACTTCATGATTGTAAAATAGTTTATGGCATCGTGTCATTTTAGTTGATATCTTTCTACGAGTTGTCATCTTATTTTAGGGTCTCTTCTTCCCGCATCTCAGAGATTAGCCAAGGCGCAAGAGCAAGTCGGGTGATATCATGGCGACATGCACAGATTTATCAAGGTGTTCCGGCATCACGGAGTTTAGCGATATCATAAGAGCATGTCGGGTGATATGGCGACATGCACAGATTTATCAAGGTGTTCCGGCATCACGGAGTTTAGCGATGTCACAAGAGCATGTCGGGTGATATCATGGCGACACACGTGAATTTGTACAGATTGATCCAGTATAGATCTCGGTCACAAATAACGGGTCGGGTGATGCCATGACAACACGTTTGAATGTGTCCAGATATTTCGGCATATCAGAGATTATCGTTGCCACAAAGTGTATATCATGTGATGCTCTGACGATATGCGCAGATGTTGCGGCATTTCAGACATTCCCGTTGTTATAACTTGTAAGAGAATGTCGTGTGAAGACATGGTGTGATGCCACGAAGGCATAGTGGATCCGGTATGTCAGAGATTAGCCGCTATGCCATGAGTACTAGTATTATTGTTATTATGCGTTTATTTATCACCGCTTCCGGTTGCCCATATATGAGCGACGCCATCTGAAGAAACTAGTCATTTTTAGATTTTGGAGGGTAGTGCAATGATAGTACAAATACTCGTTTCAAAGTATCCTCTGGTTCTTTTACGTGCTCGGTGTAAAGCACCGTCACGAAACCTCGATTTAAAGTCTCAGCATCCGAAAGACTATGATACAAGTCACGAGTTATTTTAGTATGGTATAGCAGGGGATCGAACCTGCGACCCCTGTATTACAAGTCCAGCGTGTTAACCACTGATCGATACAACTTATGCTACGAGGTGGGTGCATCTGCGGATTGATATTAAAACACTATACCGATGAGAACTGCATACAATGACACAACACGTGCTACGGAGACCGATGGACGGCTACAATGATTGGGTATATTTAAAATTGATATATGATTAATTGATGTTTTTAACATGTATTACTTGGAGCGGACGGATGGACAGACAGCCGACCTTCCTTCTCGACGTCTGAAAAACAGCCTCCATCAGAATCCCTAGAACACCACCCAGACCAGCAATCGGGCATTAAGATGAACCTAAATCAACACGATTTTTCCATATATATATATGACCAGTTGTTGTTTGATAACTGTGAATTCTGGGTAATTGTAATAGTACATGTACACATATAAATTAAGACTAGCCCAGTGACAGACACGTGAATATTGTTATTAATAGATGTATATATAACTCTGGTATATTTTATTTTTTAGTGTTTTTATTGAATACCTTCAAAATAAAATCCTAAAACAAACATGAAGACTTCTTAAATGTTTTAATACCGTCACCTATTAAGGGCGCGCATCCATTTGTATACAATATCATTGTGAATATGTGTACAACCATTGTGAATATTACCTTTAAACTGTTTATCAAATCAGCTCTCATGTTACAAAATATTAGTTTATACAAATTTATTTTAGCTCGATTGCGTTCTTTCAACTTATATTAATCACTCTCGAGACCTCATTCCTGATTGAATCCATCGCCATGAAGGAGAGAGAAGAGGCACTGTGGAATTTAAATGCCTTGCCTAAGAGCACAATCGTAACGGCTCCAATGGGGCTCGAACTCCGGACCTTCAAACCTTACACAACTTATGGACAAATGATTCACTAATGTGGTTGTACACAATCATACCGAAAATTCTCACCTAATTTTTGCTGCGTGCATTCATTTCTTTCTACACGTTAACACAGCAAACCTCAACCACGCTGCATACATAAATAATATAAACATCCTGACAAGGTATTGGCCCTAACCTTGTAATCCAGGGCTTGCAGGTTCAATCCCCCACAATACAATACTAGAATGACTCATATATTTCGGATGAGACTTTAAACTGAGGTCTCGTGTCGGTGCTTTACACCGTGCACATAAAAGAACCAGAGGAGACTCTGGAATGGGTAAAATTAACAGTCTTTCAGATGGAACGATAAACCGAGGTCTCGTGTCGGTGATGTACACCGTGCACGTAAAAGAACCAGAGGATATTCTGGAATGGGTCTCTGTCTGTATCATTGCACTATCCCCCAAAAAAATGACTAATCTCTTCAGGAGGCGTCGCTCATATGGGCAACCGGTAGCCACGATAAATAAACGTGAAACACACACAGCGGTTCACTAAGACAATGGTACACATTGTCCGTCACCGGTATGTCACAGGGGTCACTTTACTACAATAATCCTGGTATAGGTACATATATCTTTTTATTTCCTATTACAGTTGGCCTAAAACATACGTTTTAGGATAATATAAAAACAATACAACATATCACAGTATTCAATAAAACAATCGATGCGCTAGGGGAAATATAAGTAATACATATAATAATACATTTACAATTTCTTACCACAACGTCTGTTGTATATCTATATACACTGTATATACATGTATCAGAGCACAGGAACTTGAAATTTTATCCATAAACCACCAAAGGTCTCGTACCTCTATCCTAGGACACCCCCCTCTATTAAAAACTTGAAATTGTATCCATAAGCCACCAAAGGTCTCGTACCTCTATCCTAGGACACCCCCTCTATTAAAAGGTCTCGTACCTCTATCCTAGGACATCCTAGGATAGAGGTACGAGACCTTTGGTGGCTTATGGATAAAATTTCAAGTTCCTGTGATCAGAGTAATAGTACAAGTTATTATACGAAACGTCTATCTCGTAAGAGAATTTTGTCCTGACTGCCAGGAAAGATATTCCAAATACCCATCAGTGAGAGGATTAGTCTTCAACAACCAATGCACGCAATTCTTTCATACTATAATCCATTCATACACATAAAACAGACACAACGATTGGATATATACAAAACAACTCTAACTTTAATATGTGATAGTGTTCACGGACACTTTGCTCGAAATTGAATGGGTAACAGCGGCTATTTCCGTCATTGCCGAATGTCTTCTATACAATTACTTATACTAGAACACATATAACGTGTGTATTTTACGTTTATTTATCGTCACTACCGGTTGCCCATATGAGCGACGCCTCCTGAAGAGATTAGTAATTTTAGATTTTTGGAGGATAGTGCAATGATACAGACAGAGACCCATTCCAGAGTCTCCTCTGGTTCTTTTACGTGCACGGTGTACAGCACCGACACGAGACCTCGGTTTAACGTCCCATCTGAGACTGTTAATTTTATTAGGGTCAGACGGGGGATCGAACCCGCAATCCCTGGATTACCAGTCCAGCGTGTTACCACTGGACTACATATCAGTCTGTACACAACAACCGGATTAATGAAATAAATACGAGCGTAACCGATGTTTGACGCATGCGCGATGCTAACGCATTTGTTTGACTTACAACAACTTAAGAACGTATGTTAAGACTTTAATATATTACAAACTGTGACAGGTTGTACTCCAATAACACATACTGTTTACAGTTTATGAATATCTAGACAGATCTTTATTTTACCTTTGTACCTATATATATTTTATAAATGTACTTAAATGCCCCCCTGAACATTAGATACAAGAAATAGAATTGAAAAACTATTATAGAAAAACAACCCATATTGCACTTTATAGGAATTCTGAACGGCACTTCCGAAAATGGAATCCCTGCATATATCCCGTATTTCCAGTAGAGGAATGGAAAAACCCCAATCCGTACAATAAAAAACACGAGAATCATCAACAGCCCGGAGACGATGTACCATGCACTGTCCTTCATCTTCAACTGAAAAATATCAAAATACGGCTATTATTAATCGATTGATAGGTTCTCATGACAACAATTCCTGCAATTCAATTCAATTATTCTTTATTAACTCAGATCATTTACATGACATATTAGCATAGGCCTACATGTGATTAGTTAACAGATGTTGTGACACGGGTTGATATATAAATAATAGAGTACAGTAGCGAAGAGTCTGTTGTCCAGTGGTAACACGCTGGACTGGTAATCCAGGGATCACAGGTTTGATCCCCCGTCTGACCCTAATAAAATTAACAGTCTTTCAGATGGGACGTTAAACCGAGGTCTCATGTCGGTGCTTTACACCGTGCACGTAAAAGAACGAGAGGAGACTCTGGAATGGGTCTCTGTCTGTATCATGCACTATCCTCCAAAATCTAAAATAACTAATCTCTTCAGGAGGCGTCGCTCATATGGGCAACCGGTAGCAACGAAAAATAAACGTAAAAACACACACAGAGAAGAATGGGAAAAGAGCGGGAAATTCTATTATTTTGTTTTTGTTGCAATTTGCTTCACTCCATAAAATTAAGGTGATGGCCGCTTGGTATCAAAGCAGTGTTGAGAACCTAATAATAAGTTTGCAATGGACTGTAGTGTACTTATCATTGATCAACAATTTAGTTTAAAGCGACACTACATCGGTGAAAACACAAATTTCTACAGAATGTATTTTCTTATTATATGGTATAATTGTTTTCCGAATATTTCAAATAATAAAAGAGTCGTATATGACGTTTGTTGACATAACAAACTAATGTAAACAGGGTCAACATCCATGCGTAATGCAATGTGTGTATCCTGAATAACACGATATATACCGTTATATCTCACCCTTTGTGCCTGCTTATTTTTTTTAGACTAGTATGATTTAAATATCTCTAAACGACAGTAGTACGCACTTGGTATAGACCCCAATAGTAAACACACATCAATTCATGTGCATAGATGACCATTATATGAAATCCTACTTTCATATTTGAGAGTTTGTATACCACAAAAACACGGAAGAATTTGTTGTAGCAATGCTATTTATAAGTAGAAAATCATTATTGGGGACTTAATGTGATGTAATGTCGCTTTAAGTATATTGTGCTGATATATATACAGTGGAACCTCCACTAACGGTCACCTCTGTACATATGTTTAATTTGAAAAATAAATAAAATGTTAATAAAAATAAAAGTTTAAATTTCAGATTCTGTTGTCTCATTTCTTGTTGTTATCATACTATAAGGCAATCCCATTGACAGATTATTGTTATCACAGCTTTTCCAGGCATGCGTGCTTTGAAAATAATTTCTAGTTGTCCAGCAGTCTCCCTCCGTTAAGCAGCCACCTCCCTTAAGCAGCCAATTTGTGCCCTTCCCAAGAGTGGCTGCTTAAGAGAGGTTCCACTGTATATATATATATATATATACATAATAAACACAAAGTGTCCAATTTCAGTATAGATCAATCAACACATGTGAACAGCTTATTGAAAGAGATATGGGAATTTATTTAATAGACTTTTGTGTTGAGTATAAACCACACCTGTTTGAGTATAAACCACACCTGATTGAGTATAAACCTCACCTGATTGAGTATAAACCACACCTGATTGAGTATAAACCTCACCTGTTTGAGTATAAACCTCACCTGTTTGAGAATAAACCACACCTGTTTGAATATAAACCTCACCTGATTGAGTATAAACCACACCTGGTTGAGTATAAACCACACCTGATTGAGTATAAACCACACCTGTTTGAGTATAAACCTCACCTGTTTGAGTATAAACCTCACAGAGGTAAATGGTATTGCTGCTTCAATTGTGTAAAATACTCCAACAAAGTAGTCTCCCTTGTCTTCCCGGAAATACTGAAATGTACACTGTACATGTATTCATATGTCAACGACAGTGTGGACACATCTGTTACTCTACTATATCACAGAAAATCCTTGCCTTTCCAGATTGTACATACACTGTTTGTTCTGTTCATTACAGATTCATTTGCAGAGTGCAAATACTAATATTTGTTAGCTTTCGATATTGTTCAGGGTTTAACTTCGCACAGACAGCTTAGTCATATTGCGACCCACAAGCTGTTGGTGGTGCAGGAAGACACTGGGAGGTCATGCGCCCAGTAATTCAGACATGGACAGGCACCCGGGTAGAACCATTGATATTGTGTAACCCGCCTGGATAACTTCCTCTCATGAAATAATTCGACACCCCCAGTGGTATTCGAACCTACAGCAGTAGGGGGCAAGTGATTTGAAGTCAATGATCGTAACCACTTGACAACAGAGCCCCCTCCCCAGCAAACACAATACAAATACTTTGAAATAGTTCAGCAAAAAGCACCCATATATTCTCAACTGAAGAAAATACACTTAAAAATAACGTACATTGTCTGATATTATCTAACCAAGAAAATACAAAAGTAACGTACACTGTCTGATATTATCTAACCAAGAAAATACAAAAGTAACGTACACTGTCGGATATTATCTAACAAAGAAAATACAAAAGTAACGTACACTGTCTGATATTATCTAACCAAGAAAATACAAAAGTAACGTACACTGTCTGATATTATCTAACAAAAACAACACACTTACAACAAATTAACATACAATGATATTATCTAACAAAAACAACACACTTACAACAAATTAACATACAATGATATTATCTAACCAAGACAACACACTTCCTGTAAGATACACTGGCCATTTTAAAGCACTTCAATTGAAATGTATTTAATTGTCATAATTTGTATTTTAAAACAATGTTGTTGTTTTTTACAATTGTCAACACACACATACAAAATTAACATTGGCCATTGTAAAGCACTTCAATTGAAATGTTGTATTTAATTGTCATAATTTGTATTTTAACCATATTTTGAAATTTGTTAAATAATACCATTTACTGTATGGACGCAATCACACACTTTCTCACTTCTCCCAAAAATTGTGACCCAAAGACTCGATATAGAAAATATTTGATTGAAGAAAGTAAAGAAGTTACATGTACCAATGTTACCAATATACTTGGGAAGCTACATGTAACCATGGTTACCAATATACTTGGGAAGTTACATGTAACCAATGTTACCAATATACTTGGGAAGTTACATGTAACCAATGTTACCAATATACTTGGGAAGTTACATGTAACATGGTTACCAATATACTTGGGATGAAGATAAATGGTAAGACGAGATGGTGGATAAGTATGGCAATGTTGGACTTGATGAAGTGTCGGACGCCCTTCATCGTCGTCATCTTTGATAAAACATCTTCATGCAGATAGTAGTGAGTGTTGTACATGGCCCCGACGTCGTACAGGAAGTATGGAAGGCCAAACCAGGCGTACGTATTGACCAGCCAATGTCTGTAATAGTACAAAAAATCCACAGGCATACCAGACATGCGCCAACAAAACAATGACTATAAATCATTTAATGGTTATGGTTAAAGCGACATTACATCATAAAAAGCAAAACACTACATATTGTACGATTAAATATAGCATGGCAACTATGTACAAAATAATATGACGTATACGACGCTTGATTATTAGTTGAAATACAGAATCTGTGGCATATTTTGAAACAAATTGTACCATATAATAGGAAATTACATTCTGTACAAATATGCTTTTTCCACCGATGTAGTGTCACTTTAAATAAAACACAATACTTGTTATCGCGATTTTGTTTGCTATTTTTGTAGTTTAATCAACCGCTTCAGACATATGATTATGATGACTCTACAGCTTTATGGGCGGAGGAAGACTTCCGTTGCCCCTTCCGAGCAGTGTTCCGTGCATGGACAGAGACCAGGGTAGAACCACCAACCTTCCCCATACAGACCTCTAAATAGGCTTACAAAAAGTGTAGATCCAGATGAGCCGGCTCGTGACGAGCCGTCTCATCAGGATCTGCACTTTTTGCCAGTGATATGACTATTTTTAGACATAATTACCCATTTTGATAAATGAACTTGTCCAAATGTGATTTTCTGATTCATTTATTGGTTTATGAATATCATGGACCAGTCCATGTGAGTTACTTGGTGTTGAATGGGTTAAACATGTGTTTGTAAGCATAGATTGATCTATTTAATGTTCTGGCCGACGGCATCCATTGCTGATTTGTTACGGTCGTTGACTTCAAATCACTGGCCCCTCACAGCTGTAGGTTCGAAACGCACTGGGAAGCTATCCAGCTGGCTTGCAGATGGTTGGTGGTTCTACCTGGGTGCCCGTGATGTAGGGGAATCCTCACATGAAAGAATTTGAAACACCCAATGGGATTTGAACATACCGTGGTAATGACGAGTGAGTTTAAGTCATCGACATTCCCTCGGCGACATTAACCCCTCGGTCACGGAGGCCTCATTTATTTAGAGAAAGTGGAGTAATAAAGTTTAAACTTTATTTATTTTACAACGATTGCGAAGCAAGTTCTAACAACTTATATTAATCACTCTCGTTGGTGCGGATGAAAGCGCATATGTGGTAATTTGTGTGGGAGGAAACCGGAGTACCCGGAGAAAACCCACCTGTCCTATCTGACGACCACCGTACCATCTATAGTGGAGTAATAGTAACGGAGATGACAAAAAACTTAGCTTGTAGGATACATGGTACAGTTTGGTAATCTTACGAGGGTTAAGCTAGAGGGGGATTTGAGAGAAATAGCCTTCCAAAGGCAGTCTCACTTCTTCCTATGCAAGGGAGAACGCAACTTCAATATTTAAAACTCGTACAAAATGTATTGATGCTCAAGTAACAGTCATTATATAAGTGTCCTGACATGCATGTACATTGAGAATTCATAGAAAGTGTACGGGTACTTACGTAGCAGTCATGATATTGTGTTGACATGCTTGTACATTGAGAATTCCTAGAAAGTGTACGGGTACTTACGTAGCAGTCATGATATTGTGTTGACATGCTTGTACATTGAGAATTCCTAGAAAGTGTATGGGTACTTACGTAGCAGTCATGATATTGTGTTGACATGCTTGTACAATGACAATCCCCGTAATTGTTGACAAAACTGCTTGCAAAGAATTCACACATCTGTAAATACAATACTATAAATCGATGAAAGTTCAAGGTGTTTTATGTTCATATAAAGGGCAGTAAATACCATGAGAGTGGACTAGAACTTGATGAAAGTTCAATATGCTTTATGCTATACAAAGGGCAATAACTCTTATGTCAGAGGACTATAAATCGATGAAAGTTCAATATGTTTTATGCTATACAAAGGGCAATAACTCGCAGAGGACTAGAAATTGATGAAGATGTAAACTATTATGAGTTCATACTAAGTCTTGTTCTCAATAGATTTTGAAGAAACTTAGTAAGAACCATCTACAAACTTGAAACTTGTTTATTTGCTTAAACACCTATTTCTACATATAAATACATATTCAATGGCGTTGTACAATAATGAATTAAAAGATAATAAAAACAGTACATCAATCCAGACACAAACATTAAATAACCAGTCATCAATGAAGAAATCACATTAGAATATTCAATATTCAGAACAATGCGTAGTAGTCTCTGAAGAAGTGAGTTTTCAATTGTTTCTTGAATAGGTTAACTGACTCACTTTGTCTAAGGCTCAAAGGCATTAGTTACGAGAGAGTGGTATGATCGAGAAAGTTGTTTGTATAATCAGTTTGGGTCGTATGCTTGGCATCTACTGCATTATGGTATACAATGGTCATATTATTGACGCACAAAATATCTCCTCCGCCAGGGCCATATTAGTGTTTAGTAGATGTCCGTAGTCGACCGACGCAGGTCGATTTACTACTGAAAGGGAATAATTACTCGCTAATTATTAGGACCTCTCTCTCATTGTTTAAAATGGCTAATGGGTTACCCTCTCTAAATAAAGAA